>JAQPPZ010016856.1:4125000-5330000 GCA_028583015.1 Wollemia nobilis | reverse complement strand
TATTTATTATTTGAAGGCCTTAGATTCTAGAATCTCCTTAATGATAAGGCCAGGGGAGGAAATTCTCTACCAAATACCTATGGTATAGTCGTCTAGGTTGAACATGACCTGATCTAGATTGGAAGACTATCTCCTAGGCCCCTAATGCCTTTGTATCGTAGTGTTGAATCCACATATCAAACCCCTTAGTTAATCCAACTAACAACCTTTTAGCCAACCTCAATTATAACTATAGTCCTACTCCAATACCCCCTACTTCAAACAACTCCAAGTTTGAAGCTATGAAGAGTCTGATCAAGATGATCATAAATGATATATTGATGAGGAGGCAAAAAATACCTCGATACTTTAGTATCAAAATAACCTAAGATATCCCTTATAGAAATGCAACCATGGTACTAAAACTCCTTATAATGGATATCCAAGACCCCAATTTTAGGCTAATTAGGATATTGATCGAGTACATATCCAAAATCAACAAGTAGCACTAGTCTTGACCCCTATACAATAAATACCTCATAAACCTGCTAGAGATATAGTTCCATCCAAAACAACTATGTGGATGAATCTACTTCTTGGTATTACCCACCTAAAAATACCTATCTTTCCCAACCCTATATTGAATAAATATCCCATCCATCTACAAAAATACCAAGTGAAATGATGATTCCTCAAGCATCAATATCTTATTCAAGGATTGAAGCACATGAAACAAGCCATCATTCCCATGTCTCATTCCTCATTGAATTAAGTAGTGTGCCTTCATATTAGATCTTAGTAACATAGGACAAAGAGGAAGTGTACATAGTATCTGATAGAGTGAGGAACCTAGTAGTAAAAAAACCATAAGTTTGATCAGACTATGTGATAAGGACCAAAACATGGGTAGTGGAAGAGTAGGATAAGATAAACCATATGGTCCTAGACCTCTAGTAAAAACTTTATCCTAGAAGAAAAATTTATTTCATGGGGCTACCAAAGTAGAATGTACTAAAATATATAATAGCTAGCATGCTAAGAGATCTAGTATACTCGAAGTAGCATATTCCCTGATCAAAACTAATAAAAATTCTTCAATCAACTATGCATGAGCCCAAAGCTCAACAAATATATCAAGTTCCCATTAGAATACCAACTCCATTGGGTCATTCATCATGGTGGATAATGTAAATAAGTCCATAATAGTTTTAAATGTATGGTATATCTTGTCCATACCTAAGTAGAGGAAAAAGTTTTAGAAGGCATAAGAGGAACAAGAGGAGTTGAGACAATAAAAGGCACCAACTATCTTGCAAGTATTTTACCATGGGATAAGTAGGCCTAAACCTACCCCCTTTTATTTATTCCTAGTCTATAAGGAAAAACTAGTCCATAATTGCATGATAGACTCTAGGGCTAATGCTTCAATGATGTCAAAAGGTGTGGCAAACACATTAGGTATGGCTTACCGAATGGTAAATAAAAGACTAGTGCAACTGGATGGTAGTGTAGTCTAGACCTTAGGAGTCATAGAAATCCTTATGTTTACCTTGCATGCATATCTATATTTCATAGTGTTTTAAAATGTAGTAGTGATTGATCTTCTTGCATCATTTATCATTTGTTTATCGAGGTATTTCACTACTAAAATTAGAGGATATCTTCAAATGGATTGGTCTTTGATGATCTTTAAGAGCTTGAAATGGGATAAAAATAATGATTCTATAAAATCCACTTCACACACATCATATTGTGCATCACCCATAATAAGTTCAAGCCTAACTAGGCCTTCATAGCAAAGGAATAGTGGTTCATTCCAAAAATATCCAAAGAAGGGACACAACTCTTTGAGCCCAATGGAAATAGGTAGCTAAAGCCTAGGATCCTGATCATAGTGAGATATTCGAACCAATAGGTATGGGTTGAAATAGGTCCCATTTTGTATTTGTACATATTTAAAAAATGAGACAAAAAAGAGGAAGAAATGATCTTGTAGGCTCTAAATCCTCTAACTTTTCTAGCATTATAGGAAATTATGAACTAGTTTCTTTAATGAAAAACTCATCACACTTTGTGCCTAGATCATTGTGTTGAAGGAGGTAAAGTATAAGTTGTTAGATTAGGAAAATAGATAAAAGGGAAAGCTCTAGGAATATGTCGATAGTAGGCAAAAATTGAGTTGCAAAATTTGAAACCAACCAATCCTAAGTAGTGACACACAAACCAAGCGATCTTACTATCTAAGGAAATATCACAACCATCCTTTGTATCCAAGTAGGGGCTAAATATTTGTAGGTGCATTAATGGTAAAATATGAAGCATTGGAGTCATATTAATGTGTCTTCTTCTTGAAGTTAACTTTAATTGCATCAAAGAATCCTTGAAGAGCAAATATAGAAGCAATTTTTCCTAAAGTCAAAAATTTTATAATAACAATGGAGTCCACTAGTAAGGGTAAAACTATTGCCACATCATCAAAAGCTACTACAACTGATCACTTAGCACCAAAAATGGCAACTCATACTCAAGTTGCAAGAATCAAACCACTAAAGAGCATAGAAGATGCAACCAAGGGGATGATGGATCCTAAGCTATAAAATTATACAAATATCCTAAAGGAATATGCTTATTAGAAACACCAAAAAAGTGAAGGAGAGGAAGTAGACCAACTACTTGGCCCAATACATGGTTCCTCATATCCATCCATGTTATGAACTAGTACAAGCATGTGCATTGTATTAGGACTCTCACTTAAAGAAGGTGTTGACAAGTCATGATAACCCCTTTAAAGTAACTATGATAAGATAAGGTATACAATAAATGCTATCAATATTAGTGGGTTTCAAGATAACCCCAAATATTAAAAGTCATTTTTATGACAATATTAAAGATAAACTAAATTGATTGAATTTGAATCTCAATAAGTTTAAAGAGAATATGTTGTATTTTCTCTTAAGTTGAGAAATATTCAAATAAAAAACTAAATATTCCTTTAGCATGGTAGCATTCATATTCAGTGCTAATCCTGATAGAGAAATATCACAAGAAGAACTAGGTGTCATTCATATACTTAGGAATAGCTCAAAAGGTAAGCTTTTGATCCTTGACTTTAGTGAATTTATAGCCTAGTAAATTCACAAAGGGATGACTAAATTTAGGGAGAATCATACCTTCAAGTATTGTTCATTATTATCCCATTTAGTTTTATTTCAAAACATCGGGTCATTTGAGCATATCAATTTTAGAATAAAATATGAAGAAAGAAAATAAGACAAGTTTTCTCACCAGACAAAAGTTATGTACTAGAGCTCCTCATATTGCCTTTTTGTAAATCATTTTCTAATACCATTAATGAGTGCAATAAAAATATAAATTGATCAATATACCTCAAAGAAAATCATAAAATTCTTTCTTCGATAGATCAAAGGTGACTAATATTTCCTAGAGGATGCCACTATTTTTCATATTTTTGGATTTAGCAAGATTGTACACCTATTGCCAAAATATGTTCCAAATAAATAGCATATATGGAAATATTGAGGTAGGGGGACTTAATTTATGCCACCTATATAGGTGGATAGAACAAAATTACATTATATAAGACCTCGATTTGGTTGGGTTACCCAGGAAGTATCCCAAAATAAAAAGAGAGTAATCCATGAATTTGGGGATAGGCTAAAAGGGTTAGGGTTGGAGATTATAAATGATGCTAAAAGATAAGTTAGATTATAAACCAGATGATATGTTTTTCATATGGCTAAAAGATACACAGATACCCAAAATGAACCCAGGCCTGATATTCAAAGGTGCCAATGTGTAGAAGATGAAACTTTCCCACCATTAAGAAGAGGTCAATTCTTGTTGCATGAGCCCTTGAAGAGGTTGTATGAAATTTTTTATATGAAATTAAATGAGGTTGATATTGAGATTAAAATTAGTGCAACCATGAAGAATTTTCTATGGAAGAAAAAATGGAGGAATAATAAAATCATAGTTTGGTGGAAATTCTAACAAGAAATATGTAATACTAAGGTCTATTTCTAAAGCTTAGATCCAAATGAAGATGAAACCTTTAGCCAATGCTATGGCATGGGGTGACTAGAATAAGTATCCCTCAAGGTATAGGATAAGGGTAAGAAAACCATGAATAAAGGTATTATAATCACAAAAACTATACCAACACCTCCAAATGAAGTCATAGTGGTACACCTAGAGTTTCCTAGCAAGAAAGTGACATGCAAAATGTCATTGAGAAATGGGACCTCTTCATGGAAGTGGAGGTTAATAATTCAATCAAAATTACTAGAGGAAAGAGAAAGGAGTGAAGTTCCACCTTAAAATGCTTCTTCTTAGTCTTTGGATTCTATTTTTGACCTAACTATTTAACTAATAATAATGACACAGGAAAGAAATGATATCTCTAAGGTTGAACCATTCATTGGTGAATCCTCTTCACTAGTATCTACATCCTCTCTTGCTAGTGAGCCTTTGTTTTCTCAAAATGTTCTAGCCTCACCAAACCAAATAGCTAGTGTTGCAACCACATTGATTGATGCTCCATAAAATTCCCCAATAACATATACCAATCAAGAAGAAATAATCTAGTCATCCTTAATTCTCTCAATCTCATCAAAATTGGGTACCCAAATTTCTCCTCATTTAGCAATCCCACTTTTCAAACCTTTAGTTGTACTTATGCTATATATAAGGTAGCAAGAAATCTCACAAGCAACCATACTAATTTTGAATTCAAGAGTTTCAAAGGGTTATTTAGTAAACATAATAGTACAACCAAAATAAATAGGCCTTGTTGGCATAGTTACTAATACAACTAAAATAATCAGCCACTTTACCCCATAAAAGAGAGAATTACTATTTACACAAAAAGAGCCACTGGTATCAAATCCAAAGGGGATATGATAGAGTAGGATTGGTGGGTTGTGGAAGAAGTTTTTGACCTCAAAAATATCTATTTTAGAGGTAAGTTTCATATCATGTAGGAGACCAAAAAATAGTTTTATATAATTATGAGTCATAAAGTCAAAATTTGACCAAGAAGGAGAAAGAATTGGAAGAAGAAGAAGGAAAATAATTGACAAAGAGTGAATCTTAGGCTAAATCCAAAGCACTCTAGAACTAGGTAAATATTTTTGTTAAATACCTAAATAAATAGCCTTTGGAATATTTTCTTAAAGCTAAATATGAGGATATCTAAAGCCTTGCAAATAGGCTTTCTAGATAGGAAACTAGGTTTAACTAGGCGATAGAAAATATCTAAAAACAATTAGAGGAGTTGAGGTAGAAAAGTAAAATTGAACAATGCTAAAGAATCATAAGTCTATTAAAAGATATTAGTGGTGTCTATTAGACTAATATTATTGGTATAAGAGTAACACTTTTCTAGATATTCAAATTTATTGATACAACTACCATCCAAAGCACCTAAGTGAATCAAGAATTTGAGTTGAGCCTTGTTAAAGCCTCTATAAAACTAGCTAAAGATAGAACTTATAAAGTGAAGCTATCTACTACATCAAACCCTAAGCTAATGTCTATTAGAATTCATGATAGAAATATGACAACACACAAAGCCTAAATAGTTACTTTAGTTACCACTATTGAGAAACTCAAAAGTTAAATCAGTTCATTGTTGCAAAAGGCACTGCATTCTCCTTGGGATATGGATGGTAGGTTTATCTTATAACAATAATACATGCAACTGCTAAGGAAATGTAAATAAGATACCTCTCCTTTTGAGGTATGATCAGATCCTCTATAGGTAAAGGATATTGCTGGGGTAATTAAACCCTTAGCTATGTTAAGGATACAAGCACAAAATAAGATCCAAGCACAAAACAATCATAATGGAATAAGAGATTTCTTTTGTAATGACCAATTTGAGTTTGTAGTAGTCTACAAGCACTTCATACTAATCCAATGCGCTTCAAATAAGGAATGAGAAGAAATAAATAAAATGCTACATAAGGTACTAGCTTTGTCATGTTTTGTATTATTTGCATTATTTTCTTCTTATTTTTTAGATTCTTTCAATTTTGAATCCACACCTAAGGATGAAGGTAGTAATTCTAAATTCTCCTTTAGCAAGAAAGAAGGCTCCTATGAAATGCTATAACTATAGTGAGTTTTTACTACACCAAAAGGTTTTTTTCTTAAGGGGAATTTTGAAATAAGAATGAAATAAAGAAAAAGGTATCAAAAGGAAAGGAAAGAAACATTGGACCAATGCAAATAAAAAATTTCTAATCAAAGGGTTGGTGTCATTGAACCCATGTTTTAATATATTTGGGTTAATATATTTGAACCCATATTTTAATATATTTGGGTTAATATATTTGAACCCATGGTTTTGCACCCATGGTATTGTAAAACCCCTTCTTGTGTTGTTGGTATATAAAACAACACTTGCATGAGGGTTTAAGTAAGGGAATGTCCGAACACCCCCCAAGAGAGGAAACACAGAATGCAAGAAATGTAATTGCAAGAGGTAGAGCAAGTGAGAAAGAAAGTAAAGGATATTATTGTATTGGAGCTGGTCAAGTTTATACAATAAGGAGATATTCTTGTTAGGTTTTTCCCGAAAGGGTTTCCCAGGATAAATTCTTGTGTAATGTGTTCTTCTCTATTTTTCCTTTTGATTCTGCACTTGCTATTTTTCTAGATTTTATTGTATCAAGGTATTATTTCTCTTCATCTACCACCCCTTTTGACATCACTGAAGCATTAGCCCTAGAGTCTATCATGCAATTATGGATTAGTTTATCCTTATAGACTAGGGATAAATAAAAGGGGGTATGTTTAGGCCTACTTATCCCAAGATAGTTGGTACCTTCTATTGTCTCAATTCCTCTTGGTCCTCTCATGCCTTCTAAAAACTTTCCCTCTACTTCGGTATGGACAAGATATTTGATACATGTACAACTATTGTGGACTTCTTTACATGATACACCATGATGAATGATCCAAGGGAGTTGGTCTTCTAATGGGCACTTGATATTTTGTAAGCTTTCAGCTCATACATAGTTGATTGAAAATTTGTATTAGTTTTTATTGAGGAATATGATGATTGAGGTCTCCTAGAGCTCTTAGCATGCTAACTATTAGAGGTTTTGGTACATTCTACTTTGGTAGCCCCATGAAATAAAGTTCTCTTCTAGGATCAACAAGTTTTTCATAGAGTTCTAGGATCATATGGTTGCTCTTATCCTACTCTTCTACTACCCATGTTTTGGCTCTTATCACATAATCTAATCGAACTTGTGTTTTATTGACTACTAGATTACTCACTCTGTTAGATACCATGTATACTTCCTCCTTGTCCCATGTTACCAAGATCTACTATGAAGGCACACTACTTGATTCAAGGAGGAATGAGACATGGGAAGGTTGGATTGTTGCTTGTGCTTCAACCCTTGAATAATATGTTCATGCCTAAGGGGTCATCATTTCATTTGGTATTGTTGTAGATGGATGGGAGATTTATTCAAGATAGGGTTAGGAAAGATATGTATTTTTAGGTGGGTAGTACCAAGAAGTATATTCCTCCACATAGTTGTTTTTTATGGGACTATATCACTAGTGCGGTTATGAGAAACTTATTGTAGAGGGATCAAGACTAGTGCTACTTGTTGATTTTGGATATGTAATCGATCAATATCCTAATTGGCCTAAAATTAGGGTCTTGGTTATCCATTATAAAGAGGTCTATTTATATGGTTGCCTTGTTGGAAGGGAGGTATTGGTTTATTTTTATACTAAAAACTCTAGGTATTTTGTTGACTCCTCATCGATATCTCATTTATGATCATCTTGAGTAGACTCTTCATTGCTTCAACCTTAGAGTTGTTTGAAGTATGGGTTATTAGAGTAGGACTTTAGGTATAATTGAGGTTGGCTAAAATTTTGTTAGTTGGATGACCTAAGGGGTTTGATATGGGGATTGAGCACTAGGGTACATAGGCATTAGGGACCTAGGAGATAGTCTTCCAATATAGATCAGGTCATGTTCAACCTAGATGGCTATGCCATAGGCATTTGATAGAGAATTTTCTCCCCTGGCCTTATCATCAAGAAGATTTTATAATATAAGGCATTCAAATAATAAATAATACCATACTTAGGAGGGAAAAAATATCATTAGGTATTTTATTCTATGTCTTATGAAATCTAATATTGAAATCATCCATGGTCTCTATTTTTTCTATTCTTATGGTTTAAAATCACTCTAAGAGAGAGACTCCATCTTCCTTCTCTCTAAACCTCTTCACGGATAGGGCATCAAGTTGATCCTAGTAAATAATTGAGTGTAGTTGAAATGAGGTATACCACTCATGAGTATTACCTCTAAATAATGCCACCAGTAGTCTCTAAGCCATATTTTTCTTTGTTATATTATAAAGTGCACATAAACTAAGAATGTTCAAAAGGTGTTCAATTGAAGTTGTTATATCTTCCTCAGTGTAGTATGGGCGATAGAATATATGTTGGAATATCATACCATATTGTAAGTAGAGTCAAGGGTTACAATGAACCTCTATCATTCCAAGTAGGGAATGTTTTGGATGGTTGAGTAGCCATGATTTGACCTCTTTCTCTTCTTCATATCATAATGGTTTTTTAGTGGTGGGAAAAATACCTAAGGATTAGTAGCAATAGAGGATCTAGTTGTAGGTATTTTTTGATAAATATTTGGGTTCTCTATTTCAAGCAGATTTTTTAGGTGAATACTACATTTTCTCTTTAATGAAATAGATTGAGATCTTCATCAAAATATCAATATTGTATCTTGTTGAGTGGCTACTTTTGGATATGTCTTTGAGTAGAATTACTAGGTGATATTTTCAAATGCTTCAATCAAGTAGATAGATAGGTACCTTCACCAACATCTTATTTTATTAGATTTATTTTGATATTGGGACCAACCAAAATGAATCAATTGAGTCCCATCAATGCATACCATTAATTTTTTTTCCTTATCGATTGTTACATACACCAAATGTAGGGAACTAGATGACTAGAAGATTATGTCGACATAACAAGAAAGATCTAAGAGCATAATAAGTATCTCAATTGAACTACCTCCAGGGTTTTTCCAAGGCCTAATCCTTTTAAGATGTGATATTTAGCGCTCTATTTTCTAGGCTAACATAGCTATCAGGTGCATAGATAAAAATAGAAAAAAAAAACCATAGAAAATAAAGATAGTGGAAAGGAAAAAAGATCCTAAACTAACCTAAGATAATCAAGGGTGATGTGTCAAAATCATAATAATATTATTTTGCACAATAGTGGGATAAATGAATGCATGAATCATACCTAGGAAATGTTGTAGGAGCACTTTCTCTTCTTGATGAAGACACACAATCGAACAACACCAAATAACTAAACTTAAATAAATGAACAATGAAAGCAAAATAAACACATGTGATTGCACAAAAATAAATTTGATTTTTTGAGTGGATTTTTGATACTAAACCAAATATGTCTTAGATTGGGGTTATTACAAAGCTTTATTACTAAATACAATAATATCAATATGCTAGGGTTCTTTGAAATCCTAGCCAACAAATCAAGGTGGTGTCTTCACGCTCGATCAATCCCAATAGAAGTGAGTGGGCTTCAGATATCCTTTGACCAGACCACTCCAACTTAAAAAATTGCTCAATACTTTTATATATCTATACCTACACACATAAAATGATGAAAGAATATTAGTAGAAACTATGAGGGATCCACTATGTGAGACCCTAAAAAATCAATAAAAACCCTAAATGCCAAATGATAAACTGCACGTTAAGATGGAAATAATAAAATTAATAGAACAATAGAAGATTTACCTTGTGAACTTATCACTTTTTGATTATTTGTTGTCATTAGTGTAGGAAATAGGTGCACAGATGCCCTAGCAACACCTGAGGGTTTGCTAGTCAGCAAAACTAGGGTTTGAGATGTCCATGGGTGCTCAGTAGTAGCAGGAAGCACCCAGAGGCACTTGATGATGGAGGGAAGGTGTCCAAAGGTGCTCAATGATGGAGGGAAGTGCCTAGAGGTGCTCAATAATGGAAAGAAGTACCGAGAGGCACTCAGTGGTAATAGGGAATTCCTGGAGGTGCTCGAGAGCTGATATAGAAATCTATAGTAGTAGATATAATGTAGCAAAACATGTGGTGGCAAATACGGAGGCTGTAGTGAGTGAAAGAGAAGGTGAAGATGTGAAGGACTTTAGAAAAAACTTAGGATTTAGGGGCATGAATTGCTTAGGCTTAGACTCCAAAAAAACCTAGGGGTTGAGCCATCAAAATGACTCCTCTTTATAATATTCCCTAGGACACATTAGAGTTTCAATTACACAATTTGTGCGATCAAGATTAAAATGTGACGAAGGGTGGAGATTAAATCTGGGTAGGTGGCATGGATTAAGGTGGATGAATTGCTAGGATTAGACCAATATGGATGGCTGAGATTAATTTACACATATATATGCATTTATTAAATATAATATAAAATATTAATATTTAAATATATATTAAACAAATATATAATATATGTAAATAATGGATAAAAATAGTGGTAATACCTAGATGAGTGATAAGTGGCTAGGATTTGGTGTCTACAAATACCCCTTTTATACCATGTTATGTGAAACACAACATGGTGCAAAAATACGAGACACCTGTTTTGGCTTGATGGTGAAGCAACTTTGTTGAGATGTGGACATGAGCTTCAAGACAAAAGAATTTTGATTATGTAGCTTACCCCCTCAATTGACGAATGAGTTGTGGATGAATCTCATGAGCCAATTGATAGATGAGTGTAAATGGTTGTGTAAAAGAATGATGTGATTATGGATTACATGAATGATGTAAATGTGATATCGTTTTTACCCCAATGGTGAAAGGGGTTCGGTGGAAGATGCATGTGGACTATGTTTTTGCCCTAACAAAGAAATGAGTTTTTTGCCAAGTGTAGATGCTATGATCATGTAATATGTATCCCGCTATGGTAAAATCAAAAACAAATGTGGTTACCCCAAATATGAGGTGATTACATGCTATTGAATAATGTGCCTTATGGCGTCATTGATATGCAAAGTGATGAAAATGCAATAAAATAAAAAATTCAACCTTGGAGGGCCTGCTAGTGACTATCAGATAATTCCCATAGTTAGAACCAATCACCCTAGCTAGTTTCTATCCCTGTGATGACTTTCAAGGAAATTAGAAGTTATGAAATGTGATTTTATCCATGTTTCAATCCCCACAAACTAGGCCATCAATGACAGCTTTTGAGCAAATTTGTCTTGGCATAATATCACTCTAAAGGTGAAGTGCCAAAAGTGATTTTTATTTTAAGCAATGATATATTTGATAATGAAAAATGGTCAAGCGTCCTTATGGTATTTTTTTCATCTTACCAAATTGCATGGATGCAAATCGTTGCAATCACCAAGGGGATAGAATAAATCACTAGATATGAGGTTCACTTGAAATTGTAGGTGAACTTGGAAAATGTGCAAATATTATTATTGATGAATGAAAATGATGTGGAAATGAATAATTGAGTATGAGAATGATTATTATGATAGTTTTGTGAAAATTGAACCATTTTTGAAGCGTTTTGGAGATTGATAAGCAATTTTAGGTCTTTTGGGAACAAACTAAAATTATGTGTCCAAATCAGTTGGAACCTTCACAAGACATGTTATTATGATGAAAATGATGCAAGGATGCAATTTGGAGTGACTTGGTGGAGGCAAGCTACCTTTTGGGATTTATTTTGGTCTTTTTTCATTTCTGACTCCAAACATCGATGGGCACTTATTGTCTATGCAAACGCCCAACAAAATTTGATGTGTTTCCAAATGCAGGTGGGTGCTTCAGTGCACCAAGAAATGCCCATCGACATTTCAGTGCCCCTTAAACAAGTATATAAGGCATGCAAAGGGGAAACCAGGCTCATTTGTGCATCCACAAATTTTGGGAGCTACGTCTAAAGGAGTGGAGTGGAATGAGTGCTTGGTGAGCTACGAAAGCTATGGTGATAGAGGGAGTGGATACGGGAGCGAAAGCGGGTGTGCACTTTTCCAAGGTAAGTTCTTTTGACCTTATTTTATTTTTATGAAAAAAATTCCCTTTTTTTTTTTAAGTAATGTACATGTATTAACACTAATATTTTTGTGTTGTGTTATAGCTGAATATTTTAAAGGCTCGATATCGATTCTCACATCTCATACCTAGGATGATAAAGGCATTGCGGAGTGAGGATTGGGATTGGTTGGAGATAGTGGGGCTGGTGGGGCAACTTAGGTAGATGCAGTGAGGGCTGATGAGGGGTACCTTTCAGCCTTGGTAGAGAGGTGGGATCTAGATAGGGGGACCTTTTAGCTCCCTACCAAAGAAATGATTGTTACACTTGAGGATGTTTACCACATCCTCAAGTTATCGATGGAGGGCTTACGTGTCGAGGTTGAACACGATAAGAATGTGAAGTTGAGCCACATGTTTAGGGATTTATGGGATTCTATAAAGGTGATAGGTGGAGGGATTACATACTTGTCCATGAATTTGTACAAGAAGTTAGAAGCCCCTCCTACTTTGGTGATGTTCATGTTGGCCAACATAGTGACCCCAAACAACACTAGATGTCGGTTCCCTTGGAACCTTATCGGATTGGTGTTTGACATGTTCACTACACCACATGTGTATGCATAAGATCCTGCTTTATTGGTGTGGTTATACCGGGAGCTATATGATGTGAAGAGGTGTAAGCACTAGGGACTAGGTTGTAGTGTTCTATTGCAATGCTAGGGTTGGGAGCACTTCAGTGTGGCTCGACCTGTGGGCTTGTCTATGACGGGATGGGATAGGGAGAAATCCTATGCCATGAAGTGGATAGTGGCAGAGGAGGTGTTCATTTATTTAAATTTAGTTATTTGGTGTTGTTCGATTTTGTATCTTCAAATGGCGAGCGAAGGGAAGGCAAAGATATGAAGGACTTTAGGAAAACTTAGGATTCATGGGTATGAATTGCTTAGGCTTAGACTCCAGAAAAACTTAGGGGTTGAGCCATAAAAATGAATCATATTTATAATCTTCCCTAGGGAACGTTGGGGTTTGAACAACACAATTTGTGTGATCAAGATTAAAACATGATGGAGGGTGGAGATTAAATCTGGGTAGGTGGCATGGATTAAGGCATATGAATGGCTAGGATTAGACCAATATGGATGGCTGAGATTAATTTCCACACACATATATATACACATTTATTAAATATATATAATAATATAATATAAAATATTAATATTTAAATATATATTAAACAAATATATAATATATGTAAATAATGGGTAAAAATGGTAGGAATATCTGGATGAGCGACAAGTGGCTAGGATTTGGTGTCTATACTTGACATGTAAGGTTAAGCATAAATTTAACATACAAGAAACAAGATAGAAATGAAGTAGTCATTGCCCATTATACATGTGCATAATCATAGATACAAAAAAACCTAGTAGTCATAACTTTAAGTATATATATATATATGAATCATGCCAAAAAGTGAGGATTTGAAAACATATCTACAAAATGACCCAGGGTTTTGGGTCTAGATTGTTATACTAAAACAATGAAAGGGAAGTTACATACACAACCTCTAAGCATGAACAAGAAAATCATCAATCCATTACAATGCTTAAAGCACTACTATTTATAGAAAAAATGGGGATATTTTACCTCTAAAACTTTGTGCAGGAGTATCTAGTAATATTTTTTTATGCTCCTTTGATTCAATATTCCTTACATAACTTTTAGCTCTTCAAGGTATCTAGATTTGGAATCATCAATTTTGAGTTGCTTGATGTTCAACTTCCATCCTAGGGATCCTAAAAATTGATTAGAATTTTCTTCTACAGTAAATTTTATCAAATTTGAGATTGTTATTATTGTAGTTACCATGCTTCTACCTTTAATAAACTAACCACTTTGTTGAAGTATATTACATTATTTGGTACATGATAATATACCCCCATGGTACCTTCATGGTACATCTTGTAAATATTAGATTAGGGTTGATTCTTAGTTTAGAGTGTGAGTAATATTTTATGTAATGTTATAATGTACAAGAAATGCACAAGTGTTATGTAAGTGTGTGTGCAAGAAATGTACAAGTGTTATATAAGTGTGTGTGTAGGAAATGCAAAAGTGTTATATAAGTGTGTGTGTGCAAGAAATACACAAGTGTCATGTGAGTACGAGGTGTAATGTGAGTGTATGTGCATAAATATCTTATATGTAAGAGTGCACAAGTGTCTTTAGATTAGAGTGTGCTAAGTGAAGATTCATGTCTAGGTGTGCATACAAGATAGAGTCATGTGTATGCAAGTGTCAAGTAGAGAATCCAAGAGTCATGAGACTTGGCATAAGGAAAGGAATAGTCAAGTATCCAAAGATTCATTCTATAATGGCTATATATTACTCCATGGAGGATCATTAGAGATATAGAAGAAGTTATCAATATCATCATTGTAATGATCAAGAGTCAAGTGCTATATTTGTAAGAGAAATAGGAGTAATAAAGATTGCATACATTTTGAGCAATTAATATTGTAAGTCATGCTACATGTTTTATACATGTATGATTTAGTCTATTTACATTCATATTTTTTCTTATTAATGAATGCTACTTGATATATTATAAGCCTTGATTTACATATTAATTGGCTCATATTATTCTACTTACATCATTATCTTGATATTACTATATTATGGCTATCTTATATTTGATCCTATGAAATTTATCCTATGAGTTTTATATTAATATTAAGAACTAAAATCCATCACTTTCATTAGATTACTAATTCCTATTAATGACAATAGGTGGTCCTCAACTTTTCTTAGTAATGGCTCATCAAATTTTCTCATTTGTACTTTTGGGGGCTTGTGCACCAGTATTGATGTCTTGCTATCTAACCCTTATTCCTTTTATTTACTATTTGCATCATGCCCTACTTATTAGAGCACTTTTGATATTTTCTTAGTTGCCTTTTATCTTTGAAGATGCTACAAGCTATAACATGGTTGTTGAAATATTTCCTCATATTCTTGCATCATACTTTTCTAAACGTCTAATGTTAGACTAAACTTTCATTGGGAAATTAGTAGAAGACTTTTACCTTATATTTTATCAAACCTTTTGGATGTCTATCTCTTAGAAAAAAAAAATCATTTATTCTCAAAGACTTCTTGCAATTCATGGTTTGACTTTTTAAAAAATTTCTTCTCCTTTCTCCTTCATAACTTTTCCAACTTCCAACCTTCAAAAGTTTAATTATTTTTACACCTATAAGAACTTTTCTATTATCTTTTTGAATTTTGACCATGTAGGATCTTAAAACTTTTGCCTTTCCTTGGTCAAAATTTTTATGAAATGGCACCATCCCTTTGATAATTTTTTTTTTTTTCCATTTATCTAATATTTCTTTCCTTACCTTATACCAACTTGCCTCTATTTCATTCTTCTTTCAAAAATCATTGGGTGTAGTGAAAACTCACTACAACTTGTAGATAAACAATGTGGTGACAGAGGCGATACTTGGATACAATTTTCAAGCACAAGATAGTGGGAGTTAATTTTGATAGTTATAGTACCATCAATTTGGCCAAGACTCCTACCTTTCATGCACAGATGAAACATATTAATGTTCAATATCAATTTATACATAAAATAGTGGAATATAGGAAGGTCATGATACATAAAGTTGATACTTTAGTGAACACTGATGACTCTCTCACTAAATTGGTGAGCACTAATAAGTTCTTTTGGTGTAGAGAAGTTATGAGGATGTCTTCCCTTAGCACTAAATATTTTTTCTTTTCTCTTTATGCCCTTGCAATGTATACAACAAGTGAGATAATGTTAGGACTATATGTATTGTACACTTGTAAGTCCCTGGTATAAAATTAGGACATTATTGTATTATATATTTTTCTAGGAAAATATTAATTAATGTAATGTATATGGATCTATATCCTCTTATGGACCCTTACAAATATTTTTGAGACACTTGGTAAAGGTTGTAAGATATATATATATATATATATATATATATATATATATATATATATATATATATATATATATATTAAATTTATTTTTACCAATGATAGAAAATTATTAAAATTGTATCATTAGTTATAATAATCATTGGTTATTAAGGTTTGGGCTAATGGTTATACCATATAAGGTTTTGAGGAGCATTCGACTATCATTCAATTGCAATATTGGAAAGGAAGGAGATTGTTTCTATGGCTATCTTTTCAAGGATTATTATTTTTTGTGTGTTACATAGGAGAGTTGGTCACAACCACACTATATTTAGTAATTGACCAGTGTAGAGTTCAAACCATAGGGGTTGCTCCAACCAAATCTATGTTTTCTCATTATAATTGACCCTATGTGAATGGGACCACTGATCGCTCAGGATTCATACTATTATCAATGATTTGGTGCACACTCAGAGGATTCATATCAGACTACTACCTTTGTAAATAGGTTTCCCCCAAGGTTTGAACCTGGGTGTCATCTTGGTAAGTGTATGGCTATACAAGAACTTACCAATCCACCTAGCCCTTGGGGGAAAAAGGGTTTATGGTAAACCAATGTGATTTAAACCAGAGTTACATGGATCGACACCATACGGACCACGTTCCTCAACTAGCTGCCTCACACCAACTCAGCTATGCACTTGCCCTTATTTTTCAAGGATTGTTGTTATGACTATTTTTCCATGGATTTTTACTATGGCTATTTTTCAATATTGTTGCTACAACCATATTATCCAGGTTGTTTCTATGGCCATTTTTAAGGACTATTGTTGTAGTTATTTTTCCTAGGATTGGTGCTCCAACTAATTTTCCCAGGGATTCTTGTTATGGCTAATATTGGGTTGCATGATTGTATTTAAAGTTCATTAAGGAATTAATACAAGTGTTACTACTTTTTATATGCTGGGTTTTTTAAAGGGTTTTCCATGGTATGCATTGTCTCTATTTTTGTGTTGTTGTTCATGCTACTTTTTATTTCTCTATTTTACTTTTCTTTACACACTAAAGTCAACCATTAAAGAGTTTGGATCAGATTTAAAAGACTTTTTGAATGCACGTAATAAAACTAATTAACCCCTAGATCTATACACTTTATATTATTATTTCTATATTCTTTCATTTATGTATATTACAAAAATATTTGGTACTCTAAATATTTAATTATACCATTCTATATGTATTTTGCCATTTGGGTAAAAATATACATATTGAAGAACACAAGCTTATACTGAGAGGGGGGGTGAACAGTATAAGACCACTTTTTACTTTTTATTCCCAATCAATATTATGCAATATATTAATGATAATATCAATAGTAGTAATCAAATAAATGCACAAATCACCACACACAATAGAGACACCAATTTAATGTGGTTCACCCAATGTGGGCTACTCCATGAAGAAAATATTTCACTAAATTGTTCTCAACAAATCTCTAGGGAAACCTTTACCTATTACAATGTTTATGGACCTTTGTAAAAAGGAGACACCAATCCCCTAATCACATTCATGGATATCTATCCATAGGAGAACTCTTTCTCCTCTACTCTAGATGGTGATCTTCTAGAAGAACTACTACCTCCACTGTACTGGATTGTGGATATCTATCCATTGAAGACTCCTTTCCTAAATTAGAAGATTTGTCCTCACTACCCTAGCTAATGGATCTCTATACACTAGAGACTATCATACTCTATACTTTGTCACCTCCAAAGCTTGCTCTCAAATTTGTCTCAAATATGCACTAAACACGGTCCTTCGGTCTAGCACAAATCTACTCAATTTTTGTCCTCAAATCTGCACTAAACATAGTTCTTTGGTCTAGAAAAAATCTTCTCAATATCTATCCTCAAATATCTTCTAAATACAATCCTTTGTTCTAGCACAAATATGCTCAATATCTATCCTTAAATTTGTACTAAACACATTCCTTCGGTATAGCACAAATCTGCTCAATCTCTATCTTTGGTCTGGCACAAACCTATCCTCAAATCTACACCAAAATCTATCCTCAAATATGTCCACAAGCCTTAACACAAAGCTTGACCCAATCACAAATAAACTCTGCTAGATCTACCCCAAACCTTAACCCAAGGTTTGAACAAATCAATCAATCAACTCTGCTCTCAAGTCTTCTCAAAGACTTATCTCAAATCTGCATTGTAAGCTTCCACAAAATCTCACACTAATCTGTCCACAAACATTACTTTTAATCTTGAGCTTCAAATTCAATCACTTTATCTTATCTTTAATATTGGCAATATTAAATAACCCCTTGATAGCATTACTAATCTTCTTAACCTCTATCCTCAAATCTATTCTAAACATAATCCTTTGTTCTAGCACAAATCTGCTCAATATCTATCCTTAAATTTTTACTAAACACAGTCCTTCAGTCTAGTACAAATTTGCTCAATCTCTATCTCTGGTCTGGCACAAACCTATCCTCAAATCTGCACCAAAATCTACCTCATATATGTCCACAAGCCTTAACACAAATCTTTACTCAATCACAAATCAACTCTGCTAGATCTACCCCAAACCTTAACCCAAGGTTTGAACAAATCAATCAAACAACTCTGCTCTCAAGTCTTCTCAAATACTTGTCTCAAATATGCATTGTAACCTTCCACAAAATCTCACACTAATCTATCCACAAAAATTACTTTTAATACTCTCTAGAACTTGTCCAATCTGCTCAACAGGTCTTCACTAAGACTTATCTCAAATATTTTCAACAAGTCCTCACTAGAACTTGTCCAATCTACTCAACAAGTCTTCACCAAGACTTACCTCAAATCTGTATTGTAATCTTCCACAAAAGCTTACTCAACTCAACTCAACTTAACACAAAATCCTCTTCAATCACTTAGACAAGATTCACATAGAATATTGTTTAATCTCATAGAAATATATAGATAATTATTAGACTCAATATGCTTCACACTCACAACAATGCTCAATCACTTTCAATCTCTTTCTCAAATCAAATTAGAATATAGAATAATTTGTTTCACAGAACTTGAACTATCACTTCAATAATTCCACTTGACTAGGCTCAATCAACTCCACTCAATCAATCACTTGATGAAACACTCCTTACTTGTAAACCCTATTCCAATCATATGAACACTCACTCAATTATTTCCAACAATGCTTATCAAACAATATCACATAACAATGATACTCATGTTCTTGAACAAACCCTAGTTTCAAGATAGTTCTTAACTTCACATAACAATGATACTCATGATCTTGCACAAACCCTAATCATGCATATGAAGGTATTGTAGCCCAAAAATTCTTGCACTCCTTTCCTCAAGGCTAATGGATCCGTGCCTCAGAGGGGAATGGGAGAATGGATGGTCTACACCTCAGAAGAGAGGTACTTGATCATACCTTCTTATGGTGATTTTTTGATGAATTGGGTGGGTTCACCAGGAAATATTTTATGGCAGTTTTCGAGCCTAGGTTTTGGGATTTGTTTTGATGTGTTCCTTTTATCAAATCATGCATACACCTAGTTTGGCCAATATGCAACTATGCTAATCTATATGCAATTTTGATTTATATGTAAGCAACAAAAAGCATAAAACATAATCTAAATAGGCAATGCAATGCTTAAAAAGTGATTTAAAACACTTACTTGTATCCAAAATTCTGAAGAAGATTCTGATTTTTGATGCAGATAATATCGGATAAAATCCAGCAATATCGGGTGACCCGATTATGGGAGAAACCAACCGATCTTGACTAAAAGTTGCAGTTTTATAATTGGATGCAAAAAAAAACAATTTCACAAAGAAATATGCATTTGAATGGACTGAATAACAATGAGAAATGATCTTAAGATAATAATGGAAGGATGTTCATATGCATATCTATGCTAAATGCTTGAATATTTATGAAATAATGAAGGAATATGCCTATTAAATCCAAAATAATAATGGTAATGAATTGAAACTGATGTAATAGATATGAAATATTAATTCTAAATGAGAGGGATGGAGAAAGAAGATGCAAACTCTGAGGTCTGGATGCCCCCAGTCAGCTAAATTGCAAAAATGAGTTGTAGGTAAAATCAGGTGATTTTGTGCAAAATCGGGTAGAATGATATCACGATCGGGTGATCCGATATCGCTTAAATCCAATCGATGCACAATATGAACCTACAAAAACATAGTGAAAAGGAAAAAGTATGGCGTGAAAGTATACGGGAGTTCTAGGGGGAATCCAAGGTGAGGAGCCTGGATTAAAAAGGAGGGAGTTAGGTGAGCTATTGGGCCAAAAATGGAAGAGGTTGCAACTTCTTCTAATCCAGTCAAAATCGGGTGAACCGATCCCGCAACTATCGTGCAATTGCCCAAATAGAGACAAGGAGTTACAACTTATTTTTTCGCCTTGCTAAAGTAGGCATTTTTCAGTTTTGGGTAAAATCGGGTGACCCGATTTCATGCAAAATCTTTCGATTTTGCATGAAATCGTGTGATTTTGTGTAGAGGTTAAAAATAGACTTATAACGGGCACAAAAATTGAGGTAACAAATTAGGGGTGGCAAATTTGATTTTTCAAAGTGTTTTTACCTTAGTTTTAATTAATGTGAGTCATTTTTAGGGTGCTACATTTTGCCCCCTCTTTAGCGTATTTTTGGAAAAAAATGTGTTAAAGATAAGATGGCACACTTTACGAGAAAGCAAAAATTTTATTGCAAATTTGTTGATGGTTTCAAGTTTTGTTGTTAACTATTTTATATATGGTGCCCCCTTCGAGTTTTTACACCAAATTCTACGTTTGGTGGAAAACTCAAAATTTCTGATATATATATTGATCTTCTTTGTTTTATGTGACTTTGTATGATTTATTACATTTACTTATGATGGTTGTGTTACATAATTTCTTGTAGTCATGCTTTGATTTTTGAACATTTTGATCATGCTTAACATAAAAGGAAAATGATTTTGTAAAGTGTGTTTTGAGAAAGATGTTTTTGTGTGATGATAGATTTGAGGGATTAGCAATGAACCTCGAAGGATGTTGTGTTGTTATATGACCATTGGTGGAGATCGATGCTCGCTAGGTCATGAAGCGGATCCTATTATGAGGAAGTTTTGTATTGCTAATACCAAAATATTGTGTGCTTAAGAATAATCTTAAGGCTTTATGATGAGAAAGAAATGTTTGATGTTGTTTTGGGACAAGATGTTTGATAGATGTTGTAAAAATATATGAATTTAAGCATGAAAATTTTGAAAGATGATTTGCGCTAAGCATAGAATTCCTAAGTGTGAAATTATATGAAATAATTACTTAGGAATTATACCATCATCACGAAAATCAAAATGAAATGCATGATGATATGAAATTATTTGTTCTTAAAATGCAAATTAATGTAAAATCATTATGTCACATGTTCAAAAATTTTATGTAATTTTTATGAAAATATATGGACTAATTTTGGGCATGAAAAATTAGAAAGATGACTTGCGCTAGGCATAAAATTCCTAAGTGTGAAATTTGAAGAGAAATAGTTACTTAGGAACTATACCATCATCGCGAAAATCAAAATGAAATGCATGATGATTATGTTTAATTTTGCAATATTATTTGAGATAAATTATTGTGCTATGATGATAAAATAATTTGTATAAATTAATGCTAAGGATTGATATTAATTATCTAACAAAATTCCAAAGAAATATTTTAACTTATTTCAAAGACAAATTCAAATTTATCTAGAACCAGTGTGTGATGTGTGAGTTCATTATCTATTTTGATTGTCATAATGATACAAAATCTCTCAAGTAACAAATGTGTGTGCTTTGTAAGGTTAATTTACCAATTTTGAGTAAGGTATTGATACAAGCAAACTTGAATGAACCAATGTGTGTGCAAGTGAAATGTTCATTAACCATGATTTTGTGCATGCATTGGTACTGAACTACTATGTAAATCAAATTACCAAAAGCTAGCTAATCCATAAGCGGACATTGGTCTGTACAAAAGAAGGTTGCTAATGTGACAGACATATCGCCATGTGAAAGGAATTACCCAAGGTCAAGCAAGTTGGGCACAAATCACCTGTTATGGGGCTTACCTCATGGTTTTCGAATAACTGAGAAATTCCAAGGATTCAAGTTCAATACCCCCTTCTTTTCTTCACATTTTTGGAATAGGGATTTCTTGTCCATTTCTGAACAAGGGGATTTTATTGCTTTGTAATGGAACATTTTTCTTGATTTTTCTCTTTCTCTTTTTTCTTTTTTTTTTTTTTTTTTCTTTTTTTTTTTTTTTTTTTTTTTTTTTTTTGGGATACTTGCTCAGATTAGACGTAGAGCAAGGGATTTTATTCGGGTAGGGAGGAGCTTGTCCTTTTGCCAATTTCTCAGTATTCTAGACCATGCACATGATAGGATAGCAAGGGAAACTTTTCACTTAAGGTATTAAGACTTACTATGTAGTATCACTTTTCGAATTTGCAACAAATCATTTTAAGATGTAAAAGTGTGTTCTTGGTTCAAGAAGTAGCAAGATCATTCTCAAAACTCAAAATTATTTAATGAAGTAATAGTGCTTTTGGTACAAGAGAGATTTATAATCAAAGTAACAAAATCAAAATCATTTTAAAGTTGTGAAATTTAGTGCATGGTTCAAGATAACTTTTGAATTTATCTAAAATAAGATAAAATATAACTCAAAATTTTTGAAAGATAACAACAAATAAAAGTGCAATAATTTTGAAATATTTTTAGAAATTTTGATATTTTTTTTTTTTTTTGGTTGTTTTTGATGTTTTAATGATGGAATTGGTGATCTATATACACTATACAAGGTGATTTTGATTATAGCATGTCTAAGGTGGCTTCAAAATCAAAGGAAGTTTTGAAGAACAATTTGGTTGTGGTGAAGGTGATTGAAGTTGATTTGTTGATAGTTGAGATTGTTGTGATGAAGGATGATAAGTAGATGTAGATGAAGAAAAGTGATGGATAGAATATGATGATGATAAAGAGGAAAATAATAGAGAACTTGATGTGATAACAATAATGAAAGAGAGAATGAAGGATAAAATGTGATAGACAAAAAGTGGTAATGATGATAAAGAGGAAAAGAGTAGAGAACTTGTTGTAGTGATGATAAAGAAAGAGATAATAAAGAATAAAGATTCCTTATGAATAGGAGAGGTTTGCAAAAGTTCCAAAAGATATATCTTATGTGGATGATTGTCCCATTGTTGTTGAATGTTGAGGGAGACTTTAGGTTGAGACTTCAACACTAAAGATGGGTTTTCTATGCTTGTATCTTCTTTTGGATTATTCTTCAAAACTAAGAGAGGTCTTGAAGGTTGGTTGGATGAAGAATTTATTTCTTGTTTATCAAATTGAGTTGATTGAGCTTGAGGTTGCTCACTTGTAGTTTTTATCACATTATTAGTGATATCATTGTGATGGGACACATTAGGATGTAATATTTGATTGGTTTCCTATTGTTGATGCTTGATTAGTTCTCTTGGGATTTTATCAATAATTGGTTCATTATCTCTTTCTTCTTGATTGTGAATAGAATGATGATGAATAGATTGTGAAGTATGATGTGATTGCATGGTAGGATTGGAAGAAGAAATATTTCCTTGTTGAGATGAATGTGTTGTGTTGAAAGAAGAAGGTTGGAATAGTTGTGATTGCAATGATGATAAAGAAGAATTACATGGGGATTGAATAGCTTTAAATGAATGTGGAGTGGGAATAATACCACTATTATGAAGAGGTTGAGGTGAATAAATATTTTGTAGAGAAGAATATGGTGGTGATTTTTTATTCATTATTTGAGTTTGAATTTGAGAATTTTGATTTTGAGTTTGTTGTTTAGTGATGGTTCCAATAGTACCCACAATATTATTATTATGCAAATAACTAAAATGTGGCCTAGCATTTACTACTTGTTCATTTGAAAGCACTTGTTGATATGATGGTCGAGTAGTCACTCTTCTAGGGAATGGTTCTTCAGGCACCATTAAATCTGTGATGGGAAGAATTGGATATGATTCATCTTCAAAACTATTTGAATTATTTGAGGTAATGTCAACCTCACTCTCTGTTTCACTTTCTTCATCACTTTCTAAATATGTAATTTGACAACTTCTTAGAGGTCTAATAGTAACTTGAGATTCAGTAGTTACACATGGTTTTTGCAAATCTTGATGAGGTAGAAAGCTGCTAATAGTTCCCACATATCGAGTTGGATGAGGAACATTATGATGTTCTACTTGATTTACAGCTTCTTTACCATGCTTTGGTAAAGGGTGTTGAAAAATATCCAAATTTTGATTTGCATTTTGATTTTGAGGTTTCTGTGTATTATTTTGAGCATTTCTTTGAGGGAAATTTTCTACTTCCATTTTTCATTATCAATTAAATCTTGTATCATGTGTTTCAATATTTTACATGAGTTTGTTGAATGACCATCAACTCTATGGAAGTTACAATGTAAATCAGCCCTAAATCCAGCTACAGTTGTATCAGGTTGTCTTATTTCAGGCAACCGTATCAAGCCTTGTTCCAATAGTTGAGGTAAAATCATAGTTAAAGGCTGATTTAATCTTGTAAATTCTCTTGGTGGTTTATCAGGAACCTTTAATACAAACTTCTTCACAACTTCAGCAAGGTTAACATTTGAGTTGTTTCTACTATCAGTAACTCCATCACCCACTACTTGTTTATTCTTATATTGATTCTTAGAAGTTTTATCTTCATCCTTCTTCTTAAATTGACCTCTTCTAATAAGGGCATCTTCTACCCTCCTTGCTAAATCAATGGCTTGATCAAAGGAGGTTACTATAGCAGTAGAAAGTTCATAAGATAGTTGTTCTTGCAAATTACCTATGAATATGTCCAACATTTCATGATGAGGTAATGCAAAGTGTAATTTTCCTAAAAGTTGTCTCCACTTAGTCAAGAATTCAGCAAAACTTTCATCTTTTCCTTGTTTCAAGTTGTATAAATCTTTAATAGTCACATGCCTCTCTATGTAGGCACTAAATTGATGGACAAACATTTCCGTTGTCTCCTCAAAATTCCTTAAAGAATTAGTGGGTAACTGATAATACCACTCTAGAGCCATGCCTCCCAGACTTTTAGGGAACATCTTTAGTAACAACAAATCATCATGAGAAACATCATGACATGTTGTCCTAAACATGCGAAGATGCTCAATAGGATCTTCAGTTCCTTTATATATCGAGAGGACAGGCATAGGGAAATGTTTAGGGTAAGGTTGAGCTACCACAATAGGATCCAAAGGTTGACTACACATCTCTCGATAATTATATGAGGGATGGTAGGGATCCATTTGGTCTAGACGAGAAGCTAATTGTTTAACCATGGCTTCAAGTCCCTGTTGTTGTCCACCAAATTGATTTTGTTGCACCATATTATTGTGTCTTTGATAATAAGTTGGTGTTGTTGTGTAAGGATTTCCAACTGAAACACTATTGTGTAAAGTGTTTGTGGGAATACTATTATGAAGTTGAATCTTGTTTTGTTGGATTTTCTGTTGAGGATTGGTATTTTGCACTTGTTTAGCCTTTTGTTGATTTGACATTTGTTGATTAAGAGCTTGAGTGAACATGGATGTGAATGGTTGTTTTTGTTGTTTAGGATTTGTTTTGGTGTTATTAGCAACAATCTTGGATGATTGTGCCATTGGTTTTTGAACATTTTGATTTAAAGGTATCATGTTTTGATTAGATGGTCCTGCTTGATCATTATCTTGGTCTGTTGAGTTCATGTATGATAATGGATTTGTATGTATCTGAAATGCAGCTGCTAAGGCTGATTCCATATCACCTTCTCCTGAATTATCAATTTGTACTGCTTGATTAAACTCTTCTATGTGGTTTTTTATAAATTGGGTAAATTTTCTAAGAGACTCAAATTTAACATTTCCTTTTTCATCTAATGTAGGTTCATCAGGATCTTCTATTTCATCTTCATTATTATTCTCTTCACCTTGTTCTGAAATTCTATCATCTTCTATTTGAACTCTATCATCATAATTTTCTTGATCTTGTTCTTCCATGTAATCAGATTCTAATTGCTTACCACTTCTTAAGATTCTAGGCATTTTTGTTTTAGGATTTTAGATTTTTATTTTTTGGGTAATATCTATGCTTACAACTCTTCCTATGTTGAAATTTAATATCTATGGAATGAAAATGTGCAAATTTAAATTAATGATCTTTTTGTATTTTTTGTTTTGTAATTTTTATGTTTTTTTATGTTTTATAAATCAGAAAGATGCCTAATGTTTTTCACGTCGGGTTCACCAAAGAATGTAGCCCAAAAATTCTCGCACTCCTTTCCTCAAGGCTGATGGATCCGTGCCTTAGAGGGGAATGGGAGAATGGATGGTCTACACCTCAAAAGAGAGGTACTTGATCGTACCTTCTTATGGTGATTTTTTGACGAATTGGGTGGGTTCACCAGGAAACATTTTGTGGCAGTTTCCGAGCCTAGGTTTTGGGATTTGTTTTGATGTGTTCCTTTTATCAAATCACGCATACACCTAGTTTGGCCAATATGCAACTACACTAATCTATATGCAATTTTGATTTATATGTAAGCAATAAAAGTAGAAAACATAATCTAAATAGGCAATGCAATGCTTAAAAAGTGATTTAAAACACTTACTTGTATCCGAAAGTCTGAAGAAGATTCTGATTTTTGATGCAGGCAATATCGAGCAAAATCCAGCAATATCGATCAAAATCAGGCAATATCGGGTGACCCGATTATGCGAAAAACCAACCGATCTTGACTAAAAGCTGCAGTTTTATAATTGGATGCAGAAAACAACAATTTCACAAGGAAACATGCATTTGAATGGACTAAATAACAATGAGCAATGATCTTAAGATAATAATGGAAGGATGTTCATATGCATATCTATGCTAAATGCTTGAATATTTATGAAATAATAAAGGAATATGCCTATTAAATCCAAAATAATAATGGTAATGAATTGAAATTGATGTAATGGATATGAAATATTAATTCTAAATGAGAGAGATGGAGAAAGAAGATGCAAACTCTGAGGTCTGGATGCCCCCAGTCAGCTAAATTGTAGCAATATGAGTTGCAAGCAAAATCGGGCGCTTTTGTGCAAAATCGGGCAGAACGATATCGCGATCGGGTGATCCGATATCACGATCGGGTGATTCGATATCGTTGAAATCCTGTCGATGCACAATATGAACCTACAAAAACACAGTGAAAATATATGAGTATAGCATGAAATTATATGGGAGTTCCAGGGGGAATCTGAGGCGAGGAGCCTGGATTAAAAAGGAGGGAGTCAGGTAAGGAGTTGGGCCAAAAATGGAGGAGGTTGCAACCTCTCCTAATCTAGGAAAAATCGGGTGAACCGATCTCGCAACTACCATGTAGCTATCCAGGTAAAGACAAAGGAGGTTAAACAAATTTTGTCACCTTGCTAAAGCAGGTATTTTTTAGTTTTGGGCAAAATCGGGTGACCCGATTTCGTACAAAATCTTCCGATTTTGCATGAAATCGTGTGATTTTGCACAGAGGTTAAAAAATAACTTATAACGGGCATGAAAATCGAGGTAACAAATTAGGGGTGGCAAATTTGATTTTTCAAAATGTTTTTACCTTAGTTTTAATTAATGTGAGTCATTTTTAGGGTGCTACAGGTTCATTCAATGTTTCTAACAATTCTTATCAAACAAGGTTTTTATCATCAACTTTCACTCAGAAAAACCTTTAATAATAAAACTCAACAAAGCTTATCAAACAACCCTTTTCTCTCCAACTTAACATTCACAACATCCAACAATCACTCACAAGGAAGACATGCCCATACCTTTTGTTTGATGAAGAATTATCATAACCACTCTCTTTGCCAATCACAAGGGTTAGATGTCACAAAAACACCTTATCACTCCCTCTAGATCTTAATACACTTCTAAAAGAAAAAAAATAATCACCACTTCAAAATATCCCAAGGCATTGACAAGGCTTCATTTTATTTTCAATTAAATTATTCTATCCCCTTTTTATAATAAAAATGAAATTCCTTTTTCACCTTTTAACTCCACTCTAGTTTGTTTTCTAGGCATCAAATAATTAAAATAAAATATTTTAATCCTTATATCTTCCTACTTCAAACCAATACTGTCACTACCATCTTAATGATACGTATGCCTTAAAACACCCTTTTTATATCATAGACCTTGCAAAAAAAAATCAATATAAATACCTTAGGTTTGCCACAAAAATGTTTGTGCACCACACAACTGCCTCTATCCAAAATCAAACCCGAAACCTCACTACCAGTGCTATACCCTAGAAAACGCTAGGCTTGTCACTTAGGCTATGTGCCCAGCTGAAACAAAGACCTCACGATGTACCTTTTGTCCTTGTATTTTGTGTAAAACATGTCGAATGAAAAACCTTTCCTTTCTTCCTTGCAAAACGTGATTGCACGACTTGAACCCATGACCTAGCCTCCACAAAAGTCTTATCAGTACCTTCTCTGCCATCTTCACTACCCAGCGCATTGTGTAGGATTTTTGTGCCCTCTCTTACTTCAATGTCCACTTCTTTGTCCTATCCGAATTGCATGGAAAATCTTCCCTTGAAGCACACAAAATATTATTTGTCTCCACTTAGGCTTCGAATTAATGATCGACTTTGGGGAAATAAATCTACCCCTTATTTATATACAATGTGATGAATATGAAGGTGTCGGTACTCATTTCGATTTTGCCACCATTTTTCAAAAAGAACTTTGGTGCCAAGAACAATTTAAAATAAAATTTTAATGAAAAGATTAAAATATTTTAATTTAAATTATTTAACCTTTGTCTCCTTTAATATTTTTAAAACTTGCTCACTTGCTCTTTTCAAGGAGAATATTTTGCACACATAAAACCTTATTTTTATCATGGACCCAATTTATAATATTAAAAAAATGTTTATCTTTTTGACCCATGGCCTCCTTTGCTGAGATATTCCTTCAAAACAATTTATTACTTCAAACTCATGTTTTTAATTACTTTGGAGAGAACCTTGCCTTGTATTTAACTTTGACATCAATGACAACAAACTTACTCATATTTCCAACAATCTCCCCCTTTGTCATTGATGGCAACCCATTTTCCTTTTATCATTTCCTTTACCTCTTTATGTTCTGCTCCCCCTAAGAAACTTCTCCCCCTGACTGGATGCTTTCCTCCTAACTCAAATCTCCCCCCCTTTGTCATCAATGGAAAAGGGTCACCTTTGGGGCTCGTGGCTAAGAATAAAACTCTTATCTTAGCTCCTCCCCCACCTCCTCTTGATGTGGTTAATTTTGGGGTGGGAGTATTTCTACTCCTAGCATGCACTGATATTTACCTTTGTTCACTTTCCTTTTCATTTGATCCTTTTGATCCCTTTGACTATTCCTGTTCCTGCTTATCTCTAGATTTTTTCTCTACACCACTTTATTGTATGTCAATAATTATTGCACTTATAACACTTAATGTTATTATTCCTTTGAGGTGAAAATATCTTGGGATTTCTCCTGGTGAAGCCATATCTATTCCTATCATGAATCCTGCAATTCATTGCCATGTGACCAAATTGATTACAAGAGTAGAAATTCCCTTGAAAAAGTTTCCTATTTATGAACTTCCCATATTCTTGTCTTTCATGTGTTCTACACTGAGAAGCTTTGTGTCCAAACCTATGATATGAGAAGCATTTTCCATTGAAAATACCTTGCCTTGACCTCATTGGTCTCTTAGTCTCTTTTACCCTGTGTCGGTTCCTGTTCCATCTGTTCCTCTTTTGTGCATTGTTCCTTTCCTTGTTGAAATTTCTGTTGTCCAACTCATTTTTAGAAGTCTCATTCTCTCTTAAACTCTCTTCTTCTAAAGTTTCTTATTCTTAAGAACTTGAGGTTTACTCCTCTCCTTGTTTCTTTTGTACCTATTCAAAACCAAGGCATGTCTTGTTTGTAGACCGTCTTTGTACCTTGATAATCTTGTCTATGGTTTTTGATATTTTCCCAAACTTATGTAACCTGTCCTTAAACTCTTTTACTTCTTTTCTAAGTAGAACCACATCATGCTCTAACCTTTCACATTGTAAAACCTTTGCTTCTAACTTATCTTTGAATATCCTTGTCTTAGCCATTGAATTATTTAGATCCTCTATAAGATTTCCTTTCTCTTCATCATATTATTGAAACTGAAGCTTAAGTGTGGATTTTTGCTTTCTTACATCCTTTAATGCATTAAGGATAGAAATAAGTTCACCTTCAAGATCAACTTCTCATGTTTATGATTCTTCCTCTATTTCTTTGCCTTTGGAATTATCTTCATTTCCTTCTGATTTATCTTCTATAGAATCACCTACTTCTTCCTCTTTTGCCATAATTAGATTCTCTTTTGGTCCTTTAATTGTATCTTCATATTTATCATCACTGAAACTAAAACCACTTTTTGTACAAGTATCTTCAATATGGCCAAAATTTCCACATCTAAAACACTTAAGAATTATTGGTGACCTTTTCTTAACCACTTCCTTTTCTTTTGCCATAAATAGAACTTCATATTTATCATTATTTTACGAACTTTCATCACTATTACTTCAATACTTACTTGCTTTTTCTGTAGAGAAACTCTTCTTCTATCTTTGGAAGAACTTCTTTCCTTGCTTGCCTTGTCTACCCCTGTTTTTCTTTTGGTACTTGTATTTTTCTATTTCCCTATTCTTATGATCTTGTTTTTCTTCATCATTTCTATTTCTAGCTTCTTGATAATTAGATGCATAGTGGCCATAATTTCCACAATTGAAACATCTAACACATTTCGTACCTTTAAACTTTCTTGGATCCTTATTCCTTCTGCTATAATATGCTTCTTCATCATTGGATGACTCATTTCTTGAATTTGACTTCTAACTCTTAGTATTCTTAGTGGCTTTAAATGTTTCTTCTTTCTCGGTAATATGTTCCTCTTTTGTTCTCATATCAAAATTTGTGAGAATGCCATGTAATTCATCCCTTGTCAAAATATCACTATCTTTTGATTCCTCTATAGCTGAAATCTTTTCACTAAACCTTTTTGGGAGTGACCTTAAAATCTTATCACAAACATAAGATTCTCGAACTTCAAGTCTAAGTCCTTGCATGGAGTTGAAAACCTCGTCCACATGAAGTAGATAAGCACTAATTTTTTCTTCATCCTTAATTTTTAGTTCTTCAAATATTCCCTTGAGATTTCATAACTTTAACTTTTTGACCTTTTTATCTCCTTCATATATGCCTTGCAATTTATCCCAGATTTCCTTTGTTGATTTGCAGTGCATAACCTTTATAAAATCTATTTTATGCAAATCTCTCAAAATTGCATTTATTTATTTTAAATTGTAATTATGTAGAAGCTTACCATATTTATGTGTGGGTGGAGTATATGGTGGAATGTATCCATGAAGAACACAAGCTTATACTGAGAGGGGGGTGAACAGTATAAGACCACTTTTTACTTTTCCTTTATACTTCAAAACATTAAAGCAACATATCCAAAGCAATATCAAAACAATGCACAAGATCATCCACAAAGTGACACAACAATTTCAACGTGGTTCATCCACAAAACTTTTCTCTAAAAGTTATCTCAAAGTTCTTTGGGAAACCTTCCCAATTACAATTTTTATGAGCCTCGGCTCAAAGGAGATACCTTCCCCCAATATGAATTTATGAGCCTCTGCTCAAAGGAGATACCTTCCCCTACCTCTGCTTTGGTTGGTGATCCTCTAGAAGACCTCTGCCTCCGCTGCCCTTAGCAAATGGAACTCTATCCAAAGAAGACACATGTCTTCCCTGCTCTAGCTGGAGACCTCTGTCCTCAACTCTATCACCTCAAAAGTTGGTCCTTGAATTTTCACTAAACACAGTCCTTCGGTCTAGTACAAATGTCCTCGGGTTCTTCTCATAGAACCAATGCACCTTTGTCCTCAAGTTCTCTAATAGAACTATCAAACTCAGCTTCATAAGTCCTCTGCTAGGACTTGTCCAAATTTGCTCACAAGTCCCTAATTAAACCTGTCCAAAACTTGCTCATAAGTCTCCAATGGAACCTGTCCAAAACCTGCTCACAAGTTCATCAAGAAAAACTTGCTTGGCATGAACCCACAAAGAGAATGGTTAGAGACCCAATGTGATTCACAACCTCATAGAAGCATAAAGAGAATTGTTAGAGACTCAATATGTTCTATACTTAACTCCCAATATCAATCTCAACTCAATCTCAAATCTCATAAGAATAAGATAGATGTAATATGCTTTTCTCAAGAACATGAAACACAACCCAACAATTGCCAACCAAGCAATATCTCATATAACAATGATACTCATGTTCTTTCCAACTGCCAATATCTTTTCTCAACCAATTAGGGCTTCAACAACAATGCTCAACGACAAGGTTTAACCAACATCATTCAACTCAACATTAACCTTGAAGCATTCAACCAATCATCACAAGAAAAGGAAACAAGTAGAAATCCTTTTCCCTCCAAAGATATTTGAACAAAACATCCACCCACACAATATCACCAAATGCAAAGAATAACTTGTTCAAATCAACTCAATGGAGTAAGCCCAATATCATGAATCAATTAAAGGCAATAACTTGATCAAACAAACTCTATGGAAGCAACTCAACCATCAACCTCAAAACAGCCAACCAAGGGTTTCACCAACTCAAAGCAAGTAGCAAGACTCACAAACATGAACCCTAGTGCACAATGCTTCCACTACCTCAAACCAGAATTATGCATTCACCAAAACTCTCATCAATGATAACAATGCATAAGTAGTCTTCAACAAACCAGAAAATAGGATTTACACCCAACCAAAGGAAACCTTATTGAATAAATTTTCACTCCAATATTATTTCAGAAAAACATACACCAATCATACTCATAAGAATAATGTGTCCATACCTTTTTGAAGTGAAGAAACCCCTTTGGAAATCTACCACAATCACAAAATTCTTTTGCCAATCTTCACAAGGGTTAGTAGATCACAAAATAATCAACATTACTACACTTTTCAATAATCATCACCAAAGCCTTTAATTGCACAACTTCCTTATCTCTCCTAAAACCACTTGTACCATAAAATAAAATAAATCAAAATATTACATAACCTTTTCACTCCAAATATGTATCTTTAATTAAAATATTCATACCCAATAACAAGCTTTAATGTAAATATATTTTCCTTACCCTTATATCTCCCTTACTCACAACAAAAGCGATTTTCATCCTTTTCTAAGATGCAAATCCCCAAACTCAATTAAGTAAATTCTCCTTACCCTTATGTCTCCTCAAACTAACATAAAACCATTCAAACACCTGAGACCTTATAACTCCTACGATAAAGCATACCTTATAGCTCCCAAGATAAACCCCATAAAAAACATACCTTAAAATTAATCATGACTCATGCGCTGCAGACGACTTGTTCAACCCCGCGTTGCTTCGCTGGTCACGCGCTCTCAACAAACTGACGAGCGCCACATGGGCTAGTTACCCATTAAGCCTAACACCGTGCATGCTCTGACTTCCCTCTCACACCGGTGCTAAAACCTTGAAATCTGAACCCTCAAAATCTGCATGTTGTTTCTGTCTCTGTCGCGTGTCAAATGAAGCACAACCCTCTTGTAAGTGCTTGGTTTCGACAATCGCGCAACCACCAATAAATTAATTTAACATTCTCTTAATTCCCGTGCACATGCTCTATATTATATTTGCTAAGTTTTGCTTTGTCGCGACTTCCATTATTTTTCTCCGAAGCATATGGTAATTCGTCTTTGGCACGAAAACCAATCCCATCATACCTTCGACCGCTCCATGCTTGACATCTTCCTTTGCTAGCGCAGGGGCTCCGACGAAATCGAAATTGCACAAGGATTAATATCAAAACCATTCAATCCAACATTAAAGATTTCCATTGCCTTATTTTATATGCACTATGATGCATTTCCAAACACGTCGGCCCTTTCAATTTAATTTTAATATTTAAATTTTAAATAAATAAAATTTAAACTAAATATTTAAAATTAAATATCTTCATCACCGGGGCACATTTTTCAACGAAACGAAAAGCCAACTTGGGTTTTAAGAAAAACCCATTTCAAATCTGTTGCCCATGGTTTTAAATAAAACCTTTTATTTTGCCTGCCTTGGTTTTCACAAAAACCCTTCCGCTTCTTGAAATCAATGACAACATCAACACTTGAGCAAAGGCAATGTACCCAATGTACCCAAAATTGCCAACAATCCATCTTAAACTACTTCCCATATTTCATTTCCAAGAATCATCAGGTGAATCTTCATTATCATGCTCCAAAATAGATAATCACTTCCATCAAATACTAGTGCTCAATTATATGAGGATTGAATCTTAGAATCCATTTGTGTTCTTGTGAGATTTTCCTTCAAGCTATTAAACTCTTTTGAAGGAACCCGCTCTGATACCAATTGAAGAACACAAGCTTATACTGAGAGGGGGGTGAACAATATAAGACCACTTTTTACTTTTTTTTTCCCAATCAATATTATGCAATATATTAATGATAATATCAATAGTAGTAATCAAAGCAATGCATAAATCACCACACACAATAGAGACATCAATTTAATGTGGTTCACCCAATGTGGGCTATTCCATAGAAAAAATATTTCACTAAAATTTTCTCAAAAAATCTCTTGGGAAAACTTCCCCTATTACAATTTTTATGGATCTCTATCCAAAGGAGATACCAATCCCCTAATCAAGTTCATGGATCTCTATCTATAGGATAACTCCTTCTTCTCTGATATGGCTGGTGATCTTCTAGAAGAACTACTACATCCATTACACTAGTTTATGGATCTCTATCCACTAAAGACTCTTATCCTCACTAAGAAGACCTATCCTTGCTATACTAGCTAATGGAATTCTATACACTAGATATGATTGTCCTCTATAATTTATCACCTCCAAAGCTTGCTCTCAGCTCTATCTAAAATCTACACTAAACACGGTCCTTCGGTCTAGCACAAATCTACTCAATATTTGTCCTCAAATCTGCACTAAACATAGTTCTTCGGTCTAGCACAAATCTACTCAATATTTATCTTCAAATATGTACTAAACATAGTCCTTCGGTCTAGCACAAATTTGCTCAATATTTGTCCTCAAATCTGTACTAAAAATAGTCCTTCGGTCTAGCACAAATCTGCTCAATCTCTGTCTCTGGTATGGCACAAAACTATACTCAAATCTGTACCAAACTCTATACTCAAATCTATCGTCAAGCCTTAACACAAAGCATAACTCAATCATAAATCATCTCTGCTCTCAAGTATTCTCAAAGACTTGTCTTAAACCTGCATTGTAAACTTCCATAAAAGCTCACACTAATTTATCCACAAGTCCTCTCTAGAACTTGTCCAATATGCTCAACAAGTCTTCACTAAGACTTATCTCAAATATGTTCTACAAGTCTTTCGTAGAACTTGTCCAATTTGCTCAACAAGTCTTCACCAAGACTTACCTCAAATATATATTGTAAGCTTCCACAATGCTTATTCAATTCAACTCAAATTAACACAAAATCCTCTTCAATCACTTGGAAAAGCTTCACACATAATATTATTTAATCTCAAATAAACATATAGAGAATTGTTAGAGACTCAATATGTTTCACACTCATAACAATGCTCAATCACTTTCAATTTCTTTCTCAAATCAAATTAGAATATAGAAAAAATTGTTTCATAGAACTTGAACTATCACTTAAACACTTCCACTTGACTAGGCTCAATCAAATCCACTCAATCAATCACTCAATGAAACACTCCTTGCTTACAAACCCTAGTCCAAGCATATGAAAACTTACTCAATTATTTCCAACAATGCTTATCAAAAAATCTCATATAACAATGATACTCATGTTATTGCACAAACCCTAGTTTCAAGATAATTATCAACTTCACATAAAAAGGGTACTCATGATCTTGCACAAACCCTAATCATGCATATGAAGGTTCATTCAATATTTCCAATAATTCTTATCAAACAAGGTTTTTATCATCAAATTTCACTTAAAAAAACCTTTTACAATCAAACTCAACAATGCTTATCAAACAACCTATTGTGGCTGATCCACAACACGCCCCAAAATTGGGGACCCAAATTTTTTTGCATGTTTTCAAAGAAGATCTCAGTGACCCAGATGCTAAAAATCAAGAAAAAGGCAAAATTGCACAAGGATGAAAAGGTGTCACGAAATTGCGACATGTCGCAAAATCACGGCCGAAAATGAAAAAGTGTCACGAAATCGCGACATGTTGCTCCGTCACTGCCAGAAAATGAAAAGTGTCATGAAATCGCGACATGTCGCAAAATTGCGGCCAAAAATGAGAAAGCGTAGCGAAATCGTGACATGTCGCAAAATCGCGGTCAAACCGGTCAAACGGGGCAGGAAGCAGAAAGCGTAGCGAAATCATGACATGTCACAAAATCACGGTCAAACCGGTCAAACGGGGCAGGAAGCAGAAAGCGTAGCGAAATCACGACATGTCGCAAAATCGCGGGTCAAACCAGTCAAACAGGGCAAGGCATTAAAAGCATCGTGATTTCACGACAGGAAATGGCCAAAGGGCACAAAGTAGAAAAATGTCGCGATATCGCGACAGGTCACGTTTTTGCGGCTCAAAGTAGTGAACTTGTACGAAAAATAGAATATGTCACGATTTTGCGACATGTCGCATTTTCGCAGCCAAAACAGCAAGAGCAGTACAGAACAGAAAGGTGTCACGATTTCGTGACAGAAAGTTGCCAGAGTGAAAGAAATGAAAAAGCGTCGCGATTTCGCGATAGGTTGTGGCCGAGGCATACGGAGATGAAAAATTTTGCGATTTCGTGACAGGTTGCCGCAAGATAGCTTCAAGTGAAAAGGCGTAGCAATTTCGCAATAGGTTGCAACAAAGGTGCTCGAAGTGGAAAAATGTCGCGATTTCGTGATAGGTTGCAGCAAAGGTGTACAGAACGAAAAAGCGTCACGATTTTGCCACAGGTTGCAGCGAAGGTGTACGGAACGAAAAAGCATCACGATTTCATGACAGGTTGCAGCAAAGGTGTACAGAGCGAAAAAACATTGCGATTTCGCGACAGGTTGCAGCAAAGGCGTACGGAGATAAAAGGCGTCGTGATTTCGCGACATGTCATGTTTTCGCTGTGCATGAAGATAGAAATGTTGTTGATAGAAAAGTGTCGCGATATCATGACATGTCATGTTTTCGCGGCCAGGAAGGCGGACAAAGCTGCATGCATAAAAAACATTGCAATATCGTGACATGCTATTTTTGGTTGAGATTTACAGGGGGCCATTACAAAAAGTGCAAAAAAGTGCGGGACACGTGGCATACAGGCTGCAGAAGCATTACAAAGAAGATCAAACGTCTTAATGTCGAGCATAAAGCCAAAACACATGCAGTCAAAGAAATATGAAACGAGCAGCCACTGGAAGATGAAACGAACCATCGTGGAAGGGGAATCAATTCAGCAGCAAGTATAAAAGCAGAGGCACAGATTGGCACAAGGGTTCGAAAGCCGCTGCAAGCAGAGTTGTAGTGCCTAAGGCGAGATGCCATTCTGGGCCTACTTGGAGTGTTTTTTATTCCTTCTTTTTTTGGTTTTGAGAAAACCAGAAAGTTCTGCTGCTGTAAAATGACATATTTTTAATGCAGAAGTGTTCAAAAATTTGCATTTTGTGGGCAAGAAAGAAGGAGATATTCTGTGCATGCTAATGGATTTAATGTTTATTCTTTTGTTTTCAAATTTTAGATTTATAGATAATGTTAAATGCCACTTTTGTGGGTTGCATTAGGCGAATATTTGAAATCTGAATTTTATTTCAAACCCTAGGAATCAGCACTTAACTTATCAGGATTGTGCGTGTTTGCAGGTCCCATAGGTTAGGTTGCATGCATGGAAACCTCACATCTTCGGTTTTGCCAGGACGTGATAGCATCAAACTGAATGCAATTTAAATTTCTTTTTCTTTACATTTTATTTTCTTTTTGCTGCACTTTATTTTTCAGAAGTCCTAATTTTATTTCTTTTAAGCATTAAAATAAAATAAAAATTAAAAAACTTCAAAATCCCTAAATAATTCCTTCATGTTATGGCATTTCATTAAATGTTATTTTGAAGTTACAACATGGTCATTTAAGGATCAAATCACATTTACTTTATCAGGGTTCAATGAACAATCATTAAATTTCACAGTAAAATAAACCACAGTGCCCCTTGTTTTCAGTTACTTGCAACCACTAAGGTGTTCCAAGCATTTTAATTAAATATCTTTATTTGAGATTATTAATACACATATGCAGAATGCTCACATAACAGGAACCTTGGAGAAGTTACATGTTTAATTTCTTTGCAAGCAGAGGATTTTGAATTCAAATCCTATCGGAGATTGTGTTTTCACAATCAAGTGAAAATACCACTCAACACAACCCTTTTCTCTCCAACTTAGCATTCACAACATCCAACAATCACTCACAAGGAAGATGTGCCCATACCTTTTGTTTGATGAAGAATTATCCTTAAACACCTGTTTTAATCATAACCACTCTCTTTGCCAATCACAAGGGTTAGATGTCACAAATACACCTTATCACTCCCTCTAGATCTTAATGCACTTCTAAAAGAAAAAATAATCACCACTTCAAAATATCCCAAGGCATTGACAAGGCTTCATTATATTTTTAATTAAATTATTCTATCCCCTTTTTATAATAAAAATGAAATTCCTTTTTCACCTTTTAACTCCACTCTCTAATTTATTTTCTAGGCATCAAAGAATTAAAATAAAATATTTTAATCCTTATATCTCCCTACTTCAAACCACTACTATCACTGCCCTCTTAATGATACATATGCCTTAAAACACCCTTTTTATATCATAGACCTTGCAAAAATTAAATCAAATTTTCATACCTTAGGTTTGCCACAAAAATGTTTGCGCACCACACAACTGCCTCTGTCCAAACTCGAACCTAAAACCTCACTACCAGTGCTGCACCCTAGCGAACGCTAGGCTTGCCACCTGGGCTATGTGCCTAGTTGAAACAAAGGCCTCATGATGTCCCTTTTGTCCTTGTATTCCATGCAAAACACGTCGAACAAAAAATCTTTCCTTTCTTCCTTGCAAAATATGATTGTGCAACTTGAACCCATGACCTAGCCTCCACGAAAGTCTTATCATTGCCTTGCCTTCCATCTGCGCTACCCAGCACGTCGTGTAGGATTTTTGTGCCCTCTCTTACTTCAATGTCCACTTCTTTGTCCTATCTGAATTGCATGAAAACTCTTCCCTCGAAGCGCACAAAATATTATTTTTCTCCACTTAGGCTTTGAATGCATGATCGACTTTGGGGAAATAAATTTACCCCCTCTTTATATGCAATGTGATGAATATGAAGGCATTGACCCTCATTTTGATTTTGCCACCATTTTTCAAAAAGAACTTTGGCACCAAGAATAGTTTAAATTAAAATTTTAACCAAAAGGTTAAAATATTTTAATTTAAATTATTTAACCTTTGCCTCCTTTAATATTTTTAAAACTTGCTCACTTGCTCTTTTCAAGGAGAATATTTTGCACACATAAAACCTTATTTTTCTCATGGGCCCAATTAATATAATATTAAAAAAATGTTTATCTTTTTGACCCATGGCCTCCTTTTCTGAGATCTTCCTTCAAAACAATTTATTACTTCAAACTCATGGTTCTAATTACTTTGGAGAGAACCTTGCCTTGTATTTACTTTTGACATCAATGACAACAAACTTGCTCATATTTCCAAAAATCTCCCCCTTTTTCATTGATGGCAACCCATTTTCCTTTTATCATTTCCTTTACCTCTTTCTGTTCTACTCCCCCTGAGAAATTGCTCCCCCTAACTGAATGCTTTCCTCCTAACTCAAATCTCTCCCCCTTACTCAAATCTCTCCCCCTTTGTCATCAATGGTAAAGGGTCACCTTTGGGGCTCGGGGCTAAGAATGAAACTCTTAGCTTAGCCCCTCTCCCAACCTCCTCTTGAGGTGGTTAATTCTGGGGTGGGAGTATTTCTACTCCCAACATGCACTGATATTTACCTTTGTCCACTTTCCTTTTCATCTGATCCTTCTGATCCCTCTAACTATTCATGTTCTTGCTTATCTCTAGAATTTTTACTCTACACCACTTTGTTGTATGTCCATAATTATTGCACTTATAACACTTAATGTTATTATTCCTTGGAGGTGAAAATATCTTGGGATTTCTCCTGGTGAAGCCATATCTATTCCTGTCATGAATCCTGCAATTCATTGCCTTGTGACCAAACTGATTACAAGAGTAGCAATACCCTTGAAAAAGTTGCCTATTTTTGAACTTCCCATATTCCTATCTTTCATGTGTCCTGCACTGAGAAGCTTTGTGCCCAAACCTGTGACATGAGAAGCATCATCCATTGAAACTACCTTGCCTTGACCTCATTGGTCTTTTAGTCTCTTTTACCCTGTGTTGGTTCTTGTTCCATCTATTCCTCTTTTGTGCATTATTCCTTTCCTTGTTGAACTTTCTATTGTCCAAATCATCCTCAAAAGTCTCACTCTCTCTTACACTCTCTTATTCTAAAGTTTCTTCTTCTTCAGAACTTGAGGTTGACTCCTCTCCTTGTTTCTTTTGTACTTGTTCAAAACCAAGTCTTGTCTTATTTGTAGACTTTCTTTGTACCTTGATAATCTTGTCTATGGTTGTTGAGATTTCCCAAACTTGTGTAACCTATCCTTATACTCTTTTACTTATTTCCTACATAGAGCCACCTCATGCTCTAACATTTCACATTCTAAAACCTTTACTTCTAATTTTGCTTTGTGCTTCCTTGCTTAGCCTTAACTTATTTAGATCCTCTATAAGCTTCCTTTCTCTTCATCCTTCTTAATTGAAGCTTAAGTTTGTTTTGTTTCTTACCTCCTTTAATGCATAAAGGTCAATAGTTCCAAGATCACTTCTCCTTTCCTCTTTTTTTGTTGATTTTTTTTCTCAAAACCAAGGCATGTCTTGTTTGTAGATCATCTTTGCACCTTGATAATATTGTCTATGGTTTTTGAGGTTTTCCCAAACTTGTGTAACCTATCCTTAGACTATTTTACTTCTTTCCTAAGTAGATCCACCTCATGCTCTAACCTTTCACATTCTAAAACCTTTGCTTCTAACTTCTCTTTGAATCTCCTTGTCTTAGCCATTGACTTATTTAGATCCTCTATAAGCTTTCCTTTCTCTTCATCACATTCTTGAAACTAAAGCTTAGTTTGGATTTTTGTTTTCTTACCTCCTTTAATGCATTAAGGGTATAAATAAGTTCACCTTCAAGATCAACTTCTCCTATTTCTTATTCTTCCTCTATTTCTTTGCCTTTGGAATTATCTTCATTTCCTTCTTATTTTTCTTCTATAGAATCACCTGCTTCTTCCTCTATTGCCATGAGTAGATTCTCTTCTGGTCCTTCAAGTGTATATTCATATTCATCATCACTAAAACTGAAACCACTTTTTGTACAACTATCTTCAATATGGCCAAAATTTCCACATCTAAAACACTTGAGAATTATTGGTGACCTTTTCTTAACCACTTCCTTTTCTTTTGCCATAAATAGAACTTCATATTTATCATTATTTGAGGAACTTTCATCACTATTACTTGATTTGTCTGCATAGAAAATCTTCTTCTATATTTGGAAGAACTTCTTTCCTTGCTTGCCTTGTCTATCCCTGCTTTTCTTTTGGTACCTATATTTTTCTGTTTCCCTGTTCTTATGATCCTTTTTTTCTTCATCATTGCTATTTCTAGCTTCTTGAAAATCAGATGCATAGTGACCATAATTTCCACAATTGAAACATCTAACATATTTTGTACCTTTAAATTTTCTTGGATCCTTGTTCCTTCTCCCATAATTTGCTTCTTCATCACTGGATGACTCATTGCTTGAATATGACTTCTTACCCTTAGTCTTCTTAGTGGCTTTAAATGTTGCTTCTTTCTAGGGAATAGGTTCCTCTTTTGTTCTCATCTCAAAAGTTGTGAGAATGCCATGTAATTCATCCCTTGTCAAAATATCACTATCTTTTGATTCCTCTATAGCTAAAATATTTTCACTAAACCTTTTTGGGAGTGACCTTAAAATATTATCACAAACATCAGATTCTTGAACTTCAAGTCCAAGTCCTTGCATGGAGTTAACAACCTCATCCACATGAAGTAGATAAGCACTAATGTTTTCCTCATCCTTCATTTTTAGGTCTTCAAATATTCCCTTGAGATTTTGCAACTTTACCTTTTTGACCTTTTTATCTCCTTCATATATGCCTTGCAATTTATCCCAAATTTCCTTTGTTGATTTGCAATGCATAACCTTTATAAAATTTATTTTATGCAAACCTCTCAAAATTGCATTCATTGATTTTGAATTGTAATGATGTAGAATCTTACCATATTTATCTATAGGTGGAGTAGATGGTGGTGTGTATCCATTTTCAACTACTTCCCATATTTCATTTCCAAGAGCCATCAGGTGAATCTTCATTCTCATACTCCAAAATACATAATCACTTCCATAAAATACTGGTGCTAAATTATCTAAGGATCCACTCTTAGAATCCATTTGTGTTCTTGTGAGCTTTTCCTTCAAGCTTTTAAACTCTTCCGAAGGAACCCACTCTGATACCAATTGAAGAACACAAGCTTATACTGAGAGGGGGGTGAACAGTATAAGACCACTTTTTACTTTTCTTTCCCAATCAATATTATGCAATATATTAATGACAATATCAATAGTAGTAATCAAAGCAATGCACAAATCACCACACACAATAGAGACACCAATTTAACGTGGTTCACCCAATGTGGGCTACTCCACGGAGAAAATATTTCACTAAAATTTTCTCAACAAATATCTTGGGAAACCTTTCCCTATTACAATGTTTATGGACCTCTATCCAAAGGAGACACCAATCCCCTAATCAAGTTCATGGATCTCTATCCATAGGAGAACTCCTTCTCCTCTACTCTGGCTAGTGATCTTCTAGAAGAACTACTACCTCCACTACACTGGCTTATGGATCTCTATCCATTGAAGACTCCTATCCTCACTCAGAAGACCTATCCTTCTACCTTAGCTAATGGACCTCTATCCACTGGAGACTATCATCCTCTATACTCTATCACCTCCAAAGCTTACTCTCAGCTCTATCTCAAATCTGCACTAAACATGGTCCTTCGGTCTAGCACAAATCTTCTCAATATTTATCCTCAAATATATACTAAACATAGTCCTTCGGTCTAGCACAAATCTGCTCAATATCTATCCTCAAATATATACTAAACATAGTCCTTCGATCTAGCACAAATTTGCTCAATATCTATCTTCAAATCTGTACTAAAAATAGTCCTTTGATCTAGCACAAATCTGCTCAATCTCTATCTCTTTACAAACTATCCTTAAATCTGCACCAAACTCTATCCTCAAATCTATCCTCAAGCCTTAACACAAAGCTTGAATCAATCACAAATCAACTCTACTAGATCTACCCCAAACCTTAACCCAAGGTTTGAACAAATCAATCAATCAACTCTGCTCTCAAGTCTTCTCAAAGACTTATCTCAAATCTACATTGTAAGCTTCCACAAAATCTCACACTAATCTATCCACAAGTCCTCTCTAGAACTTGTCCAATATGCTCAACAAGTCTTCACCAAGACTTACCTCAAATCTTCTCAACAAGTCCTCACTAGAACTTGTCCAATCTACTCAACAAGTCTTCACCAAGACTTACCTCAAATTTGTATTGTAAGCTTCCACAAAATCTTACTCAACTCAACTCAACTTAACACAAAATCCTCTTCAATCACTTAGACAAGCTTCACATAGAATCTTGTTTAATCTCATAGAAACATATAGAGAATTGTTAGAGACTCAATATGCTTCACACTCACAACAATGCTCAATCACTTTCAATCTCTTTCTCAAATCAAATTAGAATATAGAACAATTTGTTTCACAGAACTTGAACTATCACTTCAACACTTCCACTTGACTAGGCTCAATCAACTCCACTCAATCAATCACTCAATGAAACACTCCTTGCTTACAAACCCTAGTCCAAGCATATGAACACTCACTCAATTATTTCCAACAATGCTTATCAAACAATCTCACATAACAATGATACTCATGTTCTTGCACAAACCCTAGTTTCAAGATAGTTCTCAACTTCACATAACAATGATACTCATGATCTTGCACAAACCCTAATCATGCATATGAAGGTTCATTCAATGTTTCCAACAATGCTTATCAAACAAGGTTTTTATCATCAACTTTCACTCAAAAAAACCTTTAACAATCAAACTCAACAATGCTTATCAAACAACCCTTTTCTCTCCAACTTAGCATTCACAACATCCAACAATCACTCACAAGGAAGATGTGCCCATACCTTTTGTTTGATGAAGAATTATCCTTAAACACCTGTTTTAATCATAACCACTCTCTTTGCCAATCACAAGGGTTAGATGTCACAAATACACCTTATCACTCCCTCTAGATCTTAATGCACTTCTAAAAGAAAAAATAATCACCACTTCAAAATATCCCAAGGCATTGACAAGGCTTCATTAGATTTTTAATTAAATTATTCTATCCCCTTTTTATAATAAAAATGAAATTCCTTTTTCACCTTTTAACTCCACTCTCTAATTTATTTTCTAGGCATCAAAGAATTAAAATAAAATATTTTAATCCTTATATCTCCCTACTTCAAACCACTACTGTCACTGCCCTCTTAATGATACGTATGCCTTAAAACACCCTTTTTATATCATAGACCTTGCAAAAATTAAATCAATTTTTTATACCTTAGGTTTGCCACAAAAATGTTTGCACACCACACAACTACCTCTGTCCAAACTCGAACCCGAAACCTCACTGCTAGTGCTGCACCCTAGTGAATGCTAGGCTTGCCACCTAGGCTACATGCCCAGTTGAAACAAAGGCCTCATGATGTCCCTTTTGTCCTTGTATTTCATGCAAAACATGTCGAACAAAAAACCTTTCCTTTCTTCCTTGCAAAACATGATCGTGCGACTTGAACCCATGACCTAGCCTCCACGAAAGTCTTATCACTACCTTGCCTATCATCTATGCTACCCAACGTGTCGTGTAGGATTTTTGCACCCTCTCTTACTTCAACGTCCACTTCTTTGTCCTATCCGAATTGCATGAAAACTCTTCCCTCGAAGTGCACGAAATATTATTTGTCTCCACTTAGGCTTCGAATGCATGATCGACTTTGGGGAAATAAATTTACCCCCTCTTTATATGCAATGTGATGAATATGAAGGCGTTGGCCCTCATTTCAATTTTACCACCATTTTTCAAAAAGAACTTTGGCACCAAGAATAGTTTAAATTAAAATTTTAACCAAAAGGTTAAAATATTTTAATTTAAATTATTTAACCTTTGCCTCCTTTAATATTTTTAAAACTTGCTCACTTGCTCTTTTCAAGGAGAATATTTTGCACACATAAAACCTTATTTTTCTCATGGGCCCAATTAATATAATATTAAAAAAATGTTTATCTTTTTGACCCATGGCCTCCTTTGCTGAGATCTTCCTTCAAAACAATTTATTACTTCGAACTCATGGTTCTAATTACTTTGGAGAGAACCTTGCCTTGTATTTACTTTTGACATCAATGACAACAAACTTGCTCATATTTCCAACAATCTCCCCCTTTGTCATTGATGGCAACCCATTTTCCTTTTATCATTTCCTTTACCTCTTTCTATTCTGCTCCCCCTGAGAAACTGCTCCCCTTGATTGAATGCTTTCCTCCTAACTCAAATCTCTCCCCCTTACTCAAATCTCTCCCCCTTTGTCATCAATGGCAAAGGGTCACCTTTGGGGCTCGGGGCTAAGAATGAAACTCTTAGCTTAGCCCCTCCCCCACCTCCTCTTGAGGTGGTTAATTCTGGGGTGGGAGTATTTCTACTCCCAACATGCACTGATATTTACCTTTGTCCACTTTCCTTTTCATCTGATCCTTCTGATCCCTCTGACTATTCCTGTTCTTGCTTGTCTCTGGAATTTTTGCTCTACACCACTTTGTTGTATGTCCATAATTATTGCACTTATAACACTTAATGTTATTATTCCTTGGAGGTGAAAATGTCTTGGGATTTCTCCTGGTGAAGCCATATCTATTCCTATCATGAATCCTGCAATTCATTGCCTTGTGACCAAACTGATTACAAGAGTAGCAATACCCTTGAAAAAGTTACCTATTTCTGAACTTCCCATATTCCTGTCTTTCATGTGTCCTGCACTAAGAAGCTTTGTGCCCAAACCTATGACATGAGAAGCATCATCCATTGAAACTACCTTGCCTTGACCTCATTGGTCTTTTAGTCTCTTTTACCCTATGTTGGTTCCTATTCCATCTGTTCCTCTTTTGTGCATTGTTCCTTTCCTTGTTGAACTTTCTATTGTCCAACTCATCCTCAGAAGTCTCACTCTCTCTTACACTCTCTTCTTCTAAAGTTTCTTCTTCTTCAGAACTTGAGGTTGACTCCTCTCCTTGTTTCTTTTGTACCTGTTCAAAACCAAGGCATGTCTTGTTTGTAGACCATCTTTGTACCTTGATAATCTTGTCTATGGTTTTTGAGCTTTTCCCAAACTTGTGTAACCTATCCTTAGACTCTTTTACTTCTTTCCTTAGTAGATCCACCTCATGCTCTAACCTTTCACATTCTAAAACCTTTGCTTCTAACTTCTCTTTGAATCTCCTTGTCTTAGCCATTGACTTATTTAGATCCTCTATAAGCTTTCCTTTCTCTTCATCACATTCTTGAAATTGAAGCTTAAGTTTGGAGTTTTGCTTTCTTACCTCCTTTAATGCATTAAGGGAGAAATAAGTTCACCTTCAAGATCAACTTCTCTTTTTATTTTCCTTTCCAAAGCCTCAGATCAACTTCTCATGTTTTTTATTCTTCCTCTATTTCTTTACCTTTGGAATCATCTTCATTTCCTTCTGATTTGTCTTCTATAGGATCACCTCCTTCTTCCTCTATTTCCATGAGTAGATTCTCTTCTGGTCCTTCAAGTGTATCTTCATATTCATCATCACTGAAATTGAAACCACTCTTTGTACAACTATCTTCAATATGACCAAAATTTCCACATCTAAAACACTTGAGAATTATTGGTGACCTTTTCTTAACCACTTCCTTTTATTTTTCCAGAAATAGAACTTCATATTTATCATCATCTGAGGAACTTTCATCACTATTACTTGAATACTTACTTGCTTTGTCTGCATAGAAACTCTTCTTCTATATTTGGAAGAACTTCTTTCCTTGCTTGCCTTGTCCATCCCTACTTTTCTTTTGGTACTTGTATTTTTTTGTTTCCCTGTTCTTATGATCTTATTTTTCTTCATCATTGCTATTTCTAGCTTCTTGAAAATCAGATGCATAGTGACCATACTTTCCACAATTGAAACATCTAACAGATTTTGTACCTTTAAACTTTCTTGGATCCTTGTTCCTTCTGCCATAATTTGCTTCTTCATCACTGGATGACTCATTGCTTGAATCTGACTTCTTACCCTTAGTCTTCTTAGTGGCTTTAAATGTTGCTTCTTTCTGGGGAATAGGTTCCTCTTTTGTTCTCATCTCAAAAGTTATGAGAATGCCATGTAATTCATCCCTTTTCAAAATATCACTATCTTTTGATTCCTCTATAGCTGAAATATTTTCACTAAACCTTTTTGGGAGTGACCTTAAAATCTTATCACAAACATCAGATTCTTGAACTTCAAGTCCAAGTCCTTGCATGGAGTTAACAACCTCGTCCACACGAAGTAGATAAGCACTAATGTTTTCCTCATCCTTCATTTTTAGGTCTTCAAATATTCCCTTGAGATTTCGTAACTTTACCTTTTTGACCTTTTTATCTCCTTCATATATGCCTTGCAATTTATCCCAAATTTCCTTTGTTGATTTGCAGTGCATAACCTTTATAAACTCTGTTTTATGCAAACCTCTCAAAATTGCATTCATTGCTTTTGAATTGTAATGATGTAGAAGCTTACCATATTTATCTGTAGGTGGAGTAGCTGGTGGTGTGTATCCATTTTCAACTGCTTCCCATATTTCATTTCCAAGAGCCATCAGGTGAATCTTCATTCTCATACTCCAAAATACATAATCACTTCCATCAAATACTAGTGCTGAATTATCTGAGGATCCACTCTTAGAATCCATTTGTGTTCTTGTGAGCTTTTCCTTCAAGCTGTTAAACTCTTTTGAAGGAACCTGCTCTGATACCAATTGAAGAACACAAGCTTATACTGAGAGGGGGGTGAACAATATAAGACCACTTTTTACTTTTCTTTCCCAATCAATATTATGCAATATATTAATGGCAATATCAATAGTAGTAATCAAAGCAATGCATAAATCACCACACACAATAGAGACACCAATTTAACATGGTTCACCCAATGTGGGCTACTCCACAGAGAAAATATTTCACTAAAATTTTCTCAACAAATATCTTGGGAAACCTTTCCCTATTACAATGTTTATGGACCTCTATCCAAAGGAGACACCAATCCCCTAATCAAGTTCATGGATCTCTATCCATAGGAGAACTCCTTCTCCTCTACTCTAGTTGGTGATCTTCTAGAAGAACTGTTGCCTCCACTACATTGGCTTATGGATCTCTATCCACTGAAGACTCATATCCTCACTCAGAATACCTATCCTCACTACCCTAGCTAATGGACCTCTATCCACTAGAGACTATCATCCTCTATACTCTATCACCTCCAAAGATTGCTCTTAGCTCTATCTCAAATCTGCACTAAACATGGTCCTTCGGTCTAGCACAAATCTGCTCAATATCTATCCTCAAATCTGTACTAAACATAGTCCTTCGATCTAGCACAAATCTTCTCAATCTCTATCCTCAAATATGCACTAAACATAGTCCTTCGATCTAGCACAAATCTTCTCAATATCTATCCTCAAATTTACTAAAAATATCTTGGATCTAGCACAAATTCTCAATATCTATCTCTGCTGGCATAAATCTATCCTCAAATCTGCACCAAAATCTATCTTAAATCTATCCTCAAGCCTTAACACAAAGCTTGACTCAATCACAAATCAACTCTACTAGATCTACCCCAAACCTTAACCCAAGGTTTGAACAAATCAATCAATCAAATCTGCTCTCAAGTCTTCTCAAAGACTTATCTCAAATCTACATTGTAAGCTTCCACAAAATCTCACACTAATCTATCCACAAGTCCTCTCTAGAACTTGTCCAATCTGCTCAACAAGTCTTCACCAAGACTTACCTCAAATCTACTCAACAAGTCCTCACTAGAACTTGTCCAATCTGCTCAACAAGTCTTCACCAAGACTTACCTCAAATATATATTGTAAGCTTCCACAAAAGCTTACTCAACTCAACTCAACTTAACACAAAATCCTCTTCAATCACTTAGACAATCTTCACACATAATCTTGTTTAATCTCACAGAAACATATAGAGAATTGTTAGAGACTCAATATGCTTCACACTCACAACAATGCTCAATCACTTTCAATCTCTTTCTCAAATCAAATTAGAATATAGAACAATTTGTTTCACAGAACTTGAACTATCACTTCAACACTTCCACTTGACTAGGCTCAATCAACTCCACTCAATCAATCACTCAATGAAACACTCCTTGCTTACAAACCCTAGTCCAAGCATATGAACACTCACTCAATTATTTCCAACAATGCTTATCAAACAATCTCACATAACAATGATACTCATGTTCTTGCACAAACCCTAGTTTCAAGATAGTTCTCAACTTCACATAACAATGATACTCATGATCTTGCACAAACCCTAATCATGCATATGAAGGTTCATTCAATGTTTCCAACAATGCTTATCAAACAAGGTTTTTATCATCAAATTTCACTCAGAAAAACCTTTAACAATCAAACTCAACAATGCTTATCAAACAACCCTTTTCTCTCCAACTTAGCATTCACAACATCCAACAATCACTCACAAGGAAGATGTGCCCATACCTTTTGTTTGATGAAGAATTGTCCTTAAACACCTGTTTTAATCATAACCACTCTCTTTGCCAATCACAAGGGTTAGATGTCACAAATACACCTTATCACTCCCTCTAGATCTTAATGCACTTCTAAAAGAAAAAATAATCACCACTTCAAAATATCCCAAGGCATTGACAAGGCTTCATTAGATTTTTAATTAAATTATTCTATCCCCTTTTTATAATAAAAATGAAATTCCTTTTTCACCTTTTAACTCCACTCTCTAATTTATTTTCTAGGCATCAAAGAATTAAAATAAAATATTTTAATCCTTATATCTCGCTACTTCAAACCACTACTGTCATTGCCCTCTTAATGATACGTATGCCTTAAAACACCCTTTTTATATCATAGACCTTGCAAAAATTAAATCAAATTTTCATACCTTAGGTTTGCCACAAAAATGTTTGCGCACCACACAACTGCCTCTGTCCAAACTCGAACCCGAAACCTCACTGCCAGCATTGCGCCCTAGCGAACGCTAGGCTTGCTGCCTAGGCTACATGCCCCAGTTGAAACAAAGGCCTCACGATGTCCCTTTTGTCCTTGTCTTTCATGCAAAACACGTCGAACGAAAAACCTTTCCTTTCTTCCTTGCAAAACATGATCGTGCGACTTGAACCCATGACCTAGCCTCCACGAAAGTCTTATCACTGCCTTGCCTATCGTCTGCGCTACCCAACACATTGTGTAGGATTTTTGCACCCTCTCTTACTTCAACGTCCACTTCTTTGTCCTATCCGAATTGCACGAAAACTCTTCCCTCGAAGTGCACAAAATATTATTTGTCTCCACTTAGGCTTCAAATGCATGATCGACTTTGGGGAAATAAATTTACCCCCTCTTTATATGCAATGTGATGAATATGAAGGCGTCGGCCCTCATTTCGATTTTGCCACCATTTTTCAAAAAGAACTTTGGCGCCAAGAATAGTTTAAATTAAAATTTTAACCAAAAGGTTAAAATATTTTAATTTAAATTATTTAACCTTTGCCTCCTTTAATATTTTTAAAACTTGCTCACTTGCTCTTTTCAAGGAGAATATTTTGCACACATAAAACCTTATTTTTCTCATGGGCCCAATTAATATAATATTAAAAAAATGTTTATCTTTTTGACCCATGGCCTCCTTTGCTGAGATCTTCCTTCAAAACAATTTATTACTTCGAACTCATGGTTCTAATTACTTTGGAGAGAACCTTGCCTTGTATTTACTTTTGACATCAATGACAACAAACTTGCTCATATTTCCAACACATATGTGGTCCTTCAAAGTTTATTTCATCTAACGATAACATAACCATTTGAAAAAATCAAATCATGCTCTTATTTTTAGATAAACTAAAAATAAAATGGATTTGGATGATAATTAATAAGGATATCGTATTGTGTACTACTATTATAAATTTGTTTGCATGGGTCACACATTATTGTTTTTGTATCATAATGTTGCATTTAATAATAAGTTATTTGTATTTAAGGATATACCTTTAGTAGTATTAGATGAAGGAATTACATTAACATAGGATTAAAGAATGGTGATAATCATCGATTGTATCAAATATTCTCTATTATAAATTACATAAAAATAAGTTAATGTAACAATTAAAACAATAAATTTTCAATCATAACAGTGCAAAATTTAAGATAGTATATATCAAATCTAATATAAGATCAAATATCCATATCCAAATCATTAAATTTTAAACCACATAAAGAATGAGAAAGATTTAAAGCAAAAATGAACAACACCAAGATAAGTACCAGATCAAATAAAATGACACAATATGCATAAAATAAAAGATATTTATTTATATTGAACTCAAGGAGTCTGGATCTCCATTTTATACAATAAATTAACCCCAAATTTAGGGTTACAATGCAATGTATTGCTTTGATATAATTATTACAATAAGAGGGTTTAAAACCCTCATTCAAAATAATGTTGGTGTCTCTAGATCGTCTTCACTCCAAAACAATTGTGAGTGGTCTTGCATATCCCTACAGGGCCACTTGAGCTACAACAACCATCAATGAAGATATCTCCTATACCTACAAATAGATCACAATACAAAAATATTAGTAGTATATGCAAGGGCTCCACTGTGTGAGACCCTTTGAATAATAAATCTACAAACCCTAGGTGCAATGATGATAAAATGTAAGTCAAATATAGAAAACGTAAGTTAAAAATCAATAATACCTATTACCTTGTCAAATTATACTTAATTTTTTTGATCTATGTCTCTACTTTCTTGATCTGATGATGCAAAAATACTCGTGAGCGTTCAAGGATAAACTGGCTAATGGAAAACACCCAGGAGCATCCGAGAATGGCTGTGGACACCCTACAACATCTTGGGGATACTCTACAACATTCAAGGAATGCCTTGGGGTGTCTATGGGTTGTAGAATATTCTATAGAACCACATCTGGTTTATACAGGTTTCTACGGTGGATAAGGCGGATGCAAAGGTGGTGAGAGCTTGTGCAAATGCAAAGGAAAGATAAAATGAATGGGATGATAGGGTTCATGACTAGGATGTTAATTTTTCTGACCTTGATTCACAAAAGTGAATCATATTTTATAATTTTCTCTTGATCATGTTAGAGTTTCGATGACACCAACAGGAAACCAAGATTAAAACATAATGAAGATTTGATATTGATATTGAACAAGTGACACGAATCATATGAAATGAATGGTTGAGATGAAATATGATGGGCGGCTAGGATTTATTTACATATCTATATCTATATATATTTAAATAAATATATAAATATAAATATAAAATATTCATATTTATGCATATATATAATGGATGACTATGATTGGAGGATGTGTAGATGACAAGTGGCTAGGTTTTGGTGTCTACATATACCTCTTTTTGTATAATGTTATGTGAAATATAATGCGGTGCAAAAACAAGAGGCACCTAGTTTGGTGAAGCAGCTTCTTTCCTCGGTGTGCAAGAATATCCTGAAGATAAAAATTATTGTTGGCTTACCCCCTCAATTGGCGAATGAGTGAAGAATAAATATCATGATCCAATTGACAGAATTATGGATGATGTGTTGAATGTGAATAGTGCAAGGAATATGAATATTGCAATGATTGATTGTGTTTTTACCCCAACAAAAAAGGGGTTTTTGAGTGGATGATATGAATGATGAAAATGATTGATTTTGTTTTTACCCCAACAAAAAAGGGATTTTTGGAAATGTGGATGATATGAATGATGTAAAGGAATGTGAATGATTGATTCTATTTTTGCCCCAATAGAAAAAGGGATTTTTGAAAATGTGGATGATGCAATGAGTGATTCTATTTTTGCCCCAATAGAAAAAGGGGATTTTGATTTGGAAAGATGCAATGACTGTGAATGATGTATCCTGATGTAGGAAATAGAAATAAAATTTGGTTATCCCAAGTTTGGGGTGATTCTATGCTTTTGAAAAATATGCCTTTTGTCATCATTGAAATGCAAAATGATAAAGATACAAAATGAAAAATTCAAGGAATCAATCATCTTGGGGCTTCTTATTCCTAGTGACTAGTTTTAGTTCTTGAATGTAAAATTAAAAAGTTAAGGAATCAATCATCCTAGGGTTATTCTATCCCTAGTGACTGGCTCTAACTCCTAAGTGTACAAATAAATTATGTAGTAAAATATATCCGTGTTTTCCACCCTATGGATAGGACATCAATGACATCCTTAGGCAAATTTTTTTGATCACATTTACACTCAAAAAATTAAGGAACCAAAGTTATTTTGTTTTCAAACAAGAGGATGATGGATGATGATATTTGCAAGCATCCTTATGGTGATCTACCCTTCCTACCAAATTGTATGGATAACTAATCACCGTAACCATCATGGGAATAGATTAAATCACTAGATACGAGGTTCACTTGATAATGTAAATGGTGGATTTGATGATGTGAGGGGATGATGTAAAAGCATTGATGAGCGAATTTGAGGGGTGTTGTAGAATGAGATCGGGTAAGTGAATTTCATTCTTGCAAAGTGAAAAAAGGAAGATTTTATCTTTGCCCTAGTAGGATAGGGTTGATTATGGACTGATAGGTTTTGTTTTTTTTCTAGTAGGACAGGGTTTTTAATTAGATAATGCTACCTTTGCCTTGGTAGGATAGGGTTGATGATGGGTTGATTGATTATGAATGCAAGGAAAAGGGCATAACCTTTGATAAAAGGACACAACCTTTTGAATTTAGCAACTAATTTAATGAAGCATTTTATTGGAATTATGGGGAAGGTGTGATACTTTAAGCACCCCTAGTTGATTGATTGTTTTGATTGGGGAATGTGTGATACCTTGAAAATTCCCAAGTGGATTTTTTTGTTGAGTTGATGTGACTTATGGGGAAGGTGTGTTACCTTAAGAACCCCCAAGTTGTGTGATGATGATTTGGTGTATGCAAATAAATAAATGGCATCATGCTTTAATGATCATTCATGAAAGTTTTTAGAATTTTGCTTGACCAATTTAATTTTTGTTTCTTAATCAGGGATCCAACATCTAATGATGGTATATGAAGTGGGATACTCATGTATTGATGTGGCTATGGTATGGATGTAATATTTTAACTTGTGGGTGACTAATCTAGAATTGTTTTACAGAGACTTAAACATCCTACTGATTTCGAACAAACTCATTAAGTTTTGTTTAATTTCTCCAAGACCAAATGTGTGTGTAGTGAATGTTCATTACCAATCATGAGCATGGTAGTGGCTTAAGGAAATTAGGAGCCAATGGCTATGCAAATGAATTCATTTCCCCATATTGAATAAAGTGATATGAAACCTATCATGAGGAAGACCAAGAAGCTAGCTTATCCTTATGTGCAGTCAGATGTCTCTTCAAGAGAGACGTGTCACCATGCATGAGTGTACTCCATTGCCAACCAAGCATCTATAGCCCCAGTGGAGATTAGCTCCGTAGTCCAATGATCTGATCTCTAAGCTTTGGTAAATCAGACTACATAACCATCTAGATTTAAATGTAGTGCTATCCTTACTACTTGAGTATCTGTGATGTGTGATTTGTAAAAGAATTAGAGCTTTGGGAAATTATATTCTCAACCGAAGGTGATGAGAATTTTACCCTATCCTTACTACTCATTCTTTTATTTGGTAGTGTTGTGTAGTGGTGAAGACTGTTGTTGTGATTTTGGACTATGTGCATAATGGCACAAGCAAAGATGACTTTTTGCTTTGAGGTTCAATCCAATCATGGTGTTATCCCTCTTTCATACAAGTTGTTTTTAATAAGTGTAATATGTGTTTGGTTCAAGAATGTTAGAATCAACTCCCAAAACTCAATATTTTCTTAGTGAAAATGTGCCTTGGTCCTAGAGAAAATTTGACATGTATTTGAGGTTGCTTGAAACACTAGGAGTGGCTGAGTGATCGAAAACACCTAGGGGTAATGGAATTTTATTGCAAATGATGACCTGACTTATGAAATGGTGAAATGAGATGGATATTAAATTGAGGGTACCCCTGATTAAGGTGACAAGACTTATTGGATTAAAAATTATCCAAATTAAACAAATGACCATTAGTATGGTGGATGACATGTATGTATGCAGATGATATGAATGCATGAATGCAGTGTGATTGGAATGGAAATACAATATTTTGATTTTTTTGTGGGGGAAGGTGTGATACCTTAAGCATCCCCAAAGTGTTTTGTGACCAATGAGTGTGGGGAAGGTACGATACCTTGAGAATCCCCAATTTGTTTAATTTTTGGTGATGTGGATGACTGGGAAGGTGTGATACCTTGAGAATCCCTAATTTATTTTATGGTTGATGATGTGGATGATTGGGAAGGTGCAATATCTTGAGAATACCCAATGTTGTTTGAGTTGATACCAAGGTCCTGATCAGATGAGGTGAGCAGACCATCTATGGAAAAGGTCTTCCTATCAATAAGATCTTGGACAATGTCCTTAAATGTAAAATAATTATTAATGTCATGACCCGCTTGCCTGTGATAGATACAATAATGATCTTCCCAATACAACTTGGATTTAAATCTATTCGGATTGAGAGGGTGCATGTTAGGTAAAACTATTTTTGCCTCCTATAACTTTTGAAATATGGTCGACATGGGTTCGAACAGAGGGGTATATGTACAAAACTAAAATTTTGAATGATATGAATGAGGTGAAATAGGAATGGTGAGGACCCCCTTGTCGATAAGTTATTGGACCACATATTTAAATGTGTAGAAATTGTTGATGTCATGACCCACTTGTCGATGATAGGGATAGAAAAAGTGCTCCTTAAAGTGCTTGCCTTGTTTGTTTAGATCCTTAGGTTCTATTGGTGGGTAAGATAATTTTATTTGCCTCGTACAACCTTAGAAATATGGATGAGTAAGACTCTAAAAATGGCATGTAGTCATGAGGGAGCTTCGTAGTATGCTTGGTACATTTGTATGATTATGGTTGATTGTGAGTTTGTGGTACATATAGTGTAACCTGAGATGTGGATTGCAAAAATGGATGTTGCAACTGCTAAGGTTGTTGAGATGGATGTTGATGAGATTGATGATGACTCAACTGTAACTCAATGTTTGTAAGTCAAGTTAAAATTTGTTGAAGAATTGGAGTGTGTTGTTAACTCAATTTTAGCTTTACATTAGCTAACCACTCCAAGATTTGTTGTAATTATAGTGGTGGTGGTTGATGATATTGTTAAGGTGGTTGTTGGATGAATTGTAATGAAATTTTTTACAATTGGTAGGTGATGGAGATGGACTGGGTGTAGGTGATAGGAAATAATTAAGTGGATGTGGATCAGAAGTACATGATATATGAGCCAATATGAATGGTTCATGATGATTTTTTCTAGTGGGTATATCCACATGCTCATGTTCCTAATTTTGCTTAAAACATTTAGTTGTGGTAGCTGGATTATCCCCACCCTAGTGTAGTGTGTATATGTGTTCTTGACTTTGTGGAGATGTTAGGTGAGATGGAGTAGGTGTGACTTGATTTTGTGAAAGCAACACTTGTGGCATTGAGGGAACATTAGGAGGAGCTACAAGTTATGTAGATCAATTTGAGTATTCTTGTTCCTCAATCACAACATTGATCATTCCCATAAAATCTTGGTGAGCTAGAATATCATGCACTTGATTCACTTGCTTAGATTGCTCTGCTTTATTGGGAAGTGTTGTGTTAGTCTCATGTGTTGGTGAGGGGTCTTTGAACACTCCTATTTATTGTGGATGATATGGAATATGAATGGGTTATGATTTATTGGTGAAAATATGAATGGGTTGAGATGGATTGGTAGGTTATGGAGACACATTTTCTTGAGGTGCCACGAGAGGTTGAATTGCTTCAGGTTGTTCATTTTATGATTTGTGCTTTGTTGATCTTGGGTTACTACATGAGTAGCACCCACAAAACCTTGATACTATTGCACATGATTAACTTTATTAGAGAGAGTCATGATATTTGATCTCCCTATCGTTTGTTTTTCTTCTAATGATGAAGAAGTGGTGTTTGGTAGATTCTAAAGTTTTGATTTTATTGGGCTAAGATGTTATCCAACTTAATGGACCCTATTCTATCAAGTCTTGCACCATGTTTTTGAATGTAAAGCAATTATTAATATCATGTCCCTTCCATCAATAGAAAGGGTAAAACAAATGCTCCCTATAGCTTTTGCCATGTTTGATTGGATCACTTGGCTTGACTTCAGGTAAGGTAATAGCATTAGTGTCATAAAAACTACAAAAAATGGAGGTGTATGATTTGTATAAGGGTGTGTAAGTGCGAGTTTGTCAAACTTATTGTTGAAGTTGATGATTTTCCACAGTTGACGTTGTGTTATAAAATTGTTGTGGTGGGGTAACTGCTTGATAATACACTTTTTAAGGTTGTTGCTATGATGGTTGTGGTTTATGTTGACCATGGGGTTGTTGAGTCATTTGGGGTTGACTCAAAACCACTTGATTGACTTGTCCTAGTTTTTATTGGCTAGAATAATTTCCTTTAGATTGGCCCTTGTTTTGCCATTCTTTTTTCTTTGGTTTGATCTCACCCTCTTGAATTTTTATTTCTTCAATGATTTGGGCTTGGGCAAGAGCTTCATCAAATGTTATATATTTTTGTAATTGCAATAACAAGGAGATAGATTTTAAAAAACTCCTTGCAAACATTCAAGTTAATTCTTCCATTAGTAGGGATAATGATAACTTGGTGATGACTGGCTCTTCTTCGAATTGTCTAAGATTGTATAGGTTAGTGAAGGTGGTTTTACTGTGAACATTGAGGAAGAACCTTTCCAAAAAAAATTCACCAATTGTTCAAATGTGTAAACACTATAATGTGGTAGATGATTATACCAATCTAAGGCATCTCCCTCCAATGTTTGAGGAAAGATTCAGAGCATCAAATAATCATTTTATTGGATTTGAAAACATGAACAGATGAATGTGCTAATGTGCTACCTACGATCGTCAGTCTCTTTGAATTTATAAAAATTTGGTAGTGTAAAATATATCAAAGAAGGTGATGATGGTATCGAAGAGTGAATGGGTTGACTGATCAATTATCGTAATTTTGGTTTTTGGCACATCAAATTAGGAGTATGCATGATTAAGCTATCAATTTGTTGTTGCATAGATTGGATATTAGGGTCTTCCATTTATTTGTGGAATCCCTGGTTTGTTTACTAAGTGTATGGAGGTGGGGTATTTGGAGTGATGAATTGTTACGATGGAATGTGGTATTGATTACTTTATGGATTGATGAGTGTCTGGTGATGTTGGATGTGTTGGGCTTGATTATGGAATTACTGATGTTGATGAGATGGTGATGAATTTTAGGGAATTTGGATGTGTTGGATTATGGGAATGGTATTGATGTGGTTGAATGGGGGTGTGGGTATAATAACTTGAGAAGATTGTGATACCCAATATGGATCAAGGGTGAATGAGGTGTGTTGGTTTGGAATAGAAAAGGGTTTAAAATATGATTTTTATGATTTTTTTTTAGAGCAATAACAAGCATCTTGATGGCCCATGAGCAGTTGAATGAGGTGTTTTCATGCTTGTTGTATGGAAATTTTAGATGCATATTGTGTGGTTGTTGTGGAAGTGGATGTAGGTGTGATGTGAGTGTTGGTAATGTTGATGGAGGTTAATGGAGGGTAAGTTGTGAAAGGAATCACAATTGAATGGTTGGTGGTAGGTGGAATGGTGGAAAAAATTTGTGAAGTAGCATTAAGTTATGCTTCATAAAGTGGGTTGGAATAGGTAGTGATATAGATAGATGAAATAGAGGTGCTTTGGCTACATGATTGTGAAGGAATTTAGTGTGGGATGCATATATTACCTCAAAAAGAGGGTTGGTGTAGGCTTGGTTAAATATGTGGGGATGTAAGTGAGATAATTCCTGCTAAGAAGAAGGAACATGTCTGGGTGGAATGTGAAGTGGTTCTAGAGAAGGATTGGTTGGTCTTAAATAAGCTCCAACCTTGTCCATGTCTATGTAGGTGATGTGAGTATTAGTGGGTGTTGATGGTTCAATTTTTGGAATGGAAGTGTGGATGGATCTTTGTATCACTTCTACATTCAAAGTGAATACTACGTGAGAAGGTCCCGCAAACAAGATATAGCTTATTATGTGACACACTAACTGGGTTAGCAATAGAAATGGCTAGGAAAGGAGTGGAGTACTCCATGGATGAGGTAGTCACTTGACTCATGGCTTTGGATTTGTTTCTAGTCAATACCATAAGCTATAAGCATAAATGGGTATCAAATGTACAAGATGTGTGTGTAAAGGAAGATGACAATGAAAAACACATAGATCAAACAAACAATTGTATCCTATATCTTGCAACATTATTTGTTACTTTATATTGATTTTTTTTATGTTATGACTCCTTAAGCCTAAGACAATGATGCAAGATGGATAGGTGTGTCCACACTCACATATCTGATAAGAAATAAAATGTGAACAACTTAAATGGCTTTCTAAAGTCAAGAGTGGAGAATTTTATGGTGATGAAGTTCCAAAAAAACACTCATTGGGCTACTATTGGTATCTAGGGATGAGCCAACTGATGGATATGAAGCCCACTGTTGTTCTAGATTAGTGGTTGGTGATGAAATCCAACTCACTGATTTTGAAGATGAAATGTGCAATGTGTGTGAATTCATTATAAATTTATGTTGTCTATAGTGTTTTTCTTAAACATAAAATGTGAAGAAACCATATTTCAGTCTACCAAGTGAAGAATACAAGCTTATACTGAGAGGGGGTGAACAGTATAAGATCACTTTTTACTTTTCTTTCTAATCAATATTATGCAATGTATATATCAATATCAACAACAATAATAAAAGCAATGCATAAATCACCACACACAATAGAGACACCAATTTAACGTGGTTCACCCAATGTGGGCTACTCCACGGAGAAAAGCTTTCACTAAAATTTTCTCAATCAATCTCTTGGGAATCCTTTCCCTATTTCAATATTTATGGACCTTTGTTCAAAGGAGACACAAATCCCCTAATCAAGTTCATGGATATCTATCCATAGGATAAATCCTTTCTCCTTAGCTCTAGTTGGTGATATTCTAAAAGAACCGTTGCCTCCACTACACTAGCTAATGGATCTTTATCCACTAAAGACTCCTATCCTCACTCAGAATAACCATCCTTGCTGCCCTGGATAATGGATCTCTATCCACTGGAGACTATCATCCTCTATATTATGTCACCTCCAAAGCTTGCTCTTTGCTCTGTATCAAATCTACACTAAACATAGTCCTTTGGTCTAGCACAAATCTGCTCAATATTTATCTTTGGTCTAGAACAAACCTATCCTTAAATCTGCACCAAACTCTATCCTAAAATATTCACTAAACACAGTCCTTTGATCTAGCACAAATATATCCTTAATATCTATCCTCTGATCTATACTAAATATAGTCTTTTGGTCTATCCTCAAATCTTTATTGTAAGCTTCCAAAAAGGCTCACATAAATTTGTCCACAAGTCTTCTCAAAGACTTACCTAAAATATGATAAACAAGTCCTCATTAGAACTTGTCTAATCTCATAGAAACATATAGAGAATTGTTAGAGACTCAATATGCTTCACACTCAATCACTCTCAATCTCTTTCTCAAATCAATTTAGAATATAGAACAATTTGTTTCACAAAACTAGAACTATCACTTCAACACTTCCACTTGACTAGGTTCAATCAACTCTACTCAACCAATCACTCAATGAAATAATTCTTGCTCACAAACCCTAGTCCAAACTTATGAACACTCACTCAAATGTTTCCAACAATGCTTATCAACCAATATCACATAACAATGATACTCATGATCTTTGCAAACCCTAGTTCAAGTTCTTTACTCAACCATTCACTTCAACAATAATGCTTATCAAATGATCCTCACATAACAATGATACTCATGATCTTCCACAACTTCACATAACAATGATACTCATGTTCTTTGCAAACCCTAGTTCAAGTTCTTCACTCAACCAATCACTTCAACAACAATTCTTATCAAGTAATCTCACATAACAATGATACTCATGATGTTTGCAAATCCTAGTTCAAGTTCTTCACTCAACCAATCATTTCAACAACAATGCTTATCCAAAAAGGTATTTATAATCAACTCATAATCAGAAAAACCTTCAACTACTCAAAAATTCTTATCAAACAACCCTTTTCACTCCAACTTAGCATTCACAACATTCAACAATTACTCACTAGGAAGATGTGCCATTACCTTTTTGTTTGATGTAGAAGTGACCTCAATACATATTTTAAACACAATCTTCTTCTTTTCCAATTTCAATGGTTAGATGACAAAAATATCTCACTAACGATTTTCAAAAATATTTCTTAAACACAAAAATAATAAAACTTGATTACACCTTATTACTCGAGCTTTATAACTCAAACATTCCAAAATTAACATAAAATATTTAATTTTAAAAACCCTTATATCTCCCTCAAAAACCTTAGCCAATATTTATTTATCACAATCAAACACCTTCGAAATCTCAAACCTTCAACAAACACCATGACGCATACCACATACAACCTTAGAAAAACTTATGGAGCATACCTTGCACTCAAAACACCACGACATATTTTGAACATGTGACTACTCTTTCGCTAAGCACCTTACCAAGGTGCTAGCCCACCACGTGGGCTACTAGCTCCCACATGAAGGGGAAGGCAAAAGCCTTCCTCTTATTTCTTTTGTTCATCGTGGTGCCCAAAAACCTTTACACTTTGCCTTGTAAAAAATGAAGTTGGTGGGCTTCAAACCTTGCACCTCGAGCCTATCAACCTTAGTGCCTCCCATGAATGCTAGTTGTGCTACGCAGTGTTGTGCAATGAAAATGGAGCACTGCTCCCCTTTGTCCTTTCTTCTGCAACCTATAACCTTGAAATGTGAAATCTTCCTTCTTCCTTTCACGATAGTCGAAGTCTTTAGCACTTTACACGAATTGCATTCGAATAACTTTTAGTTAATAATTTTCCCCTTTTTTATATGTTGTAGGCCATGCTTTTATTAACATCAACGAATGAATTCAATTTTCAAATTCGAATTCGAATAGACTTTATAACCCATCCTTAGGGTTAATAAATTAATTTTATTATATCCCAACCTTAGGATTAATAAATTATTTTTTTATAACCCAACCTTAGGGTTATAGATTAATTTAATAATTAAATTATAATTAATCTATAATTAACTTAATAACTTTTAAATTTAATTAAATTAATTAATAAATTAATTTATAATGAAATTATTTAAATTAATTTAAATCTTCCCTTTTAATATTATAATAAAATATTATAATATTATTTTCTTGGGTCTCTTCTTTGCTCTCGAAACTCATTTTGACCACCTGGAAGCGGACTTTCCTTTTGCATCGATTTGCGGAACTGCTTCTTCTTGCACTCTTCACTGAAACTGACTCTTAACATAAATGACCATTCAATATGCTTGTGGAATCGCTGATTCACTAAAATTGACTCTTGACATCAATGATAACTCAAATACTCAAAATGTCCAACAATATCCCCCTTTGTCATTGATAGCAACCCAATTACCTTTTCAATTTCCTTAACATTTTTTTGTTCTGCTCCCCTTGGGAAACTGCTCCCCCTGACTCAATTTTCTCTTCTTAAATCAAATATCTCCTCCTTACTCAAATCTCTCCCCCTTTGAAATCAATGGCAAAGGGTCACCTTTTGGGCTCGGGGCAAAGAATGAGTTTCTTAGCTTAGTCCCTCCCCCACCTCCTCTTGAGGTGGTTAATTCTAGGGTGGGAGTATTTCTACTCCCAACATACACTGATCTTTACCTTTGTACACTTTTCTTCTCATCTAATCCTTCTGATTCCTCTGACTATTCCTATTCCTGCTTGTCTCTAGAATTTTTGCTCTACACCACTTTGTTGCATGTCCATCAATATTGCACTTGTAACACTTAATATTGTTATTCCTTTAAGGTGCAAATATCTTGGGATTTCTCTTGGTGAAGCCATATATGTTCCTATCATGAACCCTGCAATTCATTACCTTGTGACCAAACTGATTACATGAGTAGAAATACCCATGAAATAACTTCTTGTTCCTAAAGTTACCATATTCTTGTCTTTCATGTGTCCTGCATTGTGAAGCCTTGTGCCCAAATCTGTGACATGAGAAACATCATCCATTAAAATTTCATTACCTTGACCTCATTGATATATTAGTATCTTTTACCCTGTGTTGGTTCCTGTTCCATATGTTTCTCCTTTGTGCATTGTTATTTTTCTTGTTGAACTTTCTATTGTCCAACTCATCCTCAAAAGTCTCACTTTATCTTACACTATATTCTTCTGAAGTTTCTTCTTCTTCAGAACTTGAGGTTGACTCTTCTTCTCATTTATTTTGAGCCTGTTCAAAACCAAGACCTGTTTTTCTTGATGTAGGCTTTTGTATCTTGATAATCTTATCCAAATTTTTTGAGCTCCTTCCAAACTTGTATAGCTTATCCTTAGACTTCTCTACTTTGTCCCTTAGTAGAGCTACTTCTTGTTCTAACCTTTCACATTCTAAGACCTTTTCTTCTAACTTATCCTTGAACTTCTTTGTCTTAGCTATTGACTTATTTAGATCCTCTATAAGCTTTCCTCTCTCTTCATCACATTATTGAAATAGAAGCTCAAGGTGGAAGTTTTGCTTTCTTACCTTCTTTAAATTTTTAAGAGCATAAATAAGCTCTCCCTCTAGATCAACTTCTCATTTTTTTTATTCTTCCTCTATTTGTTTGCCTTTTTAAAAAAATTCATTCTTTTCTGACTTGTCTTCTATAGGATCACCTCCTTCTTCATTTAGTGCCATTAGAATATTCTCTTCTGGTCCTTCAAGTGTATCCTCATATTCATCATCACTAAAACTAAAACCATTCTTTGTACAACTATCTTCAAGATGTCCAAAATTACCTGTTGGCATTTTTGCCACATTTATTTTTATTATTGATTATGCATGCTTAAGCTGTGGCCCAATGCAGTTTTGTGAGTTTCGATGATTAAAAGCAGTCCAAAATTAAATATTTTGTGGATTTCCAATGCGGTCAAGATAGAAGAACACCCAAGCTACCAGAATTGAAGATTTTATTTATTTGAAGCTGCTGTTCGCAGATTGTTCTAACGGTTTCATGCACATTTTAAAGAACACAATTTAATGAAGACTGCCGACTCTTTATGGCATTTAAATTTTGGGTTCTTCAAGGCTGCAATTAAGGGGATCATGTTCATTGTTTTCGTTGCACAAATTGTAGATCTCAAGGAGGTCCGTTGCAAATTTTAAATGCTGCACAGAGGCCGGACCTCTATAAAAACCAATGTAAATCTCATTTGCAAATATCGGGAGTTTTCTGCTAAAAGCTTGAAGTTCATTTGCAGGAATGAAATAATTGGCCTCTGATTTTTCAAGCAGCTGTTTGTGAGATTTTCCTTTCTGTTATTTACATTTCTAATAACACTCATATTCCTTGGTTGCTGTTTCATTTGAATTCTACATGTTGGATTTAAATATTGCTTGTAAGGGAATGAGTCCTGGAATGTAATCTTGGAGGGATTTCCTGCGTACGATTGTGCGGGAATTAAGTTGATATCTTCTATTACTTGTTGTTGTTGTACTTTAAGTGATCTGTTGTTGTTCTTCCCGATCTTATAACTTCGGCTACGACCATATTTCCCATTTCTTTCAGTAATTTTTTTTAATTTCTTTCCAGCAACCCTAATCTTCAACCAAAATTTAGAATAGTAAGGGAACCAACCCACTCTGGAGATTGGTCTAGGAGCCATTTCTTGCTTCCAGCCTTTCAATGTTGGCCGGGTCTAGGGTGCACATGTAAAAATCCTTTCCTATGGCAGATTCGTGACCAACAATTTTTGGCACGCCCGGTGGGACAGACTTCTTCTGTCTCAAAAGATCCACATTTGTTTTAATACCCGGAGGTCTCAAGATTTTGATGAGCTGTCTTGGCCTCATAGCAGAGATTTTTAAGTTCATCTGGCGACTTTGCTGAGTTGAAGATCCGAATTTCTTGATCGTGGATGCTTGCCTTTTTCAACTTAAAAGAATGTTTTTTCTGGCGACTCTGACTTAATGGCGATAGCCGTGATCCCGCAGACCACTGCCACAAAGGCGAGGGTTTTTTCTAGATGGGATGATCCTGGCCCTCTGAATCTCCAAATCCGGCATGAAATTCCCAAAGGTGCCCTGAAGGCCCTGAAAAAATATGATGGTACCGAAGGCATGGCTCTGGCGCATGTTGAAGACATTGCTACTTTGTCAATGATCCATGTCATAAATCATGAGGATATCATGATCAGACTTTTGGTTCGACTCTTTGGAAGGAAGGGCATTGCAGTGGTACAGATCGCTCAAAGCGTCAAAGCATCGACTCATGGGATGATCTAGCGGGAGCACTAATCAGACGATTTGATGAAGATCCCTTTTACAGTTTTTTGGATATCTATCAGTTTTTAATGTACATCAAGAGAGCACCTCAAGAGAGCATCACAGACTTCAATGTTCGATTCTTGAGAAGCTGGAAGAGAATTCCAGAGAAGATCCGACCATCACCCACCCAAGCCCACCTCTTTTATGTTCGAGCTTTCCATTCTGACATAGGCCTCCTCTTGCTGCAATCAGGTGAAGAAAGGTTCCCTCAAATATTTGAAGAAGCAGTGCGAGCGGAACAAATTTTGCTCTTATCAGGAAAATTACCGTGGGGAGAAAATCCATTACTTTCTCCAGTAGTTGCTGCTCCTGACTATCCCGTGCAGTCTTTTTCATGCCAGATCCCTTATACTAAGAAGAAACCTGAGATGCAGTTGTGTGGATCTCAAGGGACAGATCTCATCCAAAGCCAAGGATTGGAATATGCCAGAACTTCCCTGGCAATGAACAATATGGTTGCTTGCAGTTTTCATAAGGAGATGGATCCAGAGGATATAAGCGAAGAAGAAGAAGAGATTCAAGTTCAAGAACTTGAGCACAAGGAGGGCACATATTTGCACCCTGTTTGTATCCTAGGGCATAGCATGCAAGTATTCAGCCAGAACCTGTTAAGTATGCCTCATCAATAGGTAGAGTCTGAAGAGATCCTGGAGAAAGGACTGTTGCTGGACAATTTTTGTGATCAGATCCATGAATTTGAGGAACCTGTTCTCAGTCCACACTCAGAGAACTCTTCAATATGGTGGGATTGGCTTCAGTCATTACTACAATGGGTATCTATGAGAGCCCGTCATGTGGAAAATTTCTTTGCTGCATTATTTGTCAATTATGTGGGTACTGGCATGCATGATAACTTGCCAGTGTTTGAAACATGGAGAACTACAGGAAGAAGCCAGCCCAATTTCAGGGACCGACTCAAGTATGACCAAATCTGGGTGGGACATTGCAGATTTACCGGATAACTCCTGAGATCGGGTTTGTGGTGGCGACATGCCAATCATGTCGTAAACCCTTGTATATAGATATATAAAACTAGAAAAAAAAAAAAAAAATTGTTTTATTTGTCCACCTCGGCTCTTTTTGCATGCGAGTCATAGGTGCTTGTTTTTCTTTTGTTTTTATTTTCCCAGCAGTTGGTGGCTTTCTAGAAAATTCTTCTTTTCCCTTCCCTATTTCCTCTTTCCTTTCTTCATCTTCTCCTTCTTCTTTTTCTTCTGCAGTAAAAAAAAAAACAAAGCCACGGCTGTTGTTTCTTTTCCCCATTCCTTCTTATCCCTTTCTTCTAAGTTCTGTCATTTTACGCATTTATTTACAGTTTAGTTCAATCTCATTCCACAACATTCATATTTCCATTTCCATTCCATTAGTTCATTTACTTTCATTCCATTTCCATTGCAGCCGGTAGTATAGCAGCATTTTGTTACTGTGTCTACCACATCACTTTATCACTACATCATTTCATCATATTACTATTCCATTTGCATTTCACTGCCTGCGCATCCGCAGGATCTCATTCCATTCATTTCCATTCCATGTTCAGTTGAGCCAAATGCAGATTTCTTTAACTTTTGATTATTCAGCAAAAGTTTCTATTGCAGCAGTCCACTGAGATGTAACACAGCAGCCAGCTTTTTGTTCTAAGTTTTCATGACTCTGTGCCCAATGGATTCAGGCCTGGATTCTTGCATACAGCAGAACTGTATACCCCGCGAGCTGCCAAGAATGTTGGCATTTTTGCCACATTTATTTTTATTATTGATTATGCATGCTTAAGCTGTGGCCCAATGCAGTTTTGTGAGTTTCAATGATTAAAAGCAGTCCAAAATTAAATATTTTGTGGATTTCCAATGCGGTCAAGATAGAAGAACGCCCAAGCTACCAGAATTGAAGATTTTATTTATTCGAAGCTGCTGTTCGCATATTGTTCTAACGGTTTCATGCACATTTTCAAGAACACAATTTAATGAAGACTGCCGACTCTTTATGGCATTTAACTTTTGGGTTCTTCAAGGCTGCAATTAAGGGGATCATGTTCATTGTTTTCGTTGCACAGATTGTAGATCTCAAGGAGGTCCGTTGCAAATTTTAAATGCTGCACAGAGGTCGGCCCTCTATAAAAACCAATGTAAATCTCATTTGCAAATATCGGGAGTTTTTTGCTAAAAGCTTGAAGTTCATTTGCAGGAATGAAAGAATTGGCCTCTGATTTTTCAAGCAGCTGTTTGTGAGATTTTCCTTTCTGTTATTTACATTTCTAATAACACTCATATTCCTTGGTTGTTGTTTCATTTGAATTCTGCATGTTGGATTTAAATATTGCTTGTAAGGGAATGAGTCTTGGAATGTAATATTGGAGGGATTTCCTGCGTACGGTTGTGCGGTAATTAAGTTGATATCTTCTGTTACTTGTTGTTGCTGTACTTTAAGTGATCTGCTGTTGTTCTTCCCGATCTTATAACTTCGGCTATGGCCATATTTCCCATTTCTTTCAGTAATTTTTTTTAATTTCTTTCCAAAGAACCCTAATCTTCAACCAAAATTTAGAATAGTAAGGGAACCAGCCCACTCTGGAGATTGGTCTAGGAGCCATTTCTTGCTTCCAGCCTTTCAATGTTGGCCGGGTCTAGGGTGCACATGTAAAAATCCTTTCCTGTGGCAGATTCGTGACCAACATTACCACATCTAAAACACTTGAGAATTATTGGTGACCTTTTCTTAACTTCTTATTTTTCTTCTATCAGAAATAGGACTTCATATTTATCATTATCTAAGAAATTATTATCACTATCATGTGAGTACTTACTTGCCTTATCTGCATAGTAGCTCCTCTTTTATCTTTGAAAGAACTTCTTTCCTTGTCTGCCTTGTCCATCCTTACCTTTCTTTTGGTACTTGTATTTTTTTGATTCCATGTTTTTATGATCATATTTTTCTTCATTATTGCTATTTTTGGATTCTTGAAAATCATATGCATAGTGACCATACTTTCCACGGTTGAAACATCTAACATATTTTGCATCTTTAAATCTTCTTGAATCCTTATTCTTTCTACCATAATTTGCTTCTTCATCACTAGATGACTCATTACTTGAATTTGACTTCTTTCCCTTTGTCTTATTAGTAGATTTAAAGGTTGCATCCTTCCATATATTAGGTTCCTCTTTTGTTCTTATCTCAAAAGATGTAAGAATACCAAGTCACATATCTCTTGTCAAAGAATCACCATCTTTTGATTCCTCTATAGCAGAAATCTTGTCACTAAATATTTTTTGGAAGAGATCTTAAGATCTTATCACAAACATTAGATTCTTCAATATCAATTCCAAGTCCTTGCATGGTGTTAAAAACCTCATCTACACAAAGTAGATAAGTACTAATATTTTCCTTATCCTTCATTTTTAAATATTCAAATTATCCTTTAATATTTCATATATTTACCTTTTTGACACTTTTATCTCCTTCATATATGCTTTTCAACTTATCCCAAATTACCTTTGTTAATTTGCAATGCATAACCTTTATGAACTCTTTTCTATGGAAACCTCTCAAAATTGCATTCATTGCTTTTGAATTGTAATGATGTAGAAGCTTATCATATTTATTTGTAGGTGTAGTTGGTGGTGTGTATCCATTTTCAATTACTTCCCATATTTCATTGCCAAGTGCCATTAGGTGAATCTTCATTATCATACTCCAAAATATATAATCGCTTCCATAAAATACTGATGTTGAATTATCTGAGGACCCATTCTTAGAATCCATTGTGTTCTTGAAAGCTTTTCCTTCAAGCTATTAAAATCTTCTGAAGGAACCCACTTTGATACCAATTGAAGAACACAAGTTTATACTGAGAGGGAGGGTGAATAATATAAGACCAATTTTTACTTTTCTTTCCAATCAATATTATGCAATGTATAGATAGCAATATAAATAGCAGTACTCAAAGCAATGCACAAATCACCACACATAATAGAGACACCAATGTGGGCTACTCCACGGAGAAAAATATTTCACTAAAATTTTCTCAATCAATATCTTGGGAATCCTTTCCATATTACAATGTTTATGGACCTTTGTACAAAGAAGATATCAATCCCCTAATCAAGTTCATATATCTCTATCCACAGGAGAAATCCTTTCTTCTTACCTCTGGTTGGTGATCTTCTAGAAGAACTACTGCCTCCACTGCACTGGCTAATGGATCTATATCCACTGAAGACTCCTATCCTCACTCAGAAGAACTGTCCTCACTACTTCGGGTAATGGATATCTATCCACTAGAGACTATCATCCTCTATACTTTGTCACCTCCAAAGCTTTTTTTTTGCTCTATATCAAATCTATACTAAACACAGTCCTTTGGTATAGCACAAATCTGCTCAATATATGTCTCTAGTATGGCACAAACTTGTCCTCAAATTTACACCAAACTCTATCGTAAAATATGCACTAAAAATAGTCCTTTGTTCTAGCATAAATTTATCCTCAATCTTTGTCCTCTAATTTGTACTAAACACAGTCCTTCAGTCTAACACAAATTTGTCCTCAATATTTGTCCTTTGATCTATACTAAACACAGTCCTTCGGTCTAGCACAAATTTGTACCAAACTCTATCCTCAATATCTATCCTCAAATTTATATTGTAAGCTTCCACAAAAGCTCACACAAATATGTCCACAAGTCTTCTCAAATACTTACCTAAAATCTGCTCAACAAGTCCTCACTAGAACTTGTACAAAATCATAAAAACATATAGAGAATCGTTAGAGACTCAATATGCTTCACACTCAATCACTCTCAATCTCTTTCTCAAGTAAATTTAGAATATAGAACAATTTGTTTCACAGAACTAGAATTATCACTTCAACACTTCCACTTGACTAGGTTCAATCAACTCTACTCAACCCATCACTCAATGAAATAATTCTTGCTCACAAACCCTAGTTTAAACTTATGAACACTCACTCAAATGTTTCCAATAATGCTTATCAACCAATCTCACATAACAATGATACTCATGATCTTTGCAAACCCTAGTTCAAGTTCTTTACTCAACCATTCACTTCAACAACAATGCTTATCAAATGATCCTCACATAACAATGATACTCATGATCTTCCACAACTTCACATAACAATGATACTCATGTTCTTTGCACAAACCCTAGTTCAAGTTCTTCGCTCAACCAATCACTTCAATGACAATGCTTATCAAGTAATCTCACATAACAATGATTTTTGCGAACCCTAGTTCAAGTTCTTCACTCAACCAATCATTTCAACAACAATGCTTATCAAACAAGGTTTTTATCATCAAATAAAACTCATAAAAACCTTCAACAATCCAACTCAAAAATGCTCATCAAACAACCCTTTTCACTCCAACTTAGCATTCACAACATTCAACAATCACTCACTAGGAAGATGTGCCCATACCTTTTTGTTTGATGTAGAAGTAACCTCAAAATATGTTTTAAACACAATTTTCTTCTTTGCCAATTTCAATGGTTAGATGACAAAAATATCTCACTAACTCTTTTCAAAAATATTTCTCAAACACAAAAATAATCAAACTTGATTACACCTTACTACTCTAGCTTTATAACTCAAACCTTCCAAAATTAACATAAAAGATTTAATTTGAAAAAACCCTTATATCTCCCTCAAATACCTTAGCCAATATTTATTTATCACAACCAAACACCTCCGAAATCTCAAACCTTCAACAAACACCACGGTGCATACCACATACAACCTTAGCAAAAATTATGGAGCATACCTTGCACTCAAAACGTCACAATGGGTTTTGAATACGTGACTACTCCTTTTCCAAATGCCTTACCAAGGTGCTAGCCCACCACATGGGCTACTAGCTCCCACATGAAGGGAAAGGCAAAATCCTTCCTCTTATTCCTTTTGTTCATCGTGGCGCCCAAAAACCTTCACACTCTGCCTTGTAAAAATGAAGCCGACAGGCTTCAAACCTTGCACCTTGAGCCTATCAACCTTAGTGCATCCCACAAATGCCAGTTGCACTATGCAATATTGTGAAATAAAAATAGAGCACTACTCCCCTTTGTCCTTTCTTCTACAACCTATAACCTTGAAATATGAAATATTTCGTCTTCCTTGCACGATAGTTGAAGTCTTTAGCACTTTACACGAATTGCATTCGGATAACTTTTAATCAATGTTTTACCCCCTTTTTATATGCTTTAGGCCATGCTTTTATTGACGTCGACGGATGAATTCGATTTTCGAATTCGAATTCGAATAGACTTTATAACCCATCCTTAGGGTTAATAAATTAATTTTATTATATCCCAACCTTAGGATTAATAAATTAATTTTATTATAACCCAACCTTAGGGTTATAGATTAATCTAATAATTAAATTTTAATTAATCTGTAATTAACTTAATAAATTTTAAAGTTAAATTAATTTATAATGAAATTATATAAATTAATTTAAATCTTTCCTTTTGATATTATAATAAAATATTATAATATTATTTTCATGGGTCTATTCTTTGCTCTCGAAACTCATTTTGACCACTTGGAAGTTGACTTTCATTTTGCGCTGATTTGCAGAACTACTTCTTCTTGCACTCTTCACTGAAACTGACTCTTAACGTCAATGAACACTCAATATGCTTGCGGAATCACTGCTTCACTGAAACTTACTCTTGACATCAATGACAACTCAACTACTCAAAATATCCAACACCAAGTTCGTGACCAGGAACACTAGTGTCAAGTACAAGGCCCTCAAAAAATTATAGGGTACACCACTTAAGATCCACTCTAAATCAATAAGTGTTTCCAACAGTGGAGTGTTCACCTAGCTCTTCAACTTTGAATCAATAAGTGTTTCCAATAGTGGAGGGTTCGCCTAGCTCTTCAACTCTAAATCAGTAAGTATTTCCAATTATGGGAGGAAGCTTGAGCACAAGTGACTTGTTCCAGCCTAGAAAAGTGAGAAGTGGGAAACTCATCCTAAAGTGCAACTAATATGCTTTTTAGTTTATTGCACACAACACACAAGGAAGAAAGTAAAAACACCATGAAAAATAGCAAAAACTTGAATCAACTACAATGAATGTCTAATGCAACTAGAAATAAATGTGTAGGTGCATATCTATCTCTATGTGCAATCTATATGATTTTAAAAATGCACCATTTTTTTCTTATGAATTAAAATACCTACGAATGCCTAAAATGCCTAATAGTGCATGGTATATTATTTTTTAAACAGAATAATAAATATTTCTTTTTATTTTCTCTTTTAAAAAGAAAAAAAATTAATTAGGGTTTGAAAATAGCTTGCCAAGAAGCCTATGATTTCTTTCCCTAACTTTGTAGACGTAGTGCAAAATCTCCCGGATACTTTGTTGAATCCCCCAAATACTCTGTAGATCCACCAGATACTCTATGGCATCCACCTGAACACTATGTTGCATCCCTTGAATGCTATGTGGCATCCACATAACCACAGATCAAATCTCACAGCTCCTAAAAACTATAGCTCTGGATTGCATGATTTTTGTATGATCGTAATTCTAAAAACTTGCAATAGAAATAGAAAAGCATAGATCAAAAACTCAAGATTGACAAGGTAAATTAAAATATGAAACCCTTTGGGGGTCCCACTATGATCGCCATTTTGTAAAGCAAAAATGAACAAAACTAAGATAATAATAAAAAATCAAATCAAACACAAGAAATACTATGCAATGAAATAATGATAATTTATTGATATTCTTCTTTACAACATTGGTGTATCCCAAGATCAGGGATCACACAATATAACTTGTGTTGATACAATGATTTTACAATAAAAGGGTCAAAACCCTCAATCAAATGATAGTGGTGTCTTCGAGTCATCTTCACTCCAAACAAGTGTGTGAGTGGGCTTGCATATCCTTGTGGGGCCACTCAAAACTGCAATAACTCTAACAAAAAATGCCTCCTGTAACCTGCACACCAACAAATCAAAATAAGGTTAGTAACACCTACAGGACCTCCATAGTGTGAGGTCCACTAAAATTTGAAAGTGTAAAACCACTAACCCTAACTGAAATGTTGGCTAAATGAAATGCAGACTACCAAAGACGTAAGTAAATGAGTAAAAACTAATACCTTATCAAAATATGCCTAAGCTTTTGGATCGGTGCTTCCGCTTCCTTGATCTGGTAGCGCGCGAATGCTCATGAGCATCTGAGGGTTTTTCGACTGCAAATCAATCAAAGGAAAACACCCAGGAACATCTAGGAATAACTGTGGATGGCCTGCAACATCCCAAGGATGCTCTCCAATGTTTGAGAAATTCCCTAGAACATCTGTGGGTTGTGGAGGGATGTTCAGAAAAACCAGATCTAGTTTGAAAAGGTTTCAACGATGAATATGGAGGATGCGAAGGTGGTAAGGGCTTGTGTGAATGTAAAGGAAATATAAAATGAATGGGATGCTAGTGTTCATGACCAAGATGTTAATCATTTTGACCCTAATTCATAAAAATAAATCATCTTTTATAATTTACCCTTGATCATGTTAGGGTTTCAACGACACCAACGAGTGACCGAGATTAAAACATAATGAAGGATTGAGATTGATATTGGACAAGTGACATGGATCATGTGAAATGAATGGTTGATATTAAAACGTGATGGACGGCTGGGATTTATTTACACACACACACACACACACACACACACATATATATATATATATATATATATATATATATATATATATATATATATATATATAAAATAATGGATGGTTATGATTGAAGGATGCGTAGATGAGGAGTAGCTAAGTTTTGGTGTCTAGAAAATAAAACCTCATATATGCACTAGAGGTAATAAAGGATAAAGTTATATGAATTATGGTTAAGTATAACATATGTTTTTGTATGTATATGCATTTAAGGTAACAAATTTTAATCCTAATACTTAAATATTGGCACATATGATCCAATAAAATGGAAATAACTATTATAGATATATAAAATATGTTATATTATCTTCGTTCTTTTTTATTAATTGATTTTATGCCCATTTTTCTTCATTTTTATTGTTAAAATTAACTCTCTTATTTTCTTTTCTTTTTCAAATAGAACTTCCATGAGAACTACGCCCTATATTCTATTTGTGATATTTTTCCATATTTTTATTTGGATTTTTTTAAATAAATTATTTAGGTATTATATTTTACATCTTATTGCTTATACACTTAATTGATCTATGACACAGTTAAATGTTGATTAATTTTAAAATATTTTAAACAATATTTTTTTTACATATTGATCTTTGATTATGAATTGTACATAAAATATATTGTTAAATATATTCTAAGAAGATCTAACTTAAATGAAAATACAATAGTCTTATTCAAACTTAAAATTAATTATTTATTATCATTTAATATACATGTAACAAAACCTATAATCCATATAAAAATATCTAACATATCATATATTATGTCAGACTATAAATCTATATAATATATAAATTATTTCTAGTATATAAGTACATAATATATCTTATAAAATAAAACCACATCACACAAACATAATAAAAGTTTATCTTTTCAAAGCAATTTAAGTACTCCTATAAATGTAATACTCCTTAGAGTCAACAAAAATGTGTAGAATTATAAGTCAATTAACACACTTTGTTTATGTGAAGATATTTTAAACATATGTTATTGGTGTTTTATTTTGATGATCTCAAATCAAATCACAAGGAAAGAGGATCCATGTTGCTATACTCTCGAAGACTGTAACTCCTGATTCATGTGTAACTCCTAAATGTAGAATCCATGTTGTTATACCTTCGAAGAGTGTAACTCCTAAATGTATGATCCATGTTGCTATATCCTCTAAGAGTGTAATTCCTAAATGTATGATCCATGTTACTATACCTTCAAAGAGTGTAACTTCTAAATGTACGATTCATGTTGTTATACACTCGAAGAGTGTAACTCTTAAATATACGATCCATGTTACTATACCCTCGAAGAGTGTAACTCCTAAATGTACGATCCATATTCCTATACCCTCAACTTCGCATTATTCAAAAAAAAAAAAAAAAAAAAACTCTTTTTAATTAAGGATGTTGAAAGTATTGAGAACTTCATATGCGTTATTGTTGTTCCACAATATATCATGTGGGTTATGTTTTACTATTTATGCAAGGTCTAAATTTATATGTAGAGAAAATAATACTTCACCATTTTAAAGGCACATGAAATATTGGATTTTATTTACCTTACATAATATTTGACAGGTTTATATGCCTGGTGTTTAGCAGACTTTTTAAGTGAAAGTAAAGTATCTTTGTATTTAGTTTTATACCATGTTTTGTTTTAGGGTCTTAAAAACGGATATCAATTTCTTTATTGTCAACAAAGGTAAGCTATACAGTAGAAAACTTACCAATAGTTGAGAGAAAAGGAAAATAATATATTAAAAGATTTTTCTATTAAAAATTATTAAAAAAAAATTGGTGATTAAATTAAACAAAAGCTTTAAGAAAAAAAAAAAAATTAAATCTGTTAGTTTAAGTCAGCTTTCTGAAATGATGCATTCAATACAGGAAGCTTGTCATTTTTGTAATTAGCAAATAACTGAAAGTAATTCTTAATTCCTAAAATTCTTCGAGATAGGGGCGAGGAAGGGAAAAATAAGAGGAGAAAGTATGCTTCGACAATCGTCGAACACGGGCGGGGCGCCAGCAAAGAGTGAAAACATGAAATTCTTTCATTGCATGAAGTGAAAAGTATACCAAATATAAAAGTGACGTGAGATGAGGTTGTGGCTTTAATGGAACGTACAATATCGGACGGGTGTGTATATGGATATACGTTTGCATTTACAGAGGCGGTGAAACATGGATTATTAGGATAAAAAGAAAAGGCAAGAATTAATAAGTGAGGGTGACAGTGAACTTGAGCACTGTGTGGTCGGCCGTGTCGGAGACGGTCTCGATGAGAGCGTGGCCTTGAGCGTCGTGGAAGACATCACTGCCTCCAACGACTGCGATCTGCCTGTGAGGCATTGCAATCTTATCTTTGCCATAGAATTCAATGCTGCTGCCCCCGAATTCAGATCCCTCACCCTCCAAGAAATTGGCTGTGAAGTTGAGCAAGAGGGTATCCGCATCATCCTTTTCTTCTTCAGGCATGTGCATGTAGTATCCGTGGGCTTTCCCAAGCAGAGCAGAGTGAAGGTCAGGCCCTTCTGTCAAGGGGTCCTCAATCACCATCACATCCTTGGCATCGGCATTTCCATTCAAGGGGAATGGAACACCCGAAGCCCCACCTAAGGGAGGATTCTGTGCTTGTGGCTGTAACTGCCCATTAAATGAGTTTGGGAAGGTTGAAGGGAAAAACTGCCCGTTCCCAAAGGCGCTTCCCGGAACAAGACCACCAAGGCCAAGGCCTAAGCCTGAGCCTATGCCTGATACTCCGTTAGGGACAAGGCCCGTGGAAGGAAATCCTTGGAACTGACCGGCGCCAACACCATTAACGCCACTCACAGGAAGGGCTCCGGCTGGAAGAGTTAACGGCAGAGGACCATTACCATTAATATTGCCGATTGTGTTTCCAATTCCAAAGGCAAATTGACTTTGGAGGCCACTAATGCCCTGAGGTCCTGTTGGCAACGGGAAACCTCCAACTGCTGAGAGAGGCTTGGCTGTGGGATTTACTCCTCCAACTATATCATGCATGAAGAACGTGATGGTCTTCGGCCGTGGGCTTTCGGTTGGAATTCCTTCTTCTCCTTCTCCTTCTCCTTCCTTTCCTTTTCCTCCTCCTTGTTCTCCTTCTTCTTCGCTTAGTCCTTCTCCTTCTTTTCCTTCCTCTTCCTCTTGGCTTACTACTCCTCCTCCTCCCCCCGTTTGCTCTTTGTCGTCTTGGCTTAGTAATTTTCTGCTTGGGCGACTTGAGTTTGCGCTTGCACAACTCCCCAGCATTATCACCGTCACTAGAAGAAGAAGAACAATTGTTCCATCAATCCTATGATCCATTCTTCAAATCCAAATGAAAGGAAAACGAAAAAAAATAGACAACTTGCTGCGCTAGTATGGATATCTAGTGATGTGTTGGAGATCTGAGGAGTTGCTATCGATATATATAAACACAATGAAGGAAGGTAGGAATTCAGTGCAAACATATTGGGTATACCTGCTCTCCACAATGACCATAATAAAATTGTACGCAGTGGGCATGACTTGATGTGGATCTTCGTGAACGAACAAATGTTTGTGGAATGCGTTGCGATGTTGACATCACACTTCTTTTAATTTTTGTTTTAATGTGAGCATGTACCATATTTGACGTATAAGTTGGCTCACCTGATCCGCTGGCTTAGTGCTTTTATTCAACTAGTCAAAGCTTCTTGTTTGTTGTTGGAAGAAAATATTAAATAGTGTTACTAAAACACTGGTATAAAACAACTACTCATCTGGTTAAGGTTTTAAAATGTTTTTTCCCATTTTTTTAATTATAATAATTATAATTGCTATTTCAATGTTTAAATATGATACAAATATATTATTTTGAATTTTTATAAAGTTATGTTCTTTCATAATCATTAGTATTTTTTTATATCATTCTCATCCTTTTCTAGGGCTTTTGCCTTTGAACCCAAGTCAAATTATTGAAGTTGTCTCTCTAACCCCCGCCTTTCCTTGGTAAACATGATGGGGAGTGAGGGAGACCCTTGGTGGTTCAAGGTTGTTACCATCATCAAGTTGGCACTCTCTCAAAAGACTTAAGCCAAAGGACTCAAGTCAATTTTGAAAACTGATTAGTATTTTAAGTTGAAAGCCCGACTCATTATGAGGGGATGGGACCCCTTATGTAAACTCATTGAAAAAAATGATTAGTATTTAATAGTAAATATTATATTAAAAATATAATCGTTGTTTATATATATATATATATATATATATATATATATATATATATATATATATATATATATATATATTATTTTTTTAAGAAGCTTATATTAGTAGTAAACTATTGTAAATTAAATTGTTTTTAAGCCATCTTAGACAAAAAAAAAAAATGGTAAAAACATAAACTATTTAAATATATACATAAAATAGGTTATTATAGGATACAACTTGATTAGATCCCTCAAGGAAATAGTTTATCGTATATTATAACCACTAATACATAAATACATAAGAATGACAAGAGTGGCTACCAAAAAAACAATAACTAACATATTAACAGTAACTTTTCATACAAGTCTGATATGAATAATGGTGGATTCAAATTCTCAGCCATCATCTCAATAGATGGAACATTGCGATACCACTCCTCCACAACAGATATTTTACAACCAAGAATGGAGCTCTAGTGTAGCACTACCTTCATTATGTGTTCTTAATTAAAGTCCATAATTTCAAGCCTATCATGGATATTCTTAATAAGATGTCCAAGAACCTAGATTATGAACCGATTCACCTACAACTGGATGGCATGCATGAGGGAGTTGTGCCTAGCCCAAGGGGATGGAGTGCTTCCCCCCATATTCCAACTATCAAGAGCTAGCTCCAATAGTGGAGCTTGAAAATTAAATTTTAAGGATCCTAGTTTAGGGTTAAATTCAAAATCACCCTTAATACCCACTAATACTAGGTTTGACATAGGGTTCTTAAACATAGGGATAATTGATTTAGGGTGAATAGGGGTGACTACAAGGGGACGACACTAGGGGCAGAGTCATTTAATATAAGAATATGCTAGGAGAGTAGGTAAGAAGGAAAAAAAAATTCTTTCATGGATGTGTTTGTTATATCCTCATGTGGAGTTGGGGCTAGCATTTCCTAGTTTGTTCACAAAACTAGGATCCCAAAAAAGTTTCTATTAATAGATTTTGATGATTTTATCAACTTCTTTGGGTAATATTTTATTAGGTTCCTTATTTTCTACAATAGAAATAGGCATTAGGGATGTTAAGGAATCTCAACGGCTAGACAAAACTAACCCTTGACACCTAAATATCCTCGGAGATATCAACTTCAACACAAACCCTAGGGTGAACGCAGATACTAGAGAGATTTTTTCCATACTCATTATAGTAAAGAACTTTCCCTATTGATTATAAAATAGTCCTTGGAGACCTATAAAAATGAAAAGGTAAATATAACAAATTTATACACAAAGGATATTTAGATCTTGAGGGCCCTTTTGGATGGAATTTAGAGGACCATCCTTGTAGGAAATATGTATGCCCACAAAAACTCCATTTCACAAACCGCAAGGTGTATTGAGAATTTACAAACTTATTAAGCATAATACCTACATACCCTTTACCTAGGTCATAGACTAAATATACAAGCCAACCCTTGGAAGTTTCCTAGTTCTTGTAAATCCATTTTAAATAAAAAAAAAAAAAAATTAGAATCAAGGGGAAGGCCTCTTAGAAAGAACAAATTGATGGTTATAGAAGATATATCAACAATTATAGTAGTAAAGGCATTAAAAAAAGTAACACATAAATGCATACATGGTCTTTGACTTCCCTTAGAATTTTGTACACTAATAATAACATTAGCAGATGAAATATCAAAGGGAATTTCAGTATATGGTGATTGGTTATCGATCACCATAGAAGCAAATGTGGATAAAATACGATTGGATATGGGAGAAATAGGGTCCATTGTAGGGGTCCTCTAATGGCCCATGGCCTACCCAAAATATGGAGAAATATTCTTGAAGATCACACCTCCTGGAATGATAGCATAGAGTACATGTGGGAGAAACAATGTACTATCCTCCAAGCATAGAGCTCATCCAACCATTAGCCTGTGGAAAATTCACTAAGTTAGAATTTCAAATTTTTAAAGTCTTATTACGTTGTTTATATGCATACTATTTAACTAGGTTAGAGAGAGAGAGAGACTTTGTATAAACTTTTAAATGTATTTTTGTTTAGATAATATGGATAACTTGATACTAAAGCTACACTCTTGGAATTGAAGAAGCAATAAAAAGTTGCTAAATAACTAGATTATTAATGTTAAATGAAAAGGAAATTGAATAACAAATGAAAATAGATGAATTCTATCAATCATGTCCCATAGGAAGAAATCACAATATCCACTAACAATTTGTTCCTTGCCCTAAAAAGATAAAGTAAAAAATCACAAAGCTTAATAAAATCTTGAAACCTTGAAAGAAGTGACCAATATGAAGTTTTCTTGTTTCAAGACGAATGATTATCCTTTCATAGAGCCCTATATAAGGAAAGAAGATACTAAATAATTACAAAATGGTTCAAGAAAATTACAATTCAATTTAAAATATGTTGTATTAATGTGATAAAAAATATTATCTTTGGTGACTCTTTTTTCTTGACAAGTTTAATGAACTGCACATTTGAGAAAACTTTTGTTCTATTATGATTTGAGATGTATATTTAAATGAGGAATACTATTCAATTTGTTTCATTATGTAAATTTTTATAGTAAAAGATGCTCCCAATCCACTTTCACTTTGAGATTTGAGTAATTATTCTACACATTGCTACTCCATTTTACCCCATTATTTTAAGATTTATGTTATAGTAGGCCTTCACAATGTTATATTTTTTAATGTGTTAGCCAAAATTTAAATAAGAATCATGTAATTTGAAGATTTTTTTTTTTAAATGGCATAACCCCTACCCTAGTTTCAAATCAAACATCTTGAGAAGAGGGTAATAAATTTTTATAAAACAAATTTCTGATGCACATGAATTCAATATATTTTCCAATGAAGATAGAGCAAATCCAAACATCATTGTAACTTTGCATCAATTGGAAAATACAAGTTTGAAAGATCTTTGCATATATTAAAGTATATCTAATATATGTGATGACATATTGAGTATTTGAATGGCTAGATTTACTCAATTATGTTTTACCTTCTTGGAACTATAAAATACAAATATTTTAAGCATTAAACATAAATGATAGACATGACAATATCCACTACCACAAAGAGTGTGTTTTATGTCATAATTTTTGAATTTGTAATCTAACTCATGGCCAAGAAACAACATTGTGTAATGTATTAGATAGGCCCAAGGCATCTAATTGTGCAACATATTTAAGATTTTGTAATATTATATAATGTAAGATCAATTGACCATGTTTAACCTTATTATGGTTAAACCTTATTTAATATTTGTAATTAACCTAAATCCCACTTGTTATGTCAACTTAGGTTAAACTTTATGATGTAATTTTAGGGTTTTGGTATTGTTATAAATACCCCCTTACACTCCTCATTTCTTATCGAAGTGTTGTGCAATATAATCTATGAATAGTGAATATTTATGGTTCCTATGGATGCTTTCCATATCTATCTATTTTTTGTGTTTTTGTGCTTTATGTATATAATTTGAGTGGATTGTTTGTTTCTATTCATTTTTAGAAATGAATATGAATTCCAACATGATATCAAAGCATGTATGGAACAACCTCACTTCGCCATATAGAAATGTCATTTAGGTTACTCAACTTATTGAATAAAATTATAGTATCTGGTCAATTGAAATGATTGTTCTACTATGAAGTAAGAACTTGTGGTATATATTTCAAGAGGATAAAGTAGCAATTCTTGATTATGAAGCTTATAACCAAAATATATAGGAGGCCATACATTTATTTTCCTTGTTGATTAAACCAAAGTTGCTTTTCCACATCAAATAAGATAGTGAACCTATCAAGATATGGTCAAAGCTACATGAACATTTTATAAAGGTTAATACTACTAAAGAAAGTCACTTGGAATTAGATATTTCTTCTCTTAAGCTAATATTGATAATATTGAGGACTATATTACAAGATTCAATGCTTTGAGGTAAGATATTGCATATTTTAGAGGTAAAAAATGATGATGTAGAATGTGCAAGATTGTCCTTGCTAATATATCCTTATTTTAGATATTGAACCTAATAGTTCATAAAATTCTTATGTTCTTGGAATCCCAAAATACTCTTACTCTTGATAAACTTTCTCTCTTCTAGTTCACTTTTAGGTTGCAATGCAACATTTTTGTGGTGGAACTCCTTACATATAGTATCATGTAAAGGAATTACAATTTAAGGAGTCTAAGACCTAGGGCCCATGGATAAGGCCAAGTCTTCAAACAAACATAATACCACTTGTAGATACTATAAAAGGGAGTGAAATACTATGAAGAATATCTCGTTGAAGTTGTACAAGATTGAGGCTAAGTTTCTAAGGCAAGATGAACATTTTTCAGATGATGGAGATTTAGATGGATCTGCATCAACTAAAAAGGCCATTAGAGAATTCAATATGGAGGAGAAGATATTATTGTTACTAATGTCTTATCTCCTTGGCTCCTTAGTTCAAATTATGTGGGGTGTTGAATTTATAATCTAACTCGTGGTCAAAAGTTGACATTGTGTGATATATTGGATAGGCCTACGGGTATTATGAAATGTATTTAATATTTATACTTAAACTAAATCCCACTTGTTATGTTGGCTTAGGTTAAAATTTATGATGTTATTTTGAGGTTCTAATATTGTTGTAAATACCCACCTCACACTCCTCATTTTTCATTTGAGTGTTGTGTAATATAATCTAGTGAATATTTATGGTGCCTATGGGAACCCATTATATCCATCTCTTATATTTGTTATATTTTATTTTTTGCATAAGATTTCAACAAGTGGTTTGCTTCTCTTCATTTCTAGAAAATATTATGAATTTCAAAAAAAGCTCATCTTATATATCTAAGAATTCATTTTGTAAGTTTAAAATTGGATTTATAAAATTCAACACTAAATATCAAACCAATACTAAATACAATATTAGGTTTAGTGTTTGTTAAATTATTTATACTTATAGCATGTTTCCTATAAACATTAGAATCAATATAAAGAGAATTGATGTCATTCAATAATTTGATTGCAACAATGTAAAAAGTAGATATAATTTTGGCATCTTTATATAAGAGCTTTAAATAAAAATGTGTGCATACTTATGTTGAGAAATGAAGGTTTTATTTGGTTATTTTGAAACATGCATATCTAAGAAATAATACAACATGCATAAATTATTATTATTGTTATTGCTTTTTTATTGGAGAACAAGGGGTTGTACTCAAGTATCACGCCCTTGACAAATCATAACTCTCTCCTTTAGAGCTTAATATTTTACAAACAAATTCAATTCTCATATCAATTGAGTTTCTGTAGCTAGATATCTACATCATTTTCCATAAAATGTCTAAATTCTTGATTTTCATTTTTTGGATCTTCTTCAATTTTTTGTGTGAATACAAATATTTCAAAATTCAGCATCCTTCTTAATATTTTTCTACAACAACCTTCACAATACCAAAAATCAACATCTACTATCTATGCATTGCATCTTAGTAGAGTAATATTTTTGAAACATCACACTATCATAGTTTGCTTTACTATATCTATATTGTTAGTTTCCTTCCTAAAGCATAAGTGAAACCACAAAAATTATAATAAATAGTTTATATGAAAACACATTAATGTTATAAAATAAAGAAAATATTAACAATTGAAAACATTAAAGTAAATCATGGTCATTATTTGATTTAGGCATTCAACATTTTATTGGCAACTTCTACTAAACTTATTACTTCCTCTAACCATGGAAAGATAATTTTTCACAATCCTCAATTAAAACCCCTCTATTGGCTAGCTTATATGCATATTTTTTTCCTTCCCTTAACATATGTGTAAACCTAATTTATTCAAGATCTTTAACAAGGTCTTGTATTTCCACATTTATCTCTTGTATATTCCATTGAACCTTTGTTTTTCTTAAAATTACATTTATTACTTGTAGACACCAAAATCTAGCCACTTGTCCTCCACCCATGCTTTCCCACAATTTCCACCACCAAAACATAGTCATTTGCTCTCCATCCTATATTTCCTGCCATTGTTGCCTATTGTTTATATATTTATATATAATAAATATATATTTAAATAATAATATTTTATATATTATATTTTATATATATTTAATAAGTATATATTTACATAAATAAAATAATCCCAGTCATCCAATTTCGTTTAATCTTGTCCATCCATCCACATCAATCCATGCCACACCTTAAATTTAATATCTACCCTTAGATGTGCTTTAATTTCAACCACATGATCAGTATTGTTGAAACTCTAGAATGCCCTAGGTTGGATTATAAATAGGAGCCCCTTTGATGGCTCAACCCCTATGTTCCTAGAGTTTTCTAATTTTCCTTAGCACCGGAGTCCTTTGAGGTTCCCCGAGATTTCAAAGTGCCTTAGAGTTCCAACCCAACCTTTGTGCCCTAACCCCACTCCATCCATCATATTCCCTATTCCCTCGCTCACCACCGCCACCGATGCATCCCTCAACTTCATCATATCTACTTCTATAGCATCTTTCCTCATCCACCAAGAACCTCCGAGCACTTCTTGTCACTACCAAGTGCCTTTGGGCACCTCCTTACCAGTCCCAAGTGATGCGTTGTCATTATACACATCATTAATTCTCAATGAATTTGTCAATCCAGGGTTGTGTACAAGGCTATCTACGAAAGAAGGGGCAAACAGGGCTATAACTTAGGTCAATCTAGAGCAACAGGTTTTATTGGTGAAACCGATTGTGTGGGGGGTTTTAGGACATTCCTATCTCTAAATTGCATGAATTAAACCTTAATCTAAGTTGCAGAATTGGAAACTAATCATTAACTACAGAAATGAAGTCCTAATTACAATTGCAGAATGAGACCTAATTATGTTGCATAAATAACAGTTGCAGAATTGAAAGTCTGATTCTAATTGCAGAAGGAAAATCTAATTACTTTTGCAGTAATGAAAATCTAATTCTAATATGGAAATGAAAACTGTCAAGGCTCTATAACAGAAGGTTGTCAATCTTCTGTGCAGGGGTTGACAACAAAACATAAAATGCAGGAAATTACAAAAAATAGTAAATTTTGGGAATGAAAGTCTGCACTAAATTGAAAGCTTTGCTGAAAGTGAGGATTACAACCAAATCATTAATCACAAAACATAAAATAAACTAAGATTGCAAATATCATTAGTTGTTTACAAAGGAATGAAAGGACAAGTTCTACAACTCATTCTACTGCAACAAAATCAGAATAAAAACCTGTTGTTAGTCCTCCTCCTAGGTCTGGAAGTGGCCAGCCTCTTTGTCCAGAAGAAGGTATGAGTCTCTCTCTCTTTAGATCTTAATCACACTCATTTACAGGCAATATGAAATAGAAACAATATACTTTTATTGATTCAAAAACATGATTACAATAATGCTGCTGAAAACTGTTACAGGACTGTAACAGTCACTTTCTGACTATCACCTATTACTGATTTCTCTATTCTATTCCTCTTACTTTCTATTACTTTCTTTCTTCTACCTCCTACTAGCTCAACCTGAATGGGAGCCCTATTTATAGATGTCCTAAGATTTACTAACAAGCTGAAAAAGATCTAATCCTATTATGCTGCAGCAATTCCTGGTTTTTATCCTAGAAGAAGATCATCTTTTGATCTTTCCACAAATGGTGACTTTGGTCGGCAAGGATGGCAAAGTCAGATCTGAGATATTTCCTTTTATCCTTTTCAATCTTTATTTCCCTTTTTCCAGCGTCAAAATTCGGTCAATAAGTCAAAAAGCACATTCTGTCTTCATTTCGAAGATAAGTGGCTCATTTCGAAGATACTACAATTCTCATTCCGAAGATCCGCTCATTTTGAAGATGCTACAGTTCTCATTCTAAAGATCCGCTCATTCCGAAGACACTACAGTTCTCATTTCGAAGATCCGCTCATTTCGAAGACACTGTGTTTTCTCATTTCGAAGATATCTGTTCATTCCGAAGAGACTTCAGAATGAACAAATGTGGGCTCCTTAAATGATTTCCTCTGCATTTCTCATGTGGGTTACTTCTCAGGATCAGATCCCAATGGTCTTCATCTCTTTCCACATGTGAATTCCATGCCTTGCCATTCATTGGCAGCTGGCTGGAATTTACATGGGAAAACCCAGTTTTTGCTGCACAGTAATAGTTTCCTTGAACTGTTGCCAGATTTAGGTAAAATGAATGCTTGAGACATATCAAAACATGATTAGTGAAGTGCTGCTATTAATCTAAGCATATCTCATTTTAGCAAGTCACAACAAAACAACATAAAACTTATACAAAAAGCTGTAAAAATCAGAATATAGTACTTCAAATACATTCATCATGCAAATAGTTAATACACAACATATTGAATCAACTTAACTAGCATATTAGATTAAACATAAGAGTTTATAGGCAATTTTAGTGTTCAAAACATGTTATGATTGAGGCATTTCCAGGCCTCATCATTTCCCCCCAACTTATATTGATGCATGTCCTCATGCATTCTCGTTGGGCTATGGAATCACATATGTCCATGGTCAAATTCCATGACCTGTAGAACAACTTCTTGCCTATATAAAATCCCCTATTCTTCTGAAGGTCCCCGAGCCATTCTTCAAATTGTTCATCAGGTTGGGCATCATCTTCAAAGTAGAATGGAATCGGAGTGATGATGGTTGGAGGTCTAAATTTGAGACCTATCCAATTATGTTGCATGAGTTCAATCAACCGTATTACTCCTTCTGCCCTTCTTCTGGACCATTCTAAGTTGATGGGGGAAATGGGTTCTCTTTTCTACAAAGACATGGGAAGTTCAGCCCATCTGTTTCTACAAACTGATAATGCTGGAAAGAAATTGTCATTACAAAAATTATGGAATCTGTTCACACAGTCCCTCAAGTTTATCAAGTACATTCTCTTCACATCATCCCTGTTCATCATGGTGAAGTGTTGTCTTGTGATAATGGGGTGATTTGGCTGAATTGCTCTGACTAACAATTCAGCTCTTGTTTCAATCTCCTTATTCTGCTTCTTTTCTTGGTCCCAATAAAACTGATTCTGCAAGGTGGACATGAATGCCCTCAATTGAACATCTCCAATGTAGATCTGTGGATGAAACTCTACTTCTTCTAGAATAAAGAAACTGTGTAAAAATAGCTCACACAGGAGATTTTTCTGCTCAAAAGGGCTGTCAAAGTATGCTTCCAGGAAATCTATAGTGGTGTCCAATTTATATGAAAGATTTGAACTAATCCTCATGACCTGCCATCTGAGGTATTTCTCCTTCAAAATAAGACTGTAGAATCTAGCTGGCCGTCTGAATTGGACTAAAAATTCAGCAATTTGACATAAATCAGACACCTTTTCTTTCAATGCCTGAATTTCTGTTTCCTTGGCTTCTAGCTGTTTTGCTTCTACTTTGAACTTTTCAGTTTTAGTGGCAAGCTTCTCATACCTAATCATCCAGCTAGCTATGTCTGCATTGTATTGTTCTAAAGACACAGTATTAGGTGGTCTGACTACAGGTGGAATTCTAGGTAGCAGATCTATCTGAACCCCTTTTTCTGCCACTTCCACTGGTTGTTCATCTGTCAATAACTCTACTTGCACCCCCTTATGTGCTATTTCTATTGGGTTGTCATCAGATAGTAATTCTACTTGCACCCCCTTATCCGCTACTTCTATTGATGGTGTAACAGTTTGAAATACAGGGACATCAATAGGAGTACTTACTTGATCTGTTTCATGCTGCTGCTTGGACTGTTCCTATGCTGGTGACTCATCTCCAATGTTTTTTGCTATGCTTTTTGCCAATTCTGAAGCATCTTCAGAATGAAAGGGTGCTTCTGAATGAGAAGGCACATCTTCAGAATGAAAAGGTGCTTCTTCAGAATGATCTCCTATGTCTACCTCAGCAGAGTCATCTGCCCTAGATAAATCCACAAGCAGTTGAGCCAAATCATCTTCATCATTGGATACAATTGGCTATTTTTCAGACTGTGACAACTTCTCTCTCAGTTCTGCCACTTCCTATTGTAACTCTACAATTCTTCTTTCCTGCATCTCAATGATGTTTTCTTTCTCTAAAATCCATCTGGTCTGTGTCTTGACAACACTCCTTGCTGCTCTCAGCTGCTCTGTGATATCTTCCTCCTCTGTTTCTGCTTCAGAATCAGATGCAGACAGGTCAGCTATAGCAGGCTGCTCAATAACTGGTTCCTCCTCTGCAACATCTGTTTGCTCCTGTTCAGTAGGCTCTATGAAATTATCTATAATTGCATCTACTATTTGTGTGGCTTGTTGAACTGTAGCCACCTCCATATTATCCTCGCCCAGCCTCTTCCTCAATTATCTGTTCAGGGAATTCTGGAAGTTTTTAGAGGCTGGTTGTATCTCTGTGACATCTGGACTGCTTTGTCCATCTTCTTGTTCTATGACTTGGTCCGTCATTTCCCTCAAGTGGAGTCTTGTAGACCTCCGAGTTCTAGATGCAAACTTCTTCTTTTTGCTCTATTTTTTGGTGACAGCAGGGGTTATGGGGTCAGTTTCAGATGCCTCTATTTCCCTTGTTGTTTCTTCCCCTGTTGGGCTAGGTGCTTCATTTCTCTGTTCTGACAAATCAGTTGCAACTTCAAAAAAATGAACCTTTTTCTATTTTTTTGTTCTGCTTCCAGTTCTAGATCCTCTTTTCTTTTGTCTTTTTGCTTGTGAAGTTGAAGGTTCTGGAGCAAGGTGTTCTGCTACTGCTGTTGGGTGTGTTTCTTATCTAACAGCACCTTCGTAGCACCTTCTGTAGTTTCCTCTATAGCATCTTCTGCAACATTTTCTGTAGCAGCTATTTCTTCTTCTATAACAACATCAGCAGTATCTGTTTCTTCCTCTTCACCCTCATCTCCAAAAATTACATCATTTAAGGTGGAGTAAAACCTCTCAAAGCTCCTAGGGTTTCCTCTAAAATGGTGTTGGCAAACTAGTTTGATAAGACCATGGTGGCGAAGACTTCCTTTTCCTTCCTGATATCTTTTTGCCATGTTTTTTAATTCTTGGTGCAAGTATAGGGGAAGATTTACCCTAAACTCTGGTTGTTGCCTACCATGTCTGAGATGATTTAGAATTTTTATGTGATGCCCTGACAATAGTACATACTGCCCTTCACAGGTTAGAAATTTGATTACCCATGTGGCTACTTCATCCCAGGGTTCCTGCAGGCTGGCCCTTTTTACCCCCTTGCATGTGTTATTATGTGTTAAATACTCAGGTGCCCTATCATTTTCTTCCAAAAATTGATTGATTGTGTTTACCAATGTATTTTTGCCAGACCTAGAAATTGGAAGACCTTCTAATGGCAGCTCAATAATTTGACTCAAAACTTCAGGGGTTACCTCAATAGTCATGTCGTTAACGTGTGCTCGGTTGTTTCTGAATGTGTGGGTGAACATGCCGGCCAAGTCTTCAGAGGACCCATTAAATTTATCCAAAAATGGCATAAGCCCTCCATCTTCAAAAATCTGCACCACTTCTAGATTTTCTCGGAGATGGGTGGTGTCTGCCGGTTCCATTCTTGTTTTTCACCCCATTTTCCTATCTTGGTTCATCACAAACTGCTCTCTTCTACCGCTATTCCTCTACTGGATCTCTGATTTTCGACGTTTGCAACTTTGCAGGGTTTCTGTGTCATGCAGGGTTTTCTCTGTTTTTGTTCTTCGAAATGAACCGTAATCTCTGAGCACTGTACTTCGTAATAATTTTGCGTTAGCAAATATGTCTTCGAAAAGAAGAGTGGCACACGTTTCTACTTTTTGCTTCGAACACATGTCCATCAATGATTACACAAATGTCCTTGCCGTCAGATCCACCTTATTCGCTTTTAGTTTTTCTATTTTTCTTGTAGATTCTCACGTGCATGTTTATTAGCATCAAAAATTGGTGGCATACGGTTGGTCACGTCCTCCGTGATTCTAGTATTTTCCAATGGGTGCAAAAACAAACCATATGTTGACTGACACGTGTTCCTTTATCGTATGCATCAAAAGAATTTTCACTTGATTGTATTTCTTTCCTTCTCTGGATGCCACGTGGAGATATTACATTGAATGTTCTTTCCGAAGATTATAATTTATTGCGCAAACAAAACTTCATTCTGAAGATTATGATTTCATTCTGAAGACGAGTCTTCATTCTGAAGACAAATCCTCATTTCAAAGATTATAACTTCATTTCGAAGATTATGTCTTCATTTCGAAGACAAATCCTGTTGCATTCTGAAGACAAATCCTACTTCATTCCAAAGACAAGGCTTCATTCTGAAGACAAAGCTTCATTCCGAAGACAAAGCTTCATTCTAAAGACAAAGCTGTCATTTCGAAGACAATTTCAATCCGAAGACAACACAACAATTAGTCTGAAGAAGATAGCAGGTACTATTTTTGGCATTCTTGTTCCGAAGATTAGGCAAAAATCAATATTCCCATTCTCAAAACATGTTTTAAGTATGCCAACTCTTATGGATATCTTTTATGCTAATGGTTAATTGTTATATACTATATACCAATCATTTACAATGAAGAAATGTAAGAAATATATACCTGATTAAAACAAGTTAATGCAAGTTTTTGAAATATGACTGCTTTCGTTGATGTTCTACTGAGAATTTCTGCAACATTTCAAAACAAGTGCAGTTGGTGAATTTGTACAATGATGGTTCAGAAATTTTCAAGGTTATGCATGCCAAAAAACTGGTTTTCATGCATACCAACCCAATAGTGCCTTGAAAAAGGTTTTCACCTCTGAGTTATTCATTTTTCTCTCTTTTTTTTTTTTACCTCTCCTTTTCTCTCTTTTTTTTCTTTTTTTGTTGGGAATTTCATGATTCCCTGAAATCATGCCCATGAAGGAATTCATAATCAGAATTTATTCATCTTTTTGTTTTCTATTTTTTTGATTTTTTTGTATTTTTCTATTTTTTCTTGAAATCCATGATCATGTTGATTGTTTTGAAGTGGAAGAGGAAATTTCTTCCACCTGTTGTGTATCCAAACTGTCAAGTTGTTGCAAGAATTCCTCTTTAGTCAGAGGTGTATGGTACACCCTGAGGCGATGTCCATTCACTACCAACTTTCTCTGTGACCCATCAATAGGAGATAAACGGATTGCTCCATTGTCAAATACCTCCTCAATCCGGTAAGGTCCAAGCCATCTAGTTCTCAGCTTTCCAGGGAAGTCTTCATAGCGAGAATCAAATAGTAAAGCCCAATCTCCTTGTTGAAGTTTCCTCTGCTGAATGTGACTATCATGCCATAATTTTCTCTGCTCCTGAATTACTTCAGTTTGGTGCAGAGCATCCAACCTAAGTTCATCCAATGCATTCAGCTGTAGAATCCTGTCTGTCTGTGCCTGTGACAATTCAATTCCAATTTCCAATGTTGTGCGCAGTGTTAGTAGCTCAAATTCAATAGGTAAGAGGGGCTTTTTGCCAAAGACTAGTTCATAAGGTGTGAATCCAGTAGTGGATTTCCAAGTAGTATTGTAAGCCCATACTGCTTCAGGTAATTTATCTAGCCAATTCTTCCTATGAAAAGCTACTATTTTTGTTAAAATTCATTCCAGTTCCCTGTTTGTTACCTCAACCTGGCCATTTGCTTGTGGGTGATAAGGTGATGATTTTCTATGTTTGATTTCGTATAATTCTGTAAATACCTCAATGACTTTGGATGCAAATTGGGGTCCTTGGTCTGTGGTGATAGACCGAGGAGCTCCAAATCTCTGAAAAATCTGAGTATACAAGAAATCAACGACCTTCTCTTCACGAGCATGTTTGAAAGCACGCACCTCTACCCACTTTGTCAAGTAATCAGTGCATACTAGAATATGCACCTTTCCTTGAGAAGGTGGATCAATAGGTCCTACAAAATCAAGCCCCCACCTCTCAAATGGCTCTAAAACCAATTGAGGCTGTAGTGGCATTTCATTTGTATGAGTGGGTTTCCCCATTCTTTGGCATGCATCACAATGCCTGATGTACTTTTTCACATCCTTGTGAAGAGATGGCCAATAATATCCTATCCCTAAGACTTTTCTAATTGTGATTTTTATAGAGTAGTGTCCACTTGAGGGTTCATCATGACAAGCCCTAAGGATATCATACACCTCATCCTTTCGGATGCACCTACGTAACACATGGTCAGGACTGCACTTAAAGAGTATACCCTTGATCCATTCAAAAGAAGAACTCTGTCTGATTAATTGTTTCTTCTATTTTGAAGTGAAATGTGGAGGAACTTTCCCCGTGACCAAGTAATTGGCTATATCTGCAAACCAAGGTGATTGGACTGATATAGCAAATAGTTTTTCATCAGGAAAGGTGTCTTCAACTAATTCCCCTTCATCTGTGTTCTGTAGTCTGGACAAGAAATCTGCTACAACATTAGCTTTTCCTGGTTTGTTGATTATAGTGATATCAAATTCTTGTAGCAACAGTAACCATCGAATAATTCTTGCACTTACCATAGGTTTATTCATCAAATATTTAATGGTTGTGTGATCTGTGTGAATAAATATTTGATAACCTGTGATATAATGCCTAAATTTGTTGATGGCATAAATGACTGCTAAGAATTCTTTTTCAGTTGTGGTATAATTTTTCTCAGCTCCTGTCAAATTCTTGCTAATGTAGTAGATGGCATAGTGTTCACCATTGTCAATTTGTCCTAATGCTGCTCCAATTGCAGTATTGGAAGCATCAATCTGTATGTGAAATGGTAATGTCCAATTAGGGCCTCTTAACACAGGTGGAGTTACTAATTTTTCTTTCAGAGCTTCAAATGATTCTTGACATCTTGCAGTCCAGGAAAATTCAGAATCTTTAGTCAATAGGGCAAACATGGGATTGGCTATTGTGCTAAAGTTGGGAATAAACCTATGGTAAAAACCAATATGTCCTAGGAAGCTTCTGACATTAGTCTGAGTTTTTGGAGGAAGAAGATTCTTGATAATTTCCACCTTCTTTGGATCAACTTGGATTCCCTGAGGAGAGATGTGATGACCAAGAACTATTCCTTCCTTCATCATCATAAAACATTTTTCTGGATTCAAGGATAACTGGTATGTTTCACAACGACCTAAAACTTTGTCAAGGTTTTCCAATGTAAAGTCAAAAGTCTGTCCGCACACTGTGAAATCATCCATGTATATCTCAACACTGTTGGTAGTTAGATCAGAAAAGATTGCTAAAACTGCTCGCTGAAACGTTGTTGGGGCATTACACAAACCAAAAGGTAAAACCCTATAGGCAAATGTTCCCCATGGACAGGTAAAGGTTGTTTTCTCTTGATCTTCGGTGCAATCTGAATTTGATTATATCCACTAAATCCATCAAGAAAACAAAAGTATCTTTTTCCAAGCAAGGGTATCTAACACCTGATCTATGAAAGGTAATGGAAAATGATCTTTGTATGTCACTTTATTCAGCTCTCTGTAGTCTACACATATTCTCATTTTTCCATTTTTCTTAGGAACTATAACCAATGGAGAGACCCACTGGCTATCAAAAATTGGGTAAATGAATCCTACCTCCAGAAGTTTTTCAATTTCTTCCTTTACAATATCCCTTAGGGCAGGATTCAGTTTTCTCTAGGAGTTGTCTTACTGGCTTGACTTCTTCAGTATAAATTCTGTGGGTACATATATCAGGGTGAACTCCTGACATATCTTTATAGTTCCAAGCAAAAGCATGAACATGCTTCTGCAAGACAACTATCAATTTGTCTTCCTCTTCCCTAGTAAGCCAGCTGTAAATGTTTAAAAATTTTCCTGGTTGGACTTCTATTTGTTTTGTATTTGGAAGGACTGAACTCACTTCTTCATACCTGGTGATTAGGGAGTTAAGAGGACACTGCTGAGATGGGAGAAAGTAAGAAATTTTTGTTTCATTATTCTCTGATGGAAGCATATCCTGTATGGAACAGTGAGAAGGAAAAATCAAGTGATGGTGCCACCCATGTGGTAGTGAAACAGAGTTTTCCTGTGATAGTACAGATGGTTCACCTTCAGAATTTTGGTTCTCCTCATTCCTTAACAATTGTTGGATATTTATTGCTTCTTCTTCTAACCCTTGTTCATGCAGAACATTCATTAGGATAGTTTCATTTTCTGAGTTTTCTGTGTCATGGAGGTCTTCTGTGTGTTCCCTTACTACCAAGGTGGCTAGAGTGGAAATAACCTCCTCTGATTCTTCATCTGAATCAGGAAACCATAACTGACCTGAGAAATTGTTGGAGGGTCTTGCAGGAGGATACAGAGATATCTATTTTAGATCAATACCATTTGAAATAGTCATTTTTCCAGATCTGTAGTCTATGAAGGCTGCTGCAGTTGCAAGCCAAGGTCTTCCTAAAATGATGGGATATCCATGTGTTGAATTTCTTGGTTGTAAAACCAAAAAATCTGCAGGGAATTCCCAAGATGAAACTTCTATAGGAACATCTTCAATGATACCTTCAGGTTTTGCAACTGACCTATCAGCCATTTCTAAAACTATAAATGTGGGGTTGAGATGTTTGAGCTATAATTGTTTCATTATATCCTTGGTCATGACATTTATTGCAGCTCCTAGATCTACTAAGACATTTGATATTGGTACTGAACCTATAGTAACTATGATAACTGGACTTCCTGGGTCACTATACTTTGGAGGTAATAGTTTCCCAGATAAGAGATCAGCTATCTTTCCCTCAATCTGAACAGTCTTGGGAAATGCCTTCTTTTTCCTTCCTGCTCTTCTAATGCACAAATCTCGGATAGTACTTTTAATCACTGGTATATCCTTAATGGCTTGCAATAAGGGCAATGATATAGTTAACTTTTTAAGTTCCTTGACCAGGTCTGATTCAAAATTTTCTGCTGTTGTATTGAATCTTTCAGGATATGGAATTATCCTTGATGAAGGTAATTGTTCTGCCTATGGTTCTATTTTTTCTTCTTATTTCTCTATTGTTGGTTCCACTATAATTGGTTCCAAGGGTTCTTGCTCTTCATTTTCTTTGCTTTTATTGGAAATGGGTTTAGGTACAATTTTTCCTGAACGAAGTTGGATGTTACTACAATCAATAACATTGATTTCAATATTTTCTTCAGCTTCAGCCACATAGACAGGGGATGCTTGTCTCATGTTGTTTGGATTAGTGACTGATTGAGCTGGAAGTTGAGGTTGTTTCACCTGTTGTGTTTGTTGTGGTTGGTTTTGTTTGTCTTGAAAGTTTTGAGTAGGTGCAGGCAGCAAATGCTGATTCTGACCTTGATTTCTTTGTTGTCTTGGATAGGACTGGTATTGTTGATTCCACTGTGGTTGATTTTGCATCCAATGTGGATTAGTCTGATTCTGATTCTAGGGTGGATTGTTTTGACTCCATGATGGGTTGCTTTGATTCCAAGATGGGTTGTTTTGATTCTGATTCCAGGCTGAATTACTCCAATTTGTTTGTGGCCATTCTTGGGAATTTGTCCATTGAGGATAATTCCAAGGACGTTGGGGTGGTTCCGATTGTCCCCAAGGCATAGTACCAGGATTATGCCCCCAATTTGTAGGAAAATGAGGGGGATTTTGGTATTGAGAGAAATTTCCCCCTTGTTTTGGTCCAATATAGTTGAGTTCCTCAGTCCGATTTTCTAACACAGTTTTGAGTTGTGGTAGCAGGTGGCATTGATCGGTTGAATGCCTTTTTGAACAGATACTACAAATGGCTGAGATAGATGTTTTATTCAAAGGACATTCCTGCAAAGCATGTTTATTTCTACATCTTGGGCAATAAATTGCCAAAGGTTCTATGTTTTTTGCTTTTGCAGACATTTCCCCCAAAGTTGTGTTTAATTGCACTAGAATATCAGTTTTAAAATTTGCAAGTTCTTCTATTAGTTCCTTCACATCAGTGCCATTTGTATTTTTTTCTTTCTTCCTTGCTTGTTGCGAGAGTAATTCCTGCAGAGATCCATAATTTCCTCATTACTGAGAGTATTTACATCTCCTCTTCCCATCAAATCCAATACATCTCTGGATTCATCTTGCAATCCTCTCAAAAATATGGTTTTGTATAACTCTGGTTCTACAAGTCCACATCTCCTTTGAACAAAGGAGAACCTATCAAGATAGTCTTCTAATGTTTCATCATCTTCCTGTTTAATCCTGAATAACTCATCTTTCCTATTCCTTACATGGCAATACTCCTGATATTTGTCTAAAAACACAGTTTCCATTTGATCCCAAGTTCGGATGGAATTTGGCTCTAAACTCATGAACCAACGTAATGCTGAGTCCTTGAGTGTTGAGGGAAAAACCTTAAGTTTCTTATTGTCATTTACATAATCATAGGTTTGACACACTACCTTGAATTCAAATAAAAATTGATCAGGATCTTCAGATACAACACCTCGAAAGGTTGGAAGTATTGAAGGTGAAATAGTCTTCATGGGAGAGTTTTGTGTTGGATTCAAATGGATAGGATATTCAAATGTTCTGGAAGGTTGAGGAATATCCTGATCATCTCCTTCATCATGGACATAGCCATGTTGGCCATTGCCTCCCTCTCGCCATAGTTTCTGGTTTCTTAGTTAAACTTATCCAAATTTCTCTCTCAAGAGGTCCAAGACCCTCTCGTTGATAATGAGTCTGACGATTCTTCTTTCTCAGGATGTTCTAGTGATGGTGAAACTGGTGATTTTCCTTTCTCAGAATGTTCTAATGATGGTGAGACTCGGTGATTTTTCTTTCAATATTTTTGGTAATTCAAACACAGGTGATTCACCCCTTAGGCGTGAAGATCTCCTTAATGGAACAAGCCAGGGATCCTTTTGGGTAATTCTACCTTTTTCATCCCTAGACTTACTCATTCATGTTCACTCTAAATGACATAAATTATATGTCAATAGTTGTTATTTTAACCAACTGTTCTATTCAGATTTTATCCTGAATTTTCACAGTTCAGTCTAACTAACAACTATTGGACTGTTGTTACCTTCTAGCAACACGTATCCCCGGAAACGGTGCCAAAATGATGCATTGTCATTATACACATCATTAATTCTCAATGAATTTGTCAATCCAGGGCTGTGTACAAGGCTATCTATGGAAGAAGGGGCAAACAGGGCTATAACTTAGGTCAATCTAGAGCAACAGGTTTTATTGGTGAAACCGATTGTGTGGGGGGTTTTAGGACATTCCTATCTCTAAATTGCATGAATTAAACCTTAATCTAAGTTGCAGAATTGGAAACTAATCATTAACTCGAGAAATGAAGTCCTAATTACAATTGCAGAATGAGACCTAATTATGTTGCATAAATAACAGTTGCAGAATTGAAAGTCTGATTCTAATTGCGTAAGGAAAATCTAATTACTTTTGTAGTAATGAAAATCTAATTCTAATATGGAAATGAAAACTGTCAAGGCTCGTAACAGGAAGGTTGTCAATCTTCTGTGCAGGGGTTGACAACAAAACATAAAATGCAAGAAATTACAAAAAACAGTAAATTCTGGGAATGAAAGTCTGCACTAAATTGAAAGCTTTGCTGAAAGTGAGGATTACAACCAAATCATTAATCACAAAACATAAAATAAACTAAGATTGCAAATATCATTAGTTGTTTACAAAGGAATGAAAGGACAAGTTCTACAACTCATTCTACTGCAGCAAAATCAGAATAAAAACCTGTTGTTAGTCCTCCTCCTAGGTCTGGAAGTGGCCAACCTCTTTGTCCAGAAGAAGGTATGAGTCTCTCTCTCTTTAGATCTTAATCACACTCATTTACAAACAATATAAAATAGAAACAATATACTTTTATTGATTCAAAAACATGATTACAATAATGCTGCTGAAAACTGTTACAGGACTGTAATAGTCACTTTCTGACTATCACCTATTACTGATTTCTCTATTCTATTCCTCTTACTTTCTATTACTTTTTTTCTTCTACTTCCTTTCTACCCTCTCTACTAGCTCAACCTGAATGGGAGCCCTATTTATAGATGTCCTAAGATTTACTAACAAGCTGAAAAGATCTAATCCTATTATGCTGCAGCAATTCCTGGTTTTTATCCTAGAAGAAGATCATCTTTTGATCTTTCCACAAATGGTGACTTTGGTCGGCAAGGATGGCAAAGTCAGATCTGAGATATTTCCTTTTATCCTTTTCAATCTTTATTTCCCTTTTTCCAGCATCATAATTCGGTCAATAAGTCAAAAAGCACATTCTGTCTTCATTTCGAAGATAAGTGGCTCATTTCGAAGATACTGCAATTCTCATTCCGAAGATCCGCTCATTTCAAAGATGCTACAGTTCTCATTCTGAAGATCCGCTCATTTTGAAGACACTACAGTTCTCATTTCGAAGATCCGCTCATTTCGAAGACACTATGTTTTCTCATTTCGAAGATATCTGTTCATTCCGAAGAGACTTCGAAATGAACAAATGTGGGCTCCTTAAATGATTTCCTCTGCATTTCTCATGTGGGTTACTTCTCAGGATCAGATCCCAATGGTCTTCATCTCTTTCCACATGTGAATTCCATGCCTTGCCATTCATTGGCAATGGTTGGAATTTACATGGGAAAACCCAGTTTTTGCTGCACAATAATAGTTTCCTTGAACTGTTGCCGATTTAGGTAAAATGAATGCTTGAGACATATCAAAACATGATTAGTGAAGTGCTGCTATTAATCTAAGCATATCTCATTTTAGCAAGTCACAACAAAACAACATAAAACTTATACAAAAAGCTGTAAAAATCAGAATATAGTACTTCAAATACATTCATCATGCAAATAGTTAATACACAGCATATTGAATCAACTTAACTAGCATATTAGATTAAACATAAGAGTTTATAGGCAATTTTAGCGTTCAAAACATGTTATGATTGAGGCATTTCCAGGCCTCATCACCAAGCACCCACGCGTGTTTCCTACAACCGCAAAGTACCTGTGGGCATTTTACATAAGCCTTTCTGAAAGCCCCCTAGCCTTTGAGCGATGCTAGGGAACACCTTCACCATCGACCTACAATAGATCCAACCATCTATGGATGGTAAACAAAGAACAAGGTAAATATATTTCATTTGGTTATATTGCATCTATTTAATTCTGTTCGTATTCCTTGTTGCTATAGTTAGGGTTTTAATTGTGATTTCTTAGGGTTCACACAGTGGAGCCCTCATTTGTTATAACTAGCTCTCTGGTGTTTTTTGTGTACAAATTAGACAATATATCAGAAGCATTGGATAGATGATTAAGCTAGAGTGACCCGACATCAGATATGTAGAAGCCCACTCACACCTGTTGGGAGAAAATATGCAATTGAAGACACCACCATTTGTTGTAGCTAGGGTTTTAGAGAACCCTAGAAATATTTGTAAAAATTGTATCAAAGAGGATTCTTAAATCTGCTATTGTAACAACAGAGTTTTTAGGCTCCCCCTGTTTAATATAAATTTTATTTATTGTGCAATATCTGGTTCATTTGAATTTTATTTTATTTAGCATTGTTTGGTATCATGTTTTTAGATATAAAAATGGTGATCATGGTGGGACCCCCTAAGGGTTTCATGTTTTGATTTATCTTTCTATCTAACTTGATGTTTGTTGTCTTATTTATAGATTTTCAAAAGTGTGAATCACGTGTCTTTCGCTGGATCTTAGGGTTTCTGAAATTTTGCAGAAGTTGCAAAAAGTGTGTGAAACACCAAGTGGTGCTCTGAGGCTATCCAAAAATTCCTAGGTGCATTTTAGAAATGCCCAACTACATTTTATAGTGATTTGGAATATATACGTATGTTTTCCAGTTTGTCCACTGTCTAAAATCCAATTTTTCTATTTTACGTATTTTGGGGTTCTTTGATGTATTTTTCAGATTCCAAGCTTAAAATGAATAATAATTAAGTAATATGGAAAATAACCCATATTAGATTGCATTTTAGGTTTATTTTTGCATCCATTCACACATTCCAATTAGGGTTTATGTTTTTGATGTATTCACAAATATAAAAGGTTGCATTCTGATTACATTTGAATTGATAATTTGCATAAATTAGAGCTATATTTTAGGGTTAGAAGTACCTTTTTTTATCTATCTATGTAGGAACGTCATTAGGGTGCCAAGAGTATTCCTACCATTGGGTGATTCTAGGTAGAGGAGTCTTCGGTTGTATTTGACAAGGGGTCTTAAGCGGTGTACTTCACACCCTTTGAATAAATTAACATTCTCTTGTTGGCTTTTGATTTATATTTATGAAATTAGTTGCTCCTAACATTGTTTGTCCACATGAGTGCTAAAAAATCTAGCATTAAAGTAAAGTTTTCTTGAGGTCACGGGGTTCCTCGGGTTTTTGAGCTCTGGCGATTTTGCATTTTGGTAGGAAACTCTCTGTGCAGGCGATAGGCGATGTTCTTGGGTTTGTGGAGCGTAGGATAATCTAGGACATCAGGTGGTTTCCCATTTTGTTTTGTTTTTGCGGATCTGAAGGATCGCTTGCAGCTTCAGGAGGGCCCAATGGGGTCTCCTCCAGACCCTCTCTCTAGGAGAAAGAGCTCTTACGCTGAAATGCTCAAAGACAATCCTTTGTCTTCTAACAGCGAAGCTCAGAGCAATACTCTGAATATGATGCTCAAGAATGCTGGCAAGGGTTCTACAGTGCATCGTGTCAACGGATGTCTCCCACAATTCGTTTCAAGACCTAAGATTTTAATTGAACCAAAGCTGGTCGAAGACACAATCCTGTACAAAGCCAATCATGATTTGATTTGTAAATTCATGGGTATCTGACCTACCCTGAATTTCTTGCACACTTGGGTCAGACAGAACTGGGAGCCCCATGGTGAGTACTCCCTATGGTTTATTAGCAACGGGTATTTCATAGTTAGCTTTACTTCTTTAGCTGATAGAAATAGAGCATTTGAGTCAGAGAAGAGAAACCATGGTCCAATAGGGTTATTTTTTCAACCCTGGAGAGTAGGATTCGATCCTCGCATCGAACCCATAGTTGTCCCGGTCTAGATTCGACTGTACGCTCTTCCAATGGAGTTTTGGGGGGAGCAGGTCTTGGAAATGATCGGTAACTCCCTGGGTAGATACCTGGGCATCTCCAAGGACACCATAGAAGGTAACTCTGGTGTCTATGCTAGAATTTGTGTGGAAATGGATATTAGCTAGCATCTACCAACAGAGGTGGAACTGGAACTGGCAGGAGTATCTTGGATCCAACAGTTAGACTATGAGGTTCTGCCTTTCAGGTGCAGAGTCTGCCATAAACATGGGCATTTGGCCCGATTTTGCCCAAATCTTATGAACACCAAAATAGAAGCCCAACATGGTATGCCAAATCACCCTAGAGAGGGTAAGTCTTTTTCTGCCAAAGAAACATCCAATACTCCTCAAGGTAATGAGGGTCAGAAAGATGGCTTTGAACAGGCCAAAAGAAGGAGAAAGCAGAAGAAAAACGGTAAGGAGCAATTACAATCCAAGCCAGCCAACAGATATGAAATTTTTAAGACATTAGTGGACCAGGAGGACCAGGATATGGAAGGTGTGGATGGGAATATGGAGGCCCATAACTCCCAAACTCATGTTACTCCTTCATCTCCTCCTGTCTTAGAACAGGTGCTTGAGTCCACTGAGGTCTTATTGCCAGAAAATGCAGGGGCACTGATAGTGCACTCCCAAGCACCGCCAGTAATTAAAGATGTTAGCATGGGAATTGCAGAGAAAAATAGAGAAAGGCCAGCCCTGGGTATATCTCAGGTAGAAAAGAGATCCAAAAATAGCAACACTCAAGGAGCGGGCAGAAAGTCAAATAAGGACCTGATTGCAGCTCAAGGTGATAAGCTGATCAATGGAGGATCGGTGAGGACTATTGATTCTTACTGCTCTCAAGGTTTTCAATGATTATTCAATATTGGAATGTTAGGGGTTTAAACAGTAGAACCCACCAATCTGCTATTCAAATACTCTTAGGAAAATGTAAAACAGACTTTTTGCTTATTCAGGAGACAAAAATGTCTTTAGATCTTATGAGTAAAACAGTTAATAGAATCTGGCGGGGCCCTGGTCATATGGATGTGGCTGCCCAAGGTGCCTCATGGGGGATTGTTACTCTTTGGAACCCTCTAGATTGGACTGCATTAGAACATATAGCTTGGATGGGTGTTCTCACATCTCATTTTAGGAATAATTTCACAACAGAACATGTCTTAATCACTAATTTTTATGGGGCCCAAGACCTTGATGGCCAGAGGCTCCAATGGAAAGTTGTTCACAACATGAAGTCCTCCAGGGAATACTTAGACTGGATTATTGTAGGGGATTTTAATGCAAAATTATCTGCTCGTGACCAGGAAGGTGGCACCCCTTTTTTGGATCCAGGGGATCGGCTTCTGATTGCCCAAGTCCAGGCCTTTCAATTAGTGGATGTTCAAGGCCCTGGAACCTACTTCACTTGGACTAATAAGAGGAAGGGGCCACATAGCAGGAAGGTCAAGTTAGATCATTTTTCTGGTCTCGGAGGAGGCTTTTGTAAAGTGGAATACTAAGTTCCAGATTTTGGAGGGCCCTGTTTCAGATCACTTTCCCATTTTGCTGGAGGGAGGGACTTTGATAGGGCAGCATTACAGGCCTTTTAAATTTGAGAACTTTTGGTTACAAAAGGAGGACCTTCGACAAAAAATTCCACAATGGTGGGAAGAAGGCCGTCCACCTTTTGGGACAACAATGTTCAAATTTCATAAACAACTTCACTTTGTCAAACTTCAACTGAAACAATGGAGGAAAGAAAATAAGTCAGATTTCCAGTTCCAAAGGGCCCCCTTAGTAGCCAGATGGGAGGAGGTTCAGAAACTCTTTAGGGAAGGAACAATTACTGAGCAACTCAAATCCGAGGATGATGCCTTGCGCAAAGCGGTTGAGGCCATTGATAACCAAGAGGAGATATACTGGAAACAGAGGGCAAGAAATACTTGGTTATTAGAAGGGGACAGAAATACAAAATTTTTTCATCGATCAACTTGTGCTAGGAGACAGATGAACAACATGGAAGCCCTTAAAGATGAGAATGGACATTCCTTTGATACTCTTCCTGATATGCACTACCACTCAATTGATTACTTTTCTAATATTTTTAAGGAAAGCATGGAGCAGGATGCTGAGGCTCAGAACGAAGTTCTTAATGTCATTCCTTCTATTATCTCTGAAGAAGAAAATCAGGCCCTGCTTAGACCCATTGAGAGAGATGAATTGAAAAATGTGGTCTTTGGTATGAATACTGGCAAATCTCCTGGTCCAGATGGCTTTCCTATTGAGTTTTTTCAGGCCTTTTGGGACACTTTGGAGGAGGATGTTTTGGCTGTCACAGAGGAATCCAAAACCAATAAAAGAATGCTCAGGGCAATTAATCACACCTTCATATCTTTAATTCCAAAAGTGGAGGAGGGGACTCATATCTCTGATTTCAAACCTATTGCTTTATGCAACATGATTTACAAAATAATCACTAAGATAATGGCTGAGCGGCTTAAACCCCTCCTTCATAATATCATTTCTTCAGAACAAGGGGGTTTCATTGAGGGAAGACAAATCTTAGATGGAGTGGTTCTTGCTCAGGAGGCTATCCATACAATGCAAAAATTGGGTAATAAAGGAATGTTCATTAAACTGGATATGTCCAAGGCTTATGACCGGGTGGAGTGGAGCTTCTTGTCTAAAATGATGGCAGCCTTTGGCTTCTCCCAGGACTGGATTGATTGGGTCATGAGCTGTGTTTCTACGCCCTCTTATTCTATACTTATCAAGGGTCTTCCTATTGAGAAGCAACACACCCCCACTGAAAAATGAGATTCCATCCTTAGAAAATTATGAACTTTCATTTTTGCAGTAGGGACCCTCTAGATGTTTTTCAGGTTTAAATCCAAATTTGCTTGCCTCCTTTTTAAAGTTGTGATTTTTCTTGCATTCCAGCTGTGTTATCCAAGAATTCACTTTTTACATGCTAGAATCATTCATGCACAAACAAAATCTCGCACCGGTACCGAGAAAAATCTAGAAAACAGTTGCATAAATTAATGAAAAATCAAACTTTCCATTTTTGGTAGTGTCGCGATATCGCGACACTTCCATTTTCGAAAATGTCGGATATCGCGACACTTCCATTTTTGAAAATGTCACGATATCGCGACAGGTAAATCAAAAAGCAGCTAAGTCATTTTTGTGTAGCGAAATCGCGACATTTCCATTTTTGGAAGTGTCACGATATCGCGACATTTCCATTTTTGGAAAGTGTCGCAAAATCTCTGCCGGCCGGAGGAGAGAGAAAGAAAATGTACGGAAGGGCACGATTTTACTACATGTCTCGAAATCGCGACATGTCGCATTTTCACGGTAGGAGAGAGAAAGTAGGCTGCAGAATGAAAATCGGCTAAGTCGCAAATGTGTCGCAAAATCACGGTCAACGCGGTCAACGCATTTAGCTACGGGAACTGTCGCGATATCGCGACATGTTCTATTTTCGTGACTGGAAAGGAGAAAAAGTGGCTAAGTCCAAAAGGTGCAGCGCGTCGCTAACATGTCTCAGAATCGTGACATGCTTGAAAAAGTTGTGCGACAGCTGGCAGGAGGCGCGATTTCGCGACATGTCGCAAAATCATGACATGTCGCGTTTTCGCGGCCGACGGGGGGAGAAGTTGCCGATGAGCCAGGGATGTCACGATTTTGTGACATGTCGCGAAATCGCGACATGTCGCAGAATCGCGATAGGAGAGACAAAGTCCTCAAAAGGCCAGAAGTGCATTCCAGCGGGAAACAAAAGGCGTCCTGGGGTAGCGACACGTGTCAAAGCACGTGGCAGACAAACAGAAGCCGACATGCAAGATTATTTTGCGGTTTTTAATCTGATTTTAATGTTTTAAGCTTGGATTTAATGTTTATTAAAGTGCTAATGCATCTTTTGTCTTTCATGCAGGATTCCATCTGGCACTTACGGGACAACCGGGAAAGGCCATAAAGACAAAGTTAAAGTGCAGATTTGATCAAGGACCGCCATGCTAGAGGAGAAGATGTCGGTGAGGGCATTCAATGACAAATTTATTACAGAATTAATAGCATGAAGACCATTTCAACTTAGGGATGGCTTTACGGGGACAAATTGATGGAGAAGTGGTGACTCATCCGGCTCACCAGCAGAATTAATGGAGGCATTTATTTGCAGCTACGGATGAATGCAAGTGGCTTTAGATTTTATCTTCTCCATTTATGGCAGCTAACTGCACAGATTTGCATAAGGGTTAATTTATATCCGGACTTTGATTTTAAAATGGATTTTTATTGTAAAACTCGGGTCCTAGGGTTTAGAAAGATAAGATTTGCAGTTAAAGAAGAAGATATTTTTGAAAAGATCAGGGTCTGTCCTGAGTCTATAAATACTTCTTCTCAATGTAATTGCGAGAGGCAGAGACTTAGAAATAAAAGGCTTATAAGCAATTTCTTACAAATCTTGTGAAATCCTTTGTTTCTGGACTTGGAGTTGATGTGCTTTAGCTTTTCTGTGATAGCATGGCCAGGAGCCTAATCTTTTGCAGAGTGTGATAAGTGTATCTTCTTTTGTTATCCGTTCCATTAAAGTTTGTTAGATATATGTTGTGAATCTGTATTGTCAAGTTTAAATATGTTGTTAGGCTTCAGTTGTTCTATTGTCTGCTAGGGGAAATTACAGATTTGAGGTTAAGTTTGTTCTAATTGCTCTGTCTTCACTGTGTGAGCTAGGCTATCGGTGAAAGATACCAGTTTTAACCAGCTGCCCTTGGATTTATAATTTTTTGCTAGATATGTTTCACTCTGCCTTGTGCTCTTAGTTGAAAGTGATCTTAGACTGACTGGACACTTTCTTCTTTGATTTGTTCTGTTGTGAAGCTGATAGCATAGATAAGATTGGTAGTTTTAAGTTTTACAGTTTAAAGTCTGATGAACTTCTCTTTCTGCCCTACCCTACCCTCTCTTTGTTTTCGATGAATGATCCATTTTTATTTTCTTTGTTTGTCTTTTATTTAAATCTGCTGACCCATGAGAGCTAGATCAAGAATTCAAGTTAAATTTGATAAACAACTTCTGCAACTACTGAACAAGTTCAAGAACCCCCTATAAGGTAACAGAGCAGTCCATATTGAAATCTATTCCAGAAGCGGAAAAGAGTGAATAGCCATTCGACCCAACTCTGTAACTCGCACCTTGGATAACCAGCTATATCCTAAAGTGAGTGGGATTCGTCCCATGGGTGTCTCCGGGGCTTCCTGCCCATCCTTTCGTGGGGGTGCGTATGAAAGCCGGACCAAAACCTAATTGGCGCTAGAAGGAGGGTCGAGAACATCTCAGTTCAAGTTCAGTAGTCTGTTAAGAACTGTAAGTTTGTGAGTGCTAATTTAAAATTTTGTGGTTAGAGTTTTTGCCTGAACAGCGGGACTTAACACCAACATTTTAAAACTGGCCCAGTGAAATCCAGGCAGTATTGTAAGTTGTCGCATACAGTTTTTAAAATTTCCAAAGAAGACCTCAAGTTAAGAACAGTTTTATCTCCACTGGCAGTTATCCAATCACAACTCGAGAACATCACCGTCGCCCAAGTAATAATGGCAAATTGGTTGGGCCCCATCGCTTTGAATATCCCGGGTATAGCCCATTACCCGCCTGAAGCCCGGAAAGATATCTCCCCGGTACAAACATGATGGGACAAGAACTGTAGAAGAACATCTGCTAGCTTTCAAAAATGCTTTAAAATTGTTGAATATACAGCATGAAGATGTTGTCTGCATATTGTTCTCGTTCACTCTCCAGGAGGGAGCTTATGACTGGTTTTTAAATCTCACCAAGCAATTCCATTACTAGTCGGGATGATCTAGAGAAAGCTTTTATATCACAATTTGGGGAAGTGATAGACCCCGGTGTGTTATACCAACAATTTTCCAAGCATCAAGAGAGAGTCGAGAGAAACCGTCGGGGTCTTTCAATATGAGGTTCCAAAGAGCTTACAATAGAATGATCGGCCATTACATCCCAAATGCAAATATGGCCTTAGAAATATACAAGAATGCATTGGATCCGATGACCTCTATTTTCCTCAAGAGAGACATCAATATCACAACCCTGGCAGGTGCTTATAAAGAAGCCTTAATTCTTGAAAGACAGTTAGGGCCTCAAATTCTGAGCAGTCCTTTGATGGCCTATGTTACACAGAACATGCCTATTTTGAACCCCATTCCACATCATGAGTTAGTGCCAACATGTCATGCTCTACCCAAGGAGACTTCGTTAACTATCACATCCACTCAGCATGTGCAAAATATAGAGAAAAGTTCTAACAAGTTCAAAGTGGAAGTGCTTGAACTGAATAGTTGTGATCTGGCACCACCCAAATCTGAATTTTTTCCTGGTGAGTTAGATTTTCCTAGAGATCAAAGAAATATTGATATTTCTAGTTCACCCAAAAATAGTACAACCAGGGTTTCAGATTCTGTCACTTTTCCCGAAGAGACAGAAAGTCTTGTACAAACTCCTATGGATGAAATGCAAGATTTTCAACAGTTCAAAATGAACAGTTATAATTTGAGATGTGAGAGTCCAGAACTTAATAGTGATCCTTCCTCATCAGAGGATGATGAAAGTGAGATTCAATGTCACTATGCAGAAGTAACTGAGGAGGATAACATCATTGAGGATATGAGGGAACTTAAAGCTGACATCACCCTCTATGAACTGCCCCAAATTGTTGAACAAAAGGTTAACTTGATTGAGGCTTACTCTGGACCACCTGTTGAATTTCAAGAAAAGGAGAAAAAAATAGTAAATATGAATGTGGTCAGCCAACTTGGAATTGATGAACTGTCTCAACATAAGCCTGCAACTTTTGAACATAATGTCAAAGAAAAGGCTATAAACTGTGTTGATGCAGATATTGGAGTTTATAATTTGGCAACTGAGAAGGTGAGAACAGTTACAACCCTAATCAATCACAACCATGATGTTTGGACATTGCACATTGATGAGGTTAAATCTAAGCAAGGCTCAGGTGAAAAGGAAAATTGTAAACATTCTGCTAGAGGGATAAAAATTGAAGTCCTGGATATTGAAGCAGTACAGACAACCACAAAATGTTCAAGTTGTTAAGAACCAGGGCATACAGATAAAACATGATTTCTTTCAATTGTCACACAAGTTTGAAGATGTGGTGGTCTGGGTCTGTCAAGATTTTAAGGTATTTGATCCTGGGGGTTTTTTACATTCAGTCCTTTTGAAAGAATTCTACAAACCCTTCAAGTAGAAGCATAAACATGTTATCATATGATTTGTTATTATATGATTTGTTTAATTTGAAGGAGTTGCAGATTTGTTTTTCAAATGGGACAGGGAAGACAGTAAACACAAGTCTTTCTCAGATAGCAAATTTTTGAAGCACAGTCTGGAGTGCATTTCGTCAACAGGACCTGAAAGGTAATTTTTCTAAATTACTTGCACATGGTCCAAATTTTTTAAGGCACCTTTTCTCTGCTTTCCCAACTGCTACATTTTTTGAGTATGAAGGGAAGTTGTAACATATGTATACATTGTAAGTAAGCTTTGAAGTTTTTCAGTTTTATTTTTTTGTCTGTACAGTTGAAGTTTTGTAGTTTATTTCTTTTGTCAGTGCTTTTTATTTCCTTTCTTTGTCTTTTTATGTCAGCTTGTTGTTTAAGTCTGTACAGTCTTTTGTTTCAATTTTATTTGCTTTAGTTCTTTATTGCAGTTCTTTTTCTTTGCTGTTTGTACAGTTGCAGTTTAGTTTATTTCAATTGCTTTAGTTTATTTCAGTGTTTTTGCAGTTTAGCTTTGCTGCAGTTCAGCAGTTTTAGTTGCTTTGCTTCAGTTCTTTTAGTTTATTTCTTTTATTGTCTGTTCAGTTTATTTTATTCCCTTTGCCTGTACAGTTCTGTGCTTTAGTCTGTACAGTTTTATTCTATTTTGCTTTAGAAGCCTGTGCCTGTCCTTGGATGCCTGTACAAAGTCCTTCAGCTTTTGAAATCTGTCTTTTAACCTTTGCCTGAGCAATCAATGGAATAGTCAGCCTTCAAATTGTTTTATTCTGAGCCGATCAATCCAGTTTCCATCCAATGCCCATGTTGTTCACCATTCTAATAGAGATAGTCTGCTTACTCTGAACAGTAGATCTATTTTGTTATTCAGGACAAAGGTAGAGAGATGATTGGATCTTGTGTCTTACTTGCCACAGTTGTTTTAATGATAGAAAAACTGCTATGCTATTTTGTTGGAGGAACTCCCGAGGAATCCAAGAAAAGCTGGTTATAAGAGGGGACTATGGTTCATGCAATTATTTGGGTGTCACCAGAGGCTATCAGTGCCTAGACTGAAACAGTTTCAAATTGATCAAGTGTTAGAAGAAAATTGTAATTTCTCTAAGGTCTTCCAGATAGTGATATATTTCAAAAAGAAGAGAGATAAAAAAAAAAAAAGATAAAAAAAAAAGAGAAAAGAGTTATATGATCAAAAGAGGCAGCCAATACTTCCAAAAATATTTTCTTCTAAGTTATAGATTCTGCCCTACAGTTGTAAATTTGGGTCGTGTAAATCTAAAGGGTAACTCTGTCTAGGCTGTAAAAGGCTAAACTAGTAAACAGAGCTCTACTCGGTTTCCCCTTTTACAATCTAGAAAAGTTGATCAGTCCAAAGTTATCATTCGATTCAGTCATCCTTGAAGAAAGTTCTATACCATTTGAAATTGCACATCAGAAATCTTCCTTGAAGTAATCCAGCCCAGTATGTCCTTGGGAAATTTTAACAGCTGGCAGTTAACAGTCAATTTATTGTGAAGAATGTCTATGGCAAGGCATGATGCATGGTCTTATTATTTTGAAACCAGAGTCTTGAGTTCTAAAATAGTGCTACTATTTTACCCACAGATATCACCATTTGTTGAGAAGCAACACACCCCCACTGAAAAATGAGATTCCATCCTTAGAAAATTTTGAACTTTCATTTTTGCAGTAGGGACCCTCTAGATGTTTTTCAGGTTTAAATCCAAATTTGCTTGCCTCCTTTTTAAATTTGTGCTTTTTCTTGCATTCCAGCTGTGTTATCCAAGAATTCACTTTTTACATGCTAGAATCATTCATGCACAAACAAAATCTCGCACCGGTACCGAGAAAAATCTAGAAAATAGTTGCATAAATTCATGAAAAATCAAACTTTCCATTTTTGGTAGTGTCGCGATATCGCGACACTTCCATTTTCGAAAATGTCGCGATATCGCGACAGGTAAATCAAAAAGCAGCTAAGTCATTTTTGTGTAGCGAAATCGTGACACTTTCCATTTTTGGAAGTGTCACGATATCGCGACATTTCCATTTTTGGAAAGTGTCACAAAATCGCTGTCGGCCGGAGGAGAGAGAAAGAAAACGTATGGAAGGGCACGATTTTGCGACATGTCGCGAAATCGTGACATGTCGCATTTTCACGGTAGGAGAGAGAAAGTGGGCTGTAGAATGAAAATCGGCTAAGTCGCAAATGTGTCACAAAATCACGGTCAACGCGGTCAATGCATGCAGCTACGGGAACTGTCGCGATATCGCGACGTGTTCTATTTTCGCGACTGGAAAGGAGAAAAAGTGGCTAAGTCCAAAAGGTGCAGCGCGTCGCTAACATGTCTCAGAATCGCGACATGCTTGAAAAAGTTGTGCGACAGCTGGCAGGAGGCATGATTTCGCGACATGTCACGAAATCACGACATGTCACGTTTTCACGGCTGACGGGGGGAGAAGTTGCCGATGAGCCAGGGATGTCGCGATTTCGCGACATGTCGCGAAATCGTGACATGTCGCAGAATCGCGATAGGAGAGAGAAAGTCCTCAAAAGGCCAGAAGTGCATTCCAGCGGGAAACAGAAGGCATCCTGGGGTAGCGACACATGTCAAAGCGCGTGGAAGACAAACAGAAGCCGACATGCAAGCTTATTTTGCGATTTTTAATCTGATTTTAATGTTTTAAGCTTGGATTTAATGTTTATTAAAGTGCTAATGCATCTTTTGTCTTTCATGCAAGATTCCATCTGGCACTTACGGGACAACCGGGAAAGGCCATAAAGACAAAGTTAAAGTGCAGATTTGATCAAGGACCGCCATGCTAGAGGAGAAGATGCCGGTGAGGGCATTAAATGACAAATTTATTGTAGAATTAATAGCATGAAGACCATTTCAACTTAGGGATGGCTTTACGGGGACAAATTGATGGAGAAGTGGTGACTCATCCGGCTCACCAAAGAGAATTAATGGAGGCATTTATTTGCAGCTGCGGATGAATGCAAGTGGCTTTAGATTTTATCTTCTTCATTTATGGCAGTTGACCGCACAGATTTGCGAAGGGTTAATTTCTATCCGGACTTTGATTTTAAAATGGATTTTTATTGTAAAACCCGGGTCCTAGGGTTTAGAAAGATAAGATTTGCAGTTAAAGAAGAAGATATTTCTAAAAAGATCAGGGTCTGTCCTGAGTCTATAAATACTTCTTCTCAATGTAATTGCGAGAGGCGAAGACTTAGAAATAAAAGGCTTATAAGCAATTTCTTGCAAATATTGTGAAATCTTTTGTTTATGGACTTGGAGTTGATGTGCTTTAGCTTTTCTGTGATAGCATGGCCAGGAGCCTAATATTTTGCAGAGTGTGATAAGTGTATCTTCTTTTGTTATCCGTTCCATTAAATTTTGTTAGATATATGCTGTGAATCTGTATTGTCAAGTTTAAATATGCTGTTAGGCTTCAGTTGTTCTATTGTCTGCTAGGGGAAATTATACATTTGAGGTTAAGTTTGTTCTAATTGCTCTGTCTTCACTGTGTGAGCTAGGCTGTCGGTGAAAGATACCAGTTTTAACCAGCTGCCTTTGGATTTATAATTTTTTGCTAGATCTGTTTCACTCTGCCTTGTGCTCTTAGTTGAAAGTGATCTTAGACTGACTGGACACTTTCTTCTTTGATTTGTTCTATTGTGAAGCTGATAGCATAGATAAAATTGGTAGTTTTAAGTTTTACAGTTTAAAGTCTGATGAACTTCTCTTTCTGCCCTACCCTACCCTCTCTTTGTTTTCGGTGAATGATCCATTTTTATTTTCTTTGTTTGTCTTTTATTTAAATCTGCTAACCCATGAGAGCTAGATCAAAAATTCAAGTTAAATCTGATAAACAACTTCTGCAACTACTGAACAAGTTCAGGAACCCCCTGTAAGGTAACAGAGCAGTCCATATTGAAATCTATTCTAGAAGCGGAAAAGAGTGAATAGCCATTCGACCCAACTCTGTAACTCGCACCTTGGATAACCAGCTAGATCCTAAAGTGAGTGGGATTCGTCCCGTGGGTGTCTCCGGGGCTTCCTGCCCATCCTTTCGCGGGGGTGCGTATGAAATCCGGACCAACACTTCCCTTGCATCCTTTTGGAGCCACTCGTGGTCTTCGCCAAGGAGACCCTTGCTCTCCCTATCTTTTCCTCATTTTGGCTGAAGGATTAGGCAGACTTTTCTTGAGGAGAAGGCAACAAGGCCTCCTAATAGGTATCAAGGTAGGGGAGGAAACTTTGACTCACTTGCAGTTTGTGGACGATACTGGATTGGTTGGGGTGGCCAGTCTCAGGGAAGCTAGAGGAATCAGAGATACTCTTAATGTCTACCTTAGGGCTTCAAACCAGGCCCTCAATGACAGGAAGTCCAAAGTGGTCTTTTTCAATCTTGATCAAAGGCTGCAGGATAGAGTTATTGAGATCCTGGGATTCTCAAGGACTTCTCTTCCAATAGTTTACTTGGGCGTTCCCCTGCTTTTCAAAAAATTAAAAATTGATATCTAGAAGGATCTATTAGAAGGTATCAAAGATAGAATGAATCACTGGTCCCATAAATGGTTAAGCTATGGGGGTAGATTAACCTTCTTGCAGTCAGTTATTCAGGCTATGCCAATCTATAAATTCTCTATCTTGGCTACCCCCCATTCCATCTAGAAAGAGCTGGACAAAATGGCAAGAAGATTTTTATGGGAAGGTGCAAAAGGGGAGAAAAAATGGGCTTTGGTTGGGTGGGATAAAGTAACCCAGCCTAAGGATAAAGGAGGGCTGGGCCTGAGAAGCTCCAAGCTTAATAACAAAGCCTTGGCTGGAAAACTGTATTGGAGGTGGATTTCCCAGCCAACCTCCCTATTCAGCAGAATCCTATCCAGTAAATATTTGGGTCATGTCCACCCCAATGAGGTGGGCCACTTCCCCCTGGATGGTACTGGATCCTTAGTGTGGCAGACTCTCAAGCTTGGATCTCAGGTTATCAAAGACCAATTATTTTGGAAAGTGGGGAGAGGGGATAAGGCACATTTCTGGACCGATTCTTGGGACTAGTTTCCACCCATCATTGCTACGTTTGCTGAATTACAACCAATCAAGTCTACCATAGAAGCCCAGGGCTGGATTCAAATTGAAAGCTATTTTAACACTAACCAATTGGGGGAGTATAAATTTAAAAATTTTAAAAGGTGGGAGGAGTGGCCAATTACTATCCCTCCGGAGCTGGCGCCCATCTTGAACAAAATCTTAATAGAAAGGTTCCTCACAGGGAGGGATGAGGAGGATGAATTATCTTGGGGCTATGGGAGCCTTGGGGTTTATTCAGTAAAGGACGGTTATGAAAAGATCCTCCCTGAGCCTCCCTCGCACTCATTTCTGGTTCAGGATTGGAGAAGGATTTGGCATTCCAAGGGCTGGCCAAAAGTAAATTTCTTTGCCTGGCAGCTTATGCACAATGGAATTCTCACCTTTGACAATCTCAGAAGTAGAGGAATCATCGGTCCTTCTCAATGTGCTTTGTGCCATAAGCATGAGGAAACAGCTGATCACCTGATGTTCGAGTGCCCTTTTACGCACCAGATTTGGAAGCGTTGGTTCTCTCACTATAAACTCTAGGCTAATGGTGATCTAAATCGTGCCAATATTTGGTAAAAATGGAAAAGGGGCAGATTTAAATCTTTAGCTCTCTGTATTGGCTGGGAGCTCGGCTTCCTTTTCATTTGGTGCAAGTTTGGCTGGAGAGAAACGCCTGGATCTTTAGAGAAACTTTCTCCTCGATAAAGGGCGTTTTGCAGGTCATCTGGAGCAAAGTCACAGAAACTGTTGCCATCAATGCTGAAGAGGAAAATCAGGTTGGTCTTGGGCATCTTGAAGAGGGGGTTGAGGGGCAAGAGAGACAAAATAGAGTTAGCTAGAAACCTCCCCTAGAAGGTTGGATCAAAATCAATACTTATGGAGCTGCAAAAGGCAATCCGGGCAGTGCGGGTATTGGTGTTGTCTGCCAGGATCATGCTGGTTTGATGCTTTACTAGGAACTATAGGGCTTGGGTAGAGCCACAAACAATGAAGCCGAAGCCATTGCTATCAAATCCGCTTCTATCTAGGCTGTTAAGTAGGGTTACAGGAGGATAATTCTCGAATCCGATTCTCAAGTCCTGGTTGGCGCTCTTGATTGCATGCGGAACTTCTCTTCAAAAGCTTGGAGGCTATGGATTTTGATCTCCCAAATCAAGGACTTATGGAGGGAGTTAGATGACGTGATCCCTGTTTATGTGAGTCAAAATTTGAATAAGGTGGCCGACTTCCTTGCGAAGATGGGTGCTGAGAAAGAGTTAGGGGTGCAGCTGCATAGTGACATGCCTATGATAGATGAAGTGATTCGGCAAGGTCTGGAATGATCTCTGCGACAATGAGTAAAAAAACTGCTAAGGATGGTTTTTGTCATGATTTCATGACCTGTTGTGCCGTCGCGGACTTTTCTGGAAAGCTGTCGTGATTTCATGACATGTTGCACTGTCGTGGCCTTTGGAGAGAAGTTGTAGCAATTTCGCTACTTGTTGCATTGCCGTGGTCTTTGATGAGAAGGTGTAGTGATTTTGCTACCTGTTGCACCGTCACGGCCTTTGCTAGAAAGTTGTCTTGATTTCGTGACATGTTGCGTCGTTGTGGCCTTTGCTGGAAAGCTGTCGCAATTTCGCTACCTGTTTTGCTATCGCAGCCTTTGGAGGGAACTTGTCACGATTTCGTGACCTGTTGTTCTGTCGCGGCCTTTGGTGGGAAGTTGTCACGATTTCATGACCTGTTTCACCGTCGCAGCCGTTGGTTGGAAGCTGTTGCGATATCACGACACTTTTGGAAAAAGTGCGCTAAGTGGAAAAATCGTCGTGATATCACGACATTTTTGGTCAATAGCTGCCCAAGGGAAAAATCATCACGATTTCATGACACTTTTGCAGATTGGGCTCCTGGGGGGAAAATCGTCGCGATTTCACGACATTTTTGCAGCAATGGCACCAAGAGGAAAAGTCATCGCGATATCATGACACTTCTGAAGATCGGGCACCAAGGAGATAACTCGTCGCGATTTCACGACATTTTTGAGGAAAGGGTGCTTAGGGGAAAACTCGTCGCAATTTCGTGACAGTTTTGGAGAACAAGCTTCATGGGGGAAAATCATCGCGATATCGCGACATGTTTGAGGAAAGGGCGCCATGGGGAGAACACATCGCGATTTCGTGACACTTTTGCTGAAGGGCCACCCAGGGGAAATCTCATCGTGAATTCGTGACACTTTTTGACAACTGGCGCCATGAGGAACAGACGTCGTGATTTCGTGACACTTTTGCATTTTTGGTGCCAAGGTGAGAACTCGTCGTGATATCGCGACACTTCTGGTGATCAAGAGCTTTCTAGCTTTCTTGTCACGATTTCATGACACTTTTGGTGACTGGGTGCTTTGGTGTTGTGCCGTCTTGATTTCACGACACCTTTTGTGCTTTGTGGCCTCGACGTCTGTCTGCCACGATTTCGTGACATGTCACGATTTCATGACTTGTTGCCATGGCACGGTCGTGGTTAGGTTTGGTGTCACGGCGTTTTCGTGCCATGTTGTTTTATGGCTTCTCTGCTTTCTGCTAGGATGTTTTTTCTCCCACTTGTAACTGTTATTTGTTTTAATTCAAGTTTTTTTCAATTTTTTCAAAAAAAAACATTGTTTGTCCACATTAATAAATGAAAACCTTAAAAGTAATAATTCACACACATCATGTTTCACTCAAAATAGTAGTGGTTGTGTAGGAATTTTAACAGTAGAGCCATTGTATTGAACTGCATAAATAATACATAGGCAACCCTAGATTAGCCCGTAGGTTACGGAACCACCTAGGCGTCAAATAGAATAGGTTGTAACAAATTAACAACATTAACCTATAATGGAATAATTGACATAGCTATGCTAACATCCCCATTATTACATTATTTGGGTAATAGGATAACTACTAGCTATACTAACATCCCCCCTGATTACATCATTTTGCAATACAAAGAGAGCTACGAAACAATTCAAATTTGACACGTGCAAGTGCCTTAGTGAAAATATCTACAACTTGAGCATCGATGGGAATGTACTAAAGCTGAATTTGGTGCCTTGGAACTTCGTCTCGAATGAAGTGGCATTGTGTATCAATGTGCTTGGTTTTCTCATGATGCACTAGATTCTTAACAAGGTTCAAAACACCCTGGTTGTCGTAGAACAAGTGGATTGGATATTTGGATGGAAGGCCCATACTTGTTAGGATGTGATGTAACCATATCACTTCGTACACAGCTTCACGTGCGGCACGATATTCTGCCTCTGTAGATGAGATAGCAACCACCTATTGCTTCTTGTTGTGCCAAGAGACAGGACCGGATCCAAGATGAAAAATATATCCTGAAGTTGACTTGCGATCATCAAAAGACCCGGCATAGTCAGAGTCCGTGTATCCTTACAAGAAGAATTTACCATTCATCTTATATTCTAGGCCATATTCCATAGTACCATGGACATAGTGAAGAACATGTTTTGTTGCTTCCCAGTGAGTAGTCTTAGGTTCCTACATGAACCTCGAAAGATAGTTGATAGAAAATATGATGTCTAGCCTAGTATTGGTCAGATATATGAGACTCTCGATCAACTGTCGATAGAGAGTACCATCTACCTGAGGTGAATCATCATATCGCGATAACTAAAGACCATTGTCTTACAATCAGTCATGCGATATTTTTCTAACAGTGTCTTGGCATACTTTTTCTGAGACACCTTAATGTAGTGATCCTTCTGGCCTACTTCCAGACCAAGAAAATAATGGAGAAGTCTGAGATCTGTCATCTCAAAATATTTACACAAGTCACTTTTGATAGCAGAGATCATAGGTTCTGAACTCCCTGTAATGAGCAGATCATCAACATAGAGTACAAGCAACACTATCTCAAAACCTTGTTTCTTGAAATAGAGGTTTGCATCTAATGGACATCTCTTAAATCCATGTTGCAGGAGGTGATTATACATTTTTATATACCAAGCTCGAGGAGCTTGTTTCAAACCATACAAGGATTTGACCAACTTGCAAATTTTTTGCTCTTGGCCTACCACTTCAAATCCTTCAGGTTGAGTCATGTAGACTTCCTCTTGGAGATCACCATTCAGAAAAGCACTCTTTACATCCATTTTGTGAACTTTCCACACATATTGTGCTGCCATAGCACAAAGAACTCGAATAGTGGCCATCCGAGCAGTAGGTGCAAAAGTTTCCTCATAGTCAATGCCTTCCTTTTGAGCATAGCCCTTTGTAACAAGATGGGCCTTATGCTTATCAATTGTCCCATCTACCTTGTACTTGACTTTATACACCCATTTGCAGCAAATGGGATTCCTTCCTTGTGGCAGATCTACAAGCTCCCAAGTTTTGTTCTTTTTTAGAGACTTGTACTCAGCATCCATAGCATCCTTCCATTGTGGCTTGCTAAGAGCATCTTGTATAGAGGCAGGTTCATGTTCATTCATTGAAGACAAAAACACCCTATCATCATCTATATCCATATCCTATGTTTCCTTATGTGGAGTTACAAAAAGTTCCTCAAAATATTGACAAAGATCATCAACCTCACTAGTCTCTACGACTGCTTTTTCCCTTTGAGCCATACTATGAGTACAAGGTCTATCCAAATTCAAATCTGGTGGAGTGGATAACTTGGCATCCTTGATTGTGCTTGTATACCATTTTGGATTCTTCATTTTTGGTGTTGAAGAAGATGTGGAAGGACCTCCTTTATATGTTGACAAAGGTAACTTCTCTTCCTTAGATTCCATAAGATCTAGGTATACCTTAGATGTGTTTTGTGATGTGAAAGCTTCATCAAAAATAACATCTCTACTGATATGAATTTTCTTGGTCAAAGTATCTATCAAATGATAACCTTTAGAGTGCTCATCATAGCCAAGAAAAATGCATCTCAATGTCTTCTCATCTAGCTTCTTCCTTTTCTCTTATGGTATGTGCATGAAAGCTTGACATCCAAAAATATGAATATGAGATATGGAGGGTTTTCGACCACTCCATTCTTCCTATGGAGTCATTCCTTTTAGGGCCTTTGTGGGTGCCCTATTCAATAGATATACTAAAGTGGTGATAGCTTCTGCCCAATATTGTTGCCCAAGAGTAGCTCCTATGAGCATACAATGAACCATTTCCATAATAGAATGATTCCTTCTCTCAACAACTCCATTTTGTTGAGGAGTATAGGCAGTTGTTAACTATCTCATGATTCCATGCTCAGTTAAGAATACAAAAAATTCTTTAGAGGTAAACTCCCCCCCTCGATCTGAGCGGAGGGTTTTAATAGAAGCCCCTGACTCCTTCTCAATAGATTTCTTGAATTGTTGGAAGAAAGCGAAAGCCTCAAATTTTAGTCGGAGAAAGAAAACCCACATCTTGCGGGAGTAGTCATCTACAAATAACTAAAAATACCTCTTCCCTCCACAACTGTTGGGTGTGAAAGGACCACACAGATCAGTGTGAATTAACTCCAAAGGTTTTTGTGCTTGTGTTGAGCTATTCTCAAAAGGTACTCTATGCTACTTTCCTGCCAAGCAGTCAGAGCACACTGGCAATGTGGAAGAAAGGGAAGGAAGACCCTTTACTATCTCATACTTACTAAGCTCAAGTAAGTAGCTAGAACTAAGATTCCCATATCTCTTGTGCCAAAGGGAAGTGGCTTCCTTGGTAGAGACTGTCATGGCAACATGGGGAGTAGAGATAGAATCTAGGGCAAATAAACCATGCTTATATGAATCTGTTGCAATCTACTTACCCTTCTTGGTAATAGAACAACACTTCTTGCCATTCTCAACATGAAAGTTGACAACCATATCTTTATCCAAGATTTGTGTGACTAACAACAAATTGTTAGCCAATCCTAGAACATAGAGGACTTTGTCAATATGACACTTGCCATCAAGAAGAGTGACTAAAATTGTACCCTCTCCCTAAACCTTGTAGGTTTTGTCATCAGCAATAGTGACAGGTCTACCCTCTTTGGCCACAAATGATTCAAACCATGATCTTTCGCTAGTCATATGCTTACGAGCACCAAAATCGACATACCATATAGGATCCTTCTCCTTAGAGGATGTGGTAGTCATGAGCACCTTGTGTACCCATTCATAATCTGAGTCAGATTTTTCAACAGCAACATTCATCCTGGGTTGCTTGTTCTTGTTTTGTGGTTTTTTCTGGACTTTTTGCTTATTCTTATGCCAACACCTATTGGTGTCATGGTTGTCTTTATCACAAATTTTGCAATACCTATTCTTTTGTTGAGGTTGTTTTCCTTTTCCTTTTGAATCCTATTGAGAATTGTCTCCTTTCTGAAAATTACCTTTCTTCTTAGAACCCTGTCGGTTGGAGTATAGGGTTGTATTAGAAGAACCATCCCTATGAAGTTGGCGTGCTTCCTATTGTTGAATCAAATTACCAACTCAATAAAGGTAATTTGTCATTGTGACACCTGAATGGAGGTGATCAACGTATCAAAGGAATTAGACAAAGCTCTCATCACTATTGAAGTGAGAATTTTTTCATCCACTGTATCTCCCAAAGAATTCAATTTGCCTTTCAATTTAGACACTCTGCAAAGAAAGAGTTCAACTGTCTCACCCTATCTCAAACTCAGTTTGTGAAGTTTTTTTTGAAGATGAAGAATGGTGGAGTCATTCTTTCCATCATAAATGGTTTGAAGGGCATCCCATGCCTCTTTACCACTTGCTTTGTCAGCTATACGAGGTTGAACTTCATCTGAAATAGCAAACAAAATGAGCACTTTTGCTCGACTATCTTTCTTATCAAAGGTGATCTGATCAGCAGTGAGAGCTGTGGATCCAGCTGTCGGTGAAGGTCTCGTTGTTGCTCCAAAAACAACATACCATAAATCTTCCATGATGAGGACTCGCCTTCATTTTGTTTTTCCATGGTGTATAATTAGGACCTTTCAATAACTGATGAGCATCAGTCATTAACTTTGTAGCAGAAGCCACAGTGAAGGTTCCTTATATCACCAATTGGTCACCCTTTCTATATACCATAATTCCAGGCCGTTATACCATACAAAATACTTGCCCTTACGTGAGGGAGACTATAGGTATTTTGAAAAATAAAAAAAATTACCTGCCCTTATGTGAGGGAGACTATAGGTAATTTTTAAATATTATATGATACGTGGTACTTAGGCCGTACTGAAAGGGAATCGACTTGTTGATGGCACCTACCAGAGAAAGTCATTAATCCTCATGCATGGGGCGTAACTTCCCCTAAACACTGTGGATGTCAGAACTCTCGTCAGGATTTACGCCTAAACACAAGAACAATTAGGGTAGTGGATGGAGTAAAAAAAATAGCAAAATGGCAAACTTATCTCTCCCCGATGATTTATAGAGAAAAATATCAGACATCATTTTTGGCAGCTATATTAGGCAGTGGATACAGTAGTGCAATCATGACAGCTTTACCTGTAAGTGTTTGCCAGAGGTATCACAAATACCGAACACTATAGTGCAATAAATTGCACGGATGGGTTTTAATTATTTCGGGGACTTAGGGAGTGAATTTGATTTTAACTTTTAATGATGTAGTGCAAAGTAAGAAAAAATGCAACATACAGCATAAAAGTGCCCACAGAAATAAACCACTAGGTGTCGAGCGCTGTCGAAAATGCACCTTTACAATAAGCCAATTTGCCTTAAAAATTTACTCATCATCCCCCCCTTTTTCTTTAGGTTTTGAAGAAAACACCCCCCTTTACTATGGCAAATATTCTAATTTTAATGTAAATTTCTAAATAATTTTAGTAATAATTTAATTAATAATAAAAATACTTTTGTTTTTAAAAAAATCATAATTTAAAAATATGATTAATTAAAAGAAAATGATTTTTTTTTTTTTAAACAAAAAATATTAGTATATTAATTAAAAAATACTAAAAAAATAAAGAAAAATAACAAAAAAAATTAAAAAATTATTATTACCTTCAAGGGGTTGTCGAAGGGGTTTGAACCCCCAACCTCACGGGCGCTAGCCTGGTGCTCCTGCCAGCTGGGCTAGCGTGCCCGATGAGAGGGAAAAGGGAAGATTTTCCCTTTCTCCCATTGCGACCCTCATGGGGAGCAAAAAAAATTATGGGCCTTTAGTCCCACATTGATCCTGCGGGGTGCATGAGGGGGGGAATAAAAGGGAAGATTCCCCCCTTTATACGTGATTACCTTCGGGGAATCATGGCACCCCTTTTGCCATGCCATGCAGTAGGGGTTAGGTCTGAGTCACGTTGCTGCCATGTCTGTCCAACATCCAGTCAGCTGCCACATCAGTCCACATGGCGGTCTAGTCTAGTCCGTGTCCAGTTAGTTGCCACATCCGTCCACATGGCGGTCCAATCCAGTCTGCCTCCAGTCAGCTACCACATCAGTCCATGTGGTGGTTATGTCCAGTTAGCTTTGTTCCAGTCAGTTGCCATGCGTCATTCCAGGTGTCGGTCTGACCTCAAGAAATGTGTCGAGTCAAAACCAATTCGAATCGACCTCGAGATCCATTCCTGTGTCTAGTCAGGTCCAGCATCGGTCCAGTGTTAGTCGATTTGACCTCAGGAAATATGTCGAGTTAGATCCAGTCTGGATTGACCTCGAGATTCATGTCCAATCAATTGCATTCATCAGATCTCAGGATCTATGCCCGATCAAGCCAGTCCAGCCGCCCTCGTTCTAAGTGCAGGTCTAGTTACGATGCCTTGAGATGTGTGCTCGAGCAGGTCTAGTTTTGATGCCTCAAGATGCATGCCTGAGCAGGTCCAGCCCTACCTCAAGAAACGTGCCCATGTCTATGATGGTCTCCTCAGATCTCAAAAAGTGTGCCCAAGAAAACCTTGCTCTGATACCATGTAGGAATTCGAACAGTAGAGACATTATATTGAACTGCATAAATAATACATAGGCAACCCTAGATTAGCCCGTAGGTTACGAAACCACCTAGGCATCAAATAGAATAGGTTGTAACAAATTAACAACATTAACCTATAATGGAATAATTAACATAGCTACGCTAACAGGTTGGATTTCATCACCAACCATTGCTTGAGATTCAATGACGATGGCATTCATCTCCATCCACCAATTTCTACCCATAGAAACCATAGGATACCCTCGAACAAATTTGTTGGATTTCATCACCAGTAAGAATATTGTTGCCCTATATTCGCCATAGTTTTTACCTTTATTTCATTAAGCAATATTAGAACATCAAAACACACAAGAATGACACTTAAAATGAATACATATTAAAAAGGAGATAATCAATGATCAAGGTAAGCCACACTGGTTGACACATAACATTGGTTGTTTGTTTCCTTTTTGCTCTTAAATATTTTAGTTTTGTGTTACATTTGATAGTTTAATCTATATCTTGATTTATTTTCTTATGGTATTAACTAGAAATCAAAAGAAAACTATAAATCAAGATAACTTAATGGAACCTTCATCCACCTTCCCCACCACTTCTGTGGTAGATTCCCTAAATGTGACATAGGAAGATTTATATTTATGTCCCTCACATTCCTTACCATCCACAACCTTCCATATGGCTATGCCCCAAGAGGAGTCAACCTCCCCTACCATAGCAACCACATTATCCATATATACATAGAAAGAGTAGAATATTTCATCAAGTCTTCTAGTTATGTCTTAGAGTCCATTCCCAATTCACCTAGACAGGATTCTACTTTACAACAAGAGTATGTTTATTTCCAACCCCCATCCACCTTTATCCAGGTGTATACTAACCCTCTTTTTGAGGCATCAATTGCACATTCCTCCCATATTTCAATTCGCAAACCTTCATGTGCTCCTTGCACCTCATATACCTCCACTTACACCAATCCCTTGTATGAGGTATAGGGTTCCACAAAATGAAGAATTCAAACCAGAAAATATTCCTAGAAAATCAGAATTAGTTGGTCATACTTCAAAGACCAACATTGAAGAATTCAATGAGCAAGTTGAAATTGAAAATGATAAGATAAATTCTGATTTGTTTTCTAGTAGTGTATCAACGTTATGCAACCCTTCCATTCATAATAATAATGATAAAGAACATGGGAACAAAGTGTTGTATAAGGGAGAACCCAAATTTGATGATTGTAGAGAGCCAAAATTTGATGAAGACCTTGATGACAATGAGAACCACTCTTTGGTAATGGAATCAAAAATTGGCACATCAAGATGAGGTTGGAAAGTGACTTTCCCAATAAATATACTATTGCTTCAAATCTAGAAGAGGTAAGTCATACATCTTGTGCCAATATTCTTTTATGTGACAAAGAAGAAGAAAATTTTGATTCAAACTTTGAAAGTTTTAATTTCTTGAAAGCAAGTATGCATGGGGGATTTAAAAGGGAAGACTTAGGAAAATGTGAGTACAATAAACAAGACTTTAATGAAGAGCATTTTAAAAGAAAACACATGAACAGTATTGTTATGGGATGGACATACAAAAGATAATGCAAGGAGTTGTTTACACAACATCATGAATACTATAAATTTGGGCATGTGGATTCTTTTGAAGATATAAATATTAAAAGGTAAATATAGGTTGATATATTTCCTATTGATAACCAATTGGGAAGCATAATGCAATATTTAAAGACTATTTTAGTAGTAGAAAATAATTCTTTGCAGGGGCTACAATGGGCGTCATTCTTTTCACCAATTGGTACTCTAGATGAAGGAAAAACAGTAGAGGTACCACCACAGTATGAGATCAACATGTTCATTTTCTCATTATTGACTCTTGAGCACCAATTAAGCAATTGGACCAGCCACTACTCTTTTCCACTAAGTGTATTAAAGGCAATTAATCATCTCTTGTGGAGTGAATTTAATGGGACCATGTCTATAGAAGAATTTAGAAGAGATGATGATTGTGATGAATCAATAATGGCATTCTTGGTAAGGCTTGCAGCATACATGGGCATTGGGAAGAAAAATAGGAAACTACTTTTCTCCAAAGCATTCATTTTTGAGGTGGTATTATCTTAGTATGGCAAATATTTTATGAGACTCATTTGGGACGCTGGGATTGTCCTTGATCATGTTACAAATTGATTTGATGGAGTTTATTATTCGATTGCTTGAGGACAAGCAATCTCAGAAGGGTATGTATTGTAATGACCCATTTTGGAATTCTCCTTGTATATACATTTGGTGTGGTGTGTGTTAGTAATAATGTTATTTTTATAAATTTTGGTGTGATATAAAGGGAAAATAAATAAATAAATAATAAAAATGGGAGTAATAAGTGGTATGTGTTATATTAAGGATAATAATATAATAATATAACTCCATTATATTATTAATATTATTAAAATAAAAATAAAAGCTTCTCAACAACAAATTAGGATTTGGAGTTTATAAAAGAAGGATTGGAGCATTCATTTGGTATATTGGACATTTGATTATTTCTTTCTCTTATGGAATTTGGTTGAGAAGATAAATTACTCTTCTCTTGGGGATAGAACCCTACAAGAGATCCATTCTATGGACGAAACCCTGTAGGAGTCAACTGAAGGACAAAAAACCCGTTAAGCTAAGGATCTCTAAGATGAAAACCTTGGAGTCTCTTCTACTCTTCAATTGCATTTTGCCCTAAGAGAGGGTTATTGTATTGTTCTTCATTCATATTTTCCCTAGGAGAGGGTTTGTTGTTGGTTTGAGGTAAATATCATTATTATTATCAGCATTCAGCCTTTGTGATAGGAACATTGCAATTCTAGGAGGTTAATTGGATAGTTTGGAGATTTTATTTGAGGAACTTGGAGTCAATTTTGAAGTTACTATAGCTCAGGAGCTGGACGTCCCACATCTAGAGGAAGTATTAGCAGGTTTGAATATTTATAACAACATATTGAAGTATCTAGAAACCTAGCGTCCCATTACCAAGATCATATCTACACATTGAGAGGGTTCAATTAGCCATTGGGTGGCTTACCTTCCCAACGTCCCATCTACTAGCCATACATTAGCAGTTTAGTGGGTTATTCTCAGTATTTAAATTTTGTAGAAGGTAGTGTCCCACTTTCAAATGTGTATCTACAGATTGAAGGATTTTTGGACTATCATTAAGCTAATTAGGACCTAATGTTCCACTCCTAAATAGCATACAAGGAATATTTAGGGTTAATATTAGATTTCATAATTATTCTAGGTTACACGTCCCATATTGGGGTTGTATTTGAGGTGATTTTGAGTAGATTCAACATTAATTTCTATCTAGAGAGCTATATCCTAGTTTGGTAGAGTGTTTTAGTAGTTTTGAGGATAAATTCAGTACTACAAGACCCTAATCAGTACAGCGTCCCATTTGGTAGTTGTCCTAAGCATATTTTTAAGATCAACCAGCACTTTATCATCTCCTAGAATCCAGTGTCCCATTCCTAGTAATATATTGATAACATTCAAGTATTAAATCAGAATTTATTGAATGGTATTTATCATTGTAAATCTGGTATGCCTTCAATTTTAATAAAAATCAGATTGTGGGTTGTTGAAGCATTTTTGTGTTGCAATTGTTAATAAAATTTAGCCTTGGGAATTTATTGGCAATTGTTGTTCTACAATCTAGAATTAAATTTACATTTTTATTGTAATTTTATTACCTGCAAAAATATTAGAATTTTATTAGAAATCTCTAGAACCCTAGAAAAAGGACATTACAAGTGGTATCAGAGTCAGGTTTCTAGATACTTCAATCTGCTATTATAAATATTCAAACCTACTAATATGTCCTCCAGATATGGGATGTCCAGATCTTGAGCTGTAGTAACTTCAAAACTTACTCCAAGTTCCTCAACTAAAATCTCCAAACTATCCAATTAACCTCCTAGAATTACAATGTTCCTATCACAAAGGCTGAATGTTGATAACAATAATGATATTTACCTCAAACCAATAATAAACCCTCTCCTAGGGCAAATATGAATGAAGAGCAATGCAATAACCCTCTCTTAGGGCAGAATGCAATTGAAGAGCAGAAGAGACTCTAAGGTTTTTGTCTTAGAGCTCCTCATCTTAAAGGGTTTTTCATCCTTCAGCTGACTCCTGTAGGGTTTCATCCATAGAAGGGATCTCTTGTAGGGTTTCTTCCCCAAGAGAAGAGTAATTTAGCTTCTTAGATAAATTCCACAAGAGAAAGAAATAATCAAATGTCCAAGATGCCAAATGAATGCTCCAATATTTCTTTTATAAACTCCAAACCCTAATTTGTCGTTGAGAAGCTTTTATTTTTATTTTAATAATAATAATAATATAATGGAGTTATATTATTATTATTATCCTTAATATAATGCATACCCCTTAGTACTCCCCCTTTTATTATTTTTTATTTATTTTCCCTTTATATCACACCAAACTTTATAAAAATAACATTATTACTAACGCACACCACACCACATGTATGTACAAGGAGAATTTGAAAAATGGGTCATTACAATAACTATATTTCTACATGCCATTTTTATATTACATTGCATTGCATTTTCATCCATACTAGATTATAGAATAGATTACCAAAACTTAGGTGTTTGTGAAATTGAACACATCTAATAGATTAGGGAATCTCTAAATCCCTTGGTGAACCCATAAATCCTAACCAAAAATAAATACTACATGTAAAACATAGTCATCACTAAAATGATGGGTTAGCAGCAATGCTCTCCCACCCAAGTTTGGATGACCATGTGAAAAGGGAGCAAATTGTACCTCCCCAAGGCCAATGCCCTGGAGTAGGGTGGCATGACGTTTTTGGCATCCCACATCTTTGGTGAACTTGATATGAAACTTAATACTTGGATATTTTATCCAGAACCTTATTGCTTAACATATTATCCATAATTAAAATTTAAAAAATTATTACAATTTAATCAATATCACTTAACATTGTTTGCTTAGATAAATCATATTAAATCAATATAACGGAAACATAAAAAATTGCTAGTCCTACTAGGGGAAGGTTAACTACCTCTTGAGAAAACTAGCATACAAATATTAGGGAGAAATATTTCTTGGCTAGTATATCATAGTGGACTAGTGGGAGTCATAAGTAGGGTTGTTTTTTAAGGTGACATAAGGATATCAAACATCTTCTTCTTTGCTATAAGTATTCTCAAAATAAGCCTTATCAAATTAAACTCCTCCCTTTGTTATGTCTGAACCTTCCTATATCACTAAAAATGTTGCATGATAAATGGCACCAAATATAAGTGCTTCTTCTAAACTTCCAAAGAAGCAACCTTTGATCAAAAACCCTACCTATGAGGAAGAAGAGGAATAAGCTCCTCCTTCTGGAACCTTTTCTCATGTTCACAATGAACAAGGAGAGGTAGTCTTCAAATCCATGGACTATCATACTACTTTACTATGAGGAAAAAAAGAAACCATGGAAGCTACCTTTAGAGAAGAGGAAAGGCTTAATTCTATTGTGAAATAACCCTTTCAAGAACTTCCACATCATCCTAGATAAAACCTCATGAGTGCTCAATAGTGAGACTTGATTGTTACCATAGCCTTAGGAATAACATCACAAAGTATTCTAAACTCCTCAGGAAATTTTGTATTTCTATCTCCCAAGATAGAGCCATTCAAGTTAAGTCCTCTATTTCTCCACACCTAAGCTATCCATAAATCCAACATGTATATGTTCTACCTATTCGGTCTTATGCTTTGAATATGATTGCTTTTAATCCATTACATAGCATACCCACACTAGCTAACCCTTATTTTACTAATATTCCTCCTACTAACATGCCTTTTCAAGGTAATCCTAGAATTAGTAACCCAATGATCCCTTATGGATCATCCCATCCAAATACTCAATATTACCCTTTAGTTAGCCCTCAGTCTCAGACTATGGTACCTTCAATACATTACCCCAGGTTTTAGGATGTCAATGCTAGATTAAAACAATCAACAAAAGAAAACTTATAATTTAAACAATAGTTAGCCTTTATTCATGGATGCCTTCTTAAGAAATATTCTTACAATAACTATTGTAATGAGATTGTAGATCCTTACCTAATTAATAGACCTTATCCAAATACTTTTGTGTTATTGCAAATTTTGTTATATAAAGGAGATGATGATTCTATAGAGGACCTTCAAATATTTAGGGTAGAAATCTATAACATCAAGTATGATGAAATGCTATTGTTAAATATTTTCCCACAATTCTTATTGGTAAGGCATTAGAATGGTTTTATCAAATTCCTTATCACTTGATTAAGAGCTTTTCTAAATTAGCCAAAAAATTTCTCGAGCATTTTTTTGCCTATATCATAGAAAAGTATATAGTTGATGATATATCATAGAAATTAGCAAGGGAAGAATGAATCCATTGGTGAATTCTTGACTCGATGGTGAAAGCTAATTAGAAAACTACCTTTTTCTTCACCACCCAGGGAATTATTACATATCTTTATATATAATTTATAAAATAATTTGTCAAATCCTCTATAGATGACTCACATTGTGTCCTTTGACAATGCAATTGATCTCACAAAATAGATGGAAACTGCCCTTCAATGATGAGGGAAACTAAAGGTTAAGAAAGAAGAAGATAAATCACCTTCTCCCAATGCAAAAGGATAGTATAAGAACAAACATATTGTGGGTGATGGTGTAACTAATTATGATAGTATATCTCAATCTAATGCCAACCCTAAAACAAGAAATTTTAATACTATTGTAGCACTGAGTAAACTAATCTTAGCTAAATCTCTAAAGAAGCCTCTTAGGAAATTTACTAAATTAAACTAGTCTTTGTTAGTTGTATTGACATAGCTGCTAGATGCAAATATGATAGAGCTACATCCTTTAAGGTAATACAACCCTAAAAAAGAGAAACTTCCTTAGTTTAAAGGTGACCAACAATGTGATTTTCATCACACTAATGACCACAATAAATAAATGTATTACTCTCAAGAAACTAATACAAGACCTACTTGACCAAGGTTGTCTAGTGGTTGATAGTCTTGAACAAGCGACATTCCCCAATCAATATTTGGGGATATTTCAGGACCCCTTACCTAAACATGGATGAAATATCATCAATCAAATGTAGTACCATAATTTTTCTTCACCTGATTAGACTATGGTAGGGATGATTTATGTTTGTAGTACAACTAGACAACAAGAAGGGGAGAAGGGTCAAGCTTCTAAACCACCTCTTGAACCACCCTTATTTTTATGGTCAAGGTGTGTAAAAACTCCTAAATAATCACCTTTGGTTTTAAAATTGCAAGAGAAAAAAATCTTTCAACCTTAAGTAGCAATTATAGGATACTCCATCCAAGATCTCCATACATAAGTTTTTGCAAACCTCCCCATGCCATAGAGAAACTTTACAAGCTCTTAAGAGAATAGATAATACCTAAAATTATCACTCTCAATGATTTTGTTAATATGGTTGGATCACTTAGCATCAATCATGTGAATATATCCTTCTTTAGGGGTGACATTTTGCCTTCCTCTATGCTAGGAGAGATCCCTCTATATATCACTTGTAATATTGGTGTGCAATTTATCAAAAGCATTCTCATTGACAATGGATCCTCCATTTATGTTTGTAGCCTTAGCTTTATTTTTAAACTAGGGTTCAACAAGCAAGATTTGAAAAAGCCAAATTTTATCATAAAATCTTATGATTATGAGGAATGAGAAGTTGTAGGTACTATAGTACTACCAATAAAAGTATGGCCTTGTATTTTTAATACATTATTTTATGTGTTATCATGTGAGCTAAAATATAACCTCCTTTTAGGATGGGCTTGGATTCATGTGTTGCAAGTCATTCCCTCAACCTACCATCAATGTGTCAAATCCGAATATCAAGGGAAGTTGTATAGAATGGTGGCTAATCTTATCCCTTTGCCTATTGTCAAAATATCCAATCAATAATTTTTAAAACCTAGCTTTTTCCTCCATCGAATGCTTCTTGTCCTTTTGTTGAAAATACCTTAAGGTTTGACCTACCCAAGGAAACAAACATCCATTAAGAAGAGGGAACAAACCATCAAGATAAAGCAAAAGATAAATATAATATAGAAGATATACATAGCATAAACGTTAATGATCAGTGATATGATTTTTTAGGCTTAGACTTGGTTAGGTTTGCATACATCATCTCATACTTTTGGGTTGCCTTCTAGGTGAGGTAAAATCATCTATATAGGAACTTATACTTTCATATTTGCAGGGACAATGGATGAAGAAAGGGTACATGGTACTAATCCTCACCTTATGAAGTGAAAGTATATCTTGTGTTTCTATTACAATCTTTACCCTATACCCAAGAAAATCCTTTGTAAATTTATCTATAGAGGATAATGTTTAGGACTTCAAGGACAAGGTATCAAGAAACCTTTAAAAATAAAAAATTGGCCTGAGAATTATGGACTGGGATATTTTTGTACCCAAAATAAGATCATATATCCTCATTTTGAAAGTGATGATGATGACACATGTTGTCCTCATTTGAATCACCAATAGAAGGTACTTTATATATAGGTCTATATTGGAATGAAGAGGAAGAATTTGAACCTCTCCCTTTTACACATTCTAATCTATTTTTGAAATATTAATGAATCCATACCATCAAAATCAAACCTATTAATAATATCAGACAAGATCCATATGATAGTTTTGATAACAAGCACCAACAATACCTAGTGAATGAAGATGAAGATACCCCACATAATTCAATGACTAATCTTATATCGATATTACACATAAAAGATTATGAGCTAAAAAATTTACCTTACTCTCCTCATAGGGATGATAATAATGATTTATATCCTTCTAATGGCATCCCTACTAAGGAAATTATTCCTTTATATCCATAACCCTCACAATCATTTATCATGGAACAACATATTTTAGAGGCCAATTAGTTGTAAAGTCTGGGGATCATACCTACCTCTCCACATTATGAAGATGAATCCAAAATACTTATATAATAAACTATACAGGTAAACATTAGGTCAAGCACTAATCCATCCATGAACGATAAAGTTAGCAAAAATATTAACTTTGGAATAAAGAAAGGAGTATATAAAACTCAACTAAATATTGTGATATCTTTGCATGGTCGTATGTGGATATTTAAATATTGGATCCATCTTTGATAGTTTATCACTTACTAGTTAAACCTGATGCTAAGATGATGAAGCAAAAATTACAAAAGATGCACCCAAAAATTGCATTACTAGTCAAAGAGGAATTCCAAAAGCTTTTCAAAGCCAAATTCATTAAAGTTGTCAATTACTCGGATTGGATTTTGAACATAGTACAAGTCACCAAGAAAGAAGGTTTCGTGTGACTATGCACAAAATTTCAATACATTAACAAATCTTATCCTAAGGACACTTTTCCTTTTCCCAATATTGACATGATAGTAGACTTCTGTATTGGCTATGGAATGTTGTCCTTAATGGATAAATTTTTTTGTTACAATCAGATTCATATAGCACTATAATACCAAGCCAAAATAGCATTTACTACTCCTTAGGGAACCTTTTTCTATGAAATTATTCCCTTTGGATTAAAAATGCTAGTGCAACTTATAAATGTACTATGAAATATATTTTCCATGATATGATAAATGATATAATTGAATATTAATTTGATGATCCCTTTGAATGATCAATAAAAAGTGAAGATCATGTCAAAGACTTGAAATGAATTTTTGAATGACTACAAGAGTACAAATTTTGTTTAAAACCCATCAAGAGTATATTTGGAGTGATATATGGTAAGATTATAGGTTTTATGGTGTCTAGGTGAGGTATCAATGTAGATCCCTATAAAATATTAACCATAACCCACATGCCATCTCCTATAAACCTAAAAGAGCTTAGAATATTATAACGCAAGCTTCAAGCAATAAGGATAATTATATCCCAATTGGTAAACACATGCCAACCCTTTTTTTGACTATTGTGAAAATGGATTAGGTTCAATTGGGACAAGGAACTTCAAATTCTTTTGATGCTTTGAAGATAAAATTATCTCCCCCATTTCTTGTGCCTCTTAATCCCCTTAGGCCACTGTTGTTGTACATCACGAAAAAAGTTCACACTTTAGGTGCCATGTTGGCACAATATAATGAGTAGCATAGATAACAAGTCATTTCCTACATCAGTCAAACCCTCATAAGTTATAAAACTAGGTATACCCCTTTGGAAAATGTGTGCTTAGCCATGGTTTTTGCTTCTAAAATTTTCAGATATTACATGCTAATCTAAAAAACCTAGGTCATAGCTAAAGTCAATCTATTGTGATACCTCATTTCAAAGCTCTACTTATCAGGTAGGGTAGCAAAATGGATAATGACACTTAATGAATTCAATATTTAATTCATTAGTCAAAATATAGTTAAGAGATAATTGATAGTTGATCAACTAGCAGTAGCTCCTTTTCCATCCAGTCACCCCTTAGATATTGAATACTTCGATGCGATGGCGTGTACTCTTAACACATGACAATTAGATTCTTGGACTCTTTTCTTTGATGGTGCAATATGCATTAAAGGATTAGGAATTATCCTATTGTCACCTCATCATATAGTGATTCTACTATCTTTTAAGCTTCAATTCTTGTGTACCAATAACATGGCCAAATACAAAGTTCTCATCCTTGGGCTACAAGTAGAATTGGCCTTGAAAAGTGCTAATATCTCCATTTGTGGAGATTTCCAACTTATATTCAATTAAATAAATAGGATTTATCAAAAAAATGATGATAAATTAAAACCATATAAAGACATAGTGGATAACCTGATGGCTTCTTTTGAGAATATAACCATAAATATGGTTTTACACTTCAGCAATCACCAGGCAGATGCAATGGTTACCTCTACATCCCTCATACCTCTAGAATTAGAATATGAATAAGTGAAAATCATCATATATCATATTAGACAACCAACAATGTTATAATCTAGTCAAGATTCATTGGCTATGTTTTGCCATCAAGCAAGAACCTATAATTGAATCTTGGTATAAGAAAATATATAATTTCCTCAACAACAATGGTTTACCCAAAGGTATGAACCACAATGAGTGAAAATATCTCATGCAATGTGCCTGTAGATTCATCATAATTTAATACATCCTTTATCAAAGGACTTTTGATGGTATTCTCTTAAGATTCCTTAATGGAGATGAAGCCAAAATAGTTTTTCAAGATGCCCATGAAGGGGTATGTGGTGGACACTATAATGGAAGGTCCATTACTAAAATGATTTTTTTCATAGGCTATTATTGGTAAACCATGGAATGAGATGCTTGTAGCCATGTAAGAAAATATGATAAGTGTAAAAAAACATAACAACTTAATTCATGCACCTGTAAAGCGGAATTGATCAACATCGATAAAAGCATTAAATTAAAGTAGTTAACACTAAATGCATAAAATAAAAGATCTTATTTATTATGAACTTAGAGAGCATGGATATCCACTTTATATAATATATATACCCTAAATCATGGGTTACAATACAATGCTTTGCTTTAATACTTTTATTACAATCAAAGGGTTTCAAAACCCTCATTCAAGTGAATGTTGGTTTCTTTGGATTGTCTTCAATCCAAACAAGTGTGAGTGGGCTTGTGTATTCCTGTGGGGCCACTCAAAGCTACAATAGTTGTTAATAGAAACATCTCATGTAACCTACACAAACAGATCAAAATAAAGTTAGTAACACCTACGGGGCCTCCACAGTGTGAGACCCATTAAAACATGAGTGTAAAAAACTAACCCTAGATGAAATACTTGGTAAATGAAGTGCAAAAATATAGAAAATGTAAGTAAAAAAATAAACAAGATATCTTGTCAAAATATGCCTAAGTTATTGGATCTATGCTCCTGATGACTTGATTTGATGATGCACGAACATTGGTGAGCATCCAAGGATTTGGAAATTGCAAACTTGTGAACAACAAATGCCTTGTAGCATTCAAGGATAACTATGAATGATTTGTAGTATTTCAAAAATGCTCTACAATATTTGGAGAATGCCTAGATGTGTTTGGGAGTTGCGGAGAAATGCTATGCAAAATCCAATCTGGTTTATAAAGGTTTTGATGGATGATATGGTATATGTGGCGATGGTGAGGAGGGGATGTGTTAGAAGTGTTATAGGGTTTAAAAAATAGTGGATGATCAATGCTTTTATATCTTGACCTCTAGATGTTAATTTTTTTCACTAGCCCTCATTCACAAAAGTGAATGATCTTTTATAATTTTCCCTTGATCATGCTAGGGTTTTGATGACACCAACGAGATGATCGAGATTAAAACATGATAAAGGGTTGAGATTGTGATTTTATAAGTGGTATGGATCATGTTAAATGAATGGTCGAGATTAAGATGTGATGGGTGGCTGATATTTATTCATATATATAATATATAAAATATTTATATTTATATAAATATATAAATAAATATACATATATATAAATAAATGATGATGATGAGTGGATGACAAGTGGCTAGTATTTGATGATGATTTTATGAAAAGTGGATAGGATTTGGTGTCTATAACACCATCTTAATAAATCTAGTCACTCACATCACCATGGCCCTTTTCTACTTGGGGGATGGATATTATTGAAAAATAAATCGAATGTTGTTATATGGGAATATATTCATCATCACAGTTATTGAATACTTTACCAAGTGTGTAGAAGATATACCTCTAGCCTCATATACTAGTGTTCAAGTCTCTATTTTTATCCTAAATTAGTTTTTATTGTGTTACGGTATTCCTAACACACTTATATCTGATAACGATACTCCTTTTAAAAATAAGGATGTGGTCAAACTTTGTGCTAAGTTTAAAATTCATCATAAATGGTTGACACCATATATCCCACAAGGTAATGGCCAAGATAAATCCTCTAACAAAATACTAATTAAAATTTTAAATAAATTAGTAAGAAAAATTGATAGGGATTGGCTTCTGCAGCTATACCCTGCCTTATGGGTATATCACACTAGTGTTTAAACTCTAGCTGGTGTTATGCCCTACACCTTATTTTATGGGCTTGATACCATCTTCCCCTTCAAATTATAAGTTTAATCTCTTGAAATCCTCCTAAAATATGTCATAGTTTTTGATGAGTATCCCCTTGCAAGACTTAACCAACTTGAGATGCTCAATGAAAGGCAAACTCATGTCTTAAAGCACTTACATGTTTACCATCAAAGGCTAAAGAAATACTATGGAAATCATGTTAATCCTCATTCTTTTCAAGTGAGATATTGTTCTTAAGGAAAACCAAAAAAACACTAATGCTAAGGAGGACCTTAAGAGTAATTTTGAACCTAAATGGTTAGGCACCTTAATCATAATAGCTAAATATGGATCAAATGCTTAACATATAAATCCATATGGAACAACCCAGAAAGAAACTAACCTAAAATATAACCAACTTGAGAGATATTTTTTTAATATCCATTATGGATCTACGACTCCCAACCTTACATAAGTTATTCTATGAAGGTGTCTATTGACATCATTCCTTATGATTAAGTTATTTGTCTCATCTCTGTGATGAGCCAACCTATCCCCTTTTTTCTGTCAAAAGGGTTTCCCCATCCATACACCATACATAAGTTCATGTATGTAGGTGTACTAAACATAGTGGCATAATATTTCTATGGTTCCTTTATAATACATAGGTCCATCTATGTAGGTAAATTTTTAGTTGTTTATCTCATCTAAGTGATGAGCCAACCCAAGCATCTATCACTTTGTATGATAGTCCACATAGGCATCCTAATGCCTACCACCCAACTTACTTGCATAAGACTCTCCTAACCTCCACAATAGGAGATAATATCTAAGCTACACCACTTTAGACCTTCCCCAAAGACTACCATCTATGGATCCCACTAGAGCTTTGCACTCATAGTGTAACTTATGCAATCATCCTAGGTGTTGCCTCCTCGCAACTCCCTTAGGATTGGACTTTAATATTTTGCTCTTGATCATTTATCTCTTCCTTAAATAGGGATGTAATTAAGTCTATTTACTTAATTTAAACATTAAATAACATCTACAACTTCATCAAATAAGAAGTCACATAAATAAGATGTAATCCCTATTTAATTCCATTATCAAAACATGATATATTTACAAAACCATAGCATCATAGATATTTTATCAATAACAAAGTAAAAGATACATTTTCCATTCATAAATGAACACATTCATAACCCCAACCATTACATATTCCATGTAGGGTAAAAGTACTACCACAATATAAAAGAGTAGAGCATTACATCATCATCCAAACTAGGAGAATATTCATGCTAGAAACTACTTTACAATAAGATTTCCATAATGAGAGCTTTACTACAATATATGTCAAAGGGGTCAATGTCTTGAATAAATAAGTCTTCACTGGTCCTTCTTGCTTCTCCATCACTCAGTTGATGGTAGTAAGGGATCAGGATAGCTCATAGATATCATGTAGTATGCAACTAAATGCATTTGCTAGATGATCTATCATTATGCAACATATGCATTTATAAATTGAATGCCATAATGCAACTATACATTCTCCATAATGTAACCATGCATAAATCATTCAATCAATCATAAAGAGGAAATCCCATAATTTTCCCAAAGAAAGAAATCCACACCCATCCTTTCATATAATACCCCTTTTTCCATACATAAATATTTATTTCATAAATCACACAAAAGTACATTCATCATTCAAATGAACATAGAATGAAAGTCATTTATCATAATCCAAAACATAGAATAATCCAATATTTACTTCTATTTAGTTTTCATAGAAGCATACCAAGAGAAGCCCATACTTCTCTTAAGAATAGTTAACCTATCTATTCTTAACCATAAATTCAAAGCTTAAATATAAACTCTATGTATTCAAATCTCATCATTTGAAAGTATAAACTTATCAATCTAAATCATTCATAGATAAATATAAGTTTAATTCCATTAATATTATCCACTATGTTCCTTTATAAAACAAGTTCTTCTCTTGTATAAATAAGACTAAGCATTAATATTTAAGCTCTATTACATTTCCAAAATATAACAAATTTGCCTTTCAAATAATAAAAAAGATATCTATAATCCTTTCTTAACATCAAAAAGCCTTTCTTTCAATTAATCAAAATTTACATAATCCAATTAATCAAAATTCCCATAATCCATTATTTTAATTTTTTTTTTAAATAAAGGGGTAAAAATTTATTGATAAAAATTCTAGATTACAGAGTACAACTGAGCTTCCAACCAAGACTTAAATAAATAGCCAAACAGGCTAAAACCACTAGACTAGAATGACACCTGGAAAAGATAACAAGAACAAACCACATCAAGTGTGTACATCCTTGTGTATCAACTCCCATAGGCGTTGAGAGTCCCCAGACAGGAGACCCTACCAATTATTGATACTCTAAGGATCCAACAGCTTAGAAGCCCTTTTGGCCAGGTAATCAGCAACCACATTCCATTCCCTTGGAATGTGCACAAAGGATATAAATTCAAACTCTTCACTCATTCTAAGAATCTGAATGGCTACAAAGGCCAACTACCAATTAACTTCCTCCACCCTTTTATTGTTTAAAATATTAAACACAATTTGAGAGTCAGAATCGCAGATAATCCTATGCCAGCCAAGAGAAAACCCCCTTCGCAAGGCCTCAAGAATTGCAAGAGCTTCCATAAAATTGTTGGAGTGAACACCTTTATAAATGGAAAATAAAAAACTAACACCACCAGTAGAATCTCTCCCAACACCGCCAATGCCAGCATGTCCAGGATTACCCCTAGATGATCCATCAGTATTAATTTTTAAAACTCCTCTAGGGGCTGGCCTCCACCTACCATCTCTCCTAACCTTCTTGCTGAGTTGAGGAACCCTACTAGGTCTAGAAGAGTTCACACCATCCCCAAAGAGACCAAGGGCTTGTTGTCCCTTCTCCTCCCTAGAATACAAAAGAGGATCCATATCATGTTTGCTATGGATGGTTTCTTGAACCATATATGGGATCCTTTACTAGATCTTTTGAAGAGCCAAATAATTATCGTAAAATATACGTCAATTCCATTTGGGCCAAATTTTCCAGATGATGCAATAAGGGCCCAAATTCCAAGATACTCAAAGGAAGGGGGCCTTAGCCAGAGGTCTACCTAGAATACTCCAAAACTCCACTAGGGATAGCACATGAAAACATGGATGGTTCCAAATGCTCCACCAATGGTTCCAAATGTCTCTGGCAAAGGAGCATTGGAAAAATAAATGAGAAGAGTCATCCTCATTATTACTGCAAAGGACACAAAAAGAGGGACCCTGAAATCCCCTCTTCCTCACATTATCCCAAGTGAGGCATTTATTACGAGCTACTAACCAGAGAAAGAAGTTACATTTTGTCCAGGCAAATTTGGTCCACACCTTTTTCCATCAAGTGATAGGAAGAATCCCATACTTTTTCTTATCAAGAACCTGATAACCATAGGCTATCGAGTAGGTTCCCTTAGGATCAGGGTTCCAAGCTAGAATGTCTTTATCCCTCAATGAAGAACAAGGCCTCCCCATAAGAATAGAGCAAGTACCTATCTATCCTTGGCCAGTTCTCCCTGGGGCCATTCTTGCGAATCTTTCCACCTGTACATCTCCATATTTCCAAAAGACTAGATTTTTTTAAAGTCCTCCACATGATACCAGCCCGCTTCCAAGAAAAAATGCTTAGGGAATGTAACCTAGGATATTGATTCAAGATAGGAGGGTGGCCATCCCAAGAATCCTCCCAAAAAAGAACATTTGATCCCTGATTGCAAATCCAGAACAAACCCTACTTGATTAAATTAGATCCTATTTTCAAAGTGTCCCAGATAATTAAACCTTTCCCAACCAAGCTAACTCTAGGGATATCAGCCTCAGAAATACCGCTCAAGTATTTACAAGATAATATTTTACCCAAATCTGATCTTGAGAGGTACACCATCTCCAATAAAATTTTGCAGCCAAAGCCTGCCCAAAAAGAGTTATCTGTTGCAACCCAAGGCCTCCCTCTTGCATCGGCCTACATATAGAATCCCACCTAACCAAACTCCATTTATATTGATCAAGTTTTCCATACCATAAAAATTATCTTGACAAAGCATCCATGTCCTTGATGAAGTGAGAGGGAGCTATTTGTACAAAACATCTATAAATGGGTAAAGCTTGAACAACATATTTTAAAAGCAACACTCTACCTACATTGGATAGCCATCTCAAAGTCTAGTGATTCACCTTCCTTCTAAACTTATCAAGCATAGACTACCAAGAAGATCTAGGTAGAGGATGAGATGAAATTGGAATACCAAGATAAATGAAGGGGGGAGTCCCAACGTGGAATCTTAGAATACGAGCAATCTTGGCTTGAATAAGAGGAGGGGTATTGAAGAATAAAATAGAAGACTTTTCCTCATTAATAAACTGTCTAGAAGAACCGATATATATGTCAAGAGACTGTCTAATATTTTCATCTTCCCTAATAGTGGCAAGTCCCAAAAAAGCAGTATCATCAAAAAATTGAAGGTTGGAAAGAGGTGGGAAACTACTATCCCACTTCCACCCCTGAATGAGACCCTATATGACTTGAGACTTGAGCAACACTCCCAACCCTTCCACCATAATGATAAACAAATAAGGAGATAAAGGATCTCCTTTTTTCAATCCCCTTGAGGCCTCAAACAGCTCTGATGGCTCATTATTAACAAGAACAGAGAATGAGGAAGAAGAAACATAGCTCATCACCCATCTAATCCATTCCTCCTCAAATCCAAAAGCAACAATAAATTTTTGAAGAAAGTACCATCTGACCCGATCATAGGCTTTGGCCATGTCCAAATTAATGAACATATTTTTCTCCTTAGAAGTTTCCATCGAGTGAATAGCTTCTGTAGCAATAACAACCCCATCCAAGATTTTTCGGCTAGCAACAAACCCTGATTACTCCTCAGAGATGATTTTTCTCAACCATATCTTCAGCTCTCATCAATAATTTTTGTGATGATCTTATACACAACATTGTAGAGAGCAATAGGCCTGAACATATCCAAGGAATTTTCTCCATCTCTTTTGGGTATAAGCACCACAAAGGTAGCATTTAGGGTCCTTAGCATTTGTTTGTTATTTTGGGACTCATGGACCACCTCCAAAAGATCAAATTTGATTAAATCCCAAAACTCTTGATAAAACTCAATCGGGAATCCATCTAGGCCTGGGGCTTTTCCTTTTTCATATTGAATACAACATTTTCCAACTCCTCAAGGGAAATTGGACCCATAAGTGCTCATTCATATATCTAGAAACAATCGCTGGAATATAGTTTAGAATAAGCTTTTCATTCTCATCATTTGATAGGGAGTCCTCCTTGAAGAGAGAGGAAAAATACCTCTTAGTCTCTTCTAAAATATCCCTGAAAGAAGAGAGTAGGGCACCCTGAGAATTCACAAGAGAGGTAATCAGGTTACCATTATGGTGAGCCTTAACTGAGTTATAAAATAAGGTTGTTTTCCTATCCCCTTCCTGAAGCCAATTTACTCGAGCTTTTTATTTCAAAAAAAATTCTTCCCTCAGTTTCCATTCAGCAAGGTCTTTCGTAGCCTCTGATTCCTCAATAAGAAGCTCCTTCATGAATCCCTGATATATAATCTTCCTTGAAGCTTCTTCCATCCTCCTAAGAGCTGCCATCTTAGCCAAGGAAAGGTTCCAAAAATTTAGTCTATTCCATCTCTTCAATTTATGTTTTACAAATTGTAGTTGCTTCATAAAGGAATACATAGCAGTGCCATGAGGAGGTTTTCTAGTGGTCCACCAGCCTTACATGAAATCATGAAGCTTAGGATCACGAAGCCACATAAGTTGAAACTTAAAGGAGAAATTTTTTTTAGCCCTAAATCCAAAGCAGAGAGTTTGATAGGCCAATGATCAAATCCCCTACCCTCCAGAATCACAAAACTAGCACTTCTATTATTACCCATCCAATAACTGCATATCAAAAACCTATCCAGTATCTCTGAGATGGATGCTTCCCCACACCTTCTATTGTGCCAAGTAAATATACCATTATCTGGCTTGATGTCAACCAAGTTTAGGGCCGGGATATGAGCACTGAATATAGAAGAAAAATGCTTAGGACGGTCCACCCCACCACATTTCTCCTCCAAAAAAGTGATAGAGTTGAAGTCTCCAACCAAAATCCATGGGTACATGGGAACCAAACTTCTCACAAAGCAAATGTGCTCTCACAAATTCACTTTACCATTGTAATAAACATGAGCATACATATTTGTCAGTAGGATGGTTTCACCAGATTCATTATCATGTTGGACCATCAAAATAGACCATCTGCTGGAAATCCAAGTAAGAGGGTATATCTTAACCGGATCCCATAAACAAGCGATACCACCAGCATATCCACATGCACCAATACACTGGAATTACCCCATTCTCCACAACTTGGAAGCAATATTGAACATACTATCAATAGCCAATTTAGTCTCCTAAATAAACACCACATTTGAAGAATGCACATGAACCAAATCATGAACAAATTTTTATCTGGGGATGTTATTCAACCCCCTTACATTCCATGAGAGGATAATCATTTTTTTGGGCTATAAAAATGGGATTCCAATGTTCTCACCAATCCTGACTCCACCAAAGTCTCCCCCATTAACTTAATTTTATCCTGGTCCTTCTTTCGACCCACCTTCATATTCTTATCCGAAAAAAAAAATTAATTATTTTCTGTTGCAATCCCAACACCGTAGGAGTTTTGCAGTCCAAGGATGACTGCATCAGTGTTTGAGTAGGAGAGGGCATAACTAAATCTGTACCACTTTCCAAAATAGTTTTCCTTATAGGGCTATACCCATCCATGTCCCCTATACTTAGATCCAAAGCCCTTTGTTCTTCATTTAAACCCCCTAGATCTAATTCCTTAAGTTCCCCCTTAAGAAGAGACATCTGATTCGGGCTTGTTATATTTACATCAGGTAGCAATGTTTCAGGTATCTCCATGCATTGATCAAGATCATATAATATTTCAAAATAGTTGAGTAGAGCATCTGGCTAGCTAACCTTAAGATCTTTGTTTGCCCTTTGTCCTCTGTTTTGGGCTTTTACCAGAGAAAAACCTTCCTTATCCCATTCCCCTTCCTTTATCGGGGCTTTTCCTTTATCTAAACTTTGTCCAGACTGAGAGGGCCTAGGATTTTAATCCACTGGTGGGACAAACTTAGGGTATTTTCTTTGCAGGTGGCCATATTCATGACAAATCCGACAATAAAATGGAAGAGCTTCATAGTCAAGTTTTTGAACCCATGTAGTTGATCCAAATTGTATTTCAATAAAATTTGGAATAGGATTATTTAAGTCAATTTCAACACAAATACGAGCAACAAAGATTACCTTTTTATCCATTGTCTTTTGTGACGGTCCAACCGGCTTCCCAAGCAGAAGGGCAATCTTATGCAAGATATCAGTTCTCCAAAATTCCAGCAGGAGCCATGGAAACCACACCCATACTGGAACCCATGATGGTCTCTCCTTTGATGAGTTGAAACCCACATGCCAGGGTTTAATAAAGATTCCCACTTGGTTATAAAAATAAGGACCCCCTTCAAATTCTTTGTTACAATCTACAATACAAGAGAAAACCACCATAAAATAGTTGTTCACACTCAGCATCACCTCTACATCACCTTCAGGATTCCAAGTCTTCCTGACCCAAGCCTCCAAAAAGGGGAGAGAAATTCGGATGCCCAAAAATTTGCCAATAAGGGAATTTTTGGTTAGATACTCCACATCTTTCGCCACCGAGTTTGGTTGAACCACAAGAACTGGCCTGGCTTCACATCGTTCCAAAAATTCATTGTTCTTTAACAAGCGATTTCTGACATGCACTACAAAATCTTGTTCCTTCCAATCATTTTCAAATGAAAAAAACATCACAAGCATGCACTCTATGTGTCGGACCCGATGCCATCACGACATTCCTCCAATTTTTTAGACCTCCTTCGAAAGTTGTTGCCATCCTCGCAGAGCAATTTTTCTTCATCAAACCCTAGCAGAGTAGTTTTTCCTCATCCATAATCCATTCTTTTAATTAATAAAAAAACCCATAATCCATTATTTTAATTAATAAAAATACCCATAATCCATTCTTTCAATTAATCAAATACCCATGATCCATTCTTTCAATTAATAAAAATACCCATAATCCATTCTTTCAATTAATTAAAATACCCATAATCCATTCTTTCAATTAATGAAAATACCCATAATCCATTCTTTCAATTAATCAAAATACCCATAATCCATTCTTTCAATTAATCAAAATACTCATAATGCAAAATTGATTGTTAATCATAATCAAACAATTAAATGAGTCAATGTAGTCAAACGAGGATGTCAAATAGTAGTCAACATTTATGTCAATTCAAAGGTGGGTAACATAGTTTACCATAGTCAATTGGGTCAACACAATTGCCTATGCCATCAATTGGTGCTCTAGCCTCTACCAAGTGGTGGCTTTCCTCCACATAGGTGTGAATTCCCCATTTTGTGGCGTTAAGGCTCCTCCACACAAGGTGTATGGGACTAATTCCACACCAAAACCAAAATATTTTAATCCACTCCCAAAAAACTGGGTGCTCATAAACAACAAACTGAAACCAACTTAGCTACAACATGTGAAATAACGAGAGATAGATATTCAACAAACAAGCGATCAATAAACATGTCAATCAAGCAGTCAAAAAAAATCTCAATATGCCACATGTCCAAGCAAATGCACCTCTAATTGACATAGGGTGGCCCCCATGTAGAAGCCATTTAGCACCTCCAATTGGTGCTAAGCAGGTCCACCAAGTGGAGCGGCCTTGACCACTACCTATGGTTGACCTTAAAGGGGAGTTAAACACCATTTAAGGTGTGCATGGGCCCCTACATATACCATGTAGGATATTTAGTGGGAAGCCTAAGCAACCTTATCCTTGCCCATGCCTCCTCAAGTGTAGATACTCTGTGTTACGATGTTGCACCTCAATGATGGGGTAAACAATAAATATTTGCATCTTAAGTGTAACCTTAGGAGAAGACACAAAATTAACCAAAATATGATATTTAAACCTTCTATGCGGTTTCAGCGACCAGGGTGTATATAAATCCATTATAGAGGTAAAAATGAAAATAACATCTCACTTCATCATTCAATTAAGATCAAAATAATAGGAGCAAAATTTAAAATTAAAAAAGCTATCTCTGGTTAATGCAGCTAAGAGATATGTGTCGCTTGGTAATCGGGTGATCATTCTTGTACAAAAGGGTCTAGAAGAGCAAAACAACAGTGCATCGGTGGCACTAGAGGACTTAATACACCAATCCAAGGCTTATAAAATAAATTTAACGGTGAGATAATTTAAAATCCATGTTTAAGGTTTCTATGGATAATATTTTAGTAACTAATGTTGCTCTTCACTTAGCAACGCCAATGCAATAAAACAAATGGTTTCCTTTGGTTTAGCCATAGTTGATTCAGTGATGATTGTGATGGCTTACATACCAAAATAAATTCCCTTATACCTTAGGGAAAAGTAATAAAACAAAATACTTACCTAAAATCCCTTACAATGACATGAGTTGCTCAACAACATACAAATCTATTTATTTAAATACTATAAAATTCCTCTAAGCCTATACAACAATATGTCTAGGTTAATTATTTCTTTGCTTTTAAAATAAAAGGTAGTATATTCATATTGCAACCATGTGGAAACAAGGATTTTAAAAAATGGAGGCTCCAACCTGAATCACCTCCTTAGGTGGCTTCCTTGAGATAGCCTCCTCCTAGTCTCCAAAATTGTCTTCAAAATTACCTCCTATTTTTCATTTTCAATTACCTTCAAGATGCCCACAAAATTGCCTACTCCTTTTTCCTTTTCGATTGGCCTCCAATATGCCCCCAAAATTTCCTACTCCTTTTTCCTTTTTGGTTGGCCTCTTAAAAAAATCAAAATATCCTATGCAAGAAAACTAAATGCCCATCTACCAAATAATTAGAGCCCATCTACCAATATGGCAAAGGTTATCTTTATTTTTTTATATAATATAATATGATTTTTTTTTAATATCTCATATTAATATATTCTTTTTTTTCTTGCTTTACTATAAAATACAATAGGGGTATTAATAAAACAAAAAGCATTAGTAATTCATGACATTAATAATTTTAATTAAAACTAACGCAAGCATAGAATAAATGCATCAAACAAGGTGGGTGATTCATCACAAGTCCAGTTGACTATCCTAGCTGAATATTTACAGTAACTTCTAGGTTACAAAATTCTAGCAATGGATAGGTGGATTGTTGATGATCACTTCAAAAGCAATAACTCATGCATCTACATGAGGGTAATTTTTCATGTTACCTTGAACCACCATCATCATCATTTCCCTTTTCTAGTACCCCGTTCTCGATGGTTGACATCTTCTTCCACCCATGAGAGCACCTGGTCCTACAATCAAGGAAGATATCAATAGTACCATATCCTCATATCAAAATAACAACGTATATAATCATCAAAATGCATTAAAACTATGCATCAAATCATCATCTATCAATACATAGTCAATCATGTAAAGAGTCCTACCAAGGTAGGTCATGACATCATAGATGGTAATAAACATAAATAACCTATCAATATAATTGGATTAAAAAGGTATTATGCTTGAAATTACATGTTTTCCTACTCATGTACCTTATTTCATGGTTGATTGTATGCATGACTCCTTCAAAAATAAAATAAAATAAAACAAAAATGGATATAGTGTGCTTGCCTTCATATGCCTAAATTGCATGGTTGCTTGGTTTCCCTATTCATCCCATAAAGTCACAAGGCAACATCCCACAATGAAGTGATGATGATCCTATCTATAAAATAATGTTACTTGCATTGTACTTGCAGTAGGTAACTAAGCTAGTGGGGTCCCCCATCGATTTTTCCAAAATTTATCATTTAGTTTGTTGAGCAAGGTGCAGCAAAAGCATTTGAGAAAGTATTGTCATTGTTGTCAACATAGACAGATTGATGTCGTTGATGCAGTTCAGAGGTCAGTCAGATCAAGTGCAAAAAGTTTCAAGCAAAACAGAGGTGACCCAGATTCAAAAATTGGCAGAAAGAGACAAGGAAGAAAACTATCGCGATATCGCGACATGTTTTTTGTCGCGATTTCGCGACAAAAAGTAGGAGAGAAAATGCAAGCCAAAATGTCGCGATGTCGCGACATGTCGAGTTTTCAGCGAGGAGAGAGAAAATGTGTCGCGATTTCGCGACAAAAAGTAGGAGAGAGAAAATGCACGCCAAAATGTCGCGATGTCGCGACATGTCGAGTTTTCGCTGAGGAGAGAGAAAATGTGTCGCGATTTCGCGACAAAAAGTAGGAGAGAGAAAATGCATGCCAAAATGTCGCGATGTCGCGACATGTCGAGTTTTCGTTGAGGAGAGAGAAAATGTGTCGCGATTTCGCGACATAAATGGAGGAAAGGAGCTTGCAATGAAGAGAGTAGCGATTTCCATGCATGTTGAAGTTTCGCATTTCAAAGCACAGCTGGAAATGTATGGAAACAAAGGTGTAGCGATTTCGCTACAAATCGGAAGTTAAGAAAACTGAGTTGCAGCGATTTCGACACAAGTAAAAATTCACAAGAAGAAGGTGTAGCGATTTAGCTACATGTTGAAACAAAGAGAAACTAAGGTGTAGCGATGGCGCTACATGTTGAAACAAAGAGAAACTAAGGTGTAGCGATGGCGCTACATGTTGAAACAAAGGGAAACTAAGGTGTAGCGATTTCGCTACTAGTCAAAAGTGTAGAACTGAAAGATGCAACAATGATATTACAAGTCAAAATTTCATGAAAAGAGGCAAGGTGAAAACACAAGGCACAAAGATGTAAAAATTTTGCCATTGCATGAAGCATAGTGTCGCGATTTAGTGACATGTTCCATTTACTGGAGTTGGCAAGGAGAGTTGTACGGAAGAGCAAAGTGTCACGATTTCGTGACATGTTCCTTTTATTGCTTGTGGCAAAGAAGAGTGTACGAAAGCCGAAAGTGTCACGATTTCGTGACAAGCAGGATGATGACGTCAGCAAGAGTAAAAAATGTCATGATTTCATGACAAGAAGGATGATGACGTCAGCAGAAGCCAAGCGTCGCGATTTCGTGACAAGAATGATGATGACGTCAGCAAAGTCAGAAAGTGTCACGATTTCACGACAGGATGCTAGGAAAGGTGCTGGAATCTAGAAGCGTCACGATTTCGTGACATTATGAAGGATGACGTCAGCAAAAATTAAAAGTGTCGCGATATCGCGACAGGCAACTGTTTGGCGGGTAAAAGCCACAGGAGCATGCAAAATGACACGTGTCAAAAAAGCATAATCATGCAGCCTGTTACGTAAATAGTAACTGATGTCAGACAGACAGTTACACATTGACAAGTGTCGAACATGCATGGAAACAGATGTAGATGCATGCTTGAAATGCTTTCTAAGTGTCGTATAGGTGTATCAAAAAAGCATTCGAACGGTCCGAAGTGCAGCATTCGAACGATCGATTGAAAGTGCAAACGAACAGCCGATTGAAGAATGCATTAGAACAGACGATTAAAATAGACGCATTTACAACATTCGAAACATAAAATAGGAAGGATCGAAAAGCTTTCGAGAAGAAGGATGTGAAGCATTCGAACAGTCGTATTTGGAAGGATTCGAACAACCGCATTGGAAAGAAGAAAAGAATTCGAACAGCTCGAGAATGTCATCATGCATGAAGAATTGAAACGCGATAGAAGACAAAGAGTCCCGATGAGAAAAATAGGGTATAAGAGGACAGTCGAGCACGAGAATAATGTGCTTCTTGTAGAGAGAAGTTGTTGCGAAAGAGAAATATTGCTTTGTGAAAAGAGGGTTTGAATAAGAAAATTAGCGAGCCGTGAGAGTGTGCGAGTTGGATTAATTGCAGACCAGTCAGGGTTGTGCATGAAGTGAAGACACTTTTATGTCATTCTAATTGATCAGAATTGTAGTCCAAGTTGGTGCTTGGTACTAGGGGTTGGTGCTCCATACATTGTTGCGAGAAAATTACGGGGGTTGGTGCTCCTTCCGGTGGATCTTTGGTAAAGAAGTTGTAAAATTGAAATTTTGCAAAGGCTGGATTTGGATTGAAGTCCAAGCGGTTAATTTTTGAGGAGTAGCCAAATTGGTGAACCTCGTTATATTGTGTGTTGTGGTGTGCTCTCATTTTGTTCTTCGGTTTTATAAGTTTTATGTGCTTCAGTCTTTGAATGCTTGTTGTTTTGAAGTTAAATAACTACACTGATTCACCCCCCTCTCAGTGTCATTGTGTGAACATCAATTGGTATCAGAGCAAGGTTCCTTGTACAAGCTTAATCAGCTAAGGAGATCTTGGAAGAAACAATGGCAGGCGGTGAAGGATTTTCATCCAACAAAGCTCCCTTATTTGATGGAACAAATTACACCTTCCGGAAACTCGAGAATGCAAACATATCCGAGTGCATTGGGATATGATATTTGGGATTACGTAGATAGTGGATACACGGCACCCACTACTCCTCCAACGAGATCTTCTTGAGAAAAAGAAATTTGAGAACAACTCCAAAGCTAAGAATGCCATAATGTGTGGGCTTGTTGACGGTGAACTGATAAGAGTCATGAGTTGTAAATCAGCAAAAGACATGTGGGATAAACTGAAGAGCATCCATGAAGGAGACAGTAAGATTAAGGAAGCAAAACTGCAAACTCATCGAGCACAGTTCGAAGCACTACAAATGAATGAAGATGAAAACATAGAGACTTATATGTTGAGAGTCAACGGAATTATTAATGCAATCAGAGGACTCGGTGAAGAAATTGATGATGCGGTTGTTGTGAAAAAGGTTCTCAGAACACTTCACAAAAGATTTAACTCCAAAGTCTCTGCAATAGAAGAGGCAAAAGATCTAAACAACTTCAGCATGGATGAGTTGCATGGTTCCACTGACAGCATATGAAATGAGAATAGGACAAACCAAGTCTACAGACAGAGAAGCAACTTTTAAAGCACACAAGAATGTAAAAGCTGAACATGAATACGAGGATGAAGGAACACTTGGATGAAACAGAAGCCAATTTTGTTCGAAAACTCACAAAAGGAAAAGGAAAATATAGAGGGAAGCTACCTTTTAAATGCTTCAATTGTGGAGGAGTCGGTCATTTTGCGGCCAAATGTCCAATGCGGGAGAGAACCAAAAATGGTGAAGGTTCACACCAAGAAAAAGGTGAGTTGGAAGAAGAAACAAAATTTCAGAAAGAACAACTTCAAGAAGAAAAGCTTCATAACCAAGAATGTCGGCGAGTTACGAAGAAAGCACGAGATGAGGAGTCTGAAGAAGAAGGAGGTGAAGCTCCGTTCATGGCACTTGAAGAAGAAAGAACAGGAGAAAAATCGGGAAGGTGATGAAAATTCCAAGGATGAAGGTGAAGTGTATTTGGAAGGAGAATTGGTTGCTTGCACTTGAAGAGTTGAGTGCGAGAAAGGAAGAAGAATAAGAAATTTTCAAAGAAATTAGAGAATGCCACGAGACATAATAAACAATCTAAAAATACGAGACGAGGAGGAATTCAAGAAAATGTATGAAGTTCTTGATGAACAATTAAGCTGTAAAGGCAGGTTGAATGCGAGCAAGCTAGAGGAAGACATTGTTATGTTAAGGATGCGGTTAGAGGAGATGAATAGAAAATTAAGCTGTTTTCATAAGTTTGAAGAAAGTCTTGTAAAGTTGGATAAAATGTTAAATAACCAAAGGCCTTACGGCATAAAATTTGGTTTAGGCTTTGATGAAGGAGAATCTTCAAAGGATTCAAAGAACTTGAATATAGAACTCATAAAGAAAGAAGAAAAGATCGGGGTTGAACCGAGAAAAACCAAATCTTGCAAAAGAAAACAATAATGCCGGATTCAAGAAGAATGCTGACAAAGATGGATTCACAAAAGTCACACATCCAAGGAGGAGAAGAGTCATGGCTCCTACTTCAAACCGGCAAAGACCGGCACCCAGGTTTAATCATGCATTTTACTGGTTATTGTTTTAAATGCAATGCTTATGGCCATAAGATTTCAGATTGCGGGCATAATGTATCTCAAAGGAATTTTACCAGCAGAAATGTTTTTTCTCCTTTAATGAATTATGCGGTTGAATGTTATAATTGTCATAATTTTGGACATATTGCTAGAAAGCTGAGAAGCACTTTTGCATCAAATAATTATCGGGGTAGAAAATCTCGGCCAAGTGGGTTGAAACAAAACCAGAAATTTCTTGAAAAACAGGCACATGCTAATGAAAGGACAAAGGCAAAACAAGTAGCAAAATCTGCTATCAAACGAGAATGGAAAGAAAAGGAATCTTTGATTGTCCAGGTCGCTTTTAAAGCTCAGAACAAATCAGCACCTTGGATACTTGACGGTGGTTGTTCCGGTCACATGACGGGTGACAAGCAAAAGTTTGAGAATTTACAGAATTATGAAGGTGGTTACGTGAAATTTGGAAATAATGATGGAGCAAAGATTGTTGGAAAGGGATCAGTCAAGATCGGTGATGGCAATATAAAATCAAAAGAAGTCTTGTTTGTAATTGGCCCGAAGCATAACTTGCTAAGTGTAAGTCAAATATGTGACGAGAGGCCATGATGTAATCTTCAAGAAGGAGGGCTGTGAAGTAATAAATACAAAAAATGGAAAGTTAATAGCCATTGGGTGAGAACTTCGGAAATCCGTATACACTTTCAGAAGCTACGGAAGGAACATGCTTGATTGGACGGGAAGATGAAAAGCGGCTATGGCACAAGAGGCTTGGGCATATTAGTTTTGACAATCCGGCAAAAATCGGTTCAAAAGAAGCGGTTAGAGATATACCAAACATTGGCAAACTTGTAAATAGCATCCGTGAGTCATGCCAAAAGGGAAAACAAACCCGAGCCACTTTCAAAGCAAAAGAATACTTCACTAGCAAGCCATTAGAACTAATTCTCACTGATCTATGTGGACCCATGAGAGCTGAAAGCATAAATGGACACAAATATTTTATCTTGTGTATAGATGACTACTCAAGAATGACATGGGTACTATTTCTGGAAACTCAAGTCGAGAAGCCTTTGAGATGTTTAAAACCTTCAAAAATCTTGTTGAGAATCAATCGGGAAAAAGAATTAAATGCCTAAGATCAGACGGGGGAGGAGAGTTTATCTCCGAAGAATTTGCGAGAATACTTGTCAAAAACATGGGATAAGAAGACAGGTTTTCAGCGGCTAGGACACCTCGGCGAGAATGGTGTTGTAGAAAGGAAGAATAGAACGGTGCAGGAAATGGCAAGGACAATCTTGGCGAGAAAACAAAATAGGTGACATGATTTTGGAAAGAGGCGGTTCATCCTGCGGTTTACATTCAAAGCAGGTGCATCTTGAGACCACATGAAAGCAAAACACCTTATGAGTTGTGGTTTGGCGAGAAAGGCAACAACAAGACATTTCAAAGTATTTGGCGGCAAGTGCTACATAAAGCGGATTGAAGATAACCTCGGTAAATTTGAAGATAGAGCTGATGAAGGTATCTTTCTTGGTTACTCAACAAAAAGCAAGGCATACACATGTTACAACAAGAGGTTGAAGAAAATTGTTGAAAGTGCTTGATGTGAAAGTTGATGAAGGTAGAGAACAAGAAACTACTTATCAAGAAAACTACCCTATGTATGAAGAAGTCATTGAAGGTGATGATGAAAAAGAAACAGAGAAGAATCGGGAAAATTGATCCAGGATGGTGTAAAAACTGAATCTGAAGAAGAAGAAAACAGGAAATTTAAAGCAGAGCAAGTTGGCAGAAAAATCATCCAAGTGAGCAGATTATTGGGGATCCCACGGATGGTATTCGGACAAGAAGAACAGCGGTGAGGAACTATTCTCTGTTATCTAGTATTGAACCTAAAAATGTTGTTGAAGCAAGCATCGATGAAAGTTGGATGAAGGCAATCAATGAAGAACTAGATCGAGATAGAGAAAAACAATACAGGGAATTAGTACCTAGACCAACAAATAAAAACATAATTGGCACTAAATGGGTTTTTAGAAATAAATTGAATGAAGATGGGCGAGGTTGTCGAGAAATAAGGCAAGATTGGTATGTAAAGGCTATGCTCGGGTTGAAGGCATTGATTTTGAAGAAACTTTTGCACCGGTAGCAGGACTAGAGGCAATCGAGAATGTTTACGGCATTAGCGAGTTCATAAAAACTTCAAAGTATATCAAATGGATGTAAAATCAGCATTTTTGAATGGAAAAGCTGGAAGAAGAGGTTTACATTGAACAACCGAGATGGCTTCCAACTTGGTGACAATCCAGATTTTGTTTGGAGGTTAAAGAAAGCTTTATATGGATTAAAGCAGGCACCCGAGCATGGTATGCAAGGTTGGATAATTATCTAATTAAACAAGGGTTTAAGAAAGGTTTGGTGGATAGCAACTTATATGTCAAAGCAGAGAAGGGTCATCTTATTGTTCTTGTTGTTTATGTAGATGACATAATATTTGGCGGTGACATGGATGAATACTGCAAAGACATATCAATTAAAATGAAAAAAGAATTTGAGATGTCAATGATTGGTGAACTTTCTTATTTCTTAGGACTGCAGGTCAATCAAAATGAAAAAGGCATTTTTATTTCTCAAGTTAAATATGTAAAAGAAATGCTGAAAAAGTTCACAATGGAAGACAGTAAACAGGTCAGCACTCCCATGACAACAGACTGCAAGTTGAGCAAGGATGATAAATCTCCGAGATGTGGATCAAACAATGTACAGGTCTATGATTGGAAGCTTGTTGTATTTAACAGCTACTAGACCAGATATACTACAGGCAGTATGCATGGTTGCTAGATTTCAGGCAAGTCCCAAAGAAACTCATGTCACAGTTGTAAAAAGGATCTTCAGGTACCTCAAAGGTACCATGGATTATGGGTTGTGGTACCCAAAAGGCAAAGACTTCACTTTGATTGCATATTCTGATGCAGATTGGGTAGGGTGCATTGATGACCAGAAGAGTACAAGTGGAGGAGCATTTTATCTTGGAGACAGGCTGGTAGCATGGCACAGCAAGAAACAAGAATCAGTCTCTCTATCCACTGCAGAGGCAGAATACATTGCAGCCACAACTTGCTGTACACAGATATTATGGATGAGACAAACTTTGAAAGATCTTGGTATCCACTTCAAAGAGCCAATATCAATAAAATGTGATAACACTAGTGCTATCAACATATCCAAGAATCCGGTTATGCATTCAAGAACCAAACACATTGCAATTCGATATCATTTTTTGAAGGATAAAGTTGCGAGAAGGAGAAGTCAAGTTGGATTTTGTTCCAACTACGGAGCAAGTAGGTGATATATTCACAAAACCATTGCCCAAGGATGTTTTTGAGTACCTTAGGAATAAGTTGGGAGTGGTCACAATTCCCAAGAGCTGACTATCATTAGGGATCACATTCTCAATGGGTGCATGCATGCCTATACTTATAGTTTTGCTTATGTTTATGATTTTTGCTAACTATAACAATATTTTCTGAGAATGGTGTACAGAGACTCGGGGGAGTCTGCAGCAACCCTTTGGTATTATTGGCAAAGGGGGAGAAGAAGTTGAGCAAGGTTGCTGTGTGTTGCCAACAATTCCAAAGGGGAGATTGTTGAGCAAGGTGCAGCAAAAGCATTTGAGAAAGTATTGTCATTGTTGTCAACACGACAGATTGATGCGATTGATGCGGTTCGGAGGTCGGTCGGATCAAGTGCGAAAAGTTTCAAGCAAAACGAGAGGTGACCCAGATTCGAAATTGGCAGAAAGAGACAAGGAAGAAAACTATCGCGATATCGCGACATGTTTTTTGTCGCGATTTCGCGACAAAAAGCAAGAGAGAGAAAATGCACGCCAAAATGTCGCGATGTCGCGACATGTCGAGTTTTCGTTGAGGAGAGAGAAAATGTGTCGCGATTTCGCGACAAAAAGTAGGAGAGAGAAAATGCATGCCAAAATGTCGCGATGTCGCGACATGTCGAGTTTTCACTGAGGAGAGAGAAAATGTGTCACGATTTCACGACAAAAAGTAGGAGAGAGAAAATGCATGCCAAAATGTCGCGATGTCGCGACATGTCGAGTTTTCATTGAGGAGAGAGAAAATGTGTCACGATTTCGTGACATAAATGGAGGAAAGGAGCTTGCAATGAAGAGAGTAGCGATTTCCATGCATGTTGAAGTTTCGCATTTCAAAGCACAGTTGGAAATGTATGGAAACAAAGGTGTAGCGATTTCGCTACAAATCGGAAGTTAAGAAAACTGAGTTGCAGCGATTTCGACACAAGTAAAAATTCACAAGAAGAAGGTGTAGCGATTTCGCTACATGTTGAAACAAAGAGAAACTAAGGTGTAGCGATGGCGCTACATGTTGAAACAAAGAGAAACTAAGGTGTAGCGATGGCGCTACATGTTGAAACAAAGGGAAACTAAGGTGTAGCGATTTCGCTACTAGTCAAAAGTGTAGAAGCGAAAGATGCAGCAATGATATTACAAGTCAAAATTTCATGAAAAGAGGCAAGGTGAAAACACAAGGCACAAAGATGTAAAAATTTTGCCATTGCATGAAGCATAGTGTCGCGATTTAGTGACATGTTCCATTTTTTGGAGTTGGCAAGGAGAGTTGTACGGAAGAGCAAAGTGTCGCGATTTCGTGACATGTTCCTTTTATTCTCTGTGGCAAAGAAGAGTGTACGAGCGGAAGTGTCACGATTTCGTGACAAGCAGGATGATGACGTCAGCAAGAGTCGAAAACGTCATGATTTCGATGACAAGAAGGATGATGACGTCAGCGAAGCAGAAGCGTCGCGATTTCGTGACAAGAATGATGATGACGTCAGCAAAGTCAGAAAGTGTCACGATTTCGCGATAGGATGCTAGGAAAGGTGCTGGAATCTAGAAGCGTCGTGATTTCGTGACATTATGAAGGATGACGTCAGCAAAAATTAAAAGTGTCACGATATCGCGACAAGCAACTATTTGGCGGGTAAAAGCCGCAGGAGCATGCAAAATGACACGTGTCGAAAAAGCATAATCATGCAGTCTGTTACGTAAACAGTAACTGATGTCAGACAGACAGTTACACATTGACAGGTGTCGAACATGCATGGAAGCAGATGTAGATGCATGCTTGAAACGCTTTCTAAGTGTCGTATAGGCTGTATCAAAAAAAGCATTCGAACGACCGAAGTGCAGCATTCGAACTGTCGATTGAAAGTGCAAGCGAACGACCGATTGAAGAATGCATTAGAACGATCGATTAAAATAGACGCATTTACAGCATTCGAAACATAAAATAGGAAGGATCGAAAAGCTTTCGAGAAGAAGGATGTGCAGCATTCAAACGGTCGTATTTGGAAGGATTCGAACGACCGCATTGGAAAGAAGAAAAGAATTCGAACGGCTCGAGAATGTCATCCAGTGCATGAAGAATTGAAACGCGAGAGAAGACAAAGAGTCCCGATGAGAAAAATAGGGTATAAGAGGACAGTTGAGCACAAAATAATGCTATTGCTGTTAGAGAAAAGTTGTTGCAGAAAGAGAAATATTGTTTGTGAAAAGAGGGTTTGAATAAGAAAATTAGCGAGCCGTGAGAGTGTGCGAGTTGGATTAATTGCGGACCGGTCGGGGTTGTGCATGAAGTGAAGACACTTTTATGTCATTCTAATTGATCAGAATTGTAGTCCAAGTTGGTGCTTGGTACTAGGGGTTGGTGCTCCATCCGTTGCAGCGAGAAAATTACGGGGGTTGGTGCTCCTTCCGGTGGATCTTTGGTAAAGAAGTTGTAAAATTGAAATTTTGCAAAGGCTGGATTTGGATTGAAGTCCAAGCGGTTAATTTTTGAGGAGTAGCCAAATTGGTGAACCTCGTTATATTGTGTGTTGTGGTGTGCTCTCATTTTGTTCTTCTGGTTTTATAAGTTTTATGTGCTTCAGTCTTTGAATGCTGCTGTTTTGAAGTTAAATAACTACACTGATTCACCCCCCCTCTCAGTGTCATTGTGTGAACATCGAGAGTTAGATATTTTGAACTCTAGAAAAGAGACTAATGTCATGACAAGCATAATATAGTCATTAGTTATGACTTGACCACAACAAGACACCTTGGCACCTTTTCCTAAGAATTCAAAATTTCTAAAAGGACCCATGAGCATCATCTTATTTTTCATTACTTTTTTCTATCACAACATTGGATGGCACATATTTATTGCCTATGCTTCTGCTAGACCTATTAGAACTCTATGATGACAATGATACTACAATACTGACCCATGAGTGGCATATAAAAGGGCATGTCTAAGCTAAATAGTCATTCCCTAAGTGAAAATATTCTCATCTCTTCTACTACATATTTTATCATGACATCATTTGATTCATCTTTTTACCTAGAAAATGTAGATTGTAGGATTATTTGGTGACTAGTAAGTGCTTTAAAATATTAGAAAGCATCCAACAACATGGGACAATCCTATGAAATATTTCTTTATAATTAAAATGATTTATAAAATAGAAAAATCTCAATCACATATTTTGATTCATATTTTCACCTAGGAAAAGTAGATCATAGGATCATTCAATGACTAGCAAGTGCTCAAAAATCTTAGAAAGCACCCAACAACATGGGATAATTATATGAAATATTTTTCTTAATAAAAGGATTTATTGGAAATCTCAATATTATCAAAAATATTATCAAACATCATTCTCATCAACTCATGATTCACTCTTATATCCCAGTAGAAAATTTGGTAGAATCATTATCCACTTGGTAAGCACCAGTGAGTCCTATATATCTAAAAAGTGAGGAACGATTTTTTCAAACCTTATTCTTCAATATAAGAGTTTATCATGTATCATAATCTACAACATATCAAAAATTCTATCAAACTATGATTCATTATTATATCTAGAAAGAATGTTTGGTAGAATCATTACTCACTTGGTAAGAGTTAGTAAGTCCTATGCACCCAACAAGTGAAGAATGATTATGTCAAACATTCTTCTTTAATATAAATATTTATCATACATCATGAATCATAATTATATCAACTTCCTATCAATTTGTAAATCATTCTTATATTTAGCCAAAAGGTGGAATATAATAATTTGACACTTGACAAGCGTTAGTATTCCTATATGCCCAACAAATGACAAATTATTATGTCAAACCTTCTTTATCTATATAAGGTTCAATCAAAAACTCAAGTTCATCAAATATCACATTCTATCATTATATCTAACATGGGTGAATGATGTACAGTTACTCAATACTGGATAAAATATTTCAAAATATCAAATGGAATTGATAGTTTAAATTAAAATACTATCATGGTATAATTTTTTCATCATAACCATCAAATAACCACCTACTACTTCTAAATTGGGGCACTATGATGAAGCATAGTCTTTGATAGTCCCATATCATCAATCTACTCGACATGAATCTAAATATCTTTAAACATTTTATATTATCAATTGTTAGCTTTTGATGAGTATATGATATATGATATACAACCAAAATATGTAATATAATCAATCTAATATGATAGTATGATAATGGCACAATAATATGCAAGAAAATAAAGAGATAAACTTTTGCAATAACTCAAAAATATGCCATTAATAAAATCTCACAAAAATAGTACAATGCAGTATGATGGAGGACATGAACACTCTATAAACTATTCTTAAGGAGCTACATTGTACTCCTCTACCAATCTATACTATGCACTCTCTATATTCTCTACCCTCTCTGATTTCACTCACTATAAGGCCTATATATAGGAAGATAGGTTCCTTGGCCCTTACTCTACCTATGACTCATGTACATGTGGACTACATGCACATTTACATCATTGCACATTGACACTTGTGCATTTATTACATTGCTAGAAGTAACTACTTAACTTTAATCTAAAGTAAACTCCTACTCTAGTTATGTACCCAAGGTGGTACATTGACATGTACCAAATAATATAATATACTCTAACACCCCCTATATTACATTATTTGGATATTGAAGACTTTAGTATTCAATATGGATCCTTATCCTTTAGATGTTCTTCAGCTTTATCTCGTCAGTTGTATTATCTTTAGTTCACCTTGCATTGTATACCTCCTTGATCTAGTTCTTCTTCTACTTTATTCTTATATTTGGATCCTATTTTTGCACTCTCATATGTGGTAGTACTATCACCCGATTCATAAAAAAAAAAATGTATCTTTGTCTTTGTCCTTCTTATTACTATTCTTGTTGTTTACATAGGCTTCTGAAAAAAACACTTAAGACATCATGATAATATCTTGAGTTAGTAGAACTTGAAGTATCAATACTGCATGAGGATTGAAATATCTTCTCTAGATGCAATTCATCTATTTCTATTTTCTTTTAAATGATTCTATCAATCCTTTTTGTTCTACATTCTCATCCTTGTAATACTTGAATATATGTAATGCCATATATAATATGCTACCAAATTCTAAAGGAATTTGAATTTCACTCTTTCCATTATCAATTACTTCAGTGAGTCGAGCATGTAGATAACGTTCCAATGTTTCAAATTTATCTTTTAAGGCTTCACTATGAATCACTTTTGAAGTAAGGTCTAAGTCTCCTTCAATTTTTATGAGTAAATTTTTTATTCCAATTTTTATTATATTTACTCTTTCCTTTATAATAGTGTTGTCCATATCATTGTTCATTGTATTCTTTGAGGTTGACATATTTCTTCCTTAGTTTTTAATAGACTTCTTTAGCTCTTTAGTATTTTGAGAATACTTTTGATAGAACCTTTGAAGTATTCTACCTTATGACTCCCCAGTGTTTAGAGTATGTGAGCTTAATTTGATAAAAAAAATTTCAAGACTTAGGTTTTTTAGGATTCCTTATGTCTCCCTAGTGATTAGAGTATGCTATAATCTTGATAAAGTGCTTAGCTATTATTAGTTCGCCTTTTGATTTGATTTTGTAATGTTTTTGAGAATGATGGTAATATACTACTCAACTCTGATTTCACATTATTTCTCTTATTGAACTATGCACTTTTCAATTTGATGGAGTTATTTATGGTTGGATTTCTTTTATCCCTTTAATATGACTATGAGACAAGTATAAGCAATAAATTCCAACTCTTTCAAGAAAAAAATAATTTTACTTCTCTATCCTTAAATTTTTCGATGGTTAAATTTTCTAAATTCTAATTAATTAAAGTTTGATATAGCACTCATTATATATCCCTAATTTAGAATTTTAGAAATTGATGATATTTAAAATATAACAATTATTTGTTTAAGTAGAAAACCTTATATCTTTATGATATTAATTGCAAATATTAATATTCTTGTATTTCAACTAATGTGATTTGAAATACTATTTAAGGATATAAACTCCTTTTAATTTGCTTTCAAGTTTACTAAGGTTGATTTTGCTTCTATCTTCAATGTAAATGATAATAATTTCAACCTTATATACTATGCCTTATCACTCCTTAATTAAATCAAATATTATAATGTGTATGTTTCTACTAGGGAGATTTTGAAATACCATTCAAGGAAATAAACTTTTAAGCTTCAAGAAAATAATAAATAATCTCAACCTTAAATAATAAACCACCTTATAACTCCTTAATCTCAAAGAAAGCAAATATAAAACTATATGAAACTTTACCTTCATGTGAACATATTATGTTGCACTATGATTGGCCCTTTGATTTGATTCTCTATTGAACTTGAGAATTGAATTCACTGGTCTCCTACATATGGCAATGAGCAATCAATGTTCATTGTTTAAGTTCTCCTCGTAAGATGGTTTTCCTCCTTTCTTTAGTGCACTTTGACCATTCTTTCTTGAATCACTCCTCTTCTATGCTTATGCCTACCTTTGATGTAGGAGCATCCGGTGGCAGTATGAGCAATATTGCATCCTTCAAAACTTTCTTTAAGTTCTTGTATTTTGAAGTATTTTGGTTCTTTTCTGGGGGGGGAAGATGTTGTAAAGCAGAAGGGAAAGTTGTTAGAAGAGCTAAGGCAAAGGTTGGAGTGAGGTCACGAAATCACGACCTCATGAGCTGCGGCAAAGGCAGGGCGAGTTTCGTCGCGATATCGCGATGTCGCGATATCGCGACGGTTTTGTCGACCAAGGTAGAAGTTGCGGAGGGGTCGCGATATCATGACGTCGCGATATCACGACGTCATGATATCGCGACCATATCGAAGCTATGGCGAAGGGCGGAGGTGGGGTCACGAAATCGTGACATGTCACGATTTCGTGACATGTCATGGTTTTGCAACCCCAAAGGCAGTAACGAGTGCAAAGGCATGTTTTGTCACAATATCGCGACGTCGCGATATCGCGACGATTATCAAAGTTGAGAGCAGGGTGACAGTTGGGTCGCGATATCGCGACATGTCATGATATCGCGGCCCAGAAGAAGTTGGCCAAGGTGTACACGCGGTCAACCAGGCAAGGCCAGTTTTGGCACGTGGACAGCCACGTGTCTCTTTTCAGTTGTGTGGGGCATGTGTATCAACTTTATTGTGACAAGGAGAAGACATTGCCAGTTTTACACGTGGCCGGCTACGTGTATGAACACAAAGATGAGGATCACGTAGATTGTTAAGGGAGGTTCGGCCACGCATTTTTATTTATTATTTCTGGCAACGCAGCAGTTTCAGGTGGTGACTTTATGAAGGAGACAACAGTGCAAAGGACAGTCAGAATGAAGCGGCCGGTGCAGGTTGAGGGCGGCCATTCATGTAAGCTTCTTGGTAGATCAGGCCGTGGCCCATTTATGACTAAGAAATTTGAAGCTTTGACAAAGGGGGAAATTTGAATTTGAAATTTTTGTTAGGTGGAGGCATTGATTTCCTGGAGGATCGAGGCCTCATTAAAAACTCAAGAAAATCTTTGTAAAGGGGATGGTGAGTTCGGGATTGTGGGAGAAGAAGTATGCTGAGAAAATTGTAACAGAGGACTGTATTAATGAAATTTACTACAAATTTGTGAGAACTTGTTTGTTTGAATCTCGACCTCGCCATCAAGTGGTATCAGAGCGGGAGCTCCTGAGCGTGTAACAGATCATCGGAGAGAGGCAGTTACACCAGGATCTATGGAAGAATTTTATAAAAAAAAATATAATGCCTCCATGAAGAAACCATGGCGGAGTAGGAAATGTGGTGTCGACCGAAGACTTTCGAGCCTTGCAGAGACAAGTTCAAGCCCTGCAAGCAGAGTTACGCAGAAGGCACAAGCCCGGAAGGGATGAGGAAAGTGAGGACGAAGTTGAAGAAGAAGACCAATCTGAGGAGGAGGAAGAGGCTATGGATCCTGCACAAGCCCGGTTATACAAGGACATCTCTCAGATTGGAAAGCAACCAAAAATGGAGGTTTCCACATACTCGGGTAACTTAAATCCAGAAGAAGTAATTGATTGGATAAATTATTTAGAGGAGTATTTCGAGTATGAGGAGGTTGAAGACCCTAATCGGGTCAGATTTGCTAAGACCAAGTTGAAGGGTCATGCCAGCATTTGGTGGAGGGGAATACAGTTGGAGAGGAACAGACGAGGGAAGGAGAGAATAACAAGATGGGACAGAATGGTGGAGAAGCTGAAAAGACAGTTCATCCCGATAGATTACGAGTTGGATCTGCTAAGAAAAATGCAGAGTTTGAGACAGACAAAAAAAATTGTCTAAGAGTACACCGAGGAGTTTTACAAGATCTCCATTAGAACTGGGCATTTAGAGGCAAACAAAGAAAAGGTGGCCCGTTATATCAACGGGTTGAGACTCGGTATCCAGGAAGAACTGAGCCTGGTTCGGGTAAGCACCATTGAGGATGCTTACCAATTTGCCTTAAAGGTGGAAGAAAATCTAAATAGGCAGTTTGAAGGCAAGCAAAGAGGAAGGGGTCGTGGTGGAAGAACTGGTGGGAGGACCAGTGGAGAAAAGTACAAAGACCCGAAGAATACTGGTGAAGCCAGTAGTAACCAGGATCAAAGGGAAGAGGATGTTTATTAGCCCTGAGATCATAACAACTACCCAAGAGGACAGGGTGGGTCTGGACGAGGATTTGGAAGAGGAGTATTTCATGGGATATGTTTCCACTGTGGTGAAGAAGGACATCGGGCATTTGAGTGTCCACAACACCAAGAAATAACGAACAAGAGGCCTGAGGGTCCAGCAAGGGATTCTGTGGCAGAGGAAGATGCTAAGTCTGAGCATTTTGAAGAAGTGGAGAGAGGGGAAGCAATGATTGTAAGAAGAGTCCTATTGAATGAGGAGAAGGACGAAGATCAGAGAAGAAGTTTATTTTGCACCAGATGTAAATGTGCGGGCAAGGTTTGCAATATTATTATTGATAATGGTAGCACGGATAACCTGGTTTCTGAGGAAATGGTTACAAATCTATAGTTAGAAAGGAAGAAGCACCCACACCCATACCGAGTCGCATGGTTACAGAAGGACCATAGAGCTTTGGTCAATGAACAATGCTCCATTAAATTTAACATTGGAAATTATTGTGATGAGGTCCTGTGTGACATCCTGCCCATGGATGCTTGCCACATGTTGCTAGGGAGACCCTGGCAGTTTGACCAGAGTGCAGTGCATGATGGCTGATCCAACACCTATTCACTGACAAAGAATGGTGTATGCCATAAACTGAAACCCTTAAAGGATGCGGATGAAAAGGTATGTAACAATTCCAGAATCTGTTTAGTTGAGGGAAGAAAGTTCCTGGACGGGTTGAAGCATGAACATTTATGTTATGCAATAATCCCTAGAGTAAGGGGGAAGGAATGCCAGGATACCCCAGTAGAAGTCTTAGATCTACTGGAGGAATTTCTAGATATTGTGTCTGACAATGTGCCTGAAGGTTTACCCCCAGTAAGGAAAATTAGCCATCATATAGATTTGGTACCGGGGTCAAGCTTGCAAAATAAAGCTGCACACCGAATGACACCTGTAGAAACTGAGGATTTAAACAGGCAGGTCCAAGAGTTGCTAGAGAAGGGATTGATTAGGGAGAGTCTTAGCCCGTGTGCAGTGCCAGCTGTATTAGCACCCAAGAAGGATGGAGAGTGGAGAATGTGCACAGACTCTCGGGCAATCAACAAAATCACTATTAAATACAGATTCCTGTTGCCAAGAATGGATGATATCATGGACTATTTAAGTGGAGTTGAATACTTCACAAAGATTGATTTAAAAAGCGGCTCTCATCAGATCCGTATCCGAGAGGGAGATGAGTGGAAGACAACCTTCAAGACAAGAGAGGGCTTGTATGAGTGGTTGGTCATGCCATTTGGGCTATCCAATGCACCAAGTACCTTCATGCGGTTTATGAATGAAGTACTGAAAGAGTTTCTGGGAAAGTTTGTCATTGTTTATTTAGATGACATATTAATTTTCAGCAAGACCCTGGAGGAACACCTGATGCATATCAGGAGGGTTTTTGAAAAACTACGAGAAGAGCAGTTATTAATAAATCTGAAAAAGTGTAATTTTGTCAAGAAAGAATTGGTATACCTGGGGTTTGTAATCTCAGCAGAAGGTCTAAAAATGGACCCCGAGAAGGTGAGAGCCATCATTGAATGGCCTACCCCAAGAAGCACAACAGAAGTAAGATCATTTCATGGTTTGGCCAGCTTTTACAGGAAGTTCATAAAGAACTTCAGCAGCATTTGTGCACCTCTCATAGAAACAATGAGGGGAGATAAAAAGGAGTTCAAGTGGACATAAGGGGCTGAAAGGATCTTTAATGCATTAAAGAAAAAGGTCATAGAATAGCCTGTTTTGGCACTCCCAGACTTTAACAAGGTATTTCAAGTGGACTATGATGCCAGTGGTAGTGCAATAGGGGTTGTATTGAGTCAAGGAGGCAAACCAGTTGCTTATTTCAGTGAGAAGTTAAATGATGCTCGAAAAAAGTATTCTATTTATGACCAAGAATTTTATGCTATAGTTCAGGCTCTGAAGAAGTGGATACACTATTTGTTGCCAAAAGAGTTTGTTCTATTTACTGATCATCAGGCTTTACAATACATTAACAGTCAGACAAAACTGAATCAAAGGCACATGAAATGGGTGGAGTTCCTCCAAAGTTATATGTTTGTGCTAAAGCACAGAAGTGGGAAGTCAAACAGAGTTGCAGATGCCTTGAGCAGAAGGCAGACTTTACTGATTAAACTGACAGTGGAAGTAGTGGGGTTTGAAGAACTGAAGGGTTTGTACCCTGAGGATCCAGATTTTGCATAAGCCTGGACAGCTTGCTCGATACCTGTTACTGTGGATAGGACAAAATGGTTGGATTTCTTAATCCAATATGGAATGCTGTTCAAAGGAAGTAAATTATGCATTCCCAGAAGTTCCATGCGGGAAAACTTAATCAAAGAAAAGCACAGCGGAGGACTGGCTGGGCATTTTGGTTGAGATAAGACCATTGCCCTGGTGGAGGAAAATTACTACTGGCTACAACTTCAGCAAGATGTGCAAAAGTTTGTGCAAGGCTACAGAATATGCCAGATAGCAAAGGGTGTAAGGCAAAACACCGGACTGTACCAGCCATTACTTGTACCTGAGAGGCCATGGGAGGATATAAGCATGGATTTTATCCTCGGGTTGCCGAGAACACAGAGGGGAAATGACTCTGTATTTGTGGTGGTTGATCGATTCTCCAAAATGGCACATTTCATTCCCTACCAGAAGACAAGTGATGCAATTCACATTGCTGGATTATTCTTCAAGGAAGTGGTACGGCTGCACGGTCTATCAAAAAGCATAGTTTCTGACAGAGATACCAAATTTTTTGGGTACTTTTGGAGAACTCTGTGGAAGAAGATGAAGACAGATCTAAAATTCAGTTCTGCATACCACCCACAGACTGACGGACAGACGGAGGTGGTGAACAGAAGCCTGGGTAACTTATTGAGATGTTTGATAGCCAATCAGCCCAAGGGATGGGATTTGGTTTTACTGTAGGCGGAATTTGTGTATAACAGTTCAGTTAATAAGAGCACCAATAAATCCCCATTCCAAATAATATACGGGAATAGCCCAAGAAATGTGTCTGAACTGAGAAAGTTGGACAAGAGAGAACAATGCAGTGCTGAGGCAGAAGAATTTGCAGAACATATGAAAAGTCTGCATGAGGAGGTCAGGAAACAAATTCTAAAAATGAATACTCAATATAAGGCAAGGGTAGACCAGAAGCGGCGGTTCAAGGAGTTCAAAGTAGGGGATGAGGTCATGGTGCATCTCAGGAAGGAGAGATTTCCTGCCAAGACTTATAACAAATTGAAGATGAAGAAATTTGGGCCATGCAGAATACTGGAGGAAAGGGAATCAGGAAATGCATATAAAGTTGAACTTCTGAGTTGGCTTGATATTTCACCTATTTTTAATATTTTAGATTTAGTGGAATATCATGAAGGGGAAAGTACAGAGGTACCAAGTGTAGAATTGTGGCAAATTCCAGCATCTACTCCAACCACCAACGAGATTGAGGAAATATTGGACACTCGTGAGGGCAGGAGCACCAAAAATAGGCAGTATTCAGAATACTTGGTAAAGTGGAAGGGTAGGTCTGTCGAAGATGCAACTTGGTTATCAAATATGGAGGTTGACCGCCTGGGTCTTTCCCCAACAAAATAGAAGTGAGGATAACTTCTAATCTACCCCGGGTGTCTGATGCAGGAGCATCCGGTGGTAGTATGAGCAATCTTGCATCCTTCAAAACTTTCTTTAAGTTCTTTATTTTGAATTATTTTGGTTCTTTTTTGGGGGGGAAGATGTAGTAAAGCAGCAGGGAAAGTTGTTAAAAGATCTAAGGCAAAGGTTGGAGTGAGGTCGCGAAATCGCGACATGTCGCGATTTCATGACATGTCACGAAATCGTGACCTCATGAGCTGCAGCAAAGGCAGGGCGAGTTTTGTCGCGATATCGCGACAGTTTTGATTGACTAAGGTAGAAGTTGTAGAGGGGTCGCGATATCGCGACGTCACGATATCGCGATGATTATCAAAATTGAGGGCAGGGTGACAGTTGGGTCGCGATATCACGACATGTCGCGATATTGCGACATGTCATGATATCGCGGCCCAGAAGAAGTTGGCCAAGGTGTACACGCGGTCAACCAGGCAAGGCCAGTTTCGGCACGTGGACAGCCACGTGTCTCATATCAGTTGTGGAGGGCACGTGTATCAACTTTATTGTGACAAGGAGAAGGCATTGCCAGTTTTACATGCGGCCGAATACGTGTATGAACACAAAGATGAGGATCACGTAGATTGTTAAGGGAGGTTTGGCCACGCATTTTTATTTATTATTTCTGGCAAAGCAGCAGTTTCAGGTGGTGACTTTATGAAGGAGACAACAGTGCAAAGGACAGTCAGAACGAAGCGGCCGGTGCAGGTTGAGGGCGGCCATTCATGTAAGCTTCTTGGTAGATCGGGTCATGGCCCATTTATGACCGAGAAATTTGAAGCTTCGACGGAGGGGGAAATTTGAATTTGAAATTTTTTTTAGGTGGAGGCATTGATTGCCTGGAGGATCGAGGCCTCGTTAAAAACTCGAGAAAATCTTTGTAAAGGGGATGGTGAGTTCGGGATTGTGGGAGAAGAAGTATGCTGAGAAAATTGTAACAAAGGACTGTATTAATGAAATTTACTGCAGATTTGTGAGAACTTGTTTGTTTGAATCTCGACCTCGCCATCAACCTTTCTAGTCTTCGGATATTAAATACCTTACACCTCCCTTGATATGAATGCCAAGTGGCATGTTCTTGCTAGCAATGTATTCTTCATGGTGTTTTGGAGACTATTATTGGAAGCATTATTTGGGTGGCATCAACCTTTAATTGGGCATTGAATAATTATTAAATAAATGCTTCACCAACCTTGAGGGCTCATCTACCTAAGAGTAAGCGTTATGAGAGAATGTGAATGCTCTCTTCCCTAGTGCTAAGTGGAACTCAATTCCCAAAAGTGTTAAGACAAATGGAAGCACCTTATTTGCATGTGAGGATGCCCTCAACATCTCTTTACCCTGAGTACTTATTGCCAACAAAAGCAAGTTGTTCACTTTTGGCTCCAATGCTTTTTCCAATGAACAATGGTAATATTCTCCCACATAGTTGGCTCCAACTATGGAGATTCTAGAATACCCCAATGTTACCCTCTTGGATAATGGTTCTTGGGTGCTTCAATAATTGTCTTCCTAGTTGGTGATTCATCTCCAATCAATGGTAGCTCTTGTTAGCTTTAGCTGGTAGTTTTTCCAAGCAATCACTTGGGTAATGCACTCCTAATTTACTCCTTGATTTTTTAACTTGTGCTTCATTATCCTTAGTTCTATCTTTCTTACAATGAGTGTTATAATTATTTTTATGCAACAAGTTTCTTACTACGTAGGCACTGATTTTGTGTCTCTTATAAACCTTTGAAACCTAAATTTTTGAGCCTTTTGTTGGCTCTACCTCTATGCTTGATGTCTACTCCTTGATGTCTATGATATGGCCGCTCAATGAATGTACTATGTTTACTATTTTAGTGTCTTTGAGACACTCTATCCTTTGTCCTTTTTTTGCTATGTAGGACAAGTGAAATATGGTGCAATGTAATGTAAATATATTTTCAATAGTTAGAATTAAATATTTTAACTTGCACCTATATTTTTGAGATCGTTAAATCTCCTTTTTCAAGTGTACTTCCTTTCTTGATGAGGTGGCTTCCTTCTCCAATATTTGGAGGTTATCTTGCTCTTTCTAGTGGCTTCTCCTTGCCCCAAGATGTTGCAAGTTTTTTGCATTATATAGTGTCTTTAGACACTTTGATATTATGTGATTTGTGCACTGTGGTCTTCCACATTAACTTAATAGCCAATGCACTTAATAATATTTTAAGAGTAACTAGTATAATGCACTAGTAATTTCTCGTTATTCCTCCTTGTAAATAACTCTTAAAAGTAATTTTAATCTTGCACTATAAGCTATGCAACTTTCACTTAAAAGTAATATCTTCTTTGTTGTAACTAGATAATAGGAAGAAGATATTTTTCTTTCTATAAACAATTATCTAACTCCTATTTTAATGTGCAAGTATTAACCTTTATAAGAAACTATCTTTTGCCCTCCCTTGAAGATTTTAATAGCAAAACCTTCTCCTTGCAAATTTTAAACTCTAATATGGTGCTTAATGAGACTTAATAATGAACCGAATATAAGTGTTCAAATAATGAACCCTTTACACCAAAGTTGCTTACCTTTAAGGTCTATGTAAATGATGTCTCTCTTGGTGATTATATTCACCAAATTTCTGGATTGTAATGGATGAAATCGCAACTCTTACTTTCTATCCAAAACATCTTTTTAGCTCACCTATTTGTAGCTTTGAAACCCTCTAACTTGTTTTCTTGAAACTATAGTTTTGTGGTTCCAACTCTCCTTCAAGATGTATCCTAGAAATATGAAATTTAGCAACTATTGATGTTGTTCAAATTTCTGATTTCTTGCTATCCTAAAATCTAAAAATTTTAGATTGCAAAGTAGTCAATATCTCCACTAAAATGTTGTTCTTGAATCTCAAAAATTTGGTATGGAACTCATCCAAATCATAACTAATATTTTCCTTCAACAACTCTTTCATTTTCTATTGTAGAAACCAATAGATCTCCTTTCTCTGAATGAGCCTTCTAGCCTTCAAATGTAATCTTAAAATATCTCAGATTTGGTAGCTCCTTATATCTCCTTTCTTCTTCAACCTCCTTGTCAAATTTTGACTTCAATATAGGCCTTATTCTCAAGAATATAAAAGTCTTGAGGTCTTCACAAATATCCTCTAAAATTTGGCAAGATTCTTGCCAAATCCTTCTCCCTTGGGCTTGTTTTCAGATGGTGACAATTATCCCAAGTTCTTCACTATCAGGAACTTCTCCTTGGTGGTAAATTTTTCCAATAATTTTTCCTAGGAAATCCTTCAAAGGCCTTCTCCAAGTCTTCTTCAATGAGGCTCTCCAAGCCTTGTTGTCTCTCCTTGAGACCTCTTCTCTAGGATCTTCACTCTCATAGCTTCTCTAGTCTTTCTCAATGAGACCTTTCTTTCAACCTTCCATTGTGGAAGTGTTGCAATGAGATCTCCTTCTTGCATCTCTAAATTATTTTACTTCTAGAATGGAACCTTCTATAGGTCTTCTCTTCAACTTTTCAATGGAGATATCCAATATTCAATCTTCTCATGACTCTTTTCCTTGAGTATCTTCCTTCTTCAATGGAGTATTCTTTTTAGGACCTCCTCCTTGGTTTGCAGTCTTCAATATTCAATGGAGATCACCAATATCCTATATTCACCATGAATTTTCTCTAGAGTCTCTTCTTTTTCAAATCTACGATAAGGCTCCTATGGCCTTTTTTTTCACTTCTACAATCTACAAGTCTACAATCTCTAGAAATGGGACCTTTTCTTTAGGTATCTAAATATTTGATATTTTATTTGTTGCTTTTGGTTTTTGAATGATTCTAAAAACATATTCTTCCTATGTCTATGTAGGAATCTTTCCAAATTTATTAGAATCTCCTTTTCCTACAATAAGTATTAGGACTGTAATGGAAGAAACTCTAAATCTAGAGATAATTAATCTTCACTAGTTGATTTATCAATCTAGTAAAATCAACATTGAGTCCTAATCTTCACAAGATTTTCTACAACTTTGTGGAAATAATATAGTCAAATGCAATCTCAAAAACTCTAAAAATTAGATTTTTTGATTCCTCTCAATCTCACTTCTAGCTCTCCCTATTTTCTATCGATCAAATTTAGTCTCATGCATGTGTTTAACTGGTATTTTTAGTTAGTTATATCCCACTTTTTTTTAATTTTTCTTCCAATGTGACTGTATTAGGGTGGTACGACCTTGACTAGGGGTCATCCCTTGTTAGGATGGCCTCTACAGGCCATCCCTTGGAGGTATAACTAGGGTTCTAAAGGGAAACATCCCTTGTTTGAGTGGTAAAAATCATGGTTTAAGCCCTAGGGCTGCCCAAGGTGGGTCATATGATCTTTAGGGAGTCCATATAGGTAGTCTCCCAAATATGATGCATTTTAAGTGTCTACATAAGAATTTGCTAAGTTGAAAATTGACATTCTTGTGCATCTCAATACTACATTAGGAGAAATGAATGCAAAAACTAAATCTATATAACCCTTAGCTATTTATTGCCCAAGGTACAAAAATAAGCATGCTCTTAAATATTACCCATTAAAAAAAACCTCCATATCTACTATTTGTAGCATTTGTACTAAAGGACATATCACAGAGCAATGTCAATTACTTCCATGACTCAAAAACATCTTAGAAACACAATTAGAAGAACTCAATTTTGTTGAGCAAAGACAAGGAGAAAATTTTCCACAATATCAATATAAAAATACCCCATGTTTTCCCATAAATTGGGAATAAAATCCTTGGTCTATGCCATAACCAGAACCACCACAAAAATATTGGAATCAACCTCCATGGTCATCCTCTCATGAATGGTCATAATCTATGTGGACAAATCCATAATGAAATCAACAATATCCACAATGGAATCAACAAAATCCACCATGGATGAAATCACAATCACATTGACAAAACTATGGATAACAGTAGTACCCATAACAAGTTTAACATAGGTACCAAAATCCACCACAAAATTTATTTCCTAAACCTACTCAAAATTTTCATTAGGGTCAACAATCACAATAACAACAACAAGTGAAACTGTTGGAAATTTGAGGTATTTTATGTTTTCATTGATGTCACATGGATCACATTGAGTTTTGGTGGCCAAAGTATTTCATAAATAAGCATTTATGATATTTTTGGAAATCATGAATATATACAGGGTTTTTGTGTAAACCAAGGCAGGCAAAATAAAATGTTTTATTTAAAACCATGGACGGTATATTTGAAATGGGTTTTTCTTAAAAACCTAGGTTGGTTTTTCATTTTTTCCAAAAGGGTGCCCCAATGATGAAGATATTTAATTTTAAATATTTAAGTTTAAATTTTAATTATTTAAAAATTAAATTTAAATTTAAAATTAAAAGTTAATTTATAGCGCTGACATCAAAAGAAGGGAGGAGGCATATAATATTAAAGTTTAATTTATAGCATCGACATCAAAAGAAAGGAGGAAGGCATATATAAATATGACACCAAATTCTTTGATTTATTTCCTATGTCCTCAATGATGGTGATGCATTTGAATTGCTAAGGGAGTGAAAGGTGCCAGCGTGTTAAAGAGTGTGCAAAGAGTGTTCGTTCAAAGAGGGAGCAAAGGCATCGTAGCTCGTTCGAATCTAGTGAAAAAATGAAGCAATAAAAGTAAGGGAGGTCCCTTACCAAGCACCATAGGTGCTTGTGGCCTAGCAGCAATAAGAAGGTGCATAAGGTGTTGAAGCGCCAGCAGATCCAAATTTTGAATCCCGTTGGTGCTGATTTTGCAAATTTAAAGGGAGAAATCTTTTGGCGCACGTGGTGTTTAAGGACACGATCGGAGCAAACAACTAGAAGGTTTATGCTCATTGTTCTATATGAGCGGTTGGCTCATGTGGTTGTTGGTGCTGCGGTTAGAGTGGTGCAGGGCCAGTGACCGGGGATCGAGTCCCACTGAGGACAAAGGCAAGTTAATAATTTTTCCTAATATTTTATTTTTCTAAGGTTTCCCTAGGAGAGATAAGGGTTGTGATGCATGTTGAGAAAAAAGATATTTCTGGTGATTTTCCTTTTAGAAGTATATCATATTATATATCGTTGGAAATCTTATTTCGAGGGCTATTTGACTAACTTACTTAGAGGGAGAAATAAGGTGTATGTAAAGAGATATTTCTATTTTTGTAAAGAGGTTAAAAATTGAAGGTTGTTTTGTTATTTTTCAAAAGTAATTAATTCTTTCATAAGGGGACATGATGCATTTTATTGAGTAGGAGTGATAAGGTGTTATTTGGATATTGTTGTTATGTTATTACTCAAGACCTCTAACCCTTTTTAATATTGAAAAAGAAAATGTGTTGAGTGTGGCAGATTTCTAAAGAGGTTTCTTCATCTTCATAAAATGTATGGGCACATTCTCCTATTGATTTATTATGGTGGTTGATTTCTAAAATATGATTGAAGATAAAAGGATTGATTGTGGTTTCCTTTTCTAAAGTGGTTGGTTGAATGCTTCAAGATTTTTTGATTTGAGAGTTGTGTTTAAACCTTGTTTTATAAGCATAGTTGTTGAAGCCCATTGGTTATGCAAAGAACTTGAAAAGAACATGAGTATCATTTTTATGTGAGATTTGTGGTTGAGCATTGTCAAAAATATTTGGGTTGGTTGATACATGCTTGGACTGGGGTTTTGTGAGAAAGATATGTCTCTTGTGATGATTGGTTGAGTTGAGTTGATTGAGCCTAGTCAAGTGATGTGTAAAGTGATTGTTCAAGTTCCATGAAACAAACTATTCTATAAATATGATTTGAGTTGAGATTGAGCTTAGAACATATTGAGTCTCTAACAATTCTCTTTATGCTTCTATGAGTTGACTTGAGTTGATTTGAGATTGATTTGAGTTGATATCATTGTGGATCATTGTTGTCATTCATTGTAGAGTGCTTTGTCATTCATTGTTGAGTTCATCATTGAAACTTGCCTTTGTATATTTGTGGATGAGATTTGAATGCTACTTGAGCATGATTTGTTGAGCCTCTGATAAGGCCTTTGGGATAGATTTCTGGATAGATTTATGGCAGTTTTTGTGCATTATTGATTGAGACTTGAGAAGGATTTTGGGACATATTTTGAGTAAATTCTTAGTGAGCTTGTTGGACAGATTTTGATCAAGTTCTTAGTGAGCTTGTTGAGCATATTTGGACAAGTTTTGTGTGAACTTGTTGAGCAGATTTGGACAAGTTTTATGTGAGATTGTTGAGCAGATCAGTGGAGTGCCTAGCTGAGCATATTAGTGGATTTCCTACCTAAGAAGATCAGTGTGTTGCCTAGCTGAGCAGATCAGTGGATTGCCTAGATGAGCAAATCAATGTGTTGCCTAGCTGATCAAATCAATGGATTTCCTACCTAAGCAGATCAGTGTGTTTCCTAGCTAAGCAGATCAGTGGATTGCCTACCTGAGAAGATCAGTGTGTTGCCTATATGAGCAGATCAATGGATTACCTATCTAAGCAGATCAATGTGTTGCTTAGCTGAGTAGATCAGTGGATTACCTACCTGATCAGATCAATGTATTGCCTACCTTTGAGTAGATCAATGTATTGTCTAGATTTGAGCAAATCAAAGTAATCATTGTATTGGATAAGAATTCTTATTTCTATGTGAAATGTTATAAGGATATTATCTTGTGGAGTGCCCCACATTGGGGGAACCACGTTAAATCTTGTCTCTAAATTGTGTGTGTTGACTTGTGCTCTTTCTTACTATTGCTATCTGAGTTATTAATGCACACTGCTATATTTTTTTATTGTAATTAAGGACATTAATTGATATTAGTTTGGAAATAAATTAAAAATTAGGCGTTCTACTGTTCACCCCCCCTCTCATTATAAGCTTGTGTTCTTTAGAAACAACCTCCACTTTCAGCCTAACTTATGGCCTACCCCAATAATATTAGACAGGTAGCTTCTATCTATGTGGTTGAATCTAATGATACTGCCATGATAAATGTAAATAATTTTAGCAATATCTAGTTATGTTTAGGAAAGACACTTCCTGTACCTACTCCACCTATCATTATAGAAATGGGAACTAATAAAAATAAACAAGACTCATCTACATCTGACCCACAATAATCACATGTTGAGAAAGAAAAAGAAAAATAAGACTTACCTTGAAATGATTTACCACCTTCATCATAAAGAGTACCTATAGACACCAAAATAGCACCAATTCGATTATGTGACAACAAGCATCGATCGTATTGACACACACAGCCCCTAGGGTAGCCCCCAGAGGTTAAACAGTGGTCCTAATCACTCCCAACAATAGTTTGGAAGGTCAAGAGTCAATTTTGGCACCTTTTGGCACTTTTCTCCATACTCGCACCACCCTAGGATGAATACAAACTGGTATTCACCCCTATCAGGGATGAATAGCAGCATTCGCCCCAGGGTGAGGAGAATAGTAGGTTTGACTAGCAAAAAAGTCAAACCTCGATAAGTTTGCCAGTTAACTGCAGCTTCAGGACATGCAATTATGAGGAACGAATTCAAATCAAGAAGAGAGACTTTAGTCATGCATGTATTTATTTTAGAGACCTCATACAAGAATACTCTAAATCAGGGAATAATATTCTCTCAAAATAGGACAATCAACTCAAGTGGCGCCCTCGCATGCGCATTCAAAAAAAGAGACCCTAGGTCTATAAATTGGTGATTTTTCTCACCTAAAAAGAAGATACAGAGAGGAGCTTCTGGAGCAATGAAGTGCTACTAAAATATATCCTCACCCATTGTTTGTGCTTTCACATCCTTGATCTCTCTTTTGGAGGGAGGTTATTGGGTGATTATTAGAGGCGCATTCTAGACCCAAACCCAACAATTTGGCCATAATATTCCACAAAATTTGTCTAAAACACCCCATAAGAATTTTTGGACCCATCCCAAGTGGATTGGTGCCGAAACAGAGTCCCAAACGGTGGGTGTCTTGCCCCCGGGCACCCCCAAGCTATCGCAGCCCTAATCGCCCCACCCCGAAGTGATTAGAAATATGTGATATATTTCTTTGATTTTTATTTTTCATCTTATTCTAGGTTATTTAAATAGGCTGTAGTTTAAATTTCACTTCATTCTGAGCATTTTTGACCAGGTTTTGTCATTTCCTGCCTTTACTAATTTGTAGATGGCACCATCAAAATATGGGTGATAGAGGTCAAATTGGAGAAATCTGACCTTCTGGGTCTTCCCAAAATACCCCCAATTAGCTAACCCCAACTTTTTAGGCCATTTGGAGCTTCCTATATAGGACATTGAAGAGGGTGCTTTCTAATAATTTATTGTAGGTTTATTCGTCCCGCCCCAGAGCGAATACAAATTTGTGAAGAATTTCCTGACTGTTCTTTTTGTAGTGGCTTCCTGATAAGGTTTTATTGCTTCTATAAAATTTTCAGTTTTTTCTAATGTTATTTGGTCATCGTTTTAAGATTTTCATGCATACACTAACGGTAGGCCTTGGGAAATACATATTCTATTCTATCTGCAGGTGCTACTAATATTTTATGTTTCTTTGAATGCAGGTTTTCGACATCAGAGAAGTAGGAAGGAGTCAACAATCATATACACAAGTTGCGGCGATGTTTTGGTCTGCCCATCTTACATGTGGGCACGCGGAAGAAGGATTGCTATCCATGGATGTGATAAGAAACATATTTAATGCTCCTATCCCCTAAAAGGTAAGGAGAGATATTGTAACATGACTTTAAAAGCATATCAATAAAGAGGACTGGATTCCATATTGCTTTTATCTTATGTTGATTCATTTATGTTCTTTCCTTTCATGCATCTTTCAATATATAGGCTTTTAGCGTTAAGTTTGGTTCTACACGCATTGTTCTTGGCATTTTCCTTTTTTGTTTCCGTATCCTCGTGCTTTCAGTGGCGATCACGGTGGTACCTTTGTCCCTTGATTTTTATGATTAACTTTGTGATCAAAGTTGCTTTTTTTTCATACAGGTACCAAGTTTTCAAACATTGGACTGTTGTTCGTTTCTATCTGTGACGAGTACAGAGCTGGAATTTGTCTTATCCAGGGACGAATAGGAATTTGTCCTACCCTAGAATGAATATAGATATATTATTCGTCTCACCCTGGGATGAATAGCTCTCTGTGCAATTTCAGGGCAAAAATTCAAAGACATACGATTTGGGCAGAGAAGAGGTAGAGGTCCTAAACACCTTCTGTCAATTCTTTGCTTTCTGTTCTCTGGTTATTTTCTTGCATAGGAGAGTTTGAATGCTTGTTTGCTTCATTTATGCAACTTAAAAATAACCCCACACACCACATGGTAATTTGAAACAACAAGGATTTGGTCGTAAAACCCCAACCCTTGAGCAAGACCAACGATGGATTTTATCATCACCTTGGCTTGAGATACTGCATATATAACCCTGATCGCGACTGTTGCTAGACGTAAATACTGATGAAAGCTGACCAAGTGTAGCTGGGGTGATTCCCAGTGCATGGGGATAAGTCTTCTATGGTAGGTGTCATAAACAGAGTGATTCCCATTTCGTACCACCTACGTTCCACGTACCATCTGCTCTCACCTACCAATAGTTTCCCTCACATAAGGGCGGGTATATAGAGAGTTTGGTATATCAGCCTGGCAATGGTATATCGAAGGGGTGACAATTTTTGGGAGTCATAAGAACCATCATATTGCATTTAAACATTCTTTACAAAAGCTTTCAAACAAACATCAAAACACACTAAACCAGGTTTAGGGCACACTTTTAATCTTTAAACGAGATAATCATTGTTTTGTGTGTGTGATATTTCTTGTTTAGTGTAGCATAAGAAATCCTAAAAGAAGATAAAAATATATGCATATTTAGGTAAGCATCACCATGGTATACACCGATAGCCAAGCCCAATCATGGAAAAGCGTTACAAAAAGTGTAAAAAAGGGGGCAAGTCACCTCTGATATAGTCCTAAGGACATGGTAATCCTACCTTGGTGGCCTGACACACACGATAGTCCACATCATGCCATTATATAATAGGACTATAGAGGCACCTCTTTGAGAGGCACCCCCACTCAGCATAGATCCTTTCAAGAGGACAACCTACATGTGGCACTCAACATATATAGGAGGCCTCCCTTAGATGTTCGTTATGAGTGGCCTAGTGATGAAGTGCTAGAGCAACATAGGGTCCATAAGGAGGGGCCACATGATTTTGTCATCCCTCCTCTACCTCGTATTGCTATTAGAAACACTAGACAAAATCTAGAGTATCAGGCTCTCCAGATAGGGTAAGACAATTATGCCCGCACCTTGAATGCATACGAAATGGAGTATGAGGAAGACCACCACATTCCTCAAGACTAATACACAGTGTGGGAGTGATGTACCTCTGCACCTGCTATGTATTAGGATCACCCATGGAGGCTTGAGAAGGTCCCAACCCCTCACGTGCATAAAGTAGAAGTGTATGATAGGCACAACCCCTTGGTGCGAGACAGGTCCCCGCGACCTTACCAAGTGCTTCCTCCGAGACCTCCTAGACCTGAGCGGGAGGCCACTCCCAAAAATAATGATGGGCACCCTCTACGAGCACCCACACATGTTTATAGGTCTCGGCCAGGCACTCCTTAAGAAGCCTATGAGGAGTATGAACAAGAAGAAAAGAGGGTTGAAACGCCCCACCAAGGCAGAGAGGGTGTTATCCAGCCACCTCTCCATAGGCCTCAAGTTCCCCGCAACCCACAATGGGAGAAAACTAAAGAGGAATAAATTAAATCTTTCGATGCATATAAAGCGTTGCTAGAGTGCTTAGAGTCTGTGGAGACCAAGACTTCTGGGCCCCACAAGCCTACTTTATGCCAACTTCGTAGTCATCCTGTGCATCCGTCAGTGCCGACATATCCATACCCTAAACACTTTAAACTGCCCCAATTGGCACTCTTTAGAGGGGAGGAGGATGCCCAAGAGCACATGACTAGGCTCCTAAGTTAGTGCTTTGGCATTCATTATAACGATGCTTTGTTGCTAAGAACATTTATAACCACATTCGTAGGCCCTGCCTCGGATTGGTTCACTCAGTTGCCAAAACATAGCATCAGTAACTTGGATCAGCTAGTGGATGCATTCCTCGAATGCTTCACCTTCAACACCAAGAAAAAGGCATCACTAAGTGACCTAGCTAGCCTCAGGAAGTATGAGGAAGAAACCATGGTGGCATATAGGAATCGGTGCTTTCAAAGCTACCCTACCTCCCTCCCATGTCTGACCTGACCCAAATGTTCTCAAAGAGCTATTTGAGATCGATCTCTATGCTATTGTAGCTATAGCAATATGCCACTCTTGAGGAAGCTCTAGTGCAAGCCAGAATCATTGAGGAGATCAAGATACAGGATGATGAGATTGCCAAGCCAAAGAAGAAAGAATGGCCTAAGAACACCAAAACAGGGACCATGCAACAGAAACCCACTACAGTCAATCAGGTTGATATAAATGTCCCTAAGCCTGCATAAGCAACGTAGCCTCAAAATTCTAACTATCAGGTGGTGCCTCCTAAAAATTATGATAGATAAAACCAGAGGCAGGAACAAAATCAGCAGCATCACCCTAGGTGACAATTTACACCTTACACAGAGTCCAGGGACTCCCTGTTTGACCGCTTGTCAGTAGTGAATTTGATCAACTTGCTAGAGATTCAAACTATAGACCCCAATGAGCCAAAGCCTAAGGAGTATCAGGAGGACTTGTATTGTAGGTTCCACAGGTGGAAGGGACATGACCTTAATGCATGTTGGAAGTTCAAAGGCTTGGTGCAAGACCTAATCGACAACAAGACATTGGCGGTGGACAACCCCGTAGCGCCAAACAACCAACATATGGGAGTCTTTAGAGACCCCTTGCCTACCCATGATGCATAGGAAAAACCCCTTCAAGTCAATGAGGTGCAACATAATTTCCCCATGCAGGGGTATGTAGGGATGATAAGCATAGTGACTAGGAACAGGAGGTATCAAGGAGCTGCCCCTGCAGAGGCCACTGGAGAAGTTCCATCAACGTCACAACCTCAATAGCACCCTACGCAACTTCCCCCACCTAGACCAATGGCCATGATTTGGACTAGACTTACCCAAAGTCTAAGTACCACGTCGGCTAGGCTCTCCATATACGAGCTCATTCAACAATCAGTGCCCCATCGGGAGGCTCTAATGGAGATATTAAAAGCCATCGAGCTGTAGCCCCATGAAGCAAACTCTTTTAACAACTTTGTGGGACATGTAAAACAATGTACAGAACCAGTCATCACCTTTAGAGAAGATAAATTGAAATCAGTGACTAGTCATGTGGCGGATCCACACCTGCATGTCATTGTGTGGGTCAATGGGATTCTGTATAAAAGGGTGTTGGTGGACACTGGCTCATCCAATAATATCATCACAATAGCATCATTGAAACATCTGAAGTTGTTGGCATCTCATATCATGGCCTCCACCTATACTCTTTAAGCATTCAATGATGTAATATGCTCGATGGTTGGCACAATTATCCTACCCATCCAAGTGGGACAAAAGACTATTCATACATTGTGCCACATATTGGAAGGTGAGATGGCTTATAATATCTTATTGGGCCGGCCTTGGATCAGGGACATGAAGTGTGTCCCTTCAATAGCTCATCAGCGCATAAATTATATATTTGAAGGACAAGTGGATGTAGTTTCGACAGACTTAGAGCCCTTCAAGTACTACAATACAGTGCAATTCATGCCGCAATCAACCCTTCCATCAATGCATTTGGATTTTCAATTGAATCCATCTAACCAGGGTCTGATTTCGTAAGCATCCCTATTGTTGAGTCCATCAAATCCCTAGTAGGGTCCATCTTCCTCATCTGGTCCTTCACCAACGATGCCACCTATAGTGGCCACACCAAAGGAAAAGGGAAAGAAACCCCTAGAAGAGGAACCACTCTAGTCTATCGTAGCAAGCCAAGGCCTTTTTAAAATTATCAGATAACCATTCATAGATTTGCAAGGCAGTAAAACCAAGAAGTCAATTGGATATTCCTATGAGGATATTATTATGGGAATAGCTTCTATAATTCCTTATAATTTAGCTATAGATCTATCAACAATTTCTCATATAGTAGATGTAGGATTCCAGTTATTCAATTGTAATATTTGCATCATATCCTTTGTCATAACATTTATGGCTACCCCAAGATCATTAAAAAAATTGGATATATGCATTGATACTATGGTTACCATGACTAATGGACTTCCTGGATCACCCTATTTTGGTGGAATAAGTAACTTAGAAAGAATATCAGCCAACTTTCCATCTACTTGTAAAATTTTAGAAAAAAAATTGATCGTTTAAAATTAAAGGGGGTTTTTATCAAGGCTCCCAAAACCTGATTACAACAAGTCAAAGACTTTAAAAGCAAGGTCACAGGAAGGCCATAGGAAAGGACAAGAAAATCTAGAGGAAAGGCAAAAGGATTACCTTTCAGGACAAGCTTAAGCATAGCCTTTTGGGACAGGCTAAAGGATAGCCTTATAGGACAATATGTTTTATATATATATATTTTTTAATGAAATTTGAAATAGGGCCACCCTGCCCAAATAATCCATACATCATTTGCAAGAAGTATGGAGAACAAGAGGATGCAGTAACATGACGCAAAAAAAAAATAGTAGGCCAACACAAGACCTAAAACCACCAAATTAAAAACTCCCCATGAAGGTTGAAGGAGCGGAGAAACCACCAAGACGAAGCAACCCACACAGGAAAGAAATAAGGAATGCAGAGAAGCAGAACCAAAATAGCAACTTGTGCGGGGCCTATAAAATTGAGCAGCAAGACTAAGTATTTACATAGGCCATAAAATCCTCTTGCACACAAAGAATAATTTCATCCCACATTTTTGGCACCTGGAAAACCATTGAAACTAGCACCAAGAAGACATTTATAGGAAAAGGCATCACACAAAATCTAGGGACCCAGGGATGTCCTTGAACATAGGCATAGGAAGGAAACCCTCGAAGTGGTTGGAAAAAAGGTAGAAAAGTGAAGAAGTGACCTCCCACACTAAGGATATATATAAGGATCAATGAAGTGCTAAGAAAAAGGGACAAAGCTGAGCCACACCACAAAGGAAATCCATAAAAAAATAGGACAACCAAATAGCAGAAGATAAAGATACCTAGAACATAAAAAATGGGTACAGGGATAGTCCTAGGGATGTCTTGAAGAGCAGAAGAGATAGGGAAGGACCCAGGGACATCACAGTCTAGAAGCACATGGAGGAAACACAAAAACCAATGAGGAAAGGGGCATACAAGTGGAAAAGAGACCTACCACCCTAAGGAGATCATCTGTAGTCACAATTAGTCGTATGGAGGATCCAAAATATGCTTAAGTACTAGGACAAAACTAGATCCAAGGGAGAGGGAAGCAGGGAAGCGGATTAGGACATCCCTGCGGGATGTTCCCTGCTCCCCCGTCCCCTATAGTTTTGATGTACACTTTTAAAAAATAATTTCTTCTTCCTTCCTAGTTTTTCAATGTAAAGGTACAAAACAAATATGTTGATTAATATTATATCATTAATAGCTTGTAGTAAAGTAATTGTGATGTTTAAGCATTTTAGTTCCTTTACTAACTTTGATTCTAAAGATATTTTATATATCTCAAACCATTAATGGTATGGTACTCATTTGCTGCTATTCAAGTACTGCAATACGATGCAATTCATGCCGCAATCGACCCTCCCATCAAATCCATCTAACCAGGGTCTGATTCCACAAGCATCCCCATTGTCGAGTCCATAAAATCCCCAGCAGGGTCCATCTTCCTCATCTGGTCCTTCACCAACGATGCTAGCTACGGTGGCCACATCAAAGGACAAGGGAAAGGAACCCCTAGAAGAGGAACCACCTCTAGTCTCAACCATCTCTACCAAAGAGATGCCTAGCCGAATGGAAGTCGAGATGCCTAGTTCACCCTACATGGAGTGGAATCTAGAAGGACTCCCATTTTCTCCCCCTCAACCACCAACGATCACCGTTGAGATGGCCAACACGGGCTTGGGGGAGTATATAGTGAGAAATATTGTAGCAACACCCACACTTGAGTCCATGCAGGACATGGGGAGACCTTGCCTCCCCATCGGCTCTGTGGTTCCTCTAGGCTACCCACCCAATCAGACAAACTTTGTTTATGGGAGCTTGGATAATGGCATTGAAACTTGTATGCAAGAAGATGAAGATGAAGAGCCCTTTGCTAAGGATGTCAACTATTTTTCCAACCTAGAATTTGCATTGAGATATCTTGGCCAATGCAATTGGCATGGATATGGGTTGGGTAGGTATGAGCAAGGAGTGTGTGTTCTTTGCCAATCGAGATATCAAATTATGTATGACAAGTTAGGAGTAGGGTTCAACCACCCCCTACCCCTAGAAATCTTGGTAGAGAACTTGCAAGGCCTAGGGATAGGCAACAAGGATGGGTTGGCATTAGATCCATATGCCAATCCTAACACAACATATACATTGGGGGATTATCACCCATTGCTAACAACCAACCTTGTTGACCATAACAACCTTTTCCCTTTGGCCGAAAAGGGAGACAAGTCGAGGACTCACCTATAAGAAGGATATGGACAAGACCAAGAAGGGTCTTTAGAAGATGAGTCAAAATATGAGGTAGCACCTTGGGATCCTTTCGAGTCTGATAGAAATCATTCACAAGTACATCCCATGGATGATTATTAGGAGAGCTTCCTGACAATGTTCCCTTTGGATGCTCCAAATGAGCATATGCCACCTTAAGAGAATCAGGCCCCCCCGTAGAAAGCAGAACAACCCCGATGGGACCACATTAATTTGCTTGAGCAAGATAAGCCTCATATGTCGTAAATAGTTGTTGGAGCCAATGAAGGCATTTGGATCTCCGACAGTGATTATGAAGATGAAACTGAGATGACTTATCTCAATCATATGCGACAACAACAATATCCCTTGGACATAGACAACATGTTTGAATAGTTACACATAGGGCCAAGGCATAGGTGGCACCTAAACCAGGTGCAGTTATAACAATTACTGCACCTGCCACTCCAAGTACACAGAGAGCATCTTCTACCTAGAGACCCTATACAACCATCAGTGCCTAGGGCGGACCCTATCTTTTTATCCATGCATAGGGCTAATCCATTTGTGCCAGTACCCACAGAGCTAGATCCGGAGCACAAATATCATCTAGGATGTCTAAGCAGTCATACCCACGATAATGGAGACAACAATCATTTCATTAACATGATATCCATTGACTTAACCACCCCCATCCATGATCCAGTCGACCCGACACGGTCATTGCATCTAGACCTAGAGGCTATAGACTGGGATTGCGCTGACACATCGCCATCTCCATTAGAGTACTGGCCTTGTGGTGGGATGTTCCATTTCACCCCAGGATAGACTCAAGATGTCTTCCATGCTGAAGAGGAACCTGATGTTTCGAATGACAATCTCAAATCAGCAAACGATATCCACTTGATCCCAACTCCACACCAGTTGGAGGACGGGTCTCACATGTCGATCGAGGAGATGACTGACGTAGACATCAGATCAGATCTAGTGAATTTGCAAATCATCAAGCTGGGGGTAAGTCTATCCCCCGAAGAGCAAGCCGACTACATTGCCCTTCTCAAAGAGAAGAAGGAGGTTTTTGAATGGTCTTACAAAGACATGTCGGGGCTAGACCCGTGGCTAGTCATGCATAATCTAACGCTTGATCTGACAGTCAAGCCAGTAAAGCAAAAACTATGTAAGATGCACCCAACAGTAGCCTTAATGGTCAAATACGAGCTACAAAAGTTGTTGGATGCACAGTTTGCCATCTACGTGGATTACCCACCATGGTTGTCTAACATGGTTCCCATCAAAAATCTCGATGGGAGGATTTGCATATGCATCGATTTTTGAGATCTAAACAAAGTGAGTCCTAAGGATGATTTTCCCTTATTGAGCATCGACGCATTGGTAGATGCTATAGTGGGCCATGAAATGCTTTCCCTCATGGATGGTTTCTCGGGATACAATCAAATTTGTATCAATCCCAAGGACCAACTAAAAATGGCGTTCATAATGCCTTGGGGGACATTTTGCTATAAGGTCATGCCTTTTGGCCTTAAAAATGTTGGCACCACCTACCAACGTGCCATGACGTACATCTTCCATGATTACATGCACAAAACTTTGGAATATTACATGGATGATTTGTTGGCCAAATCTCTTTTGCGCCCAGATCATCTCGATGAAGTAAGCAAGATCCTCGATCGCCTCATGGAACATAAAGTCAGACTAAACCCCAAGAAGTGCATATTTGGCATCACATCTGGAAATATATTGGGTTACATAGTCTCCAAATGAGGAATTGAGGTAGACCCAAACAAATTCAAGGCAATCCTTGAAATGCTTCCCCAAACTACCATCAAGTAGCTCAAAATCCTGCAGGGAAAGGTCGCGTCAATTAAGCGCTTCATAGCGCAACTATCTGACAAGTGTCGACCCATGAATAAATTATTGCACAAGGGGGTAACATTTCACTGGGATGATGAGTGCCAATCAGCATTTGATGATATTAAACAATACTTGGCTTCACTGTCAGTATTGGCACCACCTAGACCAGGAGTGTCGTTCTACTTATACATCTCAGCTACTGATGTGGCACTGGGTGCCATGCTATCCCAAAAAAATGAACTACACAAAGAACAGGCTACTTACTATCTTAGCCGTAACTTGGTCAGTTATGAATTTAACTATGCATACGTTGAAAAGCTCTACTTGGCAGTGGTGATTGCTACAAAAAAGCTATGCCACTACATGCTCAGCACTACGACGTATGTTGTGTCTAAGGAGAATCCATTGCGATACATGATGAGTTGTACTTATCATAGTAGTCGCACGGTGAAATGGATCATGTTGTTGACGAAGTTTGACATAGAATTCACTGGACAAAAATCCATAAAAGGTCAAGTCATCATTGATCAACTAGAAGAGGCTCCTCTTGAAGAGGATCAGCCTCTGACCGTAGAACTACCTAATGATGGGATTTTTCATGTTTCAGAATTGCCAAATTTTGATGAGCCTGAGTCACAGGCTAACATGACCTTATTCTTTGATGGTTCTAAATGTGAGCAAGGAGGTGGTGCGAGAATTGTATTCTTCACTCCACAATGGGATCCAATACCTTTATCATTTAAATTACACTTCCTATGCACCAACAACAATGCAGAATACAAAGCCTTGCTCATAGGTCTTCAGACAACAATCACCATGAACATTAAATGTTTAAACATCTTTGGTGATTCTTTGTTAATTGTCAATCAAGTAAAAGGGGTATTCAATGTAAATGCCCAGTTTTGCAAGCCTACAAAGCCCTTGTGGACAAATTCTTGGCACAACTTGAATGGTATGACAACGAGGCACTCACTCTATCATCGAATCATTTTTTGGATACTATGGCCTCCTTGGGGTTACTAATCCTGCAAGACCCTTTCGGTGAGATGACAACCATTTAGGTCAAAACACTATCATAATCCATGATGGAGCGTGTAAGATCTGACCTAACACCAAGAATCCACCTGATACAGATTGAACCATATCAGGATGGGTTCTCTCAAATCCATGATTGTCTGACTCGAGCCAACTGGGGGTCCTTGTTCTCCCTGACCCCTATTAATAGCAACACAACGCTATTTTTAAAAGTTCTTTCCCACTTCACTTTTTCTAGGGATGAACTTCAAGAGGGATTGGTCGTTCATACCATCGAGGTTTCTGATCAGCAGGATTGGTACACACCCATAAGGGATTACCTCAAGCTAGGTAACCTCCCACTTGGATTGACACAAGCCATGAAAAGATCATTTAAACAAAAAGAAACAAAACATGTCTTGTTAGGCGATGTTTTGTATCGTCGAAGCTATGAAGGAATCCTCCTCCATTGCTTGGACCAGCAAGAGTCTACTTGGGCGATCACCCAAGCACACAATGGTACATGTGGTGGCCACTTCAGTGGTATGGCCATTGTAAAGCTCATTCTTTGCATGGGCTATTATTGGCCATCTTTAGAGCGAGATTGTTGCGCATATGTAAAGAAGTGCGTGAAGTGTCAACACCATGCTAATTTGACACACATACCTTCTCAGGCCTTGCAACCGATCCAATCGACTTGGCATTTTTTGTAGTGGGGCTTTGATCTAATTGAAAAGATCTCCCCTATGTCATCGAGTCGTCACACGTTCATCATAATGGCCACAGAGTACTTCACCAAGTGGGTGGAAGCAATTTCGCTAACCTCTACAACTGGAACCTGCATTGTAGAGTTTATTTTACATAACATCATATGTCATTTTGGTATTCCATCCAAGATCCTATCGGATAATGGGACGTCATTCAAGAATAAATATGTGCGTGCTTTGACCACAAAGTACAAAATTTAGCATAGTTTTTCAACACCCTATTATCCGTAGGCAAATGGGCAAGCAGAAGCGTCAAAAAAAATGCTAGTTGTCATCCTCAAAAAGACCAGCATAGATAGTCATAAGGATTGGCACATTCAGATCCTCCTTGCCCTGTGGGCTTATTACACTAGCATTCAGATGCCCATTGAGGCAACTCCATTTTCACTGGTGTATGGCTCCGAGGCAGTCATGCCTCTCGAGTTGGAAATCCCTTCCCTGCGCATTTCAATGCAAGAGTTCATCGATGATGACACTGCACGATAGGCCCGGTTAGACCAACTAACATTGCTCGATGAACGATGCATCAATGCTATCGAGCATTTGCGTATCTATCAAGAGTGACTTAAGAAAGCATACAACATGAAGGTCCACCTAAGGGACTTTCGAGTTGGTGACTTGGTCTTAAAAGAGAACCAACAAAATTCTAATTTTTCATCCCATCTAAGGGACAAGTTCATGGAAAACTGGTTAGGTCCTTATGTGATTGACAATAGAATAGGACCTGGAACATACCGACTCACCTCTCTTGAAGGAATCAAGGAACTAGAACCCTTGAACATCAGTCATTTGAAGCCATTCCACATCTAGAGAGCCATAGTCCAACAAAAATCTCCAAGGATTCTCACAATCACTTGGTCAACCCCTAAACACCCCAAAGGTCTCCATAAACCCTTTGGTCAAACCAAAAGCTTCAAGGATTCTCACAATCACTTGATCAACCCCTAAATGCCCCAAAGGTATCCATAAACCCTTTGGTCAAACCAAAAGCTCCAACGATTCTCACAATCACTTGGTCAACCCCAAAAATGCTCCAAAGGTATCCATAAACCCTTTGGTCAACACCAAAAGCTCCAAGGGTTGCCATAACCACTTGGTCAAAAAAAAAAAATATATATATATATATATATATATATATTCAAAAAAACAAACAAAAACAATAAAATCATCAAAAATAACAAAAAAAAAATTGCATTTCAATTCCATGCATACTCGTAAAAATCAAAATACAAAAATATAGGTTGCATTAGGCATCACATCCATACATTGCATATTTGCTAGGTCATACAAGTCAAAAGCACCATAGACTGTAATTACTCGACAATTCCTTTATTTTCCACATTCCATTATATATAAACACATACATCTAGAATAACACAATCCCCATCTGTAGCAAATTCAGTTGTCTCTTAATGTATATAGGGTTTTCGTTATTCAACTGTCTTTAAATTTCTAGCCAAAAATTGTACAAAGTTAAACAGATTTTACATGGGAAAGTTTTACTTGGATCACGACTTGTTACGTAACATCCCTACACAAGTTAAAACACATAAAATACTTCCTAAGTTGTATGAATGCAAGAGAAACCTACAAAGCAGTCTAGGGTACCATAGGTGAAAGATTAGCCTGTTCATCCCCCTGTGTGAATGCTTCAAGAGGGCTAAGAATTGACAAAAGGACAAGCTCTTCCCCATCAATTCCCCCTAATAAACAGTGGTTTTCACCACTGCCAAAAATCCCAATCACTATTGGTCCCCAAAGTTGTAAGGATTCGTACTACACGTCCCTGCCAAGGAGGGGTAGTCATCCCCAAGGCCTAAAAGGATTTATGCCATTCAAAAAGAAAATTCCCAACACGCCATCATCACGACCATATCCACTCACCTTTGGTCTCAAAGTTGTAAGGATTCATACTACACATCCCTGAACAGGATGGGTAGTCATCCCCAAGGCCTAAAAGATCAATGTCCTTCATAATCTCCATCATCCCCTTTGGTTCTCCAAGTCATAAGGATTCATACTACATGTCCCTGAATAGGATGGGTAGTCATCCCCAAGGCCAAAAGGATCAAGGCCATTCATAAGTCACAAACCTACAAGTTCGACCTTACAAAGCTCAAAATCCAAATCACATAACAGTGGTTATCACCACTATTCATAATCCTTGCTCAAAAATAAAAACAAAAAAAGAGAAAAATAAACAGTGATTTTATCACTATGTATACGAGCAAGTATCCTAAACCATTGAGCAAATAAAAATCCTGACCTTGAATCCCTGGAATTCTTAGCATTTGAAAACCCTCTAGGTGATCCTCATTACAGGTTTTGTGGAAAACCTACCTAGCAATGGCGATAACCTAACCGCATGATGATATGTTTGTCACATTAGCTTTGCATGTGAGCAGAGCAATGTTTGCATGTGGATGAGCTAGCTTATGGTACCTTAGATTATCTCATGGATTAATCTTACTAAATACAACAACGGAGTTAGTGGAGCTAATTAGGTGATCCTCAGTACAAGTTTGGTTGATAGCCTATCTGGAACTGGCGGTATCCTAACAAATACCACATAAACAAACTCAATTGCACACACACGGATGTGAAATACCTTGGTTAAACTCAAGTCAGATTTATACCTTGTTCAAAAGTCTTGTAAGATAAATGTACAATCTTGGATAGTTAGTTAAAATATCTAAATCTCAAAAAATCTTAACTACATTTTAAAACAACTGGTACATTTCATTCCGTACATCACCATCAGAAAATATGCAAAATACAAAAACAAAATTTTCACATGCAAAGTCATCCCATAAGTACAACAAGCCAGTCAATCTTGCACAGTCTATGGTGCCATCGACAAGTTATCAAAAAATCATTTCATTCATTCCATATGCATACATCATATAATTAGAAACATCGCATTCATAATACCACATGCATACATCATCATAAATAAATGTGCATAAATAGAAAAACAAACCATGACAAGTGTATAAACACAAAGCAAGTCATCTGTATATATATATCATCAAAAATGCCTATAGGCTACAATGAACCAGTCCTCTGACCTCGCAAAAAAAGGCAAAAACTCCAAAACCCCCAAGCCTAGGGCGTCGGCCACCATGATCATGCAGGATCGGTGTGATGGGAACTACCCCTCGTGGTGTGGGTCCTATGGGACCCCTCAGGGCAACTACTGCTAGCCCCCACATCATGCCTACTAGCGCCTCCCTCCTCTAGTCACCTATGTTGAGAGGATTTTGACTACTAAGTATCACTCCCTCTCGAGCAGCATGATGATCCATCACCATTAAAAGTAGGAACCCGCCCACCAAGGCAACTAATCTCTACCTCCAACTCCAACCGATATCGCATCGAGTCCATCTCTCGCTGATGATACATAGCCAAAGTATCGTTGCACTATGCTAGCTGCATCCGTAGGATATCCCTCTCCTACACAGCATCGGTATCCCCATCCTACCAACGGTATGCAGCCCATGTGTTCTCCTGCTCTACTAGTTGCGTTCGTAGGAGATCCCTCTCCTACAGCGCATCCTTGAGCTCCTCATCCTGCCTTTGGAGTAACCCCGCCAATCATGCATTCTCAATGCACAATCTTGCTTTTGTGTCCTCTGAGACTGCTTGAGGCATCGACATCTTCGAAAAGGCAGGCTGCTCTGGCTCCCACTATTCTAGGACGTCCTACGTCTTTGGCTCATTCGACAGCCCCAAAATCCCCTCCAACATCCTCAACCTCCACCATGTCCGCATCATCCAATGGAACCCCCCAGCCCTCTCCTAGTGCCTCTGCACCCTCATCCCCTGTTGCAACCACCTCTACACCCCCTAGAGGCCCCTCACCTCGCCATCACTGCAAAGTCCACCACTGCTCATACTCAATCGTCACCCCAATGTCATCCACATCTAGGATGTCAATAGATGTATCTGCATCCTCACCCAGCTATGCAATGACTATCCAAGCTAGAGTCCTCTCGTCTCCCCAGTGCAAATAGACCATGGGCTCACCAGGAAACCCCTAGCGCACCCTGAACTGTCATGTAACCCAGCCATATGGGAAAAACTCATGCTCAGTCCCATGATGCCCAATCAGCCACCGCCCCCTTTGTACCTATAGGAGCCACTCTCCAGCCTCAATCCAGGCTGGACAGTCCCGATAGGGGCACCAGAACACCTCCCCTAGAGCAAGTTGAGCGAAGGCATCGGCATAGTGCCGTACGTCACCTGCCCATCGCCGAATCTGTCCCTGCTCCTTCGACCGTCGCCACAGTGACCCATAACCAATCTCTCAGTCTACCATCTCTGCATGAGTCGTCCAGGGCAGCCCCATCGGCCTCTCCATTGCTATGTGCTGCCAAGCCCAGCACTGCAACAAGTAGCTGCAACTAATCCCCTTTAGCCTTCGATAGCGGACCTCGTACAACTCATCATAGAGCTGTTCTAGTAGATTCTATCCCCATATCATGATCATAGGTGCATCCATATGACACTCCACTAACCTGAACACCACCTCTAATAGGTTTTAGAGGAACCTCACACCCGAAGAGTCAAGGAGAAGCATGTTGGAAATTAGGCCCATAAGTAATGCGTGCCTCACTCCCAACACACCCCTCTCTAGCCACCATCGCACCAATATGCCACCAATCTGGCAGTCACCCTCTGCCCTCTCCACTATGATTTCCACCCCCATATCCTCTCCATGTCCAAAGTAGCATGTCAACACTATTGTCTATTGATCCCACAACGTCGTTCGGATCGGCAGTCTGTCTATCAAAATCTGAAGAATTCAATAAACATCCTCCAAGGTCACTGTCATCTCCCCTATTGGTAGATGGAAGGTGTTGGTTTGGGGATCCCACAGGTTGATCAGGGCCATCAGATAGACCCGATCCCCGACCACAGGCTCCAGCTGAGTCACCTGCTTGAGCCCAAGGGCATCAAGCCACTCCTAGTCAGCCAAATTCAGCACCTCCCGTGCTTCAGTAAAAACTATGGGCACACGGTACCGGCTCTTCACAACCTGCAAAATAAAACAACACAAAAAACATTAAAACCCATGAAAAATTGTACAGCAAAAACATGAATATACAGCAATGCATAAAACCATGTACAGCCAAATTACAAAAAAACTACAAAAACATTCAAAAAAATCCTTTGTCAGTCCTAGGGTTTTTAACTCTAACTGATAAATTAAAAAACTACGAAAAAATTTCCAAAAATTAGTTGTCATTTCTAGGGTTTTTAACTCTAACTGATAAATTAAAAAAACAAACAAAAACATTCAAAACTAATTTTTCAGTCCTAGGGTTTTTCACTCTAAGTCTAAACTGATAAGTTAAACAAAAACACAAAATAAAAAAAACTAAGTTGTCAGTCTAGGGTTTTAACTCTAACTGATAAATTAAAAACAAACAATAAAAAACAAAAAAAATCATTTGTCAGTTCTAGGGTTTTAACTCTAACTGATAAATTAAAAACAACAAAAAAAAAAATCATTTGTCAGTTCTAGGGTTTTAACTCTAACTGATAAATTAAAAACAAAAAAATTAAAACAAAATAATTGTTTATCAGTCCTAGGTTTTTAACTCTAAAAATCGACTAATCACTTACAAACACAAAAACACAAACCACAACAAATAAATAGGGTTAACGCTACATTTTTACGCTCAGTTTTACCCTATGTTTCTAACCTAAGTTTTGATCTTTGTTCAATTTAGGTTAAGAAAAGTTTTTAAGCTATGTTCTAAACTAAGTTTTTAAGCTCAGTTTTAAACTAACTTTGGATATTTGTTTCACCAAGGTTACACTAAGTTTTCAACTAAGTGTTACTTTTGATAGACTAGGGTTTCATTTTTAAATTTGAAAAACAAAAAACAAAAGAACAAAAAATAGGCAAATTACAGTTTTCAAATTGCAACACAAACAAAAATAAAGAGGAAGGGCACTCACTGGTCTCGCTTCGGCTCCACCGCTGGATGATCTGGTCTGTGAACTCATGGTAGAAGGAAACTTTTGGTAGTGCTTTGCTTCGCAGAATTGACCTCCTCCTCCTCAGAGCTCCAAATTGCCAAGAAAAACAAATGCAAATGAGCCCAAAACCTAGTTTTGGCCTTTAAATAGGCTTTTGAGCCTATAATCATTCCTCCCTAAGATGAGTTCTCTAGTTAGCACTCGTCCCACCCTGGGATGATTACTAACCTGGTATTCGACCCACCTAGGGATGAATACAGAGCAAAAATTTCAAAAACAGCAAAAAATGCACAAAAATGCACCCAAAAAAGCAATAAAAGTGTCCGATAAGAGTGCTTCTGCACTTGACATTTCGGGCATGCAAAACAGATGTTGGGGTCACAAATCCTCACTATCCTACTTCCTAAGAAGGCTACCATAGCTAGACCGCTACATGGGACGATGGATTTTTGAGAATTTCATCCCCAAAAAGGTGTCACAAAAGGGTCAAAACCCAACCAAAAATAGCAATAACATTGTTGAATGAAGACACCTTTGCGCCTGACTTTCTTGGCATCCAAAACAAATGTTGGGGTTACAAACTATCACTATCCTACTCCCTAAGAAGGCTATCATAGCTGGACCGCTCCCTGAGAGGACGGATTCTTGACAATTTCATCTCCACAATGCGTCACAAAAAGGGTTAACACCCACCAAAAATAGGTCCAAATGTTGGGAAACTGCATAAGCATTCAAAGAAAAACATCTGAAGGCACCCTTACCTAAGTCATCTTGGGTCAAGCGACTCATATTTTTCTCATGTAGGTCATTCCCTCATCGATTCGTCGCTTGAGGGGGTAGTCACACTTAGTCACCAATCAACAAAGATATACCCAATCAAGGAAATAACATGCATTCAAAGGATCATTGACAAAGACAATCATGCTCCTATTGGGGCAGTAAACAAGCAATAATCACAAGCTGATCAAACACTTGGCATTCATGAATTATGAACTCAAGGTTCCCATAGACAAAAAGGTTGCGCCCTTTGCCTATTCACGACTGATCAATGTCCAAGCTCAAGTAACACCTCACCAAAAAAGGTTAACACTTGAATTAAGTTCCTTAGCTCATCAGAAGAAAGGATTCAAGAATGCATTCCCTTTCCATACTTGGGGCATCAATATTTGGTTAGGTTACTAAGAAACCCTAATAATTAGTGCTTTGGTTATCTATTTTTGCTCGATGCTGCGCCTTGCACAATGCTTCCCAAAAAGGAGCATCTGTAGACACCAAAACAACACCAATCTGATTATGTGACAACAAGCATTGATTGCATTGACACACACAGCCCTTAGGGCAGCCCCCAGAGGTTAAAAAATGGTCCTAACCACTCCCAATAGTATTTTGTAAGGTCAAGAGTCAATTTTGGCACATTTTGGCACTTTGATCCCTTCTCGCCCCACCCTGGGACAACTACAAACTGGTATTCGCCCCTCCCAGGGATGAATAACAGCAGTTGAATGAAAAGTTTGTAATGGTCAACAAGGTTGGTTTTTAGCAATGGGTGATAATCCCCCAATGTATATGTTGTGTTAGGATTGGCATATGGATCTAATGGCAACCCATCCTTGTTGTCTATCCCTAGGCCTTGCATGTTCTCTATCAAGATGTCTAGGGGTAGGGGGTGGTTGAACCCTACTCCTGACTAGTCATACGACATTTGATATCTTGATTGGCAAAGAATAAACACTCCTTTCTCATACCTTCCCAACCCATATCCATGCCAATTGCATTGGCCAAGATATCTCAATGTGAAGTCTAGGTTGGACAAATAGTTGACATCCTCAACAAAGGGCTCTTCATCTTCATCTTCTTGCATACAAGTTTCAACGCCATTATCCAGGCCCCCATAAACAAATTTTGTCTGATTGGGTGGGTAGCCTAGAGGAACCACAGAGTTTATGGGGAGGCGAGGTCTCCCCATTTCCTGCATGGACTCAAGTGCGGGTGTTGCTATAATGTTTCACACTATATACTCCCCCAGGCCCGTGTTGGCCATCTCAACGATGATCGTTGGTAGTTGAGGGGGAGCAAATGGGAGTCCTTCCAGAGTCCACTCCATGTAGGGTGAACTAGGTGTCTCGACTTCCATTCGGCTAGGCATCTATTAGGTAGATATGGTTGAGACTAGAGGTGGTTCCTCTTCTAGGGGTTTCTTTCCCTTGTCCTTCGGTGTGGCCACCGTAGGTGGCATCATTGGTGAAGGACCAGATAAGGAAGATGGACCATACTAGGGATTTGATGGACTCGGCAATGAGGATGCCTACGGAATTGAACCCTGGTTAGATGGATTCAACTGAAAATCCAAATGTGTTGATGGGAGGGTCGATTGCGGCATGAATTGCACCGTATTGCAGTACTTGAATAGCAGCAAACGAGTACCATACCCTTAATGGTTTGAGATATCTAAATTCTCTTTAGAATCAAAGTTAGTAAAGGAACTAAAATGCTTAAACATCACAATTACTTTACTACAAGCTATTAACGATATAATATTAATCAACATATTTGTTTAGTACCTTTACATTGAAAAACTAGGAAAGAAGATGAAATTATTTTTAAAAGTGTACATCAAAACTATAGGGGACGTGGGAGTAGGGAACATCCCATAGGGATGTCCTAATCTGCTTCCCTGCTTCCCTCTCCCTTGGATCTAGTTTTGTCCCAGTCCTTAAGCATATTTTGGATCCTCCATATGACTAATTGTGACTATAGATTATCTCCTTAGGGTGGGAGGTATCTTTTCCACTTGTATGCGGAGGTCTCTTTTCCACTTTTATGCCCCTTTCCTCATTGGTTTTTGGGTTTCCTCCATGTGCATCTAGACTGTGATGTCTCTGGGTCATTTCCTATCTCTTCTACTCTTCGAGACATCCCTAGGACTATCCATGTACCCATTTGTTGTGTTTTAGGTATATTTCTCTTCTGCTCTTTGGTGGTCCTATTTTTTTTATAGATTTCCTTTGTGGTGTGGCCCAGATTTGTCCCTGTTTCTTAGCACTTCATTGATCCTTATATCTTGGCTATCCTTGTTTGCAGATAATCTCCTTAGGGTGGCAGGTCACTTCTTCACTTTTCTACCTTTTTTCCAACCACTTCGAGGGTTTCCTTCCTATGCCTATGTTCAAGGACATCCCTGGGTCCCTGGATTTTGTGTGATGCCTTTTCCTATAGATGTCTTCTTGGTGCTGGTTTCAATGGTTTTCCAGGTGCCACAAATGTGGGATGAAATTATTCTTTGTGTGCAAGAGGATTTTATGGCCTGTGGAAATCCTCAGTCTTGCTGCTCCATTTTCTAGGCCTCGCACGGGTTGCTATTTTGGTTCTGCTTCTCTGCATTCCTTATTTCTTTCCTATGTGGGTTGCTTCATCTTGGTGGTTTCTCCGCTCCTTCAACCTTCATGGGGAGTTTTTAATTTGGTGGTTTTAGGCCTTGTGTTGGCCTACTATTTTTGTTTTGCATCATGTTACTACATCCTCTTATTCTCCATCCTTCTTGCAAATGATGTATGGATTATTTGGGCGGGGTGGCCCTATTTCAAATTTCATTTAAAAATATATATATATAACATATTGTCCTATAAGGCTATCCTTTAGCCTATCCTAAAAGGCTATCCTTAAGTTTGTCCTGAAAGGTAATCCTTTTGCCTTTCCTCTAGATTTTCTTGTCCTTTCCTATGGCCTTCCTGTGACCTTGCTTTTAAAGTATTTAAACGATCAATTTTTTTTTCTAAAATTGTACAAGTAGATGGAAATTTTGTTGATATTCTTTCTAAGTTACTTATTCCACAAAAATAGGGTGATCCAGGAAGTCCAGTAGTCACGGTAACCATAGTATCGATGCATATATCCAATGTTTTTAATGATCTTGGGGTAGCCATAAATGTTATGACAAATGATATGATGCAAATATTACAATTGAATAACTAGAATCCTACATCTACCATATGAGAAATGGTTGATAGATCTATAGCTAAATTATAAGAATTATAGAAGCTATTCCTATAACAATATCCTCATAGGAATATCCAATTGACTTCTTGGTTTTACTGCCTTGCAAATCTATGAATGGTTATCTGATAATTTTAAAAAGGCCTTGGCTTGCTACGATAGCCACTTTTATTAATTATCAGTTAGGGGATATGACAATTTCAAATGGGATTGATTGAAAGAATATTTTTTTATATACTCTTATAAAAAATTTGGCTAACTTTTTAGGTCACTTATGGTTTCCTAATTTTGATGAAGAACATGAAGAAACTATCTCGACACTAGCCACTATAATTGTAAAAGAGCATATAGAAGAGTTAGATTCATATGAAAGAGATGCTTTTGAAGATGAAATTGTTTTGGTTAATACCATGTATGAATCATGACTTGAATATGAACCAATTATTATTCATCATCTATTATGGAATGATGAAGAACAAAAATTTAAACAAATGTCATCCATTTCATTACAAGATAGTTTCTTTAAAATACTACAAGTATGGCATCATCATCTTCTATCATATTTTCACTGTCCCATATCAAAAATAATTTTATTAGGAATTACAATTAATAAGGAGATAAATATTTCAATATCATCTACCGCATCATTGTCCTCTTAAATACTCAATAAGAAAATTTGAATGAGTTAATTTTATTCATCTTGGAACAAAACAAGTTGAAGTACAACCAGGGAAATTTTTGAACATCAACAACTGTTGGACCAATGATCAGGAAATAAAATTTCTTACTGTATTAATTTGGCATATCAATGCCTTTGCATGCGATTACAATGATATGTCAGGGATTCATCCTGATGTATGTACTTATAGAATATATACATAATATGTAAAACTCATGCACCAACCACAAAGGTGATTAAATATTGCTTTGGGAGACATCGTAAAAGATAAAATCAAAAAACTTTTAGAATTAGGATTCATTTATCAAATTTTTAATAGTCGATGGGTTTCTCCATTGGTTATCATTCCAAATAAAAGTGGAAAATCCATGTGGATTACCGAGAACTGAATAAAGTCACACCTAAGGACTATTTTCCATTACCTTTCATTGACCAAGTGTTAGATACACTCGTTGGAAAGAAATATTTTTATTTTCTCAATGGATTTAGTGGATATAACCAAATTCAGGTTGCACCTAAAGATCAAGAAAAAAACCTTCACTTGTCCATAGGAAACATTTACCTACAAATTCCTACCTTTTGGACTTTGTAATGTACCAACAACTTTCCAATGATCTGTTATAGCCATCTTCTCTGACTTGACTAATGAATGTGGAAATCTACATGGATGATTTCACAGTTTGTAGGGAAGCCTTTGATATCACCTCAGAACATCTTGATAAGGTGCTAACCCACTATGAAACTTATAATTTATCCCTAAATCCTAAAAAATATAAAAAATATTTCATTATGATAGAAGAAGGGATTGTCCTTGGCCATAATATCTCATTATAAGGAATCAAGGTAAATCCCAAAAAGATAGAAATCATTAAAAACCTTCCTTTTCCATAGATTCAAATAGGTGTCAGTAGCTTTTTACGAAATATTTATTTTTATTATCATTTTATCCAAAATATTAGTACAATTACAAATCCTTTGTTCACATTGCTAACAAAAGATTCTAAGTTCAAATGGACTAAAAAGTATCAAAATGCTTTTGACACTCTAAAAGAAAAATTGATCACTCCACTTGTGTTGAAAGGTCCAAATTGGAAATTACCATTTTGCATTAAAACTGATGAGTCCAATACTACAATTGGAGTAGCATTAGAGTAAGTGGAAAATGGAGAGAATTATGTCATATACTATATTAGCAAGAATCTTATAGGAGATGAAAAGAACTATACTACCACTGAAAAAAGAATTGCTAGTGGTAATATATGCTATCAAAAAAATTTGCCATTACATCACAGGATACCAAGTATTTTTTCACACAGATCATTCAACTATTAAATACTTGATGAAAAAACCTATGGTTATTGTAAGACTAGTTTGTTGGTTACTACTACTACAAGAATTTTATATCATAATAGTAAATAAACCAGGGAAGGCTAATGTAGTAGCAGATTTTTTATCCAGATTAAACAACACAAGAGAGGAGAATTTAGTATATGGTGCCTTTACTTATGGAAAATTATTTGCAACATCAATAAAATCACCATGGTTTGTTGATATTACTAATTATTTAGCAACAGGAAAATTTTCCTCTCATTTTACTTCAAAAGAAAATAAATGATTGATAAAACAAAGCTCATCCTTTACATGGATAAATGGTCTACTATTCAAATGTGGACTTGATTATATATTACATTGGTATATTTGATAATATGATGTGTATGATGTCCTTCGTGCATATTACGATGAACCTTAAAGAGGATATTATTCAATTGAAAGTACTGTTAGAATTTTTTTGGAAATTAACTATTATTGGCCATCTCTTCACAAAAATGTAAAAAGCTATATACAATATTGTGATGCATGCCAAAGAATGAGAAAACCCACACCCACAAACGAAATACCTCTACAGTCTCAAGTGGTTTTAGAACCATTTGAAAAATGGAGGTTAGATTTTGTTGGACCCATTGATCTGCCTTCTCAAGGAAAGGTACATATATTTGTATGTATTGATTATGTAACCAAATGGGTTAAGGTGTGTGCGTTCAAACATGCTCGTGAAGATAAAGTAACTAACTTTCTATATTCCCAAAATTTTCAAAGATTTGAATCTCCACAATCTATTACCATAGATCATGGACCCTAATTTGCATAAAAATTCATAGAAGCTTTCAATGAATTATATGAGATCAAACATAGAAAATCATCACCTTATTACCCTCAAGCAAATGGTCACGTTTGAATTCACTAATAGGGAATTGAATATAATCTTAACCAAAATAGTAGCTTCACATAGGAAAATTTGGTTGAATAATTTAGCTAAAGTCATTTAGGCATACAACACAACATAGAAATCCACTATTGGTTTCACATCTTATGAACTAGTCTATGGTAAGAAATCTCTTTTTACAATTGAATTTGAGTTACTAACACTTAACACAGCTTTCAAATTTGGTATTGAATTATCATAGATACAACTAGATAAATTTTTGAAACTTAATGCATTGGATGGACTTCGGTTGGAGGCATTGCACCAAATGGAAATAATTCAATAGTAGTGAAATATGTGGCATGACAGTCACATTCAATAGAGAAATTTGAACCAATATATTGGGTATTATTATTCAATTCTTGCTATGAATATTTTCTTGGCAAGTTATAAACTTGGTGGCTTGGACCATACTAGATCGAGGAAGTGTTCAAGAATAGAGTTGTTCGTCTTTCTCCTATTAATGACTCGACAAGGAAGTTAGTGGTAAATGGATATCACCTTTGGTATACCATGAACCATTGACTAAGGAGGAGTTTTTAGAACATGTTGCATAGTCAAATTTATATGTGATGGAAGAGACTTTCTCCCATTTGAAATTCAGAATGATTTGCAAAAATTTGAAAAATAAAAAATAAAAAGGAATAATCTTGATTGTGAAACTTCTTCATGGGCACAATCTAGATGGAGGTTGTGAAGTTCCTTCACAGGCATAATCAAGACATATTGGAGATTTTTTGAATAAAAAAATGCATAATTCAATAGTGAAAATATTTTTAGGTGCTATTGAATTTAGGCCTATATGAAAACTAGTTTTTAGCTTGTTTGCCTTCTTGATTTATCCATAATTGTACAAATATCACTTATTGCACATGTGTGATATCTTTGTTTTTAGATTTTATGTAGCTTTCTAACAATCATCAAAAGTGACTTATGAGGTGCATGATAAATTTTTAGGACAGTAAGGTATGTTTTTCTTGTATTTTAATCATATTTAGCATTGATATTTGATGTATTATAATTAGATATTTGGAAAAAATTATTTATAAATTTGAAACAAATAAGAAACACCTTGCTAAAACATTGCAAGAAACACCCTATTCTACTCTTTATCATATAAAATTATAGTCTTGTAGCATGAAAATGGTAATTTAGAGATCTCCAAAAGGTTCAGAGATCTAGAATGATAAATCTCCGAAAGGTGTGGATACAACAAAATTTGAAAATGCACGGGGTGCATGTTTGAAAAATACATGTATAAAAAAATTAAAAAATTTGATGTGACCTCTGTGATGCCACCTCATGCCATCAAAGGTTGAATTTGCAATAGTTTTTTAACTTGGATGCAATTTACAAACAAGCACGTACCATCCATCAAAATGATATCACCAACACATTCCAAAATACTTCCATCATACCTTGTTATCATGCATTGTTCTGGATCCATGTGACTACAATGTCCCAAGGTAGATGGTAGCATAGATAGAGGAGGATGGTGCCAAAATTTTGTAATGCAATAGTTCCATCATGAAAATCGGACCATTTATTTTAAACTCAACCACTCTTAATTATTGCATGAAGGAGGGTGTTAATAAGTATAATCAAGGAAAATTTGAAGAACACAAGCTTATACTGAGAGAGGGGGTGAACAGTATAAGACCACTTTTTACTTTTCTTTCCCAATAAATATTATGCAATGTATAGATAGCAATATCAATAGTAGTAATAAAATCAATGCACAAATCACCACACACAATAGAGACACCAATTTAACGTGGTTCACCCAATGTGGGCTACTCCATGAAGAAAATATTTCACTAAAATTTTCTCAATCAATCTCTTGGGAATCATTTCCCTATTACAATTTTATGGACCTCTGTCCAAAGGAGACACCAATCCCCTAATCAAGTTCATGGATCTCTATCCACAGGAGAACTCCTTTCTCCCTAGCTCTAGCTGGTGATATTCTAGAAGAAATGTTACCCCCACTGCTCTGGATAATGTATCTCTATCCACTGAAGACACCTATCCTCACTTCCATAGCTAATGGATCTCTATCCACTGGAGACTGTCATCCTCTATCCTCTATCACCTCCAAAGCTTTGTTTCAAATATACACTAAACATAGTCCTTTAGTTTAGCATAAATTTTCTCAATATCTATCTTTGGTCTGGAAAAAACCTATCCTCAAATCTGCACCAAAATTTGTCCTCAAATCTATACTAAATACTGTCCTTCGTTCTAGCAAAAATATGTCCTCAATCTCTATCCTCTGATTTGCACTAAACACAGTACTTCGGTCTAGAACAAATATGTCCTCAATCTTTATCCTCAAGCCTTAACACAAATCTTGATTTAATCTCAAATTAACTACACCAAACCTTAACCCAAGTTTTGAAAAAATTAATCAACCAACTCTGCTCTCAAGTCTTCTCAAAGACTTGTCTTAAATATAACTTGTAAGCTTCAACAAAATCTCACACTAATCTATCCATAAGTCCTCTCTAGAAATTTTTCAAATATGATCAACAATTCCTCACTAGAACTTGTCCAAATCTTCTCAACAATCTCTATCCTCAAACTGTATTGTAAGCTTCCACAAAATCTCACACAAATCTATCCACAAGTCTTCTCTAAGAATTTTCTCAAATCTGCTCAACTAGTCCTCACTAGAACTTGTCCAATCTCATAGAAATATAAAGAGAATTTTTAGACTCAATATACTTCACATTCACCATAATGCTCAATCACTTTCAATCACTCTTTTTATCACAAAAACATATAACTAATTGTTAGAGACTCAATATGTTTCACATTCATCAACACTCAACCTCTTTCTCAAATCAATTCAAAATATAGAAAAATTTGTTTCACAAAACTTGAACTATCACTTTAACACATCCACTTGACTAGGCTCAACCAAATCTACTCAACCAATCAATCAATGAATTAATCCTTGCTTACAAACCCTAGTCTAAGCATATGAACACTCACTCAATTGTTTCCAACAATGCTTATCAACCAATATCACATAACAATGATACTCATGATCTTTTCAAATCCTAGCTCAAGTTCTTCACTCAATCACACACTTCAACAACAATGCTTATCAAACAATCTCACATTACAATGATACTCATGATCTTTCAAACCCTAGTTCAAGATATTTCACCACTTCTCATAACAATGATACTCATGATCTTGCAAACCCTAATCCAATATTCAAACTCAACAACAAGGGTTCTCAATCATACAACAATGAAGCATGCATTCACTCACTCAAAATATCCAAAAATGCTTATCAAACAAGATTTATTGCATTCACTTCCATTTCAGAAAACTCATCCACTCAATAAGGAAAACTTAACAAAGTCCTTTTCACTCCAATATTGTTTAAAAAAAAACTCAATCAATCACTTCAACCAAATAAGAATATGCCCATACCTTTTATTTGATGTAGAAGTGACCTTAGAAAACCTGTCTCAATCACAATTTTCTCTTTTGCCAATTTCAATAGTTAGATGATAAAATATCACACTAACCTCTTCACAAAATAATTCTCAATTACAAAAATAATCAAACTTAATTACACCTTATTACTCCTTGTTTGAAATTAAAAATTTATCAAATCACACTTGAAAATAATAATTCAATTGTTCCTTATAATCTCCAATCTCAATTAATCAACCTCCAAAAATCAACCTTTCAAAAACATTATTGTCTATCCTTTTATCTCCCTCAAATACTCAATATCCAATTTAATTTAGGCAAAAAAAACTTTAGAAAGCATAAAAAATATTTTATTTTTCAAACTTTAGCGTCTCCAAAATTAATTAAGCAACCAGGCATGTGACGCCAACACATACCTCTTTAGTTGCCAAAAAGGCCTCGATGGGTTTCAACTTAGAAACGTCTCCTAACCGAGTGCCCTATCAAGCCGCTAGCTGACCATATGGGCTAGGTGCTTCCATAGGGAGGGTAAGGTGCTAGCCTCCCTTTAAGTCCTAATTGGCACTGTTAAATAAAACGAAGACCTTCCTTCCTTGCAAAATGTGAACGCCGTAGGATTAGAACCATGCCCTTCCTGCCAAAAACATGTCTTAACACCTTCCACCGTCTCCAACTGCGCTATGTGGTGCTTGTGCAGGGTGAGAGAAGCCTTGCTCCTATTTCTTCGTTCTTCTACCGCCAAAGACTTTTCAATGCAAAAAAAACATTGTGCCTTTTTTGCTCACGATTTAGAACTTAAGCATTCAAATAATTGCTTGGGGATTCTAAGGCAAAGGTTTTACCTTTATTTATACATTATGCCTTATTGCCATAACACGTCGGTGCTCAAATAAAATTTTAAATTTGATTTATAAACTTAGCTTTAAAACCATTTTTAGGGTTTATTACATTAATAAAAATTAATTTATAATTAAATTAAAATTAACTATATTAACTTAAGTAACTTGAAAGTTAATTAAATTAATTAATAAATTAATTTATAATAAAATTATATTAATTAATTATAATAAATTTAAATCTTTTTTAATATTATAATAAAATATTATAATATTATTTTCCTTGCCCTTTGGACCTCATCTGACTGCCTGGAACCGAATTTGATCAACTGGAGGTGGATTCTCCTTTTGCACTTATTGGAGAACCGAACCTAAAACTGATGTTGCCCACTGAAACTGCCACTCACTGGTGTTGAAAGCTTCACATCAATGACAACTCAAACTTGAAATCAATGACAACTCATCTACTAAAAATATCCAACAAAAATTTCAAACTAGCACCCTCACTTTGTACTACAAGTTTAAATTTTCTTGGGTAAACCAAATCAAAAGGTGACATGTGTCCTTACCGTGCATTGGGATGACAAAATATCATGCATGTGAATCATAGGGTAATATGCACCATCTTTTGGAGTTGATTGACATGCTCAAGAATGATGAGCATAAGGACATAGGAGTCATAAAACCAAGGAATGTTGCAATTATAAGTGTAAACCAGAAATAAAATCTAAGTAAACCAATATTGCATGCAAATAAATTTACCAAAAAATATTAGAACGTTCTTAGAAATCACAGTATAATTGAGTGCAATAAACTTGCAATAGATTTGAAGTAAATTTGCAACAGACTTATTGTAAAGTTGTAGAGAAGATAAAATTATAACAATGGGGCAGAAATATAAAGTTGAGTCAGATTTCACAAAATAATTGTAGTGCTACCCATAATTTGTGGAGGTGTTTCAACAAGTTGGGTTGATGTCATTTCTACAAAAGTTTGAAAGCTACTCGAAGGGATTGGCTACAGAGTTTGCCAAAACTCTCCATAACAACAGAACCATGATCAATGCAATGCACATTGAGGTAACTCCCTTGGTATTGAGTCAAATTACTAAATTGCCACTTCAAGGAGTACATATAGCTAGAATATTTAAATATACACTCCCTAAAGTAGTTAGGGATTTTCAAATAAAGGGATATTCTCAACCCGTAATGCAAATTAATAATAATATATGCAAAGGGGTTAAGATATTTAGTTTACAAAATCCATGGGATAAAGTAGCAATTTGGGTCATTAGATACCTAACCTGTGACGGCCAATTTTTTGTGTTTTTGGCCATCATATCAAAATCCTTACCCACCTCAAATATGGTACACAACACCCAAGTGTTAGAGTCAACATTACCTTGTATCTGCATTATGAATTATGTAATATAGCCAAGAGATACCAGAATGGGCAAGGGTCTGTTAGACACCATGACCTTATTAAACTTATTTGTAGGCATCATTTTAGGGGAAATCCTTAAACCTTTAGCAGGTTCTTTGAATAATAGAATGAATAGATTTCCACTGAGAATGAGACAAAATAAGGATATGGGGTAACAACCAGTGATGGATCTTCCCTCATATTCTTTAAAATCTATAGAACATATGGAATATGAACCAGAAGACCTCATGAAAGTTGCTAAGGTGATAATCAAAACCTACCAGAATTGGATTTAAAAGGTAGAAGCAACCATCAAAGAAAAGGATGAATACATTTGTAAGTTGTTGCAGGAGCTGAGTGACTTAAAAAAGGAAATGAAATAGCTAAAAAACCTATTTGTAGACTATGTATCAAGAAAAGAATCAAATGAAATTCTACTTTATTTAGCAAGGTAGATTTTGAATAAAAATATATTAGAGGATACTCCAACATTGTTTGATAAAGTTGAGAAAATTACCTTAGAGTAGGAGCCTCCTTTTTCTGCTTCTACCATGGTTGTTTTTTTAGTAGAACAAAAACAGGAAGAAGGAGGAGTTTTTTTTATATAGAGGGCTGAAAAATCACCAATGGAGATTGGGGAGAGCTCCCACCAAAGCAAAAATGTTACAATACGTAAGAAACAATAGATTTTTTAGAAGAAACTCTAAAACATTCAAAAGTAGCTCTGAAGAATTCCATGGTAGCTCTGGAATATTTTTAAGCAACTCTATGTTAGGGTAAAATAAGGTAGTGTATTGCATTACACTACATGGGGTTATTACATTTACTTTTCTCTGTAATTATGTAATTACCATTAGATATTTTCTTCATGGTTAAACTAGGTAAGTACCTAAATATCCTATGTTAGATATTTAGGTTAGTGTTATGGTTAGAACTCTCTACCTAGGTTAGTAGTTAGCTACACATCTCTCCTACCATGTTGGTTAGAGAGATACACTAGATTAGTTAATTTTTTTGTTATATATATTTTGTAACACCTATTTCCTAAGCTAATGTTCAATTAATCATTTTTGGACTTACCTTGGACCTACATTGGTATCATTCACCTACGAGCTCTCGCTCATTTCCAATCGTTGTGGACTCCCACAGAGCATCTGAGGCACTCAATGTGGTCACCGAGAAGGCCCACAGACCTGGGCCCATGTGATAGGCCATAGATCTGGCCATTGTAGCCTGCAAGCCCATAGCACTGGTTGTCATAGTCAATGCAACCTGCAGGCCCGCTGATCTGGCCATCGCAGTCGACATTGCCAGTTGGTCCATAGACCTGGCCATCATAGACGATGCTGCCATAGGGGCCATAGATTCATTCGTCGACCTGGAACATAGGCCCAGCCAATGGCATGCGACTCCCTATATTGGCCACGATCAACGAGCCGAGGCCATTCAACCTCGGCCCCTGGGCCTGCAGAGGCCCACAGGCCATGTGAACCAATCATGGGAGAGCTGAGAGGGTATGAGTGCCCCCCCCTCCTCGCAGGCTGACCTAGACTTCAAGATCTGAGAGGGCAGGTGGCCCTCCAATCCTGAGGGACACATGGACTCAATCGACACAGACTAGCCCTAGCATGCATCTCGAGGGACACGTGGAGTCGATCAATGCAGACTGGACCCTGGCATGCACCTTGAGGTGCTGACTCGACAGGACATGTGGCGGCCAACAACTATCGGACACATGGTAGACGACCACTGGCCAGGTATCAGACAAGTGGTAGACTACCATAGGATGCGACTCAACACGTGGCACATCGCCACAAGATTGACTCGACGTCTGACCGACACATGTACTAGACAGACTTACCTACCCCTATCGCCACATGGCGATGACCAAAAGGGCAGGTGATGGTAGTAGATTTCCCAAATGCAATCAACGGATAAGGGGGGACTTTCCCCTTATCAACCCCATAGCATCCCACTACGGGATGCATGTGGGATAATCATCCTGCAAAATTTTTTTTAAAGAATTTGGTCGTCACAAGGGTATATAAGGCACTTACTGTGCCTTCATTCCCATCGGGCATAGTAGCCCGACCGGTTGATCGGATCGAGCTAAGGCACATGGCGGGGAGTCAAGGGTTCGACTCCCGTCGGGAACAAAAGGCCATTATTTTGGCCTTCGACGCTACCAAGGTATTTTTCTTTAATTTTTTTTATTTCTGCATTTTTTAATTCAAGTTTTTTTATTAAATTATTTTTTTTAATATTTTAAACTTCCAAATATTTCTTTTTGAAAATCAATTTTTGTTTAAATATTTAAATTGATTTATTTCAAAGATATATTTTTTAGTTTTTCATTATTAATTAAAATGATTTATTAAAAACTTTTCTTAAACTATTGCAAATTAAAAAAAAATTAAAGAAATATTTTTGCAACTTTGATATTGAAAGGTGCTAATGTTTTCTCACAAAATGGAGATATAAGACATAGGAAAAGCACATTTTTTTTTGTTGCAAATTAGACAACTCTTCTCAAACTTTTTTCATTTAGCATACAAAGAAAGGATCACACTGATTTTTTTTGCAACTTAGAAAATAAGGAGCCTGAAATTCTTTTTTGTAAAGATCAAAAGTACAAAGAGTGCATTTGTTTTCTCCAAGGAGACATAATACATAAAATTGCACATCTATTTTTTTTTGTAAAATTGAGAAGACTTTGTAACCTTGGATCCATAAAAACTAAGTCGTGTGTCGACTAGTTCTGGGAGCCTTTCAAAAGTAGGTCATGTGTCAACTTGTCTTGAAAGGAGTGCTCTAAATTCTACATTTTGTAAACATTAAGGAGGAATAGAATTCATTTTTTTTTATTCTATAGTTTGCAAAATTGTAACAAAAAAGGGGGGATATTTCAGAGTAAGAAAGGTGCATTCTCGATTTTACTCGATACCTTCTCTTAAAAAAATTTCTTGTACTAGGTGCATTTTCGGTTGCATCCGACACCTAGAGTGATACAAATTTGGGTTTCTCTCATGTTTTGATTATTGCACTAAACACTCATGTTTTTTCTGTGCAATTAAACAATCAAATATAACATTAAAAGTAGCATTTCACAAAACCCAAACTTCACTCAAAAACCATGCTAAACTTTGCATAGGTTAAAACAAGTCATTTTTTACTCCCCATCAAAAGGTCAAAACTTCAAATCACCTTGATTCACTCTCTTTTTTTGGCTTAATAACCTCAAATTTTTCATCCTTCTTTAAAGGGTGTTAAAGCAGGTGCCATTAAATATCCTAGAGGGAAAAATCAAAATTTTTACAAACCTACCCCTGTTTCATTTGCTCTATTTTGTTTGGCTTAAAATTCCTCCAACTTTTCATCCCTTGGTAAGGGTGTTAAGGCAGGTGCCATTAAATATCTTATAGAGGCAAATTGAAAACAACTTCCATATACTATTTTGAGGTTATAGTGCAAGATATCATCATCTAAGTCCTATCAAATTTACAACCTAAACCATGGCCATGATACACAAGTATCTCACTGGGAGCCAACTGCTCAAAGGTTCAAATTATTCAGCTTGGAAGACTAAGATGAAATCTATCTTAACTATAGAGGAATTATGGTCAATAGTGGATGGAAGTGTCACTAGACCTCAATCACCTGGACAAGATCAAAGAGACTTTGATAAAAAGGATAAAAAACTATCCTTAATGATCTTGCTTGCTATTACTGATGATATCCAACCTCATATCAGTGAAGCTACAACTAGTAAGGCAGCATGGGATGCCTTAAGTACCATCTTTGAGGGAAAGAATCAATCAACGATTCTTAACCTTCAAACACAACTTCATACTCTACATATGAAATCAGGAGAAACAGTAGAGCTATTCCTCTGAAGAGTCACAGAATTGAAAACAAAACTGCAATCCTTAGGAGAGAAACTGGAAGACCAAGTCTTGAACTCAATAATTTTGAGAGCTCTTCCTAATTCCTACCGAACGTTGATCACCTCACTACAAGTTTCTGGCAAGACAGTAACTTTTGTCGAGTTGGTAAAAATGCTTCAAACATAAGAAGCTAATCAACTCTAAATAGATGAGGCATCTAACAATGCTCTTTTCTCAAAAAGACAAGGTGGTAAAAAAAAGTGGAATCAATAGAAATGTTCTTCTTCTAAACAAGAAAAGGGTAAATCCAAAGAGATTTCGAAGAAGAATCAGTATTTTAAAATTTGTGACAAAGACACTCATGAAACCAAAATATGTTGGTTTAAGAACAAATCGCCCAATGAACAAGGAAATAAAAAGGGCCAAGGCAAACCTAAGAACAAGAACAAATAGCAAAAGGGACACATTACAGTTGAAGATTCTAGTTCAGATTCTGAGAGAGCACGCAAAGTGCTCATGACCCATATAGATTCCTCCCACAAGGACTCTATGTGGTACATAGATTCAGGTGCTAGTAAACATATGACTGGCGATAAATCTTGGTTTGCAAAATTTGAGGCTCAAGAAGGTATATCGATCACCATTGCTGATGATCAGACCTATCGAGTTCAGGGAGAAGGAAGTGTTTCTATCTCCCTTACAGATGGAGAATGTAATATTCAAAAAGTTCTTTATGTTCCAGGATTGAAAAATAATCTCTTGTCAATTCCACAAATCCTGGACAATAACATGAATGTCAATTTTATAGTGGACAAAGAAAAGAAACGTTGTTTTATCACTAAAAAGAGAAAATAGATAGCAATAGGTTCATACAAATATGGTTTGTTTGTCTTAGATGCAATTTCCTCTACCCATACTACAATGGCAGTAACCACAAAGGAGGCCACTTCTCTTTGGCATAAGAGATTTGGGCATTTGAGTTCAGGATATTTACTAGATTTGAGTAAATATCAAATGGTGAAAGGACTCCCTACTCTTTCATCTACCTTGCTAGTGTGCTCTGATTGCTTTTCAGGAAAGCAACATAGAGTACCTTTTGAACCTACCTCTTTTCGAGCTAAGGTACCTTTGGAGTTGGTTCACACAGATTTGTGTGGTCCCATGTCTACAAGTTGTGGAGGAAAATGGTATTTTCAATTGTTTGTCGACGATCACTCACGAAATATGTGGGTCTTCTTCTTGCAATTGAAGTCTAAAGCATTTTTCTATTTTCAACAGTTCAAAACTCTTGTTGAGAAGGAATCAAGATGCTTTATTAAGACCCTCTATTCAGATCGAGGGGGGAATACACATCAAAATAATTTTCCTCATTTTTACAGACACATGGGATAGAGACAGTTAACAACAACCTACACTCCTCAATCCAATGGGGTTGCTGAGAGAATAAATCAGTCCATAATGGAAATGGTTTGATGTATGCTTAAGGGGGCCAACCTTGAGCAAACTTACTGGGTTGAAGTTGTTCAAACTGCAGTATATCTTCTAAATAGGGCTCCCACAAGGGCTCTTGAAGGTATGACTCCTCAGGAATCATGGAGTGGTAGGAAACCCTCCATAACTCATCTAAGGGTATTTGGGTGTAAGACATTTATACATATACCTAAGGAGAAAAGAAAGAAATTAGATGAGAAATCCCTACCTTGTATATTTCTTGGATATTATGAATTTTTAAAATGCTATCGGTTGATAGACCCATTTACCAAGAATATACATGTAAGTAGAGATGTAGTGTTTGATGAAGCTTTCACATCCAACACTACATTATTATACCTTGATGATGAGGAGGAACATCAACTTCCTTCTACACAATATAAAAAGCCACCCAAATGGTATACAAGCATAGTGACTGACTCTAAACTCACTTCCCCACCTGATCTTACTCTCAATCGTCCAAAGACAAGAAGCATGACACAAAAAGAAAAGAATGAAGCATCCACTTCAGTTGATGATCTTTGTGTAGATTTTCAAGATCTTTCAGTTGATAGAGAGTTACCAAGGGAAGATGAGATGGAAATAGATGAGGAGAGGGTTTACTTATCAGCATGTGATGAGAATGAACCTTCTATAGTTGATGAAGCACTTAGACTGCCTCAATGGAAGGTAGCTATGGATGCATAATATAACTCCCTCATAAAGAATAAAATATGGAAGCTAGTGGATTTGCCTAAAGGAAATAAACCCATAGGTTGCAAATGGGTTTACAAAATAAAATATAATGTAGATGGCACTATAGATAAGCATAAAGCCCATCTTGTGGCAAAGGGCTATGCTCAAAAGGAAGGAATTTACAATGAGGAAACCTTTGCTCCTACAGCAAGGATGACCACAATTCGAGTACTTTGTGCTATGGCAGCACAGTTCAAATGGAAATTACATTAGATGAATGTAAAAAGTGCCTTTCTTAATGGAAGTATACATAACTCAGCCTCTTGGATTTGCAGAGGTAGGCCATGAGCAACATGTTTGCAAATTGGTCAAATAATTATATGGGCTAAAACAAGCCCCAAGAGCATCGTACATAAAAATAGATAGTCACCTACTACAACATGGATTTAAGAGAAGTCCATTTGACACAAATCTTTATATCAAGAACACAGGTTTTGAGATAGTGATTCTTGTGTTATATGTATATGATCTGATCATCACTGGTAATTCAAAGAACTTGATTAAAGCCGTGAAAGATGACTTGAAAGAGTCATTTGATATGACAGACCTAGGACTTCTCCACTACTATCTTGGCCTTGAGATAGAATAGAAAAAGAATCATCTAAGGGTGACTCAAAAAAAGTATGCTAAGATTTTAGTAGAAAATATCATATGACTGATTGCAAACCCAAAGCAACACTGATGGAATCAGGGCTACAGTTATCACGATATGAAGACTCACCACAGGTATATGGAACGCTTTATAGACAAATGATTGGAAGCCTCGTCTATCTGACTAATACTAGACCAGATATTACTTATGCTATAAACTATCTCTCATGGTTCATGCAAGAACCAAAGGTCTCCCATTGGAAAGCAGCTAAGAGAGTCTTACACTACATTCAGGGTAGTGTCGATTATGGTCTAGAGTATAAGAAGGATAACTCATTCTTCTTACAGAGTTACACTGACTCTGATTATGTTGGACCCATAGATGACAAAAAATCAACCTTAGCCTATGTTTTTCATCTTGGATCTAGTCTTGTCTCATGGCATAGTAAAAAGCAACAGGCGGTTGCTTTATCTTCAACTGAGGTAGAATATCACGCTGCACATGGAGCTGTGTGTGAAGTGATATGGCTAAGTTGCATCTTGGCTACCATGGGCCTACCAAAGAAACTTCCCATTCACATGTTTTGCGACAACTCAGGTGTTTTGAACTTGGTCAAGAATCCAGTGCATCATGAACGAACTAAGCATATTGATATAGATTGTCATTTCATTCGTGATGAAGTTCCTAAGCATAGAATCAAGTTCCAACACATTCCCACTAACGAACAGGTTGCAGATATTTTTACAAAGGCACTTGGACATGTCAAATTTCAACTGTTTCGGAGAAAAATTTGTATATCAAAGTAATGTAATAAAGGGGGGATGTTAGGGTAAAATAAGGTAGTGTATTGCATTACACTACATGGGGTTATTACATTTACTTTTCTCTATAATTATGTAATTACCATGAGATATTTTCTTCATGGTTAAACTAGGCAAGTACCTAAATATCCTATGTTAGATATTTAGGTTAGTGTTATGGTTAGAACTCTCTACCTAGGTTATTAGTTAGCTACATGTCTCTCCTACCATGTTGGTTAGCGAGATACGCTATATTAGTTAACTATTTTGTTATATATATTTTGTAACACCTATTTCCTAAGCTAATTTTCAATTAATCATTTTTGGACTTACCTTGGACCTACACTCTAGAGAATTCAAAATTAGCTTTGAAGCATTATAAAGTAGCTTTAAAAAATACATAAGCAACTCTGGAACAAATTTAACAAGTGCAAACAAAAGCTTCAGAATAATAAAATGGTTAAATCAGAGTTCTAGAGCAGAATATTTTGATAGAGGGAACTATTAGCATGTAGATTAAACCTATGAAAATTCAAATACCAACTGAAGATGAGGTACAACAAGTTCTTGTGGAATATATCTGTAGAATGCAAACTACAGAAGTAGGAGTGCATGCTAACATCCCTCCAATCCTAAATGCCCCACCTGTTATGAAATCTCAACATAATATAATATTTCTAGTGGAACATAATGCAGACATAGCAAGATGAATGGCTTGGTACCATGCACTAGAAACATGTTTTGCAGCAATGCAACCATTAGAGGAACAAAATAGGAGGTAAACTACAAAAATTATAGAGTTGTAGGCCAAAGTGAGAGATTTGTGCTTGATTGTAGAACATCTAGTGCAGTGCAGAAGACCTACCAGATTGTATAGCTTGTTTCTCACAGAGAGATTTTTTAGATGGAAGGTGATGAGGAATCTTTTCTAGTGTATCTTATGACTTATCTTCTGATCAAGAATTAATTAATGCATACCTATAGAGTCCTAAAGAGCAATGAAATATTCTATGTGAGTTTTACTTACATAACTTTGTAGTGATATACTATGCCCAATTTATACCTCATATATATACTAGTGATGTACAACTCAAATTTTTCACTTTCACATTGCAAAATCAAGTGTGTTGAGATCAGGAAAGAAGGTAGCATAAGACTGTAGAGTTTGGACCAGGCCTCTCTTAGGCATGTCCAACCTAACCCAACAACTTTCATCAACCAGCACTTCTCTTTTATGGGTAGACCAACCATTAAATCTACCTATCTTGAGTACCTTAAGGAGAGTGTGGCTTGTTTCCAACAATTTTGATACCTCATTGGCAGCATGAAAGAGTAGGTGGGATGAGCTTCCCATTTTGATAAGAAAGAGAGAGCCTATTTCACTATCAAACTTGATATGGTCGTGTAAAATGGCAATGGCATTGATATATGTTATCTTGATAATAAAACATCAATGGATAGGTCTATGGTTTAGACCACCCACCATAATTACACCCGTGCATTTTTACTTTGACTCTGACCCTAAACCTAAACAAAAATATTAGAATTGAGTGGTAAAATTAAATAAAAAATAGGATACCATTCAAGATCCCATAAGTTTTGTGGAAATTGGAACAAGGAGTTATATCTAAATGCTTCTATAGCACAACAAAATACATGAGGACATGCATTAGGTTAAGTGGGGGAATGATGAGGCACAAAAATACCTCAATATTTCATCAATTTGCACATGAAAAACTATCATATTTTGATCAATAATATAGTTATTTAATATTGGTATTAGCATGAATAAATTTTAATAAGTATAATGCTACTATTTTGACTATTTTCTACACTTTTTGTCATCTTTTTGCATGATTTTAGCAATAAAAATGCATAGTAAAAATAGCTAGTAAATAAAGGATTTTATGAAATCTGATTAGCTGAGTGATTTTAAAGTGTTTTCCTACCAAAAATAAGTTTCTAATATTATGTGGTATCAATAAATCCATATTGTAGTTGAAGCGGGTCATAAACAGCTAGATACAGGTCTACAAGAGCAACTTCGAAACATCTGGACAATCACCTACAAATTAATAGGGAAACATGGAAAAACATCAAAAGTAAAGTTAAAAATATCTAGGTAGTATAAAATAAATTAGAAGAGATCCACAAAGCATTTTGAAGTGATCCCATGTGACCAAATTAAAGCCAACAACATTTGACAGGTGTGCAGCTTGATATTTCGGAGCTACTACATAAAGACTATAGAAATAGTAGAAAAATAGGTTTTTGACAAAATTTTTGAGAAAATGAGCATGTAGGTATGTGGATATCTATGACAAATGATATTAATCTATTCTTAGCTTATTTACAATAAAACTAGAGGTAAATATAGTTGCACACCTAGCTACAAACTATATTTTATCCTAATTTTGGACCGAGTCCGTTGTAGCCAGGCAACAAATCAAGAGCCAGTAGAAAAATAGATTAATTTAAATTTTTGAATGTAGTATTGGGATGTGGAAAATATTATATAAATAAATTCACCCACCTACTTTGAAAGATTTGGAAAAAGGTTAGAAAACTAGATAATAGACAACATTTTTCAACAACTTTTGTAATAGCAAGAATTTTCCAATAAAAGTGCAGCATTTTCCATGTCATTTTGATGTCTTGAGTGGATAGTTAGAGATTAAATTTTGGTGTGTTAGACCTTATACTAAACCTAGGAGAAATGTCCCACTCTCAAGGCTGGTGAAAATATTTGTTACAGTATTTACAGGTTTTCTATTTTTGTTTATTTTCTATCAAAAAGTTGTTAGTTTCTTGTTAAAGTTTTTACTCTATTTTTAATCTATTTTCAAGTGTGAATGTGTGAGTGTGATTTTTTATTTGTATGGAATTATTTCCTTTTGTATTTCTCATTTCATTTATGCAATTTCATTTACAACATTTTATTTATAGTTTCAACAATAATTTCCTGCTTTAGCAAATTCAATTTTAGTAGTGTAATTTCCAATATTTATTAATTTAGTTGATTTTAATTCAGCATTTACATTTCATAGCACTTCAATTTAGAAAAATTAATATAGTTTCTATTTTCCTTTAGCATATTTCAATTCTACAATTTAGATTAGTTTTAATTTTATAAACTAAGTAGACTTCAATTCTACACTTTAGTGATAGTTTACTACTTGGAAGAACCATCTGAACCTCTATTCTTACTAGATAAGCAATTTCCATGATTTTTGAACTATAGAACTACAAACCTCCTCTATAATATATATACTTGGACATCACCCTAGATTTGAAAAATTAAAATTAAATGATGAACATTAACGACACTCATCAAGGAGGTCCAAGGCTCAAACCCCACTCAGTATGAAGGGACCAAGGCCCCTCATAAAAACCTATGTAAAATCATTGAAAATAATTATAATATGAATATAATGGTCAATATCATTCATGCAAATACATGAAGCAAATTTATCGTAGAATTTCTCAAAATATGCAAGCAAGCTTCAATATCATTAATGCTTGCACGTTATACATTTCATGGAGCTTTGTCTCCATAATATAGCCTTAGAAATATGACTCTTCAATACTTGACTATTGCTCTCCTCACATATTTAGGAGATGCATCTATTCCTATTCCATGCATAATATAAATCCTCTCATGTCTTTTGGCTTCTCATCTTACCACTTGTATACATGACTCTTGACTCTCTATTTACTCTTGCACACTTTATTCTATAACACTTGCACACTAATACACTATTGGAATATATTACATTATTTGGTACATGCCAATGTACCACCTTGGGTACATCTCTAGATTAGGATTTTGATTAGTATTTACTTTATGCAATGTAATAAATGCACAAGTGTTGTTAGAATGTGCAAAGTACTTGATGATGTAAATGTGCATGTAGTCCATGTGTACATGAGTCATAGAATAGGAAGATGAAGAGTCATAGGTAGGTGAAAGGCCAAGAGACATATCTCATTATATATAGGCCTTTGATAGATAAGAGAGAAGAGCATAGAGGATAGTAGAGAATAGATAGGAGAGTAGAATACAAGTTAGACACAATGTAGAACTTGTATGAAGCATGGAGCATTTGAGATCTCCACATTTTGTATGAACATCCTATTTTCATGAGATTTCATTAATGGTAGTTTTATGAGTTATTGCAAAAGTTTATTATGAGTTTTTCCTACTTAGTATATTGCCATTATCATATATTTAATATTGCATGCTCATTTTAGTTCTTGTGGTTGCATTTCCTTAAATATATAGCATCAAAAGCTAATAGTGGTATCAGAGCACAAGGTAGATTGATAGGAGATAGAGAGAGCCACAAGAGAGATTGAGAGGAGATAGGGAGATTTCATTTCCAGAATTTTTAGAATTGCTATTTGGCTAGAGTCTTTCCACAGGGTTGCAGGAAAACTTGTGAAGACTAGGACTCAACAAAGATCTCTTTTTCCACTAGATTGAAGGATAACTAGTGATGTTTATTGACTTATAGAGATCTAGATATTTGCATGGATTTACTTGCTACTGTCTAAGTTTTTATTGCAGAAAATTAGTTCTTAGAATTTGAGAAGCTTCCTACAATGGATAGAGAATAATTTCATCTTTTTTTGTTTTTCCTCGTGTAGGGATTAGTTCTTTGTTGCAAAAAAAGTAGACGTTGAATATTAAGGAGGTCCAAGAAAGAAGGTCCCATTGGATATTGGAGGTAGAATATTGAAGAGACCCAAGAAGGAGGTCCCCATTGAAGCTTGAAGATTGAAGACTCCATATTGAAGAAATAAGAGACTCAAGAGAAGAAGTCCTCATTGAAGATTGAATATTCCAGATTGAATATTGAGAAGAGAGAAAGAGGCCAAAAGAGCCCCATAGAATATTGGATATTGGAGATCAAGGAGACCCAAGAAGGAGGTCCCCATAGAAGATTGAATATTGCAGATTGAAGAAAGTAGAAAGCAACTCTAGAAGGAGGAGACCCAAGAAAGAGGTCCCATTGAAGAACTTCCAGATTTGGAAGATAGAATATTGAATATTGAAGATAGAGAAGGACTAGGAAAAGTCCTATTGAAGATTTGAGAAGCTACAGAATTTGAAGACCCAAGAGAAGAGGTCTCAAGAAAACTTGGAAGGAGAAAGAAGAAGGCTAGAAAATCCCTATTGAAGAAAGTTGAAGAAGTGGCCATTGGAGGAGATTTGAAGAAATCTCAAGAAAGAAGAAGAAAGCAAGGAGAAGCTCTTGATAAAGAAGAATTTGGGACAATTATCACCATCCAACAACAAGCCCAAAAGGAAAAAGGATTTGGCAAGAAGTTTGCCAAATTTTGGAAAGGATTCTAGAAGACCTCAAGACATTCAGATTCTTGAGAAGGAGGCCAAAAAATAGGCCTAATTTGAAGTCAAAATTCGACAAGGAGATTGGAGGAGAAAGAAGCTAGAAGAGGCCACCATATTTGAGAGTTTTGAGGATAGTCATAAAATATTTGAAGGTTGATTTGTGAAGGAGAAGAGTGTTGGTTTTTATAGAAAAAAATTGAAGAGTCATAGGACAAAAAATTGAAGGTGACATAAAGCTATGATTTGGAGAAGATTTGGGTAGATTTTGGAGTGCCCTTGAACAACCAATTAAAGGAAGGCTTGATAGCAAAAGAAGGCAGCAATCAGAGCTGCAAGATTGACAAGTTTAGGGCAGCAAAGCACAAGGAATTGAAGCTACAAAATTGATAAGGTTGAGGCAGCAATTGAGTAGAAAGGAGAGCTACAAAGTTTACAAATTTAGGGCAGCAAATAGGTGAACCAAATCACCTAGAAGACTAGCTACAAAAAGGAGGTGAATAGGTATGCAATATTGGTGCTATAAAAGTTTATTATTCGAACATTCACATTAGTCTATTATAAAGTTTTTTAAAGCATCATATTAGAGTTATTAAAGGTAGCATAAAGAGTTTAAGTTAAAGGTCTTCAAGCCAAGAAAGGAGGTAGCATTTTCATCTCAGAACCTGCAAAATACAAACAACAAAATATAGAGTTAAAATATTGCTTGAAATAGGAGTAATAAGGAGAAGAAGTTATATAGTGAATGTTGTTTTTTGTAAGCTAATGGAGTGCAGTATTATTAAAGCAAAAGGAGACAAGAGCAGGTCTTGGTAGCAAGATAAGCACAAGGATAGCTACAAATTTGAGAAGTTTGAACAACAAGTTTGAATAACAAAAAGACAAGAAGGCAAGCTACAAAAGGAGACAAAAAGGTCTAAAAATTTTGGTGCAATAAAGGTATTTTATCTAAGTTAAAATATATTCATTTCTAGTTTTAAAAGCACCACATTTGAGTTTTTTAAAAGTAGCAAAAATAAAGGCAAGAGTTAAAGTGTCTAAAGACACCAAAGGGGCATAAAAAGTTGCAGCCATTAGTGGTAGAATCACCAAGTGGAAGAGGAGAAGCCATAGAGTGAAGAGGAAAGAGCTGAATAAGTGCTCAAAGATAGCATACTCAAGGTGTCTAAAGACACCAAGTAAGGGACTAAAACTCCAAGAAGGTAGCACCCACATTGGATTAAAACCTGCAACAAAAGAAAGAAGTTAAATATAATATAAGGATAGAGCCAAAGCAAGGATAAAGGTGCAAGTCTTATGGAAGAGAAATAAAGCAAGAAGCAAAGTGTTTACCCAAGTAAAGAGGCTTGTATATCTAGCAGAACAACATTGAGAAGCTATCGAGCAAAGTGGTGAAACAACCACCAAGGAGGAAGTGTTGAAGCGCCACCAAAGGAGGAGCCACCAATGTAGAAGAGGAGCATCCATTGAAGGAGAAGAGCCACCACCAAACATTAGAAATCAAGAAGCACCAACAAGCATTGAAGAATGAATACCAAGCATCTTGCAGTTGCAAAAGGAAGACCAAACAACGTCCATTGAAAGAAAGAAGCGTTGGCAAAAGATACTAAGAATGTTAAGGAAAGGAAAGCAATATTGAGCACCAAAGAAAGGTGAAGCATTACATGCAAGTATTGAGAGGAGTGGAGCCACCACTTGTCATGTCAGTTAAAGAACTCATATGCCACTTGGCATAGAAGAAAAGAGTACCAACAATCATTGAAAATGCTTCAAACCAATGCTCATTGAGAAAGGAGGACACATGTCATAAAGTAACACCTACTTTGTCATAACGCCACCTAACTGGGTAGAGCAACAAGAAGTAACACCCAAAGAATACGTTGAGTGCCATGTGGCACGTAAGAAAAAGAATATAGTCAGGTTTGAAGAGCCCAAACCATCAACAACGTGCATTCAAGGTCAGAGAACGTAGAGGAAGAATGAGGAGGACAGTCAAAGTTGAAGAAAGTGCTATACACAAGGAAGAGCAATAAATGCAGTGAAAGAACATCGTGTAAGCATTGAATACTGAGAGGAGAACAATACCTAATTAGAGTGCAAGTTGCAGTCAAAGGAGTAGCAGACCAATACGTAGCGCCTCACCTCCAAGAAGGTATATTAATATTTAAATACTATTTGCATTTCATAAAGGTCAAGGAGGCATAAGGTTTATCAATACTAAGGTTAAGTTTAGTTAATTAAATGAATGGAGATATAAGGAAATAAATTGGTAAATTACAACCTTAGATGATTTATTGATTGATTTGAAAGACTATTGAAGTAAGGAGGATTTAACTTGAGAACCTTTTGAAATTGCATTATTTGAAATTCAAGTATTGAAATATTTGCAAATAATTTAACTAGGAGGAATAAGGTTTTCTACATTGAAATTGAAACATTAAATTTGCAAATATCCTTTATTTTCTAAATTTCTAATTAGGGAGTTATAAGGAGTTCAACACCAATTTAGGTTTTTGAAATTTAGAAACCTTACTATTACAAATTGAAGCACTACATAAAGTTGTTGAAAAGTTGGAAAACTACATTGAAATTAGTCTCTTGCTCAAATTAATGAGACATAAGGAATCCAACTCTAAAGTCTTGAAGATAGAAAATTTTATCAATTGAAAGTGCATTAAAATTATCTTTAGCTTTCTATTCACAAATAGGGAGAAATAAGGTGAAGAATAGAAGTTGAACATTAGGGAGATAAAAGGGATTCAACTCAAAGGAAAACTAAGAAAGCTAAGCACTTTATCAAGACCATAGTATATTCAAAACACTTGGGAGATACAAAGTATTCTACAAAACTTAAGAATTGGAAAGATCTTATCAAATTTGATCATATACTCAAAACTAGGGAGATATAAGGTAGTCTACAAGTGTTATTATGGCAACAAATAAATTCATACTTTTAGAATCCCAACTTCTTAAAGGACCTAATTACACTTCATGGAAAAACAAAGTGAGGTCAATATTGATAGTTGAAAAGCTTTGGGATATTGTTAAAGGAGCAAAAACTAAACCTACTACAGAGGCTAGAGAGATTCAGAAGTTTGAAGAAGATGAAGCAAAAGCACTCATGATAATAACATTTGCAATTATAAATGAAATACAACCATACATTAGTTCAGTAGCAACTTCTATTAAAGCTTGGAAAACTTTAGCCAAGATATTTGAAGGAAGGAATAAAACCACTATCTTGAATCTTCAAACTCAATTGCATTCTCTAAAAGTTAATAGTGGTGAAAGTATAGAATTATTCCTAAGGAAAGTAGTAGATATAAAAGGAAAATTGTTAACCTTAGGAGAACAGGTAGAAGATAAGTTTCTTGTTCAAGTAACCCTAAGAGCACTTCCAAAAAGCTACAAGCATCTAGTTACATATTTACAAATTCTAAGTAAAGACACATCATTTGATGAGTTAGTCAATATACTACAAGAATATGAGGTAGAAAATTTAGTGAAAGATGAAATGACTAACAATGCCTTAGTCTCAAAAGATAATCCACAAGGAAATGTTACCTCATTCTCAAAGGGTAGATCAAGATGGAATAATAGATATTATCAAGTATGTAGAAATAAAGGACATAGTACCAATTATTGTAGATTCAATCCAAGAAATCAATATCAAGGAAATCAAACAAATTTTGGAAGCCAATCAAATAGGCCATTCCAACCAAGACAATATCAGAATCAATATAATTCACATCAGCAACAATTTTAGCGTCCATATACTTCTCAGAATCAATACAATCATCCTCAACTTCAATATAGAGAAGGAAAACAAAAAGGACATTTAGTTCAAGAGATTCAAGAAATTTAGGAACTGGAAGAACCTACAGATGAACATGAAGTTAAAGCTCTTTCAGCTAAAATAGTATTTCATGAAGATACTAATTATTTACTTGATCAGGATACAAACAAAGAGTACAATGAAGAAAGCAGAAAAGAAGAGCTCAAGTTCCAGAACCAGGATGAAGACCATATTGAAGACTAAAGTCTTCAATAACCAAATAATGTAATACATAGGGGTGTTGGAATATATTACATTATTTGGTACATGCCAATGTACCACCTTGGGTACATCTCTAGATTAGGAGTTTGATTAGTATTTACTTTATGCAATGTAATAAATGCACAAGTGTTGTTAGAATGTGCAAAGTACTTGATGATGTAAATGTGCATGTAGTCCATGTGTACATGAGTCATAGAATAGGAAGATGAAGAGTCATAGGTAGGTGAAAGGCCAAGAGACATATCTCATTATATATAGGCCTTTGATAGATAAGAGAGAAGAGCATAGAGGATAGTAGAGAATAGATAGGAGAGTAGAATACAAGTTAGACACAATGTAGAACTTGTATGAAGCATGGAGCATTTGAGATCTCCACATTTTGTATGAACATCCTATTTTCGTGAGCTTTCATTAATGGTAGTTTTATGAGTTATTGCATAAGTTTATTATGAGTTTTTCCTGCTTAGTATATTGCCATTATCATATATTTAATATTGCATGCTCATTTTAGTTCTTGTGGTTGCATTTCCTTAAATATATAGCATCAAAAGCTAATGTACACTTTACTATATGAAACATTGCACACTCTTACATGTACGGTCTATTACATGACACTTGTGCATATTCTCACTCTTCACACTTGCACACAATTACATGAAACTTGTGCACATCATGCACATAAATATTTACATAAAGGTGAAATATAAATTAAACTCCTAAACTATAGAATAACATCCCAATCTATTATACATTTACAATTGTACCATAAAGATACCATGGGGGTACATTGGCATGTACCAAATAATGTAATATTCTCCAATAGACATAAATGATGGGTGCCCTTGAGCATCAAGTAATTACTATATTATCCATGGATAAGGATCACAACACTTCAATCTAATGGACTAGGTTTTGGGAGTATTTATACCAATACCCAAGCCCACTAATAATTTCATAATATCATTAACCTAATCTAGCATAACATAAAAGCATAAGGTTAATTAAAAGTTATGGTTTAAACCTAACAAGGGTAACCATGGTCCTAAAATATTATACATAAATAATTAATAATGTAATTCCATAATAATTTCCCATAGGATTACACATGTTTATATTATACAATATTCATATTTGGAAAATAAAGTTAGATTATAGCTTTTAACAAACCCTCATAACCTAAAATTAGGGGCCAAAAGACGTGTGATAATAACTTTTTCCATAATGGATGTTCTAGTGGGCCTTTTTATTTGAGGAAGATTCAAATTAATCTCCCTCATCATCTAGAAGTGTGCTTATGTAAAGATACCCCTATATTTGGAAAATAATATCTTTAGGCTTGACTGTGGTCTCTATAGCTAGTCTTAGATAATCTTATACATATAAAAATAACATCTTCTTTGTAACTCTATATGAGGAAGATGATTCAAATTCAATACCTCTTATAAAATTCTCCAATCCTCTATATAAAACAAGACTTGGAAACCTGATCTCCCCTATTACAACACACTTTCTTCTTTAGATACTTCAACTTACACTTGGGCCACATGATCATCATCATCAAAATATTCTTTGCATGAACTTGTTTATGAGAATATCCATCACAATTTCCTAATAATACCTAAACAAAAAATAAAAGAGAGAAGAAATCATAAAGGGTTAGATATTTATGCATAAAATGAACTAATAGCCCAAAAATATGATCGAAAGAGAAGGGATTTCCAAGAGCATGTTTTAAATCCTTTTTTTATGTTCCTCCAAAAGATTCGATAACTAATTTTGATGCCTCAAATCCAATCATCTCTCCATGAATATAAACCAAATTTTATTATTTCATAATATATTATAAATTTACCTCTTTGAATGGGGGTTATAGATCTTGCAAAAATACATACATTGATAAATCCATGTGTAATAATTTCTTGAATAAACACTATCAATGCAAAGAGCTTAAAAACTGTAAAATTTGAAAAAAAACGCAAGCTAAAAATGCTTATGTAAAAGTTATGGCCTATGGAAGTTTGTCCTCCAAAATAGCCCTAGAGTTAAGTTTTCAAAAAACATTAATTTTTAAAAATTTCTTTTGAGTTTTCTACAAGAACTAATAATAAGAAATAAATTCCTTCTTTTGTTTCTTATATAGTTGAATATACTTATAAATATTTAAGAAGTAATTTTTCCTAATGATTGAAAGAAAAATTAAGGGATATATATAAACCTTCTACATGGTAAAGTAATGATGCTCCCCATTCACTTTGATAACAATTTTATTTCATAAAAAATATAGTAACAAACAAAAGTAGTCCATTTACTCAAATCTTATATAAAAAGGAAAAAGGATGAAAAGAGAAAAATGATTGACACAAATGATGGGTTCCCTTGAGTGCTAAATAATAATTTTATTATACATAGATAAGGATAAATACACTCTAATATAATAAATTGAGTATTTGAGGTATTTATACCAATATCTAAACTCCATAATAATCACATAATATCATTAACCTAATCTATTGTAATATAAAAACTAAAGGTTAATTACAAGTTAGGGTTTGTCCATTACAAGGTTAACTATGGGCCCATAGGAGTTGACATAAATAATTAATAATTGCATAGCATATAATGATTTCCCATATGCTCACACATATTTACATCATACAATGTCATTCTTGGCCAATAAATTCAAAATATAATTTTTAATAGAATCCTTATTGTGCAAGGTTATAACAAGCACTACAAATTGGACCCACACTACAATAAACCCCCTAGATTTTACATTAATATGAGTAATAATTAAAGTGGAACTTGAATATGTTCTAAGCCTACAATATCTATGGATGCATATGAGGATAAAGGAGATATAAACATTACATCACAACTATTTTATTTTACAATTGTGTGTGCCTAAGTTTCCTAAAATTATTTACACATGAATTTTCAATGATATATAACTTGGAGTTATATTAAATGTGTAACTTTTTTTGGTAGGTAAAATTGATTAAGTGTGGGGTTTAAATGGGCCCAAAACCCAAGAACATTAATTGGTAGCTAAACCAATAGAATAATATGACACAAGCCTACTTATTCGCCAGCAACAACCTGAAGAAAAAAGTCCAAACAACAACAGAGAAGGTTGGATGGATGCCTAACGTTAGAAAAACAAAAATGCAGTCTGTTAAATACCCACACAAGGGTTTCTTAAGAGAAGTAACTATCTAAAAACCTATAAAGGAGCTATGACAAAAACTTGTGCATGGGAAGCTCACAAAAGATCCATAAAAACTATAATAGACATCGTGGGCCAGGGCATAAGTAGCGACTCACAATCAATAACACCCTTCTAATTGAAAATATTTGAATGGTTTGAGAAACCCTCAAGCTCAAGTTCCCAATTATAATGATCTCTTTGCACCACTCGCCCTTTCATCGATAGTTCTATCACCTCAGCCATCAACTTAATAGTAACTCTAAAATGGAGGTTACGCACAACAACATAACCATTATTCCACAAAATGACAAAGGATTCAGTGATATCTTTCTCAACCCCTTTGAATTTTTTTAGAAACAGAATGAGACCATGAGATTCTAGAAAGGTGTGAGACAAGGGATCAAGTTGAAGGGTAGATGGATCAAGCAGGGCCATATTGGCAAGACTGAGGAGAAAGGAAGACCACAGAAGCTTCTTACTGCCTAGGACACACAATGGTGAACAAAACCAGATGAAAATGGACTAAAACAGACCAAGGATGTAAATATAGAAATTTTTTGTACAATAGGTGCCCTTTTTGAAAGCTGAGTTGGTGTGATTTGTAGACCATATAATATTTCTCCATAGGGAACCAACACCCAAAAAAATAGACATGGCACAAGATAGACTTCGCACATGATAGGACTAGGATAGGATTGGAAGTGCCAAATAACTAAAATAATGAATTCCAAAATTCACAAGACATACAATTAAGCATCTCAAGACTTGACGTATATTGACATTGTTTGATAAAATCCAATTACATGGCCTAGACCTACTCAGGGACTTGACATGATTGGAGAAGATAACCATGAGGTAAACCCAATGATAGGGCCTATCTTGGGACATTGCATACTTCACAAAAGGAAAAAGAAAGAACCAAATGCCAGTATTGATAGCAAGGCAGAGATTCACTCTAATCAAAAAACTTTTGCCATAATTATTGGAACCAAAGAAACACATCATGCTAAAAACGGTAGAGTCGGCATTAGAGAAATTGAACTTAGATGATGCTTATTCTACAATGTTAATCTAAATATGCTCATTTGAAAACTATCATATGATTTACATGAGAAATGTGAAGACACATTCATCATGAATAAGTAATACCTTACGTAGAGAACTTAGAAGAAATATTCCTCCTATAAAACGTATCCTCATAGATAAGAATAAAAATTAATTTAAAGCCCTAGATCAAACCTAATGATAAAAATACAAATTAATGCCTAATATTCTCCCTTAATATTTATTTGGAGATTTATAATACTGGATTTACTACCACTTCCCCTTAATGTCAATTTCTTTCAAGCCTAATCTATTACAATGTTAAAAAATTTATCTTTACATGGCATCTTAGTGAAGATATTGATAAGTTGGTGTTTTTGTAGTATGATACAATAAATGAACATGCTTGAAATTAAATATATCTCTAGTTAAATTATTATGGATATTCATATCTTTGCTTCTAACATGAAAAACATTATTCTTGGTCAATTTGATTGTATTTTGATTATCACAAAGAAGTGTTGTAAGAAAGGCTTGATGAAGTCCAAAATTTTTGTGTAGTTTTCATAATAAAATAACTTTAGAGGAAGACAAGAAAAGAGTGTTCTCCTTCTTAATATTCCGAGAAATTATAGTACAAGAAAGAGAACAACAATAACTATTAGTAATTTTTTTTATTATTAGCATGTTCTACCAAATATGAATATGTAATTTCTTTAGACATCTTCTATCAAATTTGAAATAGTCCAAGTTGGAAAATGATTTCCTTTTACCATATTAATAATATTAAGGGAATCTCCTTCGATAATAATTTTTCTATAATCTAAATAACTCAACTACAAAACACATTGAAAAAGTGATCTAGTTTTTGCCATGTGGCTAGTCTGGATTTTGATATTTTCAACAAAAGCTAGCAAAATTCAACCATTGAAGTCCTTGAAAACTCTCCTTGCTCCCATCGGACCTGAATTTACTTTGGATTCTCCATCAAAGTTTAGTTTCACCCAATCAAGGGGGAGGTTCCCAAATTGTATCTGCCTTAGAAGACTGGTGATTCCGAAGAGACACTGGTAAAGGAGACTTAAATTCCATAATATTTTCAAGATCTAATTCCTTACTAAGAGAAATCTTGTCCAAAGAAAAGAGGTCCACATTCTCAACAGTAGCAACTACAGCCCTTATAAACATTGACTTTGTAGTGTGGAAATTGTTCTTGAAGGTCCTGGATTTTCTTTCTTTCTCGATGTGCCACCAAAAATGTAGTAGAGCAAAGGACCAAAAGTATCATAGGCAATGCAAGAGGAAAGGGGAATTCCATTGATCCATAGAAGTGGTAAAATCTCTAGGGAAGACCCAATCCAAATCCACATAGCTCAGCAACATGCTTGGAACCCCCCATGAAAAAGCACACATGGATAATATGTGCTTAGGAGTTTGCCATACCACACAAAAAGTGCCTATTAGGGATAAGTAAACCTTTTTTCTGAATATTTTCCAAGGTCAAGCACTTTCCTTGAACCGCTAGCCAAAATAAAATATTAACTTTTGGTGTAAGGTCTTTTTTCCACACATCTCAAATAAGAAACCAGGGCTTGTCATGAGCATCTAACAAGGCATTAGTCGATTTATGATCACATAGTGGTATGAAAATAACTTAACAATTATGCATGTATCACTTGAAAATATTTAAAACTAATTTTTGTTTATTGATCAAAAAGAGAAAGGGGTTTTAAGAAGGGTCCTCAAACTTTTTACACAACAAATCTATAACAAGAGAGATAGTCTCTAGAGAACATAATTACAAAACCAAAAATGGAGACAAGATCCACAGACAAAACACTAAGCAGAGACAAAATATAACAAAATATAAGAGAACAACAAAGGCCAAATCCACAATAGGCTAGAAAGAAAAATACTAAATAAATAAATTCTTTGAAGGAGGCTAATCTTAAAAATTAGAAATATTAGAAATCATTGCATCTTGGGAAATAATTTTGTGAAAAACACACCACCTTATTTTAAATTAATTAAAAAGGATGATTAAAAAATTGGGAATCCACCAGGCACATGAGACAGATCCAAGGAACTGGATTAACATAAATTATTAAGTTGAATTGTTGAGAATCTCATAGGACACAAGGAGGAATTAAAAGGTATAAACAAGAATGGATTAACTTGTGGAAGGACCAAGAAAAAATTGACCTAAAAAGGTGGACACTCAACATTAGACAAGGCATTGATTATCTTGGAAAATAGAATGTTGAATAGTCCTGGCATCCTCCATATGAGAAATGAGAAGATATTGAGGAAAATTGGACTGCCATACTAAGATGTCATTCTGGGAGACTACAAGACTGGTAACCATGTTATTATCCTGATTTCCTTTGTGGTAGACATGTTGAATCATGGTTCTTCTATATCTTTGGATGATATTCTTGGACTCTTCAACAAGGGTTTGGGTCCTCTAATTAGATTGGATCTCATTATGAAGCTAGTTTATAAGATTTAGAGAATCCCCTTCTATGATTAAGTCAGAGTAAGGAAACTCAAAAAATAGATTGAGGCCTTGAAACAAAGCTCTTGCCTCAACAAAGTTGTTTTTTTGGATCCCATTATTTTTAGTGAATGCCAGAATGATCCTACTCTTATGATCATAGAAAAGGCCTCCTGCTCCTACTCTTCCTAAATTTCCTTTTGTACCTCCATAAAAATTGAACTTGATCCATACTAGGGGAGGTGGATCCCAAGAGACTTGACATCTAATTATCAGAGTACGATAAGGAGGAGACCAAGGAGGGAGATGAACTAAACAATTTAAAAAAAAAAAATCCCACTTCAAGGTGGGAGTGTCAGCTTAAGGCACAACAAAAGATTTTTCAGAGGCAAAAGATAGAATGAGATTTCCAATAGAGAGATAGTCCTTGGAATAGTTGCAAAAAGATATACAATTTTTTTCATTCCAAATGACCCAAAGGTAATGGGTAAGAATGAAGGACTAAATAAATTTCATATTTGAGCAAGAAAAGGGAGTGGGTCATTGATGGCAGAGATCAGGGATGGAGTGAGGGTGGGTCCAATTGACATTGAAGAAGGAAAGGATAAAATGGGGAATAGATAAAGAGTAAGGGTATTCCAAAAATAGGTTTTGAACTATATCTAGGTTGGATTTGCAAAGATAACAACAATTAGGGGTTACCAATCCTCTTAATTGAATATTATAAAGGGTCATAATTTTATTTTGAATAATGAGCCAAAAGAAGATTATTATTTTTGGAATGAGATGCTTAACCCAGACTTCTTTTGTAGGGAAACCACTTACATACGATTGGTCAATTATAAAGTAGAAAGATTTCACACTGAAAAAGCCATTATGATTTGATATCCAAATTAATCTATCTTGATGATTATCGATCGCCTGAAGCCTGTTAGTCTAAAAGGCTACCCTAAATATAGTAGAGGTTTTGAGAGCTCAAGCAGTTTTTGAGAGGTCTTGAATGATTTTTAAGAAATCAAACACCAGTTTTCTATTTTTGTGAAAAGACTAAGGCAAGTAGAATGTCACGATTTTGTGATATGTTGGCATTTCGTGACATTTTGGCATTTCATGGGTTCTAGAAGATAAAATACCAAGGTAAGAGAAATGTTGCGACCTTGTGATATGTTGAATTTTTGCGAGGTGCAAGGCGAGAAAATACCAAGGTAGGGAAAATGTCACAATTTCATGACATGTTGGCATTTCATGATTTTTGATTGATAAAATACCAAGGCAAGAGAAATATCGTGATCTCACGATATGTTGACTTTTCATGAGGTGCAAGGTGAGAAAAGACCAATGCAGAGAAAATATAACAATTTCATGACATGTTGGCATTTTGTGGGTTCTGAGCGAGAAAAGACTTAAGGTATGAGAAATGGTCATGATTTTGTGACATGTTGATTTTTCATGAGCCCAATATGAGGAGGATATCAAGACTTCATAATGTCGTAATTTTGTGACATAACTAAGTTGCATGAAACAAAGATATAAATAGAATATGCCTTCAAAGGAGCATGTCAGAAACTGATGATAGATCATGATTTAACATCAAATATTAAACTTCTTTCATTTGTGATTTGATTTCCTGACTGAATCAACTAGAAGCCACATAAAATATGTTGGTGCACTTGGCAATGCATTTTGTTGTAATCGATTTTGTGTCAGAATTTGATAGTTGTCAAAGCATGTTTGTTTTAGAGTATATATAATAGGAGGTATACCTTAAATAAGGGTCGGATCTTAGAAATTTACGAGACTGGATGTATATACTATGGATTCAAGCAATAATATAAACTTCTATTGGCTTCTGGTTCATTATGTGCAAGTGCATGTATTAACATTTGATGCTTCTATTTATATTACTAAGTTATACGTTGTATTTTTTCTATTATCTGGACTCGTGCACAATATAAATAGTATTATTGAAGCTTAAGATTTAATATATGTATGTGTTATATTAGCATCTAAATCGCATTAAAGAACTATAATTTATGCGTGAATAAATATCAAATTCTTAGATCTTTAAGTTATATGTATTCGTCTTTGTTGTTGTTTAAACTGCACAAAGAGAAAAGCTCTAGCTATGGCTATATTTCTATTTCTTTTAGTAAACCTTCTCCCTTTTCTCATAAAAAACACCAAGGAACCAACCTTCTCTAGATATTAGATGGAACCCTTCAATACCAAGTTCATCTACTCAATGTTGTCAAGGTCGTGGATGCAAATCCTAACCATAGGCCGATTTTGCACCAACAGTTTTGGCATGCCCAATGGGACTCTAAATCCCATAGTATTTTATAAGGTTTGGTGTTTGTATTGTACTTATTCAAGATCTAAATTAATCACCTGGTGACTTTTTCTAAAGGTATAGACCTAATAAATACCTTATTTATTTGTTTGGTTAAAACTTGTACTTGTTTACCTATATGATAACCATATCTAAAGCAAGAAACTCTAAAGAACCCATTGAGTTCTTTGAGTTACACCTTGGTAGCCTTAGGGTACATCCAATTTTATCTACTAGATCAAACCCACCTGCTGCTAGTATCACCACCCTTGTACCTGTTGTTTTACCCAGCCCTATTACCAATATATCTTCAAGAATAATTATCAGTAGTTTTGTAGTACAGGAAAGCATAGTAGCTATAATGGCCACTCCACCAGCTTATCTTACATGGAATCACACTGGTCCATTGAACCTGATGGCTCAGAATATGATTCCTACTACGGCTTTGAAGGCACTGCCTTCATACGATGGAACAGGAAAAATGGTGTATGAACATTGCTTGGATGTTTCCTCTTTGGTAGCTATATACAACATTACTCAATAATATGCAATTATTAGGTTGTTGGTCATTTCATTAAAAGGAAAAATGCTCTATTGATATAGGGTACTTCCTGCTCAATCCATCACAAGTTGGGCCAAACTCACTGGTAGGTTGGTATATGAATTTATTCAACACACAAATCCTTTCTCCCTTATTATCTAGTTCAACATCATCTGGAAACATCCCCAAGAGGAAATTATTGATTTTAACATCTGATTCAGTTGCACTTGGGAAAGGGTACCTGCCAGATTGAAACCAACCACCAAACAAGCAGTGTATTATTATTGAAGAGATTTTAATTCTTATATCAATATGATTATACGATAATCTCAAATATTCACTTTCCCTACTATTTACCAAGAAGCTTCTAAAATAGAAATATATCTCATTGCCACTAGGAGATATCCACCAAAAGCAATAATATTGATTTTTCCAAATATTCCCCAAGCTTCCAGTACTAGTTCTTCGAGTTCCTCCCATTTGTTGAACATAGAACTTCCAAAATGGAATAGGCAACCATCCATTCCTATAATACATATGCATCAAAATTTCCTAGCATTATCACCTATTCTTGCTATTCCTGCATTTCCTGCACCACCTACTCAGCCAACCCAAGAAAATTAACTTTCTATTTTACTAGACATGCAATCAACAATAAAAAATTTGGCAAATGATATGACATCAATGAAGAGAAAGGAGGCAAAAATAATTTTTTAATCAAGAAGGTTTCCCTAGATAACAAGGGACCTAACTTCATCGAGAAATAGAGGTCAAGAAAGGTCAAGTGTCATTTATGCAAACAATGATGAAGAATCTATAGCCCCTCCCACAAATTTTGATTACTGGTGCACTACATGTAATGACCCACATGGGTAAATTTTATGTATGATTCATCAGTACTATGTATAGAATGTAGCTATTGATAAAGCAGAGAAAAATATGAAAGGCCATGTAAGCATGATTAGAGAAACTGACCACAATTTTATGATGCCTTCGGTTGAATGAGTTGCAGTCCTGACCAGATCAGGCAAAAAACATCTACAAGTGGATCCTCAAGAGCTCCAACATCTAATTTTTTCCCAAAAATTTAAAGCTCCACATAAAATATATAATTCCTATGAAAAAGTACCTCAGGTTCCCAGCCAAAGCTCTGGAGTAGAAATACCTAAAGAATTTATCCCACAAAAGGAAGTCGAGACTCAATATCAAGCTAAGGAGAGGTTAAGATTTCCTTATTTTACTAAGAGATAGATAATGGAAATGACTTAGGGATACAGAAATAGATATGAAACCTTTTATAAGGAAAGAGAGAGGAGTGTTGAACCATCTTCTTTTAACATAGTGGAATAAATGAAAAATACTCCCTCAAAGGAAAGCATGTACGATGCCCTGCAATTTCCTAGTCAAATTGATCTCTTGCAAGAATATTTAAGGTCGATGAAAAACAAAGGTAGGAACACATCCTACTCAAATACAGTCTAGGTGAATCTAACATCTACCACTAGAAAAAATAGACCACCTCCATTTTATTTATATCTTCAAATGGAAGGATGAATCGTACACAACTGCATAATAGACTCAGGTGTTGCTACTACAGTGATACCAAAAGCAGTGTGTGAAATTATGGGAATGAAGTGCACTAGAAGCAATCCAAGAGTTCTATAGTTAGATGGCATTCCAGTCAAGACTATAGGAGTAATTAAAGACATACACATACAACTTCATAGGATGCCTCAAATGGTAGTCATACAAGAAGTTTTAGTTGTGGATTTAGCACCATACTTCGGCATGTGTTTGTCTAGAGAGTTCATAGCCAATATAGGAGGATATCTATATTTGGACTACTCACACTTAGAAATACCTTTCAAGAGTAGGAGGATAAAGATATTTAATGAAAACCATATACTTTTCACGTAGAAAAGATAGAGGAGGCTGACACTATAAGTATGATGACCAAAGAAATCAAAGATCTAGATATAATGGAAGAGATATTAGAAGAGCTTCAAATAGAAGACCAATTCTCTCTAAAGAATTTTGTTGATTCATATTTCATACACACCCTATGAAGAATGAGCATAAAATACCAATAACACTTATACGGGATAAATCCCACTCACTTTAGGATCTTGCTGGTTATCCAAGGTGTGAGTTATAGAGTTGGGTCGAATGTCTATTCACTCTTTTTCGCTTTTGGAATAGTTTCAAGTGGACTGTCTGTTACCTTACAATGGGCTCGACCTTCGTTCAATAATGTTTTAGCGGTTGTTATCTTTGTAGACTATCAGGTTTACAATGAGTTCTTTGATATAGCTCTCTATGTTTTAGCAGATTAAATAAAATACAAATTTGAAAGAAAATAAAAATGAATCATTTAACAGTGGAATAGAGAGAGTAGGGTAGGGCAGAAAAGAGAAGTTTATCTAACTTAGCTGCAAAATCAGAACCACCAATTTCAGTTATACTATTTAGCTTCACAATAAAACCAATCAAAGAGGAAGGTGTCCAGCTTTCTAAGATCACCTTCTACTAAGAGCATAAGACAAAAATAACATAGATCTGAAAGAAAATCATAAATAGAAGGGAAGTTAGTGTCAACTGGTATCTCTCACTAGTAGCTTAGCTCTCACAGTGAGGATAGAGCAATTAGAACAGACCTGAACCTTAAATCTCTAACTTTCCTTAGCATATAACAAACAGAATGAAGCCTAGTAGCATATTCAATCTTGATAACACAAATTCACAACCAAAATAAATAGAACTTTAGTGAGACAAAAACAAAAGAAGATGCACTTATCAAAATCCGAAAGAGATTAGGCTCCTGGCCACGCTATCATAGAAGAATGATTTCACACCAACCCCAGGTCCAGAACAAAGCATTCAAACAAGATTTGCAGGAAATTGCTCAAGTGTCTTTTATTCCAAGTTTTTGCCTTCACAAAAATGAGACATGTCCAAAAATGGAACATGTCACGAAATCGCGACGTTTCCAAAAATGGAACATGTCGCGATATCGCGACGTTTCCTTCACTTTTTCTTTCACTTTGCAAATTCTCCAAAAATTGTAGGTTGATTCCAATGACTTTGTCCATCTGTATTTTGCATTTTTACATATTGGTGAAGGATCTTCCTTACTCAAAAATGATTTTAACATTTAAAAAATGAATTTTAAATTGCTCGAGAATGATCAGCTTCACATGGTGTAGAAAAAATGATGAAAATTCAAAGTGCTCAGAATTTGATGAAACTTTACAAGTATCTATAAAAGCCCAAAGGGTATCCCAATTTGCAAACGGAACTTAAAAATTCATCATGGATTAAGAGAATATGCATTTAGAAATTTGCTAGGCCAGAAATGGAAACTGCTATTTCTAAATTGAAATCAATGCCATATGCAAGTAGACTTGGTCACTTTGATGTAGGCGAAGTTTGGAAAAGGATGCAAGCAAAAATTTGGAATTAAAATCCGAAAAACATCAAGAGGGTCCCTGCAGAACAAATGAATATTAAACATTTTCAAAGGATGGAATTTCATTTTTTTAGTGGGGGTGTGTTGCTTCTCAACAAATGGCGATATCTGCGAGGAAAATAGTAGCACTATTTAGAATCCAGAACTCTAGTTTCAAAACAATTTAGACTATGTATCATGCTTTGCCACAAATATTTTCTAAAATGATTTAACTACTATCTATTTAGCTGTTAAAGTTTCCCAAGGACATACTAGGTTGAATCACTCAAGGAAGATTTCGATGTGCGGTTATAAGCGTACAAAAACTTTCTTCAAGGATGATCAGGGCTTCGACTGCTCACTGTGGATTGATCAGCTATTTAGATTGTGCAGGGGAAACCGAGTAGAGCTCTGTTTACTAGTTTAGCCTTTTACAACCCCGACAGAGTTACTCTTTAGATTTTCACGACCCTGATTCATCACTATGAGGTGGCATTTATAGCCTGGTGAACATGTTTGAGATGTATCCTTCTGGAACCTTGGCTATGTGCAAAAAAGAATGCCGGTTTTATGTTGGCTTGCCCAACTTTCACCTTCTGTCTCTTTTTCCTTTTGAAAGATACCGATAGCTGGAATGCCTTGCTCTCTTTCTCTTTTTTTTTTTTTATTCATCGAGCAATTGATCGACTAACTGTTTCAACCTGGGTACCAATAGCTTCCTTGGACGCTTTGATGTAATTCTATGAATCGGAGTCCCCTCTCCTGACCAACTTTTCTTGGATTCCCTGGGAGTTCTTCAGCCAAACAGTATAGTAGTTTCTTTATAAACAAAATAATTGTGGCAAGCAAGATACCAAATCCAATTATCTTTCTACTGTTGTTCTAAATAACAAGTAGTTCCACTTTTTAGCTCTAGCAGACTATCTCTTAAACAAAACAAACTGAAAACACACTAGGCCAATTTTAAATGTTGATTTGTGTTTTCTTTGTTTAGGCAAAAGCTCAAACAAACAGGATTAAAAGAAACTAAAGAGGAGAGAAAAAGGCCACCAGTTAAAGACAAAATTGCACAAACCTTAAAAGATAACACACAGTACTTCAAACTTTAAAAATAAAACAAAATAAAAACACACTACTTCACACTTTATTTACAATATATACATATGCACAAAGTCCTCGTGATTATTCAAATGATGTAGTGGATGGAACAACTGAGAAATAATGCTTCATATATTGACCATTGATAGGAAGGTTCAGAAAATTACCCTCCAGGTCCTGTAGATGAAACGCATTATTACCTAAGATTTCGGCAATCTGGTATGGCCCTATCCATAGAGGTTGCAACTTGGTGTGTTTACCTTTCTTTTCATGGGCTTTGTCCCATAGAAGCACCAGGTCTGCAAGTCTGAAGGCCTTTACTCTGGCTCTTTTATCAAACCAACGCTTGACTATCTCTTGGTGTCGACTAAAATGCTCCAGGGCTTGAAGTCGTTCATCCTGCAGATTAATTAAGTCCAATACACGAGCTTCTGCATCTGCATGATCATCAAAATAATCCAGAGCAAATTGATAAGTAGGCAATTTTAAAGAGATAGGAACGATGGGCTGGGTACCATACAACAAAGCAAATGGGGAAGTCTTAAGGGCTTCTTTATGTCTGATCCTGTCAGCCCAAAGTGCATACTTCAATAGTGAGTGCCATTGTCTGGGTTTGTCTACAGCAGACTTCTTGATGGCATTCATCAAATTCTTATTTGTGGACTCAGCTAGCCCATTGCCTTGGGGATAATAGTTGGATGAAAATTTGATAACTATCCCCCTCTGGTATGCCCATTCCGCAAATTCGAATGACTGAAAAGTTGGTCCGTTGTCGCACACCAAGTTCAAAGGAACTCCAAACCTGGTTATGATGTTTGACTCTAAAAATCCGATCACCTCATGGGTTGTACTCCTCATGGTGGCTGCTGCTTCAACCCATCTTGTACAATAGTCAGTGGTTGTTAAAACATACTTGTGCCCTGCTGATGAATTTGGGTTTATCACACCCACGAAGTCAAGTCCCCATTGCATAAAAGGTTTTTCTATTATAACAGGTTGTAATGGTAGAGCTCGATTAACCTGCTTGGATGCAAAAATCTGACACTGTTGGCAAGTTCTCACATGTTGATGTGCATCTTTAAACAATGTAGGCCAGTAATAGCCTGCTCTCAATATCTTATGTGCAGTAGCAGAACCTGAGGAATGCCCTGCTCCTAACTTTTCATGAAAACTAGACATCACCTCGTTCACTTCATTCTGAGAAATGCATCTTAAGAATATGCCAGCATAGTTTTCTCTATACAAGTTGCCTCCTTTGAGTAGAAAATGAGCAGATTTCAGCTTTAGTGCTCTTCTTTGAGTTCTATTTAGGTGAGGTGGACAAATTCCAAACCTCAGTAGATGAATGACATCTCCATACCAATCATCCTCCCCAGAATCCAGCTGATTAATCTCTGTCTCTAGAGGTATTTCAGCAATATGTCGGGACAAACCAAGTCCTCTGATTAATTTTGCAGGTCAGATTTCTAAGTCATATTCCTGCAGTCTCGTGGCCCAATTACCTCTTAACTCACCCAATTCATCCTGGCTTAATAAATATTTGACAGCTGGATCAGGAACTATAGCATGGACTTTGCTCCTCAATATGTAATGCCTGAATTGCTTGACTGCTCTTACCAAGGCATAGGCTTGCTTATCCAAGCGAGAGTATTTTAGCTCAACACCCTTTAAGTTGGTACTTTTGAAAGCAATCGGGTGCTCCCCTGTTTCCCTTCGTTGGGTTAAAACCGCTGCAAGTGTGTGTTCAGAAGAAAAAGAGTACAAATAAAAATCTGCACTGAAATCTGGGCTCACCAGTACTGGAGCTTGCTTGATTGCAGATTTGATCTCTTGGAATGCTGCTTTGGCTTCTGTTGTCCAGGCAATCTTAGCAGTTTCCTTCAGCATGTTATTTAGCGGCTTGACTATTTCTGCAAAACCAGAGATGAATTTTTTGACAAAATTAATTTTCCCAAAAAATGATCTTAACTCTTTCTTAGAGTTGGGAAAAGGTATCCCTGATATGGCTTCAACTCTCTCAGGATCCATGGAAATGCCATCTTTGGTGATTAAATGCCCAAGGAGTTTTCCTTCAGTTACACCAAAAACACATTTCTTTGGGTTTAGAGAAATACCAAACTCTCTGCATTTGTTGAAGACGGATTCCAAGTGCTTTACGTGGTCAAACCGGGATTTAGAGAAAACTGTCAAGTCATCCATGTAGACAACGATGCACTTACCCATAAGGCCTTTGAAGGCATGATCCATTGCACGTTGAAAGGTAGCTCCAGCGTTTATCAATCCAAATGGCATTCTCTTGTAAGCAAAGGTTCCCCACTTAGTCGTGAAGGCAGTTTTCATCCTGTCTTCCCTTTCAACCAGTATCTGGTTGTACCCCAAAAATCCATCTAAGAAAGACATCATTTCTGAACCATTCACGATTTGTAGCACATCATCCATGGAAGGCAAAGGATAATTATCCTTTTCAGAAGCCTTGTTCAAGTTTCTAAAATCTACGCACAAGCGGATTTCCCCATTCTTTTTTTTGACCGGTACTAAATTGGCTACCCAAGTAGAATGTCTGATGGGAAAAATAATGGCAGCACTCAATAATTTCTCCACCTCCTTTCTGATGAGTGGTTCCAACAAAGCGTTGACATGCCTCTGTTTCTATCGAAAGGGTTTGCAAAACTCCTTTAAAGGTATTATATGGGTGTAAACTTTTGGATCAAAAACCTTTAGGTCTTTATAAGACCAGGCCATAACATCTTTGGACCTGTGAAGGAATTCAATCATATTCTTTTTAATTTTAGGGTCACAAGCTTTGGCTAACTTAAGGTGTCTGGGATCTTCCTCAGTTCCAACATTTAGTTTCTCAGTCTCACTGCCTGCTACATCAGTAGAATTTCCAAAGCTCCCTCTTTGTTTAATTTGGTCAACATCAAACAGTCGCTCAAGTTCTACCATTCCTTTGGGAATCCTATTATCTTTCAACCTCATTATCCCTTTTTCATCATCAAACTGTTCCAGCATAGTATCTTTTTGACCATCATCAATTATAGCATTTTCAAATGCATTGGTATTCTGTAAAAAGTCTATAATTTGCTGGTCATCAAAAAAGACTTGAAAATTGTCTACATTATCTGGAACTGAAGGACAAGGGATTAATTCAATTGAAATTTTTTTCCATCTGAACTCCTCCAATGGCTTCAGATTTGTGGCTGATGAAGCTAAGACATCTGCGAGTGAATTCTCTTCTCTCGAAATGTGAGTCAGATTAAAAGCATCAAAATCCTCCATGAGATCCCATGCTCGGTGTTTATATCTTTTCAGGTAAGATGCCTTGCATTGAAATTTACCTCTAACCTGATTAGCCACCAACTCTGAGTCTGTGAAAACCTGGATATTTTTGACCTCTTTATCTAAAGCAAATTTCAATCCCAGCACTAATGCTTCATATTCTGCCAAATTATTTGTGCAAGGAAACTGCAAGCGATAAGACATAAAATAAGTCTGATCTTTAGGTCCTTTAAGAACTGCCCCTATACCAAAACCTTGCTTAGACTTAGCTCCATCGATATGAAGCATCCAAACTTCATTATCATGATCAGGATGAGCTTTAACAGGTTTCCCTTTTTGTGCAGTTGTCAGATTATAAACCCCGATATCTACATCTGCAATATTAACAGTCTCATTCTTGGCATTATACTCAGTAATCACGTGTTTATACCTAGGTTCCCTTTCGATCCTTAACTGATTTGCAACACCCTTCCAAGGTAACCACATATGTGAGAAATCAGTCGCCAAGTACCCATTCAGAGACTTTGACCAGTCTCTGCTTAGAAGCATTCCGTATCCCACGGGAATATCTACCACCTGAATATCGATTTTGTGTTGTGCTCTTGGTTCAGATGCTAGCTGGATGTGTATATTCTGAAGTTCACCTACCACCTTAACCTCAGTTTTATCTAGTTGGATGACTCTTCTCTCGGATTTCATAAGGGTTAAACCCAACTGTTGGCAGATGGCTAGAGGCATGACATTGGCTGAAGCACCAGAATCTACCAGACAATTGTGTAGATTCTTCCCAAATATACGGACAGTTAGCAGGAAAGGCGGAACTTCTGTCCTTTCTTTATACATGGCTAAGTTTGCATTTGCTATTTTCTTCCCCTTTTCTAGAGGTTTGGCATTAGGCTCAGAGTATGTCTTGATCAAATTATCTCTTTGTTCAGTAATCTGAGCTAACTCATGAAGAGTGATGTTAGCCTTGATCTTCTTCATATCCTCCACTATATTGTACCCCTTATTGAGTGGAACAAAAAATCCACTTGGTACTCTTGGATCTCCTCCCTTGGGTGGAGGTGGGTTATTATTTGGGGATGGATCTGGAGGAATATTATGGGAGTTGTCTGGAGGTGTGGATGTAGTATTAGGCTCCAGATTTTTGTTTCGGAGATTATAGTTGTCCCTTCTATATTGTTGAAAGGCTTGGACTTCATCCATAGGCATCTCCACAACATTCTCTGACTCATCTAGAAAAGTGAAAGAATCTAACACCATAGCTGCACTATGTTTGGATGAACCTGGACTATCAACATTTCTTTGGTTTTCAGGAAAAACCAACTCACCAGATAAAGCTTCAAAGGCATTGCAGAACTCCAAACAATCTAATTCCCCGTGCTGAGATGTTCCGTGTATCCTGCACCAGTTGGGCAAAGCTAAGTCACAAATATTCACTTCATGCCCCTTGCCTTTATAATCCTTATTGGGCTCATACGGTGGTCTATTGAATCTATTCTATTGATAAGGAAATCTATTTGAGTTGTCTCCGGTGGACACTTGCCTTTTGAAACTTAAAAAGTCATTTGCCAACTTCTGGACCATCTTTGAGACTTCTTCAACTCTTGTTTTATCAGAGTCTTTTTCTGTATTCTGTACTTGTTCAGCATGTGTTACAGCCAATGGATTTCCATTCGGTGGAGTTTGGCATGATGGCAACATTATTTGATGTGGGATAGGATTCAACACAGGGGTATTTTGTGTAACAAAGGGAATTAGAGGAGCGTTCAAAGGTTGAGGTCCTAATTGTCTTTCAAGAACCAAAGCTTCTCTATATGCCTCTGTTAGATTACTAATATTAGCATCCCTCTTCAGGAAAATAGAAGTCACTGGATCTAGGGAATTCCTAAAAATTTCCAATGCTAGATCGACAGTCGACACGTAATGACCCGTCAATCTACCATAAGCCTTTTGAAACCTGACATTGAAAGATCTGACGGTCTCATTAATTCCTCTTTTAATGCTGGAGAACTATTGATATAACACACTGGGGTCAATCACTTCCCCAAATTGTGATACAAAAACTTTCTCTAGGTCATTCCAACTTGTAATAGAATCATTAGTAAGATTCAAAAACCAGTCATATGCTCCCTCCTGGAGAGTAAATGGGAATAACCTACAAGCCACATCTTCATGCTGCACATTTAACAGCTTCAGAGCATTTTTATATGCCACTAGATGTTCCTCTGCTGTCCTAATTCCATCATGCTTGTAAGTCGAAAGATACTTCTCAGGATTTCTAGGCAAATCATGCGCTGCACTAGGAAAATAGTGGAACCCAACCAGTTTGCCATTACTACCTGATTAACTATGATATTTTGAGTTGCAGTTGGAGGAACTACAAGGGGTGACAACACTATGTTAGACAAAGACTTGGCCTTTCTGAGGCTGCTTCTCCTTGGGGTCTCTAACTCAGGCACAAGGAGCTCTCCAGCTCTGGAGTGGGACCTGGTTACTCTGTAGGTAGAATCCATATTTTCACAAACAACTTACAATCCTTAACAAATACTGAACGGAAGTTCAGTAGGCCCTCCTTCTAGCACCAATTTTAAATGTTGGTTCGTCTTTCATACACACCCTGTGAAGAATGAGCATAAAATACCGATAACACTTATACGGGATAAATCCCACTCACTTTAGGATCTTGCTGGTTATCCAAGGTGTGAGTTACAGAGTTGGGTCGAATGTCTATTCACTCTTTTCCACTTCTGGAATAGTTTCAAGTGGACTGTCTGTTACCTTACAATGGGCTCGACCTTCGTTCAATAATGTTTTAGCGGTTGTTATCTTTGTAGACTATCAAGTTTACAATGAGTTCTTTGATATAGCTCTCTATGTTTTAGCAGATTAAATAAAATACAAATTTGAAAGAAAATAAAAATGAATCATTTAACGAGTGGAACAGAGAGAGTAGGGTAGGGCAGAAAAGAGAAGTTTATCTAACTTAGCTGCAAAATCAAAACCACCAATTTCAGTTATACTATTTAGCTTCACAATAAAACCAATCAAAGAGGAAGGTGTCCAACTTTCTAAGATCACCTTCTACTAAGAGCATAAGACGGAAATAACATAGATCTGAAAGAAAATCATAAATAGAAGGGAAGTCGGTGTCAACTGGTATCTCTCACCAGCAGCTTAGCTCACATAGTGAGGATAGAGCAATTAGAACAGACCTGAACCTTAAATCTCTAACTTTCCTTAGCATATAACAAACAAAATGAAGCTTAGCAGCATATTCAATCTTGATAACACAGATTCACAACCAAAATAAATAGAACTTTAATGAGACAAAAATAGAAGAAGATGCACTTATCAAAATCCGAAAGAGATTAGGCTCCTGGCCACGCTATCACAGAAGAACGATTTCACACCAACCCCAAGTCCAGAACAAAGCATTCAAACAAGATTTGCAGGAAATTGCTCAAGTGTCTTTTATTCCAAGTTTTTGCCTTCATGAAAATGAGACATGTCCGAAAATGGAACATGTCACGAAATCACGACATTTTCAAAAATGGAACATGTCGCAATATCGCGACGTTTCCTTCACTTTCTCTTTCACTTTGCAAATTCTCCAAAAATTGTAGGTTGATTCCAATGACTTTGTCCATCTGCATTTTGCATTTTTACATATTGGTGAAGGATCTTCCTTACTCAAAAATGATTTTAAAATTTAAAAAGTTAATTTTAAATTGCTCGAGAATGATCAACTTCACATGGTGTAGAAAAAATGATGAAAATTCAAAGTGCTCAAAATTTGATGAAACTTTACAAGTATCTATAAAAGCCCAAAGGGTATCCCAATTTGCAAACGGAACTTAAAAATTCATCATGGATTAAGAGAATATGCATTTAGAAATTTGCTAGGGCAGAAATGGAAACTGTTATTTCTAAATTGAAATCAATGCCATATGCAAGTAGACTTGGTCACTTTGATGTAGGCAAAGTTTGGAAAAGGATGCAAGCAAAAATTTGGAATTAAAATCCGAAAAACATCAAGAGGGTCCCTGCGGAACAAATGAATGTTAAACATTTTCAAAGGATGGAATTTCATTTTTTTTAGTGGGGGTGTGTTGCTTCTCAACAAATTTCAATGCCATTATAGAAATAGAGATGGGAAGTTATTCCATTGAGAAACCAAAAAGGCAATTGGCACCCGCTCCTAAATAATAATACTCTACCAGTCAACTTTGGAAGCTTTTCTTCGATGGAGCTAGGTGTAAGAACAGATTTGGTGCTAGAATAGTTTTGATTTTCGCTATAGGTAAAGAAAGAATTTTCTCTTACAGGTTAACATGGATTTGCACAAGTAATGCAACAAAGTATGAAGCACTTTGTTTGGGCCTGAGAAAGGCTGAGAAACTAGGGATTAAGCAGTTACTAATTTATGGAGATTCAAAACTTATCATGAATCAAGTCATGGAAAAATGTACTAGTAAACAACATTAATTAAAGGTATACAAAAATAAAGTGTGGGACCTTTTAGAAGCCTTTGAGGCTCTAAATATGAATTCTATTCCTAGAGAACAAAATACCCACGTAGATTTTTTGGCGTCTATGGGAGCAAAATTTTGCCCCATCAACAATGTTATTCAGAAATATAACATGGTTAGACTCATATATAGACCATATGTGCTAGACAAAAATATTTTATGGAAATTTTTTGAAAATGATGAGCAATTATTAGATTTTTTAATCTATGAAATGAATTGCTCGAGCGACAGAATGTTGTAATATGAAGAAGAAGAAGGATTGATTCAATTAAAGAATAATCATATTCCCAAGGGACTTATCACCCTTGAGAGTCTTTTTGATAACAATGATAGGGTAGTAGGCCATAAAATAAAAGTTGATAAGCACTAATATAATGAAGTCAAGCTAGAACCTGGAAAAATGATTGAATTTGGAGTTAGTTGTACAGTAGAAGAGTTAAACCAAATTATGGAATTGTACAAGAAATTTCTAGATATTATAGCTTGGGTGTACAGTGATCTTAAGGTGTATAGGAAAGATGTTATACATCATACCATTGAATTAGAGGAAGGGGCTTGACCTTTCAGGCAAAAGCAAAGGCCTATGAATCCAAAAAAAGAGGCCTTGATGAAGCAAGAATTGTTAAAACTTATTCAAGCTAAGATAGTGTATCCTATTAAACATTCTACTTAGGTAGCAAACTTGGTCTCAGTTAGGAATAAAAATGGGGACATGATACTGTGTGTCAGTTTCAAGAACTTGAACAGGTTTTCACTCAAGGATCATTACCCACTTTCGTAGATAGACCAGACTTTACACATAGTTGCAGGAGCAAAGAGATTTTATTTTTTGGATGGTTTCTTTGGGTATAATAAGGTATGGGTTAGGGATGAAGATCAATATAAAACTAACTTTACTACCAAATGGGGAACATTCACCTATCAAAGGATACATTTTGGATTGTCTAATGCAGGAGAAACCTTCCAAAGGGTAATGGATGTAGCTTTCTATTAACTTGCTAACAAGATTATAGTTATCTATTTAGATGATATGACCATTTTTTCTCATCATAAATAAGATCATATAAAACACCTCAAAAGGGTTTTTGGAAAATACAATGAATTTGGGATATCTTTGAATCCAAAGAAACCCATATTTGCTATAGAAGAAGGTATTCTACTTGGTCATGTCATCTCCAAAGCTGGGTTAGCCATATATCCTGATAGAGTGAATGCACTCTTAGAACTTCCCTTACCAGCAAATAAGAAAGGTCTGCTATTGTTCTTTGTATAAATAAATTTTATGCGTAAATTTATTGTAGATTTTGCATAGATTGTTAAACCAATGATAAAACTACTAAAGAAAGATGCACCTTTCAAATGGACAAATCCAAGGAAGAATGCTTTTTGAAATATTTTAGAGGAAATAACTCAAGCACCTGTGCTAGTTAATCCTGACTACTCCCAGGGTTTTATCCTATATGTTGTTGGGAAGCAAGAAAGTTATGTTGCAGTCCTCATACAGAAGGGAGCAGACAATGAAGAAAGACCCATATATTTTCTAAGTTCCACTATGGATGATCATGAGAAAATATATAAATTTATTGAGAAACAAGTATATGTTGTCATGAATTCTTTGCATAAGTTCAAACACTTCCTATAATAGAGCAAGATCATTGTTTATGTGATCCATCCTGATTTCAAGAATTTTATAATACAAGGAGAACTTGGCAAAAAAAGAGTTGGCTGGATAACAAAGATACAGGAATATGATGTAGAAATACACCCAAAAAAATAGTAAGGGGTAGAGCCCTATGCCAAGTGTTTACCAAGAAGGCTTCAAATGATCGTGCGGATCACCAAAGCATAAATCAGATCAAAATTTGGAGAAAGCTGACTGGATTGATGATCTTGTGGAGTACTTTCAGACTGGAAGATGTCCTAATAATCTGAATGCTTCACAAAGAAGAAGGTAGAGAGCACAAGCATTGAATTACACCCTTCAATCAGAAGGATTGTACAAAAAAATATAGATGGTGCACTATTGAAATGCATAAGGGATGATATAAAATAAAAAGGTGTTAAAAGAGTTTCATGGAGGTCTCTCTAGGGGATATTATTCAGGAAGAACTACTTATTTGAAGATACTTAGAGTAGGTTGTTATTGGCATTCTTATTTTTTAGATACTTACAATATAACCAACAGTTGTGAGCAATGCTAGAGATATATAGGGAGGAACAGAAATGCCCCTATACCCCTAAATTCTATCCAATTTGAAGAACCTTTCCAATAGTGGGGGTTAGATTTTATTGGGATAATAGAGCCTAATTCATCAGCTGGCCACAAGTATATACTTACTGCCACAGACTATTTTACTAAGTGGGTTGAAGCAATTCCCACTAAGAAGGTCGATCAAGAAGTCATAATTGACTTCATGGAAAGCTTGATTACAAGGTTTGGTATACTAGAATCACTAGTTATAGATAATGGATCAGCGTTCGTCAGTGCTAAAATAATTGAGTTTATTAGAAGATATGGTATATATTTGAAGACCTCCTCCAAATATTACCAACATGGAAATGGTCTATCTGAATCTACAAATAAAAACCTTCTCATAATCATGAAAATAACTTTAGAAGATAACAAGAGGAGCTGGAACTCCTTGATGAACCAAGCACTATGGGCTGATAGAATTTCGATTAAGAAATCTATTAATACATCACCCTAGTCTTTGGTCTATGGAAAAGAAGCCATTCTACCTATACACATGGAAATACCATATTTAAAATTACTTAATCAGATGGATGAAGCAGGAGATAAACCTATGGATACCCAACTGATGCAGCTTCTATAGCTAGAGGAATAGAGGGAGCAGGCCTATAATCACCACCAAAAACACGTGGATGACACAGAAGGGTGGTTCAATAAAAAAATACCTTAAAAATATTTAAGGTTGGGGACTTGGTTTTGAAATGGAATGTTGAAAAATCCAAGCTAGGTAATCATGAAAAATTTGATGCCTTTTGGGAGGGTCCCTTCGAGATAATTGCTGAAAAGCAATTTAATTCATTTCAACTACAAGATCAACAAGGTGTAATATTTCCCATAACAGTGAATGCTTTTCACTTAAATCTCTACTTCAAGTAAAACAAAGAGAATTTCATGTACAGTGTATATAATATATAATAGTTTGTAAACATTTCAAAGTTATGGCTTGTAATTATTTTTGTTGTTATTTCACGACCCCCTGGGTCAACCAAAAAAATAAAAAAGAGGCGGAGAGATAAAAGGAAATATAATTGTAGTTTTGTCAGCATATAACAATTCAAATTTAAAATCCACCATGTTACTTTATAATGGTTGGTAGAAGGGCACTTCTTTCGTGGATGATCAGAGCCTTGAAAAATGTAAATTCTCAATTAATGTGATTGTCAGTGATTGGTCAACAAATTTAGCATGTGGTAGAATATTAGAAATGATGTGCAAGAATATTCAGGAGATATGGGCACACCAACCACAGTTAATGCAGCTCATGCATAATCTTATAAATTGATGTGAAGAAACCCTAATTAATTTTTGAATGAATTTATCTACTGGGATTCACTTGCTATATTTTCTCTCAAGTTTGAATCCCATACCAATAAGCTCTACAAGCACTTTCACATGGCTCCTAAGAAAAATAGTCAGAAGGTAACAATGGCATCGTCGTCTTCCATGGCAGCAAGACACAAAGACAAAGTAGGAGAGATATTTGTTGATAGGGATGCCAAAATTGGTGACACTGTTATAACCTGGAAGCCTCCAGAGAAAATTTGAAGAGATATTGAAGAAAGAATGGGCATAGGCATCACTATATATTCCTTGACTACTTTTGCATTCAATTATCTACTCTACTGGTATGTGTATGTTCCAGTTCATCCTTATCTAGAATTAATTAAAGCTATTGCTAGTTTTTATGACATTAAAGTAAAGACTATGAGAAATTTCTAGGTTCGAAGCCTTTTCATCCTAAGCCCTGATATTTTCATTGATGCTTTTGCTACCGACCATGTACCCACTCTTTAAACTAAGGCTTTTGACCTGGCAGACAAGGCAAAATATTTTGTTTCGTCTGAGAAGATGATTTTTTTTTACAATGCAATTGAAGAAATCCCCTCCTGGAGGAACTATTCCCGAAACCCCCATTCCTCTAATAGATTTCAAAAATCTAGAGTTATATTATATTTTGGCCATGGTGGCAGGCCTAAAAATAGATGAAAAAGTTTATGGGTGGCAGATTGCCCTAGTCAATTTCCTATCAAACCCTAAAAATTATGATTCCTTAGTTATGGATAAAAGTGTTAGGCCCATGTTTTTCAACTGTCTAGAATATTTTTTTTGCCTAGTCCACAAATTTTTATCTTCAATTAAAAGAGGTTCTCACTCCTATTTCAATTTTTCTTGATATTTAGTGTGAGTTTTTGATGCAGGAGCATCCAACGAAAAGCAAAATACCACAAAGAAGAAAAAAGTGTCGTGATATCACATGTTGGCAAAGAAGAAAAAGTGTCGCGATATCACGACATGTCGGCAAAGAATAAAAAGTGTCACAATATCGTGACATGTTAGTAAATAAGAAAAAGTGTCGCGATATCGTGACATGTCACATTTTCACGACCAAAAGACAAGAGAAGGTGCAAGAGAGAAAAAGTGTCACGATATCGCGACATGTCGCATTTTTGCGACCAAAAGACGAGAGAAGGTGCAAGAGAGAAAAAGTGTTGCGATATCACATGTCACATTTTTGTGACCAAAATATGAGAGAAGGTGCAAGAGAGAAAAAGTGTCACAATATTGTGACATGTCGCATTTTCATGACCAAAAGACAAGAGAAGGTGCAAGGGAGAAAAAGTGTCGCGATATCGCGACATGTCACATTTTCGCGACCAAAAGACAAGAGAAGGAGCAAGAGAGAAAAAGTGTCACGATATCGTGACATGTCGCATTTTTGTGACCAAAATACAAGAGAAGGCGCAAGAGAGAAAAAGTGTCGCGATATCGCGACATGTCACATTTTTGGGACCAAAAGACAAGAGAAGGCGCAAGGGAGAAAAAGTGTCATGATATCGTGACATGTCGCATTTTCACGACCAAAATAGAAGAGAAAGATCAAGAGGAAAAAAGTGTCGCGATATCACAACATGTCGCATTTTCGTGACTAAAAGAGAAGAGAAATAGTAAGAAGGAAAAAGTTACATGATTTCGCGACATGTTTTTTCGTGACTTAAAGAAAAAAAAAAGGCAGGCGGTTATTGTATCACTCCAAATTTTTTGCATCCTTACCTTCAAGCTATAGGATCCATTCCTGGAAGAGGGATGCAAGAAGGATGGGACAATACCTTGGACTGAGAGGCCTTTTGAAGGTCCCGCCTCTCGGGGGGAGGATATAAGGGTGAATTTCCAATGGATGGTGGGTTCACCAGGAAACTTTTGAATGGTAGTTTCTACACCTAGGTTGAGAGTAAGTTTGATGTGTTCATTTTGTACTTTAATCACTCATATCCTAGGTTTGGCAAAGATGAATCTAAGCTATTCTATATGCCAATGCTAATTTTTATGAATACAAAAAACATAAATAAGTGCTAAACATAGAAAGTATGCTAAATGAACAGAATATACCTGATTTCGAATGTCTATTGAGGATTTTGAGTTTTGAAGCAGTCAAATCATCTCAAATCATACGTGATCATCTAGAATTGCACATTATCATCTCAGATCTTAGTCGGTCATATGAGATTAGATGAAATCGTCATCGATCTGATGAATTCATCAGAAACCTGCAGTCATAGAGATAGATACCAAAAACCAAAAATACAACTACAAAAGCAAGGGGTCATGATAGAAATGATAGTGAACTTGCCTAAATGACAGATCCAGATAACGATTAAAGGAAAATGCGTTACTTTAATACTTTATTTTACCTTTAGCATGCATCTATACTAAATGAGGTGAACTCGAGGATGCAGGAATAAAATAAACCAGGCTAATGCATAAGAAAATGAAGAGAAAAGATAAGTAAATTCAAAATTCGGGCTCTGATTACCCCCAATCTAGACTACAGTTGAGATTGCCTCCAATCGTACGAGATCATCACCGATCTGTGATAGGATCGTTTGAAATTGTATGGAATCACTTGTGACATTTTGAGCTTGGTCCAGCTGAAAAACAATAATATTCCTGCAAGAAAACTTGAAATACCGAATACAAACGATGGTACTAGGATGTTCTAATGCACAAGGAGCTAAATTTGTAGGGAAATCAGTCAACCAGGAGATTCAAGGGGGGTTTAGGGGGATAAACTAAAAAAATCCTAGTTTATATAATATTAGGGAGAGGTTAGGAGGTTGGAGATCATCCCAATTTGGGAGATCTCCAATGGGGGGAACTCTAACTGCGCAGACACGCTTTCTACCCAAGTTAGAGAAGCTATTGAAATAGAAACTAATTATGAAAATTTAGTTTTGGGATGAAATCATCTAGACGTTCTGTTCCAGACAAATTTGTCAGATTGGGGATGGATTCATTTGATCGTTGACAATTCATCCAACGATCAAAACAAATCCTAAAAATGGCCTGAAAAACAAGGAGAGCAGGTAACGATTGGTTAATGGGTGGTTTGGGTTAAAATTAAAATTTTTATATTTTTACTAAGGTTTAACTGCGCCAATTTTAGGGTGCTACATTTTGCCCCCTATTTAGCGAATTTTCCAAATAAAATGTGTTATATACGAGTTCATTCCATTTTATGAGAAAGCAAAATTTAAATCCAGGTTCTAGATAACGATTCTAGGTCGAATCGTACAACTGCTTACTATGGTGCCCCCTCCGTGTTTTTACCCAAATCGAACATTTGATGTAAAAGCGCAAAAAAACAAAATTAAAGAATGTAGACACCAAAACAGCACCAATCTGATTATGTGACTGCAAACACTGATCGCTTTGACAAACACAGCCCCCAGGGCAGCCCTCAGAGGTCAAACAATGGTCCTAACCACTTTCATAGCAATTTTGTAAGGTCAAGAAGCAATTTGGCACATTTAGACACTTTGCCCAGTATTCGTCTCACCCAGGGACGAATACTAACTGGGATTCGTCTCACCCAGGGATGAATTCTAAAATCATCCCTGGTCAGGATGAATTCCAGGTTTAACGGGCAAAAAGAAAAATGTCACCAAGTGGCAGCCAAGGACAGTCAATTATTACCTCCTGCCATGCATGCGCGTGTAGGTGGGTAGGTTGGCGATTAGTGGACTGTCACAAGGGCAGTCATGGAAACCCAAGTCGGGGAGGAGTCTCCTCCCTCTTGGGAAGGCATGGCCACCACATGGCATCCCTGCATGCCCCTCCAAAGAGACCCCATGGGTCTATAAAATGGTGGAATTTCCCACCCAAAAGAAGGCAGATTGGAGGCATTTTCAAGCAACGAAGTGTTGCCCGATTGAACACCCATTTGCATCTTTTTTTGATTCGCCTTCTCACATCCATTAATCTCTTTCACAAGGGAGGTTATTGGGTGGATTTTGGAAGCATGGATCTAACCCAAATCCAACATTTTACCACCTTAAACCACCAATTTTCCGACACCCCAATCCAAGATATTTTGAGCCCATCCCTAGTGGATTGGCGTCAAAATCAAGTCCTAACGGTGGGCGGCCCATTTGGGCACCCCACACTTTTCTTTTAAGTTTCATTTTAATTATCATTTATTCATATCTATTCTATGCTATGCTATTTAAGTAGTCTCTAATTTTGATTTCATAGAATTTTGATCACACATTATCATGCTTTGTCGATTGTATAGCTCTCACTAACTTGCAGGTGGCGATATCAAATTCCTGAAGATAGAGGCCAAATTGGGAGAATCCGACCATCTGGGTCATCCCAAAATGGCCCCAATTACGTAACCCCTCTATTTTTAGGTGTTTTGGAGGCCTCAAGAGTTGACATTGGAGCAGTATCACTTTGGCTTTTCTAACACAATCGAATTTGTCCCACCCGGGGACGAATAGCAGTCGAAATTCGTCCTGCCCAGGGACGAATTCTAGTTGAAAGCATATTGGATGACTTTTTCAATGGCAATGGCCCTCTGGTAATGTCTTCTATCCTCTTTCAGGTTTTCAAGTCATTTAGATTCACTTTACTCACTGTTTTAGACAATCGTTTATGTGCATCTTTTGTCAATTTCAAAGAACGAACTTTCCTTTTTGTCACAGGTGCTACTAATGCCTTGTTTTTTTCTTTGATTGCAGGAGGAGCAACAAGAAGTGAGGATTCATTAGCATAAGCGATGGCAACACTCTGGCCAGCCCATTTCAAACGTGGGCATGCAAAAGAGGGATCATTAATCATAATTGTAACCAAATCCATTTAACACTCCTAACCCCTAAAAATGGAGGAGGAGATTTCATAACTGAGGTTAAAGAGTTTAATAAAAGGGCTATGATTTCTCTAAATTCTTGTAACTAATTTCAATCAATTTGCCTCTTTCATTTAATGCACTTCATATTCTAGGACTCAAGCATTATTTTGATTTGAATGCATTGAAGTAGTTTTCCTTTCTAAACCCCAAGAAGTGCGTATTTGGTGTCACATCTGGAAAACTCTTGGGTTTCATAGTCTCAAAGCGAGGAATCGAGATGGACCCAAAGAAAGTCAAGGCAATCCTTGAAATGGTTCCCCCAACTACTATCAAGCAGCTCAAAAGTCTGCAGGGAAATGTCACATCGATTAAATGCTTCATAGCACAATTATCTGACAAGTGTCGACCCATAAACAAATTATTGCACAAGGGGGTTACATTTCATTGGGATGACGAGTGCTAGTCAGCATTTGACGAAATAAAACAATACCTAGCTTCACCGCCAGTATTGGCACCACCTAGACTAGGAGTGTCATTCTACTTATACATCTCAGCTACTGAGGTGGCACTAGGTGCCATGTTAGCCCAAAAGAATGAACTTCACAAGGAACAGGCTACTTACTATCTTAGCCACACCCTAGTCAGTTATGAACTTAACTATGCATACATTGAGAAACTCTCTTGGTAGTGGTGTTTGCTACCAAAAAGCTATGCCACTACATGCTGAGCAACACTACGTATGTTGTGTCTAAGGAGAATCCATTACGATACATGATGAGTCGTACTTATCATAGTAGTCGCACGGCGAAATGGATCATGTTGTTGATAGAATTTGACATAGAGTTTATTGGACAAAAATCTATCAAAGGACAAGTCATAGTCGATCAACTAGCAGAGGCTCCTCTTGAAGACGATCAGCCTCTAGTCATAGAACTACCCGATGATGGGGTCTTCCATGTCTCAGAATCGCCAGATTCTGATGAGCCTAAGTCATAGGCCGACATAACCCTATTCTTTGATGGTTCTAAATGTGAGCAAGGTGGTGGCATGGGAATTGTATTCTTCACACCGCAGGGCACTCCAATGCCCCTGTCATTTAAATTAAACTTCCCATGCACCAACAATAATGCAGAGTATGAAGCCTTGCTCCTAGGTCTTTAGACAACAATCGCCATGAACATCAAATGACTGAATATCTTTGGTGATTCGTTGTTAATAGTCAATCAAGTCAAAGGGGTATATCAATGCAAATGCCCAGTACTATAGGCCTATAAAGCCCTCGTGGACAAATTCCTGGCAAAACTTGAGTGGTATGACATCGAGGCACTCCCTCGATCATCGAATCATTTTGCGGACACAATGGCCTCTTTGGGGTCACTAATTCCGCAAGACCTTTCCGGTGATATGACAACCATTCAAGTCAAAACCTTATCGCAATCCGTGATGGAGCGTGCAAGCTCAGACTTGACGCCAAGAATCCACATGATCCAGATTGAACCATCCTCGGATAAGTTCTTTCGAATTTGAGATCATCTGAAACGTGCCAACTGGGGGTCCTTGTTCTCCCCTACTCCCATTAATAGCAACACAATGCTATTCTTACAGGTTCTATCCCATTCAGCGTTTGCTAGGGATGAACTTCAAGAGGGATTGGTTGTTCATACTTGTCGAGGTTTCTGATCAACAGGATTGGTATTTACCCATTAGAGACTACCTCAAGTTAGGTAATCTCCCGCTTGGATTGACTCATGCCACAAAACGAGCACTCAAGCAAAAAGCGGCTAAGTATGTCTTGATAGGAGACATTTTGTATCATCGTAGCTATGAAGGAATCCTCCTTCGTTGCTTGGACCAACAAGAGTCCACTTGGGCAGTCGCCCAAGCGCACGATGGTACATGTGGTGGCCACTTCAGTGGTATGGCCATTGCAAAGTGCATTCTTTGCATGGGCTATTATTGGCCATCTTTAGAGCGAGATTGTTGCGCATATGTCAAGAAGTGCGTGAAGTGTCAACATCATGCCAATTTGATGCACATACCTTCCCAGGCCTTGCAGACAGTCCAGTATGCTTGGCCGTTCTCGCAGTGGGGCTTCGATCTAATTGGAAATATCTCCCCTATGTCGTCAAGCCATCACACGTTTATCATAACGGCCACAGAGTATTTTACCAAGTGGGTGGAAGCGATTTCGCTTACCTCTACGACAGGACCCCGCATTGTGGAGTTCATTTTGCATAACATCATATGTCATTTTGGTATTCCATCCAAAATAGTCTCGGATAATGGGATGCCTTTCAAGAACAAAGACGTGCGTGCTTTGACCACAAAGTACAAGATTTAGCATAGCTTTTTGACACCCTATTATCCATAGGCAAATGGGCAAGTAGAAGCGTCAAACAAAATGCTAGTTGCCATCCTTAAAAATACCGTCGCAGATAGTCATAAGGATTGGCACATTCAAATCCCACTTGCCCTATGGGCCTATCGCACTAGCATTCGGACACCCATTGGGGCCACTCCATTTTCGCTCGTGTATGGCTCCGAGGCAGTCATGCCTCTAGAGTTGGAGATTCCTTCCCTGTGCATATCAATGCAGGAGTTCATCGATGATGACTCTACGCATCAGGCCCGGTTAGACCAGCTTACGTTGCTTGACGAACGACGCGTTAATGCTCTCGAGCATTTATGTATTTATCAAGAGCGACTTAAGAAAGCTTACAACATGAAAGTTCACCTGAGAGACTTTCGGGTTGGTGACTTGGTTTTGAAGGAAAACCAATAGAATTCTAGTTTGCCATCCCACCTAAGGGACAAGTTTGCGGCAAATTGGTTAGGTCCATATGTCATTGATAGAAAAATAGGACCCGGGACATACCGGCTAGCTTCTCTTGACGGTATCAAGGAAACAGAACCCTTGAATATCAGTCATTTGCGACCATTTCATATCTAAGAGAGCCATATCCCAAAAATGCTCCAAGGATTATCGTAATCGCTTGGTCAAAACCCAAAAATGCTCCAAGGATTCTCAAAATCGCTTGGTCAAATCCCAAAAATGCTCCAAGGATTCATAAAATCGCTTGGTCAATCCCAAAAATGCTCCAAGGATCCCTAAAATCGCTTGGTCAATCCCAAAATGCTCCAAGGATTTCCACAATCGCTTGGTCAAAAATCAAGAAAATTCAAAAACAACAAAAAATTTCACATCTCATTTCTAGGCATACTCAAATTCATCAATAGAGAGCTCTTCTCGCACCTCATATTCATATTCACAAAAATCAATCCATCAAAAATACAAAAATACGTAGCTGCATCAAAGCATTGCATCCATACATTGCATATTTGTGGTCGTACGGGTCAAAGGCACCATAGGCTGTAATTGCTCTGCTAGTCCATCTTGTTCCCCACTGTTCCATTTTACAAAAACAACAAAAACACCATGCATTGCTTTTTACCACACTAGAGTCAGTGGTCTTTTAATGTATCAAGAGTTTTCGTGATTCAGTCATCATTTTGCTTTTTAGCTACGTCATGTACCGAGTCAGATAGATTTTACGAAGGTAGAGTTACACTTGAAATACACCTTGTTACGTAACATCCCAACACAAATTAAAACACATAAAAATTCCCAAGTTGTGTGAATGAAAGATGAAACCTGCACAATAATCCAGGTCACCATAAGCGAAACGGTTATCTTGCTCATCCCCCTGTGCGAATGGTTCCAGAATGCTGAGAATTGACAAAAGGACAAGCTCTTTCCTATCCATTCACCTCCATATACAGTGGTTTTCACCACTACCAAATCCCAATCATAGTTGGTTCCCAAAGTTGTAAGGATTTGTACTACATGTCCCTTCCAAGGATGGGTAGTCATCCCCAAGACCTAAAAGGATCAACACCATTCACAAAAAAAATTCCAACAAATCATCATCCTAACACTTTCCATTCACCTTTGGTCTCCAAGTTGTAAGGATTCGTACTATCCGCCCCTAACCAGGATGGGTAGTCATCCCCAAGGCCTAACAGATCAATGCCCTTACTCCATAATCTCCATCACCCCCTTGGTCCCCAATGTCGTAAGGATTCGTACTACACGTCCCTGCAAAGGATGCGTAGTCATCCCCAAGTCCACAAGGATCAAGGCCACTCACAAGTTCAAACTCACAATACTCAAAATACAAAATCAAATAACAGTGGTTATCACCACTATTCAAAATCCTTGCTCAAAAAGAATTAATAGAAAATAAACAATGATTTTCATCACTATATGGACGAGCAACTTTCCAAAGCATTTAGCCAACAAATATCCTGAACTTGAATCCCTGGAATTCTCAGCATTTGAAAACCATCTAGGTGATCCTCATTACAGGTTTGGTTGACATCCTATCTGGCAATGGTGGTATCCTACCCGCATGACGATATGTCTGTCACATTCACTTTGCGTATGTGTAGACCAATGTTTGCATAAGGATGAGCTAGCTTATGGTATCCTGGATAACACCGTAGATTAATCTAACTAAATACAACAAAGGAGTTAGTGGAGCTAATTAGGTGATCCTTAGTATAGGTTCGGTTGAAAGCCCATCTGGAACTGGCGGTATCCTGACAAATACCACATAAATGAACTCAATTGCACACACAGGGATGTGAAATAGCTTGGTCAAAAATGAGTTCGATTCATACCTTGGTCAAAAAGTCTTGTAATACAAAGTACAGTCATGGCTAGTGAGTAAAAACCATCTGAGTCTCAGAAAACCTTAGCTACATTTCTAAACCAACTGCGCTACTTTTCATCCTTACAATACCATCAGAAAATACAAAAAGAGAAAAACCACATGTATACATACAAAGTCATGCATCACAACAATCGCCTAAAAACAAAATAAATAGAGTTCTAAACAGTCTATGGTGCCATAACCAACCATCACAAATTCCATCCATCCATTTCATCTTGCATATCATAGATAAATAAAAAAACATTTGCATTCATCATAACATATGCATTCATCAAAATAAATAAACATGCATACATCCATAGTCATCAGCCATCATGCATAAAGATCAAATCATCACATGTACATAACCAAAATAAAACCGGTATATGTATATATATCATCAAAAAAAAAAAATGCCCATAGGCTACAAAATTGGTCCTCAGACCCCGCAATCATATAACAAAACCCACCCTAAGGCGTCGACCACCATGATCACGCAGGATCGGTGCGACGGGAACTACCCCCCGTGGTGTGGGTCCTATGGGACCCTGTAGGGTGGCTACTACTAGCCCCCGCATCACGCCTGCTACCGCCTCCCTCATCCAATCGCCTGTGATGAGATGATGCTGACTGCTTAGTAGCACTATCCCTCGTCCGGCATGAAGATCCACTTCTCGATGGCTCAGGTAGCCGCCCACCAAGGCGGATGACCTCCCTCTCCAAGTCTAGCCGGTTTTGGAACCACTCTGCCTCTCGTCGATGGTAGTAAGATACTGCATCATTGCGCTATGCCAAAACCCTATCCCGCTCTGCTAGCTAAGCCCGTAGGAGATCCCTCTCCCGCAGCACGTCCCCCAGCTCCAGATCCCGCATCCATAGTAGCTCTGTTAGTCATGCATTCTCAGCGCGTATCCCAGACTCCATCTCCTCTGTATCCGCCTGAAGTATAAGACTCTCTAGAACAGCAGCCTCTCGGCTCCCACTGCTCCTCCATGTCCTGCATGTCCGGCTGATCCGGAGCTCCCAAATCTACATCCTCATCCCCCACCTCAACCATGTCCGCATCATCCAACGAAACTCCCCAATCATCCCCTGGTGCCTCAGCACCCTCCACTACCGCCTCTGTGCCTCCCAGTGGCCCCTCTCCTCTCCATCATCGTAGTACCCACCACGAGTCATACTCAGTGGTAGTCCCGACGTCATCCACGTCCGGGACGTCGATCACCGCATCTGACTCCTCGCCCAATGGCGCGATGACCGATCGATCTAGAGTCCTCTCATCTCCCTAGCGTCGATAGACCACGGGCTCACCAAGAAACCCCTGGCGCACCCCAAACTATCGTGTAACTCGGCTATATGAGAATAACTCATGCTCGGTCCCGTGCCGCCCAATCAACCACCGCTCCCTACGTACCCGTCGGAGCCACTCTCCAGCCTCCGGCCAGGTTGGATAGTCCCGATAGGGGCGCCAAACCACCTCCCCTAGAGTGAGCCGAGAGAAGGCATCAGTATAGTGCTCTACGGCACCTGCCCATCGTCGACTCTGCCCCTGCTCCGTGGACCGCCACCACAGAACTGCATAACCTATCTCCTTATCCTCCATCACCACCCGAGTCGTCCATGGTAACCCGGTTGGCCTCTCAACTGCTATGTGCTGCCAACCCCAGCACTACAACAGATAACTGCATAGCTGACCCCCTTCCGCTGTCGATAGTGGACCCCATACAGCTCCCCGTAGAGTTGTGCCAATAGTGTCTGTCCCCATCTCAGGATCAACGGTGCCTCTATCGGGCACTCTACCAACTGCCACACCAAATCCAGCAGGTTCCATGGGAACCTCGTGCCTGACGAGTCAGGTAATAACATGTTAGAAATGAGGCCCATCAAGAATGCGTGCCTCACTCCTAACACCCCCCTCTCCTACCACCATCCAACCAAAATCCCACCAACCTGGCAGTCCACCTCGGCCGTCTCCACTGGGTTCGCTACACCCAGCCGCTCCCCATGCCCGAAGCATCTCATCAGTACAACAGTCCGCTGATCATGCGGTGATGTCCTAATGGGCAGTCCATCTATCAAAATCCGAAGAAGTCGATAGACATCCTCTAGAGTCACAGTCATCTCCCCTGTCGGGAGATGGAAGGTGTTGGTCTGCGGATCCCAAAGTTTGATCAGGGCCGTCAGATAGGCCTGATCCGGGACCACAGGCTCCAGTCGAGCCACCTGCTTGAGCCCAAGGGCATCAAGCCATTCCTAGTCAACATCAGTCAGCACCCCCGTGCCTCAGTGAAAGCAGCGGGTACATGATATCGGCTCCTAACAACCTGCAAAAGAAAATAATTCAACAAAAAAATTAATTAAAATCATAGAAAAAAAACTGTACAGAAAAACAACACACTTACAGCTTTAAAAACAAAAATAAACTTTAGGGAGCACTTACGGGTTTCACTTCGGCTCTGCCACTCGAACCAGTTTGTGTACTCATGATGGCAAGGAAAATCTCGACAGCGCTTCGCTTCGCAGAATTTACCTCCTCCTCCCAGAGCTCCAAATCGCAAGAAAAAATTTGACACAAATGAGCCCAAACTCAAGTTTTGGCCCTTAAATAGGCCTTTGAGCTGGAATTCATCCTTTACTGGGACGAGCACTCTGGTTAGCGCTCGTCCCACCCAGGGATGAATTCTACAGCTGGAATTCGTCCCACCCTGGGACAAATTCAGGCCAAAAACTTCAAAAACATTAAAAAATGAACAAAAATGCACTAAAAATAGACAATAAATTTTCCCGATGTGAGTGTTGTTGCACTTGACATCTCGGGCATACAAAATAGACGTTGGGGTCACAAATTGTCATTATCCTACTCCCTAAGAAGGCTACTTTAGCCGGACCGCTCCATGGGAAGACGGATTTTTGCCAATTTCAGCTCCAAACAACGTCGCAAAAAGGGTTAACACCCACCAAAAATAGGTCCAAATGTTGGAAAAATTGCACATGCTTAATGATAAACCATCTAAAGGCACCCTTGCACAAGTCATCTTGGGTCAAGCGACTCGTCGCTTTTCTCACGAAGGTCATTCCCTCATCGATTCGTCGCTTGAGGGGGTAGTCACACTTAGTCACCAATCAACAAGCACACACCCAATTAAGGAAAACGACATGCATTCAAAGAATCATTGACAAAGACAATTACGCTCCTGCTTGGGGCAGTAAACAAGCAATAACAATCAAATTGATCAAACACTTGGCATTCGTGAATCATGAACACAAGGTTCCCCTATGGACAAAAGGTTGCGCCCTTTGCCTAATCATGACTGATCAATGTCCAAGCTCAAGTCACACCTCACCAAAATAGGTTAATACTTGAAATCAAATTCCTTAGCTCGTCAGAAGCAAGGATTCAAGAATGCATGCCCTTTCCATGCTTGGGGCATCAAAATTTGATTAGGTTACCAAGAAACCCTAATCATTAGTGCTTTGGCTATCTATTTTTGCTTGGCGTTGCGCCATGCACAACGCATCCCAAAAAGGGGCATCTGTAGACACCAAAACAGCACCAATCCGATTATGTGACTGCAAACACTGATCGCTTTGACAAACACAGCCCCCAGGGCAGCCCTTAGAGGTCAAACAATGGTCCTAACCACTTTCATAGCAATTTTGTAAGGTCAAGAAGCAATTTGGCACATTTAGACACTTTGCCCAGTATTCGTCTCACCCAGGGACGAATACTAACTGGGATTCATCTCACCCAGGGACGAATTCTGAAATCATCCCTGGTCAGGACGAATTCCAGGTTTAACGGGAAAAAAGAAAAATGCCGCCAAGTGGCAGCCAAGGACAATCAATTATTGCCTCCTGCCATGCATGCGCGTGTAGGTGGGTAGGTTGGGAGTTAGTGGACTGTCACAAGGGCGATCATGGAAGCCCAAGTCAGGGAGGAGTCTCCTCCCTCTTGGGAAGGCATGGCCACCACATGGCATCCCTGCATGCCCCTCCAAAGAGACCCCATGGGTCTATAAAATGGTGGACTTTCCCACCCAAAAGAAGACAGATTGGAGGCATTTTCAAGCAACGAAGTGCTGCCCGATTGAACACCCATTTGCATATTTTTTTGATTCGCCTTCTCACATCCATTAATCTCTTTCGCAAGGGAGGTTATTGGGTGGCTTTTGGAAGCGTGGATCCAACCCAAATCCAACATTTGACCACCTTAAACCACCAATTTGCCGACACCCCAATCCAAGAGATTTTGAGCCCATCCCTAGTGGATTGGCGTCAAAATCAAGTCCTAACGGTGGGCGGCCCATTTGGGCACCCCACACTTTTCTTTTAAGTTTCATTTTAATTATCATTTATTCATATCTATTCTATGCTATGTTGTTTAAGTAGTCTCTAATTTCGATTTCATAGAATTTTGATCACACATTATCATGCTTTGTCGATTGTATAGCTCTCACTAACTTGCAGGTGGCGATATCGAATTCCCAAGGATAGAGGCCAAATTGGGAGAATCTGACCATCTGGGTCATCCCAAAATGGCCCCAATTACGTAACCCCTCTATTTGTAGGTGTTTTGGAGGTCCCGGGAGTCGACATTGGAGCAGTATCACTTCGGCTTTTCTAACACAGTCGAATTCGTCCCACCCAGGGACGAATAGCAGTCGAAATTCATCCTGCCCAGGGATGAATTCTAGTTGAAAGTAGATTGGCTGACTGTTTCAATGGCAGTGGCCCTCTGGTAATGTCTTCTATCCTCTATCAGGTTTTCAGGTCATTTAGATTCACTTTACTCACTGTTTTAGACAATCTTTTATATGCATCTTTTGTCAATTTCAAAGAACAAACTTTCCTTTTTGTCACAGGTGCTACTAACGCCTTGTTTGTTTCTTTGATTGCAGGAGGAGCAGCAAGAAGTGAGGATTCATCAGCATAAGCGGCGGCAACACTCTGGCCCGCCCATTTCAAACGTGGGCATGCGGAAGAGGGATCATTGATCACGATTGTAACCAAATCCATTTAACGCTCCTAACCCCTAAAAAGGGAGGAGGCAATTTTGTAACCGAGGTTAAAGAGTTTAATAAAAGGGCTGTGACTTCTCTAAATTCTTGTAACTGATTTCAATCAATTTGCCTCTTTCGTTTAATGCACTTCATATTTTAGGACTTAAGCGTTATTTTGATTTGAATGCATCGAAGTAGTTTTTCCTTTCTAAAGCTTTCGGAATCTCATGCTTTCAAAGAAAAATGTTGTTGATTTTAAATAAAATTAAGAAAAATAGGGTAAAACCCTAATTCATTGTTACTGTTCACTTTCACTATTTTTAGAGCTTCTACAGAGAAAAATGGTGGAGACAGCGCACAGATCGACAGAGGTCCGGTGCGGGCTACGGGTAAGGATCTAAACTTGATGCATTATGTTTGGATTTAATTTGTGCAATTTTTTGTTTTAAATTGTGATTGTTTGGGGCATCGCGGCCTTTTTAGGCCGTCGACGACGTCGGGATGAAATCGTCCCAATTTTGTCGAAATCGTCCTTAGATCATCGATTTCGTCTGAGGGCGAAATATGCGATCTAGGGGCGATCCCATCCAACAAGGGGCGATCCCCAAGTTTGTGAAATAGGAGATGATTTCATCCTACAAAGGATGATTTTACTCAATTTAGGACGATATAATCCAATGGCGGACGATATCATCATTGTTATGAAATTAAGTTTGTTTAAAAATGCATTTAATTGTTTTTAATGATTGGTTTATTAATGAATTTTGTTGTTTTATTGTTTATTTTGCAGAGGGGATTACTAAAGATTCGGGAGTGGAAATATGAGGGACTGAGAGATGACGTGGCCACGCTCGACTAGGCGGAGCGAGACCGACTAGCATAGGTCGGACTACAGCATGTGGCAGAGATGCCACAAGTATCGATAGACATGGGGCTACTGACAGCCCTAGTAGAGAGGTGGTATCCGGGGTCATCCTGCCTTCGGTTACCGACAGGGGAGATGGCTCCCACACTAGAGGACGTATGGAGGATTTTGAGGATCCCCATACAAGGATGGTTGATGACTCCTATGGCCAATCAGGGCCAGGCGATGATGAGGCTGAGCGGAGACCCGAGCTTCACCCTAGAGAAGGGTAGGGTGAACATCGAGTCATTGAGGCAGATGCCTAGGGCATCTAGGTTGACTCGGGTGTTGGTAGGGGTAGTGGGTGGCTTACTGTTGTGCCACCAGAGTGGGTGCAGATTACCCTGGCTCCTTTTGGATGTGGTCTGCGACATGAGAGACCACGGATATAGATTTTCATGGGGCAGCTTTGTACTATGTCGCTTGTATAGGATCCTACATGGGGTCGTATACAAGGGAGGCCGATGTCTGGTTTTGACATCACTACTACAGGTTTGGTGCTGGGAGCACATCACGATGCAGAGGTCGGTAGGGCTCCCACTGATAGGGGTTGACCGAGAGAGGCCCCAGGTTTTCTACTGGTGGTTACAAAGAGGGTCACAGCGATGGATAGATCTACCGATGTCACGGAGGTTGTTGGATGACCTCATCTCGGACCAGATCACCTAGAGGCCATGGAGAGAGCATCCAGGGTGGGCAGAGGATGGGCAGGAGCTGGCTCACATTAGGCGAGTCTGCTGGCTGAGGATGGAGTGAGGAGAGGTAGAGCTCCATCGCTATGACCAGGTTCTATGATAGTTCGGTCTACAGTAGGGGATCCCTTCTCTCAGGGATTATGAGTACTCCTAGACTATTCGGGATAGTACCACGCTGAGCGGGGCTCCAGACATGCAATGGTTCTGGAGTCAGGATGCAGATGATGCCCCCATCCAGCCAGTGGATGGTGACGATGCTAGGGTTGTAGATGGATACGATGCCTGGTACGTAGGCATCCACCCTCCTCGAATGACGAGGGCATAGGGTCCAATGCACGCTGTGGTGCGACGGATGGGGAGGCGGTGTCAGCTGCTATTGAGGTAGCATGGGGTCACGGCGGGAGAGAGCAACGATGGTCTCCATAGGAGAGACGCCAGAGGATGGGTCAGGCTCCACAGAGGCCACAACAGATAGGGAGGAGGGAGGAGGGATTCCCTTCTTAGTAGGGGGAGAGGCCACCATCACTCGATAAGGGCAAGGGTGTCAAGGTAGGGGAGAGCAATGAGATGGCGGCTCTCTGGGCTGAGGTTGCCCACCTCCGGGCTCAGGTGCAGACACTTCAGGATGAGGCTACACATCTCAGGGCTCGGAGCGGAGGGGCGAGCACTCAGGATCTGGCATGGTCTATTGCTTAGATCACATTCTATCAGGGGTTGTACTATCACATGGTTCCAGAGAACCAGAGGATACCATTGCCAGCCCCCATTGTAGAGCCGATCATGATGGGATCGTCGAGGACATCCTCACGATCGATGGTGAGGACCCGGGACACAGCCTGGACCTCTATGGGACCACCTCCTCCATGGCAGGGTGGGGGAGGAGATGAGGCAGAGAGCTCGAGGGCTTCTCGAGGCTAGCCACTCACTACACAGAGATTGTATATACATTTATTACTTTTTGAGGGGATTGAGTATGCCAGGGTATTGATTGTGGCATACCAATCCAGATGATGTACATATTTGATTGATGATATATATATAGATTGTCTTTTTGATGATATGACTTGTGTATATGTTGTATGATGCTTTAATTTTGGATTTGTTGATTGATTATTCATGTAATTATGTCGTTTGGAAATAAATTATAATTTTATGTCATGCCATAAAATTTAAAGGAATAATCTGATGTAAACAAATTGGTTGTTTTGTGGTGTGATTTGATGCAAAATAAAAGGGACTGTTAACAATAATTTCAAAGGACATTGTCGTTGTTATAGACCATTTCATGGAGTCATCGCTCGCTAGGTCATCAAGCTAATCCCAGTATAGAAATATTGCTAAAAGTAAAAGGGTGCTTAAGAAACTGTCTTAAGACTTTGTGTTGTGATGATGAAAATGATGATGGTGATGATTTGTTTTCAGATTTTCATAAAAATATTATGCATGAGATATTAAAAGAAATATGATTGTTGCTAGGCATAAATTCCTAAGTGTGATAAATTTTTTGAATAAGTCCCTAGGAACTATACCATTATTGCAAAATTGAATGTTTGACATAAGGACATAAAATGGAAAATTTGCGTTCTTTTTAAAGCACAATTGTGTAACATAATGATGTAAGCCATATGTTTTTATGAATTATAATGAATGGAAAATAAAATTAGAACAATGGTTTGTGCTAGGCATAGAACTATAGGTATAGACTTATACCATCATCGCGAAATCCAAAAGGAATTTGATATTTTAGTTTTATTGCATGATTGATTTTTGATTTTGAGATAAACAAAAAATAAGGACTTGCGCTAGGCATAAAATTCCAGTTTAGGTTTTGGAACTATACCATCATTGCGAAAGTCGAAGATATAAAGAAATGTGACTTTATTACATGTTTTTGAAAGAAATTTTGGATTTTGGAAAGAAATATGTATGTAATTGGTTTTATACTAAACAGATGTTCTTTTAAATAAGAAGATGAAATGGTTCTAAAAGAATTACAAAGATATTTTAAACTATCTCAAAGACAAAATGTAGATTTATAAGAAATCCCATGTGCAAATGTGAGTTCATTACCGATCTTGATTTATCATAATGATACAAAATCTCTCAAATACAAATGTGTGTGCGATTGTATTGTTCATTCACCAATTTTGAGCAAGATAATTTGATACAAGTAATTTGAATTAACCAAATGAGTGTTCGTTGACCATGATTTATATGCATGTGACCATACCAGACTACTATGTAAGTTAGGTCATCAAGAGCTAGCTAATCCATAAGCCGACATAGGTCTGTACAAAATAAGGTCGCTAATGTGACAGACATATCACCACGCTAGGGATTACCCAAGGCCAAGCGGGTTGGGCACAAACCGCCTGTTATGGGGCTTACCTCACAGTTTTCGAATAATTGAGAATTCCAGGGATTCAAGCTCATTCACCCTTCTTTTCTTTTCAATGGGTAGGGAAAAGGATTTTATTGCTCTTTGCTTTTGCTTTTTCTCTTTTTCTCTTCTCTTTTTTTTTTGTATTTTTTCTTGATATTGAGATAATGCTGAAATATTGTTGCGATGATACAAAATAATATTTTTCTTTTTCTCATTTGCTTTGACTTTTTCTTTTGCTTCCTATACTAGGGATACTTGCTCGGATTGGCTGTAGAGCAAGGGATTTTTATTCTAGGTAGGGGTGAGCTTGTCCTTTTGTCAATTCTCAAAGATTCTAGACCATGTGCATGATAGGATAGCAGGGGAAACTTTTCGCTCAAGAAACCATTTCTACTATGTAGCATCATATCGAATGTGCAATGAAATCATTTTAATGTGAAGAGATGTACTTGGTTCAAGTAAATAACAAGATCAGTTCTCTATGCTCAAAACTTTATTTAATTCAACTATGGACTTTGATATAAGAGAGATTAATAATCATACCAAATAACATCAAGATATTTATTCATGTGAATGTGAAAGTGCGGGATTCCAAATAAATACTAATTTATCCAAAATAACTAAAAATATGACTGCAATACTTCAAGAATTGACAAGTGTAAAAATATGTTTTGAAGATTTTGATGATTTTAAAGTTTTTATATTTTGATTTTTATTGATGAATTGAAAGAATAAATATTGTTACTATTTTTAAATTTTTTATATGGATGACGAAAATGAAACAATATGCAAAATAACAATATATACAATGATGAAATGACCAAATGTTATGCATAATAGCGCTTAAGATGCATAATGTTCATAGGTTCTTTAAGATCTTTACCATCTAAGGTAGCTAATCGGTATGCTCCCGATCCAAATTTAGCAGTGATGATATATGGTCCAAGCCAGTTGGGCTCAAATTTACCTTTAAGATCTTTAGTTGCATTAGTATTTTTTTTATTTTCTTTTAAAACAAGGTCGCCGATCTCAAAGGATCGATGATGAACTTTCTTGAGGTATGCTCGCTTGAGCTTGTTTTGGTAGGCACGAAGATGCTCCAAAGCATTGATGCGCTTCTCATCTAGGAGTTCCAGCTGACTAAATCTTCCAGCACGATATTCATCTCCTACTTCAGTATCTTGAAGTAGTAGAGCCAAAGAAGGAACTTCTAATTCAAAGGGAAAAACAGCTTTAGCGCCATAAACCAAAACAAAATGTGAAGTGCCCGTGGGAGTGCGAACGCTAGTTCGATAAGCCCACAAAGCAGGATATAATTGGATGTGCCAATCTCGACCAGATTTATTGACCAGTATTTTGAGGATTTTGATTAATGTTTTATTAGATGCTTCTGCTTGGCCATTACCCTGAGGATAATAGGGAGTGGACCAACGATGTTGAATTTTATATTTTTGACATAATTTTTTGACATCTTTATTTTTGAAACAAGTTCCATTATCTGAGATGAGATTTGTAGGAATGCCGAACCTACAAATAATTTGATTAAAAATAAACTTGGAAACTTGGGTTCCAGTGCAAGAAGCTAAGGGCATAGCTTCAACCCACTTCGTGAAATACTCAGTGGCAGTAATGATAAATTTGTGTCCATCAGATGACACAAGGTTGATTTTTCCAATGATGTCTAAGCCCCATTTTGAAAAGGGCCAAGGAGATGAAATAGCCTACGAGTTCTTGTGTAGGCGCATGGACAAGGTCGACGTGTTTCTGGCACTTGTCACAATGGCACACATAATCATGTGCATCATTCTCCATGGTAGGCCAAAAATATCCTATCCTAAGGAGCTTCTTAGCAATGGCGCTACCACTAAAATGTCCCCCACAAGATCCATTGTGGGCTTCACTTAAAGCTGATCTAGATTCTTCTAGATTCAAACATCTTAGTAGGATGCCTTCAAAAGATCTCCTATACAAGGTATTACCAATAATCACGAAGCGACTTGCTTGTCTACGTAATAACCGGCGGTGGTTGCTATTACAACCTTCAAGGAAGGTCCCATTTTGAAGAAAATTAAATATATCAGTGTACCATGGTTCAGGAGTAGTTTCATTTATTAAAAACACATCCAAGGGTTCTAAGCATGATTTATGTGAAGCGGGTTCCTGGAGTCGACGAATAATGATGGTAGCATATTCGTCATCTAACTCCAGGGGCAAAAGAGATGCAACTGCATCCATAGCGTCAGCCGTACGGTTGCTAGTTCGAGGAATAGCTTCCAAGGTAACGTGATCAAATAGAGATAATAATTGTAAGACATATGCTTTATATGGACGTAATTTATCATCTCTGGTCTAATAAACATCATTGATTTGATTTATGACAAGTTGAGAATCATCGAAAACCAATAGATTTTTAATTTTTAGTGCCAAGGCAGCTCGTAATCCAAGGATCAAAGCCTCATATTCAGCAGTATTATTAGTGCAAGCAAACATTAATTTAAAGGACAGAGGTATAAGATGTTTCTGTGGAGATATTAAAATAATACCTGCACCAGCCCCACTCATGCATCGGGCTCCATCAAAGTATAGGGACCATTGCTCTGGATGGTCTGCCTCTAATGTAAGGCATTCATCGGAAACTCAATGATGAGGGGATGGGTAGACTCTAGGGGTGCGAAACTAATTGATCTTCTTTTTTTTGTCCCCTTTAAGAACTTCTATCCTATAAACATGAGTTCCAAATTTTCTTAGCGCAAGAACCCACTTTGCTGTGCAACCAGATAAATAAGGTCGACTCATGAGATATCGCAAAGGGTCGAATTTAGCAATAACATACGTTTTTTGACTGAGCATATAATGGCATAATTTTTGTGTAGAAAATACGACGGTGAGACATAACTTCTCTAATACTGTATAGCGAGTTTCATAACTGATTAAGGTTCTGCTAATGTAATAATTAGCACGTTCTTTCTTCTCATCGTCAAGTTGAGCTAACATAGCTCCTAAGGCAAAATCTGAAGCAAAAATGTACAAGATAAATGGATGATCAGATCTAGGTGGTGAAAGCACCGGTGGTTTAAGGAGATATTGTTTGAGGAGTTCAAATGCTTCCTGACATTCGTCGTCCCAATGAAAAGAGACATCTTTCTTAAGAAGCTTAAGAAAGGGTCCTGTTTTATCCGCCAACTTATCGATGAAGTGACGAATAGCTTGAAGCTTACCTTGTAAAATTTGTAATTCGGATATATTTGTGGGTGTGGGCATATCAGTGATAGCCATGATCTTGAGAGGGTCAATTTTGATGCCACGTAAAGAAACTATAACCCCCAATAATTTACCGGACTTAACTCTGAATATACATTTGGCTGGATTTAATCGGATAAGATATTCCCTTAACCGATCAAATACTTTTCTCAAGTCATTTAAATGAGCATCTTCCTTGATGGAACGAGCTATAATATCATCTACATAATCATGTAGGATATCATGCATCATATCGTGAAAGATATAAGTCATGGCTCGTTGATATGTGGCACCTGCATTCTTCAAACCGAATGGCATCACTTTCCAACAAAAGGTTCCCCAAGGGGTAATAAAGGTTGTTTTAGCCTGATCTTCAGGAGCTATCCTGATCTGATTATAACCAGAGAATCCATCCATTAGGGATATCATTCCACTCCCAGGAGTAAAATCAATGATCTGATCCATGTTGGGAAGAGGAAAATCATCTTTTTTTTTTTTTTTTTTTTTTTTTTTTTTTTTTTTTTTTTTTTTTTTTTTTTTTTTTTTTTTTTTTTTTTTTTTTTTTTTTTTTTTTTTTTTTTTTTTTTTTTTTTTTTTTTTTTTTTTTTTTTTTTTTTTTTTTTTTTTTTTTTTTTTTTTGGTTTTTTTTTTTTTTTTTTTTTTTTTTTTTTTTTTTTGGTTTTTTTGTTTGTTTTTTTTTTTTTTTTTTTTTTTTTTTTTTTTTTTTTTTTTTTTTTTTTTTAAATTTTTTTTTTTTTTTTTTTTATTTTTTTTTTTTTTTTTTTTTTTCTTGCTTTTTCTGATCCAATGTTGAGTATGTGGGGGTTATCTTCGGTTCCAATGTTAATTTTTATGACATTCTCTACTTCCATGTGTAGATCTCTCTCAAAATTAGGTGGGGTGGGTGAAACGCCCAATTCTTGTAATTCTTCTACGGTTAGCTTGGATAATTCGTCTTGAGGAGTCGTGGCCTCAAGCTGGGCTATACTAGGTATAGAACCATCAAAATAAAATCCATTATGTAATAATGCCTCAATGGAGACATCATGGAAGATATCTCCCTCCAACTCATCGTCGGATTCAGCAATCATCTCAGGGTAAGCTATGGATAGCATATTACATGTAAATGGGTTATTCCTTAAATGCAACGCATCACATTTATCCAAATAATCTTGGTAACATATGAGATGGTCATCATCCTCAAATGGGAAGGGCTGACCTTTACTAGGAAATAGGCCCACACCACATCGGGCGGGCCATGGTTCTACCTCAAAAGGTTCTTTCATACCATTTTGGAAAGGTCCCAAACCTTTCCCTTTATATCCCAATTTAAGCATTATAGACTTAGCTTTAATATACTCATTAGTAAAATAACATCGAGCATATCCATCATAATGTGTCTTGATATTTCTAGGTATTCTTCCCCAATCATATCCCTTATAAATAAAAGCACAGCTCCCGACTTGGTAGATACTTCCCATAGGCTGTGGGAGGCCCAAAGTACGAGGGGAGGGTGGCAATTTATTTAAAATAAGGGAATCTTGCATGGCAGCATTTGTTTTCTCTGATATAAGGATTTTAGATAAATCAGGTAAGAGCTCATCAGTAAGAGCATAAGAGGTAGAAGGAATATTTCCTACATCTTCTGATGTGGAAACTATGTCTCTGGTAGATGTAGACGTTGTGGAGATGTCTATGGATGACTCTATAGGTATGGAAGTTATAGGAGTAAAACAAGAAGCATTGGTTGTGGGTTTAGGATCTTTTTGAGGTCCTAATGTGGTTTGTTTAGAGGATGGTTGAGCTATATGTAGAGATGGAGTTGATGGAGAAAAATTAGATGATGTGATGGGTGTGTGTTTCACACGTTTAGATGGATAATGAGAATTAGGATGTGTGGATGATAAAGTAGGGCAAAATTGAACTCCGACAGGTTCTGCCAAAGCACACATATCAAAGGGTCTGGGATCACCATGAATGGTAACCAACTGATTTTTAAATTTGAATTTAACACACTGATGTAAAGTTGAGGGAACAGCTCGCATCGCATTGATCCAAGGGTGACCCAAGAGTATATTGTACGATGCAGGGCAATGTACAATAAACACGGTCGTGTCTAAGGTTCTAGGACCAACTTGCAATGGAATAGTAATAACTCCACATGTTTCTTGTGTTTCGTCATTGAAGGCTTTTATGATCATATCGGTTCTTTTCATTTCGTCACTTCTAAACCCAAATATTTGGTAGAAGTCAAAAGTGCAAATGTTTAAAGATGAACCATTATCAATCAAGACTCGTTTAACTGCTACATCTCCAATTAGGGCAGTAATATATAAGGGGTTATCCTTATGTAAACTATGTTGTGGTATATCTCTATCCCGAAAGTCAATACAATCGACTTCTCGAGTTATGATAGTATTGGTCATGGCTTCGAGGTTGAATATTTTGTGGTACCATCATTTGGCTTAATGTGAGCATTAATTCATCCCTATGTGTTGGAGAAGATTGTAAAAGGTCCAAAAGGGAAATTCTATCTGTAGTGTTTGATAATTGTTCATTAATATTATAAGGAGGTTTAGGTTGAACATTAGGCACGTGGTTCCCTTTATTAGGAATTTTCAAAACAAATGGAGCTGAGCCATCGTTCTGAGTTTGATCTTGTTGAGAATTTTGAGCCTGTTGTCGAGTAACGGCTCCGATGGTACCTACAATATTATCTTGCGGATGATGAATAGGTCTTGGTCTAGCATTTATGGCTTGTTCATTAGAAAGTAATTGGTGAGAAGATGGTCTAGTAGTGACTCTTCTAGGAAATGGTTCTTTCGAAACCATAGAATTTGTGATGGGTTGAATAGCGTCTGATTCATCCTCAGAGCTATTCGATTGATTTGATGTGATTTCCATGTCACTTTCAGTCTCGTATTCTGTATCACTAAGATCAGGTGTCTGAACATTATATAGAGGTCTGGTCGTAACCATAGATAAAGTTGTGTCAAAGATTTGCGGATCATGAATAGGTAAATGTCCACTAATAGTCCCTACATATCGGGTAGGAGGGGGAACATTATGATGCTCAATTTGATTAGCCACCTCTTTACCATGCTTTGGTAAAGGATGTTGAAATATGTCCAATGATTGATTGGCATTCTGATTCTGATTTTGGGGGATGTTCTTTTGAGCATTATTAGGAGGATTTTGTTTAGGTTGGAAGGCTTGCACCTCCATCTCATTGTTATCAATTAAATCTTGTATTTTATGTTTTAATATTTTACAAGAGTTGGTAGCGTGTCCAGGTCCTCTATGGAAATCATAGTGTAAATCAGCTCTGTATCCGGGTATAGTTGGATCAGGTTCCCGGATAGCTGGTAATTGGATCAAACCTCGTTCTAATAATTATGGGAGAATGGTTGATAAAGGTTGATTTAACCTAGTAAATTCTTGGGGTGGTTTATCAGGAGGTTTCAGTATAAATTTCTTTGTTGTTTTCATAGTATTAACATTAGCAATGTTTCTGCTATCAGTGACTCCATCACCCACAACTTGTTTATTTTTATATTGGTTTCTGGATGTTTTCTCATCATCTTTCTTTTTAAGTTGGCCTCTCCTAATGAGAGCATCTTCCACTCTTCGAGCTAAATCTATAGCTTGATCGAAGGTGGTCAAGGTCATGGTTGATAACTCATAGGATAGTTGTTCTTGTAAATTATTGATAAAGATATCCATAATTTCCCGATAAGGTAACACAAAATGCAATTTTCCTATCAACTGTCTCCATCGAGCTAGGAAATCAGCAAAACATTCATCTTTGTCTTGTTTTAAGTTGTACAAATATTTAATGGTTACATGCCTTTCAATGTAGGCACTAAATTGATGAACAAAAGACTCGGTGGTTTCTTCGAAATTCCTCAAAGAATGAGTGGGTAGTTGATAATACCATTCCAATGCCATTCCTCCTAAACTTTTTGGGAACATTTTTAGTAATAACAAGTCATCATGTGATATATCATGACGAGGCTATCCTAAACATACGAAGATGCTCTATGGGATCCTCGGTTCCTTTGTATATAGGTAGGACAGGCATAGGAAAGTGTTTAGGATATGGTTGTGCTACAACTATAGGATCTAAAGGCTGACTACACATCTCTCGATAATTGTACGAGGGACGGTAGGGATCTATCTGGTCCATGCGGGAGACTAACTGTTTCACCATGGCTTCCAGATTACTAGTTTGTCCACCATATTGGTTCGGTGGTACATGAGTATGGGATTTGTGAGCGTAGGATGGCATGACGTAAGGATTAGATGCTATATTGTTGTTATGCAAATGGTTGGTAGGAAGATTATTATGAAGAAGATTTGTTGTAGCATTATGTTGTATCCCAGATTGTTGGAAATTGGTGTTTGGTTTTATTTTAGGCTTTTGTTGATTTGAGGTATGTTGATCAATAACTTGGCGAAATAGAGCAGTGAATGACGGTTTCTTTTGTGTGGGAATAACCCTAGGCTTAGTAACAGGCACTCTAGATGGTTGGGTAACTTGTTGTTGTTGCATGTTCTGGATTATGGCGGCCATATCCAAATTGGATGGTCCAGCTTGATCACTTTCTTGATCAACGAAGGACAAGGGATTAGTGCGTGTGTGATATATTTCTTCTAGGGTTGCTTGAGTGTCACTAATTTGATCCTTGTCCATATGGACTGCTCTATTAAGGGCGCCAATATTAGTATTGAGGAACTTCCAGAAATGTTCCATATTCTCAAAAGTAACAGCTCCTTTCGGAGACATTTTAGGAGATGAGGATCCTTCCTCTCTAACAGTTTCTCTTTGTTCGTTTGCTTCAACAAACTCTTCTTCTTGTTGGTCTAGGGTTCCTTCTTCCTGAATTGGGTCTTCAGGAAGGACATCTGGTTTATTTCCTGGTTTTCCTAACCAATCTTCTTCTACTTCAATTTGTTTTCCATTCCTGAGTCTAGTCATTATGCTTAAATTTAGATTTTAGCAAATATATATTGATTTATATATATTTGCAGCAAATTTGGGAGGTATATATTTTAATTATATACCTACTATAATACTTAAAAGAAAATGTTTTGATTTTTGTTATATTTTGTTTTGTTTTTTTTTTATGATAATATTATAAAGAGAACAAACAGTATACTAAATGCAAGAAATAATAATAATAAAAGAATGGCCTAGTTTTCTACAAATAGTTTGTAGATGTCATTGATGGGATCAAGTTCATCAAGAGTCATGAAATGCTCCTCTTCAAATTGGAAATGGTTTTTCAAGAATTTGACAAAGTGTGCTATGGTGATGTTATCTACTTCATACTCGAACTTGTAAAAATAGAGCTCATGGCAATACTCTCGATATAACACAGCTCTAGGAACTCTATTCCATCTCTTTCTATCCGTAAGAACGACCTCTTGATCCTCTATATGAGATAGAAATTTATGTACTACAACTGCATTCTCGAGGTATTCCTCAAAGGTGTACAATTCAGAAGACACAAGGGCTCTTTTATCTGCTAACCACCTATGGCAAGCTCTCTGAAGTTCATGATATAAGGTCACCTGATCAGGATCCAGGATTCTATCTAGGACAAACCTCTTGATTTGCCTAAGTTCGGTTGATCTAGATGAAATAAGATTCAATCTCCTATCAAGTTCGTTCCACAAAGGTTGAACCCTATATGTTTGAGGTACTCTAAGCACAGAGGTAATCTCTATGGCTGCTAATTGATTCTCAACATTAATGGTGACAACTCGTCTTTTATTATAATCTACCATCTAAATATTATATGCAATCTTACTTTGTTTATCTGATGATTCTAAATGCATTTATGTTTTGTTTTTTTTTTTGATTGTTTTCAAAAGGTTTTTAGTTTTCACGTCGGGTTCACCAAAATGTATCGCTCCAAATTTTTTGCATCCTTACCTTCAAGCTATAGGATCCATGCCCGGAAGGGGGATGCGAGAAGGATGGGACAATACCTCGGACTGAGAGGCCCTTTGAAGGTCCCGCCTCTCGGGGGAGGGGTATAAGGGTGAATTTTCGACGGATGGTGGGTTCACCAGGAAACTTTTGAATGGCAGTTTCCACACCTAGGTTGAGAGTAGGTTTGATGTGTTCATTTTGTACTTTAATCATTCATATCCTAGGTTTGGCCAAGATGAATCTAAGCTATTCTATATGCCAATGCTGATTTTTATGAATACAAAGAACATAAATAAGTGCTAAACATAGAAAGTATGCTAAATGAACAGAATATACCTGATTCTGGATGTCTGATGAGGATTCTGAGTTTTGAAGCAGTCAAATCGTCTCAAATCATACGTGATCATCTGGAATTGCATAGTATCATCTCAGATCTCAGTCGGTCATCTGAGATCAGATGAAATCATCATCGATCTGATGAATTCATCAAACGAATTCATCAAAAACCTGTAGTCATAGAGACAGATACCAAAAACCAAAAATACAACTACAAAAGCAAGGGGAAATGATAGAAATGATAGTGAACTTGCCTAAATGATAGATCCAGATAACGATTAAAGGAAAATGCGTTACTTTAATACTTTATTTTACCTTTAGCATGCATCTATACTAAATGAGGTGAACTCCAGGATGCAGGAATAAAATAAACCAAGCTAATGCGTAAGAAAATGAAGTGAAAAGATAAGTAAATGCAAACTTCGGGCTCTGATTGCCCCCAATCTGGACTACAGTCGAGATCACCTCCAATCGTATGAGATCATCATCGATCTGCGATAGGATCATCCAAAATTGTCTGGAATCGATTGCGACGATCCGAGCTTGCTCCGACTGAAAAACAATAAGATTCCTACAAGAAAACTTGAAATACCGAATACAAATGATGGTACTAGGATGTTCTAATGCACAAGGAGCTAAATTTGTAGGGAAATCAGTCAACCAGGAGATTCAAGGGGGGTTCAGGGGGATAAACTAAGAAAATCCTAGTTTATATAGGATTAGGGAGAGGTTAGGAGGTTGGAGATCATCCCAATTTGGGAGATCTCCAATGGGGGGGACTCTAACTATGTAGACACATTTTTTGCCCAAGTTAGAGAAGTTGTTGAAACAGAAACTAATTATGAAAATTTGGTTTTGGGATGAAATCATCTGGACGTTCTATTCTAGATGAATTCGTCAGATCTGGGATGATTTCGTCTGATCGTCGATGATATCGTCCAACGGTCAAAACAAATCCTAAAAATGGCACAAAAAATGAGGAGAGCGGGTAACGGGCGGTTAACGGGTGGTTTGGGTTAAAATTCAAATTTTTATCTTTTTACTAAGGTTTAACTGTGCCAATTTTAGGGTGCTACAGTTACAGGGGCCATTACAGAGGAAATTATCGAGCTGTGGGTATACCGAACGTCATCATTGGTTGACAAGCGGATAGAGTCTATAGTGGCAGCACTAAACAGCATGTGGCACCAAGGTGCAATGAAAGCAGACGAAGACCAAGAGTCAAAAATAAAAATATTTCAAAAGCCAAAACAACGAAGAGGCACGAGAAATGAAACGAAGGGCCACAAAAGGGAAATAGAGAATCACGCCAAAAATTTTTAAAAGGGGAAGCAAAGGCATGTAGAAGGGTCATAAACTACTGAGACAGAGTTGCAGACTTGAAGGCAAGAGGGCCATTCTAGACCTGTTTGGGCTGTTTTTCGTCTAGGGTAGAAAATGTTGTAAAGAAAAATAAAAATAAACTATCTTTTATAATAAAGGAGTTTATTTGGCAGACTGATGCCATTTCTGTAAATCTTTTTTTAAGTTTTGAATGAGAATTGGTTTGAAAAAGTTTGGGTCTCCATCAAGTGGTATCAGAGCATAGGGTTCCTGAGTGTGTGAGCAGATCACCGAAAGTGAGGCAGTTTGCACCAGGATTTGTAGAAGGGTTGTGAGAAGAGAGCGAGGAAGAATGCCTCCATGAAGAAACCATGGTGTTGGGAGAAATGTGGTACTAGAATGAGATTTTAGAGCTTTACAGAGGCAAGTGCAAGCTCTACAAGAGGAGTTACAAAGAGGGGTTGAGCCAAGGAGAGGAGACCGTAGTGAAGATGAAGCTTGGGAGGTTGATGATCAACCAGATGAAGAAGAAGCAATGGATCCTACAGAAGCTAGATTATTTAGGGTCATATCTCATATTGGGAAGAATCCAAATTTTGATGTCTCCACGTATTCTAGGAATCTCAATCCAGAGGAGTTGATTGATTATATCAATGATATGGAGGAGTATTTTGAGTATGAGGAGGTTGTAGATCTAGATCGGATCAAGTTTGCAAAAATTAAGTTGAAAGGCCATGCTAGCATATGGTGGAAAGAAGTACAGCTAAAAAGAAATAGAAGCAAAAAGGAAAAGATAACCAGATGGGATCGAATGGTAGAGAATTTGAAGAGATAGTTTATTCCTACAGATTATGAATTGGATATGTTGAGGAAAATGCAGATTTTGAGATAGTCAAGCAAATTTGTCAAGGAATATACAGAGGAGTTTTATAATATCTCAATCAGAACTAGCCATTATGAGGCTAACAAGGAGAAGGTAGCCCGTTACATCAATGGATTGAGAACCGGTATTCAAGAAGAGTTGAGTATGGTTAGGATGAGCACCATTGAGGATGCTTACCAGTTTGCTCTAAAAGTTGAAGAGAAGTTGAATAGAAGGTTTGAGGGTAAGTAGAAAGAAAGAGGTCATGGAGAAATAACTGGTGGAAGAATAGATGGAGGACGAGATGAGAAGAAAGAAGAAGCTAGCAGCAGGCAGGATCAGAAGGGAGATAATTATTATAGATCCCGTGGTCAGAATAACTACCCAAGAGGGAGAGGTAGATATAGTCAAGAAAATGGAGAAAGAGGGTTTTGTGGAACCTGCTTCAACTATGGAGAAGGAGGACATCGAGCATATGAGTGTCCACATCACCAAGAGAAGCCAAATAGGAGGCCAACGGGTAATGCCAGAGCTACTATTATAGATGAAGGTGCTGAATCATAACATTCTGAAGAAGCAGAAGGAGGATAAGTGTTGATGACAAGAAGAGCATTGATGAATGGAGGGAAAGATGTGGACCAGAGGAAGAGCTTGTTTCGCACAAGGTGCAAATGTTCAGGTAAGGTCTGTAATGTTATTATAGATAATGGTAGTACTGATAACTTGGTCTCTGAAGAAATGGTTACTAAGTTATAGTTAGAGAGGAGGAGACACCCGCATCCATATCGTATTATGTGGTTGTGGAAGGACCATAGGGCATTGGTCAATGAATAGTCCTTAGTCAAGTTTAATATTAGGAGATACTAGGATGAGGTCCTATGTGATATCCTGCCTATGGATGCTTGCCATATGTTGTTAGGAAGACCATGGCAGTTTGATCGTCGTGTATTCCATGATGGACATGCCAACACTTACTCCCAAAAAAATGAAGGAGTGTGCCATAAACTAAAGCCACTGAATGACATGGATGAAAAGAGTTTACTAACAAAAATGAGAGTGGAAGTTGTGGGGTTTGAAGAACTTAAGGGTTTGTACCCTGAAGACCCAAATTTTTCTAAAGCTTGGAGAGCTTGTACAGCTGTTACTCTGGATAGGACTATCAACAAGAGTACTGGTAAATCACCATTCTAGATTTTATGTGGGAGTAGTACAAGGAATGCTTATGAGTTGAGAATGATGGATAAAGGAGAAAAGAGTAGTGCTAAGGCTAAATATTTTGCAGAGCACATAAAGATTTTACATGAAGAGGTACAACAACATATCAGTAAGATGAATACTTAGTACAAGGCCAAAATAGATCAGAAGAGGTGTTTCAAGGAGTTTAAGGCAGGTGCAAGTTTTGAGATGTTGAAAAAGAAGGTGGCAGAACAATACAGAAGTGAAGGTCACTTCTCCATCCACCCCGGTTGTCTGATGTAGGAGAATCCAATGAAAAGAAAAATATCGCAAAGAAGAAAAAAGTGTCACGATATCGTGACATGTTGGCAAAGAAGAAAAAGCGTCACGATATCGTGACATGTCGGCAAAGAAGAAAAAGTGTCGCGATATCACATGTCGGCAAAGAAGAAAAAGTGTCGCGATATCATGACATGTCACATTTTTGTGACCAAAATATGAGAGAAGATGCAAGAGAGAAAAAGTGTCGCGATATCGTGACATGTCGCATTTTCGCAACCAAAATACGAGAGAAGGAGCAAGAGAGAAAAAGTGTCATGATATCGCGACATGTCGCATTTTCGTAAAATACGAGAGAAGGCGCAAGAGAGAAAAAGTGTCGCGATATCGCGACATGTGTCATTTTTGCGACCAAAAGACAAGAGAAGGCGCAAGGGAGAAAAAGTGTCGCGATATTGTGACATGTCACATTTTCGGGACCAAAAGACAAGAGAAAGAGATAAAAAGTGTCGCGATATCGCGACATGTCGCATTTTCGAGACCAAAAGACAAGAGAAGGCGCAAGAGAGAAAAAGTGTCACGATATCGTGACATGTCGCATTTTTGAAACCAAAAGACAAGAGAAGGCACAAGGGAGAAAAAGTGTTGCAATATCGCAGCATGTCGTATTTTCATGACCAAAAGAGAAGAGAAAGAGCAAGAGGGAAAAAGTTTTGGGATATCGTGACATGTCGCATTTTCGCGACTAAAAGAGAAGAGAAAGAGTAAGAAGGAAAAAGCGTCGTGATTTCGCAACATGTTTTTCACGACTTAAAAAAAAAAGGTAGGAAGTTACAGGGGCCATTACAAAGGAAATTATTGAGCCATGGGTATATCAAACTTCATCATTGGTTGACAGGCAAACAGATTCTATAGTGGCAGCACTGAATAGCACATGGCACCAAGATGCAATGAAAGCAGATGAAGACCAAGAGTCAAAAAGAAAAACATTTCAAAAGCCAAAACAATGAAGAGGCACAGGAAATGAAACGAAGGGCCACAAAAGGGAAACAGAGTCACGCCAAAAATTTTTAAAATGGGAAGAAAAGGCATGTAGAAGGGTCAAAAACTACTGAGACAGAGTTGCAGACTTGAAGGCAAGAGGGCCATTCTAGACCTGTTTGGGTTGTTTTTCTTCCAAGGCAGGAAATGCTATAAAATAAAATAAAAATAAACTATCTTTCGAAATAAATGAGTTTATTTGGCAGACTGCTGCCATTTCTGTAAATATTTTTTCAAGTTTTTAATGAGAATTGGTTTGAGCAAGTTTAGCTCTCCATCAGTTTTCTTTTTTTTTTTGTCCCAAGAACTATCTTTTATTTCTGTAAATCATAAGGATGAGAAAACGATAACTTTATATGTGTACGAATGGACTAATTTTTTGTACAATACAGAATCATACTATGATTTTAATAGAGAATTTATGGGATCGGCCCTAAAAATTATGTATGGAGAGATAAGAAGGTTAACCCCAAAAGCTGTAAATTTTTTTCAAAATAAGCATACAGAGGAGGGTGACCGGTTCATCCTTACACAGGGAATTGTCATTATATTATATGGGTATATTGGGAAACCTTTCTTACTTCCATATTATTTCACTGCCAAACTATTTGATTTAGAATATATGAGATAAAATAAGAAAATAAATTTCAAATATGGTATGAGTATAGGAAAAATTGGGACCTGTACCATGCCATTTCAATTTGAAGGTATTATTCTTTCAAAGAAAGGACAACATGAACACATTGCTCAATTTTTGAGAGAATTAGGCTTAATAGAAATTCCACAATGATGGAGGTATGATCCCATAAATAGATTTGCAGAAATACAAGCTATTCTGAACAAAACCCCTGTAAAGAATTACCACTTTGTCCCTTAACCAGGATATTGAAAATTACAAAAATAATGCTGAAGATGAGGCATTAGAATGGCATGTAGAGCGGATGCAACCGCTGCCTCCATGGTAGTATTTTTATGAGTATGTAGTTGAGTATAACCCTAAATATAATCCTAAAAATATCTTGGATGATAAAACTATTAATAGGATGCAGAAGAAGTGCGTCAAAGGACAGTAGGGAAAATTCATGAATTGTGGATGATGAGGGTTCAAACTAATATGACTGATTCAAGGTACCTTATCAACAATGACCTTGAATTTTTGGTCCATTATGATTAATATCAAGCTACCTCGACTGGTAATTTCCCTATAAAAGTGCCCCCAAGTATTGGTGGTAGCAAAGAGGTAAGCCTTGAAGCTACTAAAAAATAGAAAACAGACCATAGTAAAGGAAAATAAGTTGTAGTTGAGCAATAAAATTCCCATAACCAAACAAAAACTTAGGTCCTCCAAAAGGAAATCCACTGAGAACATCTTCATGGAGGAACAACAAATAAAATATGTAATAGCAACCCAAATGAAGGTGAATATGGGTTATTATGGTAAGGGATTGGGAAAATATGGGCAAGGAATTATTAAACCCTTGCAAGTGGAAAAAAAAAGGAAAACATTTTGCACTCGGTGCAAACATATCAAAGAAAATATCAGTATCTTCAAGAACTCTGAAGTTTGTTCTCCCTTCTCCCTCTGATACTGAATCAAATGAAGTACCTCTTGGAACTAGGAAAAGAAAGCTAAAATCCTTGGCTCAAATTCAGCAAAAAAGAAGCAAACAAGTAGATGTAATTTAGGAAGTTACACTCAAAATCCAAAGTGGTGAAAATCCTCAACAGGAAACTGTTGAACATTTTGAAGTTGTTAGGGAAAGTGAACAAGTTTCTCAAAAAATTGGGGATATTTCACAAGATGATGAAAGTGGTTGAAGAACCTGATGTGCAGTAAGAAAATCAGAATGAAATAGCTAATAATAGCACAAAATTTGCTCAAGAAGGGTTAGACACAACTATTTTTGATAACATAATAGTTAAAAAAGAAGTGTTTGAACACAATAGAAATCAATATGGGGAGATTCCTCCAAATGTTGAAATAATAAATTTAGAAGAAGATACATATGTTGAATAAAATGAGGATGGAGAAAGAGAAATGACAAAAACCCCTCAAGAAGATGAAATTGAGAAATCTATTGTTGATGAGGTTAATGAAGAACATGTAATGGAATATGAAAACTAGTGTGTACTCCCAACAGGATTAAGTATGGCTTCTCTACTCTCTCACTCTTCTCTTTTCTCATTCCCAAATTAAGTCTCCTTCCATTTCTATTCCAAAAAAAGATATAATGTTTCCCTTGAAACAATGGTTGTTTTCTCTAGAACCAGTATCATCTTCACAAGGTCAATCTGAAGCTGGTCAATCTTCAGGATCACTAGCTCACCCTGTAGCTACTCCTTTGGATGAGAATACTACTTTAGTATCAACTTCGTTCCTCCCTGGTACATGCATACTAGCTATGAGTCTACCTCTATTGCAACTACTAAAAATCACCCAATTTTTTCAAAATTAAAAGATTTGAAAAAGGTAAACAAAAATGCCTTTGATTGGTGGGCTTCTTGCTCTATTGAAGCTTCTAAAGCTCCACCCTGTACACAAGAAATGATGGCTCTTTACTCACCACTATGCAATGGAAACAATATAAGCTGACACCAAAAGTTAAAAATCCTAAAGGTGATATGATAATTAAAGATTATCAAGTAGAAAGTGTAACTAAAGACATTACTTAGCTTCACATGCAGGACAAATGGGGACAGGTCCAAGCTTGCCTAGGGATGATTTACTTGCATGGAGAATATTTTAAGGATTCCACAAAGAGCAAGAAGCTAGAAAAGAACGTGAATATGCCTTGTAGGAACAGAAACTGTTAGAGAAAGCCTTAAAACTAGATGCTAAAATATGGGAGAACAGATTCAACAAAGTTGCAAGTGAAGTAGCTAAATATAAAGAAGAACTTGAGAAAGTGACTACACAAATTCAATATTTGACTTTGCAAGTACAAGAACTTCAAAAATAGGTCCAAGAAAAATAGAATGCAGCACATGGCCTATCAAAAGACAAAGCTAAAGTGGTAAGGAAAGAAATGTTTGAAGATATCTTGTTGCTTAGTCTGAGAGCAAGGCCCATGTTGATATATTTGGATAAAGTAAAAGAAGTGATTGAAGTGGTTGGTGATGAGTTAAAAGCTTCAGTAAGCATTCTACAAAAAATATTTGATGCAGCAACAAAGATTCAAGTCTTGTCTAAAAACATTCTAGAGAGTGTCGCTGCTAAGATCCAAAGTGAAGCTTGGTCTCAGGCCAATATTGGAGCCTAAATTTTCTTCAAAATATTTAATATTGTAAATCAAGGTGCAAAAATCCTTCAAGATTTATAAGTTGAAGCTAAGGGACTAGTGAAGCACTTAAATCTAGCAAAAAAATATGGACTTCCATATTTATGGGATGAAAATTCAAATATTTTAAGTGAATATGCACTCACAACATCCCTAAAATATTTTATGGATGATGAATCTGAAATAGAAGGCTGGGAAGAACCTATGGAAGAAGCATGAATATTTGCTATGGTGCAAAATCTCACGTAGATTAAGTCCTGTTTACAGGAGCTGATTTTAAGGTATAAGGTAGTATCTCATGACAAAGTGGAAGAATTACAATATGTATATCAGTTGTTCATGGAATCATTAGATCTTGAGGATGAAGCTTGGAAGCAGGTTTGCCTCACTTACAATGAAGTCATCAGGGTGATAGAAAAGCAAAATAAATCCAAGCAAGTTGACCAGAGACAACTAACGAAAGGTGGGACCAGTGGCTGATAGTGAAAAATTTCACAAATTTTTTTGAAATTACTGAGGTTTTAATGTAATATTAGTAAAGTATACATAAGCTTGTAAGAGGTATTTTTAAAGGTAATGCTTTACTTTTTTAAAGTGCATTTTTTTAATTTTTTTCTTCCACAATATCCTCTTCCATATTGTTTTAACTCTATTTCCGAATGGATGAAGGTCCTGGCTTCTAATATTTTTGCTAGCAAAATTCCCCTAGAAGGTACCAAAAATGTTAGTCTAAAAGGACTACCCTGAAGATAGCAAAGGTTTTGAGATCTTGAGTAGTTTTTGAGAGGGATTGAATGGTTTATAAGAAATAAAACACTAGTTTCCCATTTTTGTGAAAAGACTAAGGCAGGAATAATGTCATGATTTTGTGGGTTCTAGATGAGAAAATACCAAGGCAAGAGAAATATCGTGATCTCATGACATGTTGACTTTTCACGAGGTGCAAGGTGAGAAAAGACCAAGGTCGAGAAAATGTCACGATTTTGTAACATGTTGGCATTTCATGGTTTCTGAGTGACAAAATACCAAGGCAAGAGAAATGTTGTGATCTCGTGACATGTTGATTTTTTACAAGGCACAAGGCAAGAAAATACCAAGGTAGGGAAAATATTGCAATTTCATGACATGTTGGTATTTCATGGGTTCTGAGCAAGAAAAGACTTAAGGCAAGAGAAATGTCATGATTTCATGACATGTTGACTTTTTGCAATCCCAAGGCGAGGAGGAGATCAAGACTTCAAAATGTCATGATTTTGCAACATAACTGAGTTGCATGAAACAAATATATAAATAGAATATGCCTTAGAAGGAGCATGTCGGCAACTGATGATAGATCATGATTTAGCATCAAATCTTAAACTTCTACCATTTATGATTTGATTGCCTGACTGAATCAACCAAAAGCCACGTAAAATATTCTAATGTGGTTGGTAGCGCATTTTGGTGTAATTGATTTTGTGTCAGGATTTGATAGTTGTCAAAGCATGTTTGTTTTAGAGTATATATAATAGGAGGTTTACCCTTAAGAAGGGTTAGCTCTTAGATATTTATGAGATTGGATGTATATACTCTGGATTCAAGCAATAAGATAAACTTCTATTGGCTTCTAGTTCATTATGTGCAAGTGTATGCATTAAAATTTGATGCTTCTATTTATATTACTAAGTTATACACTATATTTGTTCTGTTATATGGACTCGTGCATGATATAAACAGTATTTTTGAAGCTTAATATTTAATATATGTATGTGTTATATTATCATCTAAATCACATTAAAGAACTATGATTTCTACGTGAAGAAATATTGAATGCTTAGATCTTGAAGTTATATGTATTCATCTTTGTTATTGTTTAAACTACACCAAGATAAAATCTCTAGCTACGACTATATTTCTATTTCTTTCAGTAAACCTTCTTCTCCCTTTTCTGATAAAAAACACCAAGGAACCAACCTTCTCTGGAGATTAGATAGAACCCTTCAATACCAAGTTCATCTACTTAATGTTGGCAAGGTCGTGGGCACAAATCATAACCATAGGCTGATTTTGCACCAACAAAACCCTCTCCCTTGCAAATAGGGTTTCCCCTATGAAGATGTCATCCAGTACGAAATCAATTTGTGGATGATCTTTTGGCTTAGGATGCCTAGTATGACTTCATTTATTGGATCTATTGGTTGTTGGATGTAGTTATCATTATATGGGTCTATCTCTTTATTTTTTTTGTCTTTCCCCTTACTTGACTCAAATATCAGAGGGAGACCTTGTGCCTTCAATGTCTTTTAGATTTTTCTTGTGCTGGCAACCATTGCATTTGGTGGATTTGGTTAGTCTAGTGAAGTTTTTGGGGGTATTTTCTAGAGGTATGTGCTGGCCAGTTCATTTCTCCTTTTTATATTTTTTGGTCTTGTCCCACTCGATCCAATCTCTTAAGGGAGACCATGTTTCTGATTATAGTAGAGGATGAAGTGTGATATTGGCCCTCATGTTTGGTGTATTGTAGTCGGTCTTTCACTTGGCAGGTTTGGGTGTTTCCATTTGGTGGTTTCCAGTGATTTCTTCAACCTAATTGGTAGATCTTATGGTTTGTGCTCTGCTTTCCTACTTCTTGGTGGGAGGTTTTTCTACCCAACCATTTTTTGGATGGTGGCATTTTATCTCATTCGGTATGCAATGTTCTTGGTTTTGGGATCATTTCCCTTACTAGGTAGGATTTATGCAGCTTTAATCCCCTATTTCAGGTGGTATGGTTTTATTTTTGCTTTCCTAGCTTATGCAATGATCTTGGTCAAATATTTTGGCTAGGAATTCCATTCTCTTTGCAGGAAAATAGTTTTGATCCAAATTTTTGTTTTAGTGGTTCATTTTTCTCGTTGGACAAGATTGTTTTAGCTTAGGTTTTGGGTTCCTTGTAAAACCCTGTGTTATGGTTTTGGGTCCCTTCAAAACCTTGTGGTCCTCTTTGAGGCCTGCTCCTCTCAAGGTTCTAGGTTCCTTGTAAAACCTTGTGTAAAGGTTTTGGATCCTTTCAAAACCCTGCAGTCCTCTATGGGGGCATCTTTTCTTCCAACTTGGCTATTGTGTTCTTCCTGCTAGGAGAGAAAGTCTCATTCAAGTGAGAACTTCAAATTTCAAACTCTTGGTGCCTAGTTCCAAATTTGGTGTTTCAAGCAGAATAATACCCAGTTCCATATTTGAATTTTTATTCAAATATTATTTTATTTTAGGTTGACCTCCGATGCTCATTGGATATTTAAATTGGGGTAACTTTGCTTTAGGTTGATCCCCAATGCTCTCTGAATATTTTAAGTCAGGGTAGTTTGATATTGAAAGCAAGAAAAAAAGTGGTGTACCAATATGATGCAAACAAAAATGGATACAGACGCTAAGTCCTACGAATGCGAAGAGCAATGCACGAAGGAAATGACGCAGAAACGAGATGTCAGCAAACAAAAGTAGGGCCTCCTTTATTGATATTGATTTTAATCTAATTACAATGCATCCCCCCTCTAGTGCTCAGAACATTTAATACAATTTGTTACACTAATGGATGCCTGAAGGAAGTTGTGCTTCCAAGATCAGACGGTACGCTTCCAGCGTCTTTCGCATGCCCACATTCAAATTGGGCGGACTAAAAGTTGTCATCACTTGTTTCTATGTGTTCTTCATTCCTTGCTGCCATTCTAGTATTCCTAGTGGTGAGATCCTACATATATAAATACAAAAACTCGTTAATAGCATATGTGTATCTAGAAAAACATGTAATCCCCAAGGCCTCTAGCGGGTGCTGGTGGGATATCAATGATGCAACTAATAAATCGATAACAGAATGACACATAAATATAAAGTACAACTTCTAGAATTGGTATCACCTTGTTTTACGTTGAAGCGGCATCGAATGGCCCCGTTATGCACATTTTCTCGTCGGGAGCCTCTCCAATGTGAGCGCTCCAATGTCCCACATACGCTTATCCAAATAACCTTAAACTCATGGGTTAGGAATTTTATGTAATTCTAAGACTACCCAGATGCTCGTAATATGCATATCTTACCCAGATTCTCTTGTATGTGACAGGGGTGCCCTATGAGCTAGTTAATACATAAAATAATGAAACGATAGTCAAATCATGTCAGAATGAGTTCAAACTTTAACAAAGGCATTAGGATATCATCTAGGAAATATTGCAAAAAATAATAGTAAGGAAATCATGCATAGATATCTAATCATTCCGGGGTGGGACATTGGGGACTGTCATAAAACTTGCAAAAAGCGACCTTGCAAATGTCCTACCAAGAGGCCTCCAAAGCTCCTACAAACTTGTGGTTAGACTAAAAATAGTATTTTGAGATGACCCAAAAGGTCAGATTTGGCATATTCTGCCTAAGTCATCCTGTATCTGAAGGTGCTCCCTACAGGTTAGTAGACACATAAAATAATAGAAACCAGGTCAAATTATGTAAGAAAGCAATGAAATTTGGATAGCAGCATAAGTACATCAGATGTAAAAAATGCAAAAATAATAGTAAAGAAATTATGCATAGATTTCTAATTGCTCCGAGGTGGGGCGATTAGGACTGTAGCAGTTCGGGGGGCACCCGAGGGTGGGATGCCCACCGTTTAGGGCCTAGTTTTGACACCAATCCAAGTGGGATGGGTCCAAAACCTCCTAGGGGGTTGTGTCAATGAGTTTGGGGTTGGATTGTGACCGATTTCTTGGGGTTTTTGGATTTGGATTGTGTTCCTAGTGTCACCCGATAACCTTTCTTCCATAAAGGAGATATTAGGGATGTAGACAGCACAAAGAGGAATGGGGGTATAATTTGGCAGCATTTTGTTGCTCCAAATGCTCCAGCTCTGTTCTCTTCTTAGGATGAGGAGGCTCACCTTTTTATAGACCTAAGGGTCTCCTTTGAATGTGCATGCGAGGGCACCACTTAGCTCATTATGCCTCTTTGGTGGAGAGAATATTCCTCCCTGATTTAGGGCCTCCTTGATCAGGGTAGGCTTGATTGAAGTCTATCTGATTTGAAACTGTAGCTCGTAATTGCATGCATTGAAGGCGGAGTTATGTGGTGGATCTAGGCTGCTATTTTTCAAGTTTTGACTTTTTTCCAATAAAACTTGCTAATCATCCCACCCTAGAGCGATTGCTGCTAATCGTCTCGGGGTGGGACGAATAGGATTCTACTTGTCCCAGGGTGGGACAAATAGAGATCAAAGTGCTTAAAAGGTGCAAAACTGACCTCTGACCTTCCAAAACTGATTTGGGAGTGGTTAGGACCACTGTTTAACCTATGGAGGCTTCCCTAGGGGGTATGTATACCAATTTGGTCAGTGCTTGTAGTCACATAATCAGATTGGTGTTATTTTGCTGTCTACAGATGCCCCTTTTTGGGATGCGATGTGTGGGGCGTAGTGCTAAGCAAAAATAGATGACCAAAGCACTTAATGATTAGGGTTTCTCAATAACCTAACCAAATTTTGATGCCCCAAGTATGGAAAGGGCACGCATTCTTGAATCCTTGCTTCTGACGAGCTAAGGAGCTTAAATCAAGTGTAACCTTTTTTAGTGAGGTGTACTTGATCTTGGACATTGTTCAAACATGAATAGGCAAAGGGTGCAACCATTTGTTTGAGTAACCTTTTCTTCATGCTTCCAGAATACCAAGTGTTTTTTTAGCTTGTGATTATTTCTTGTTTGCTTCCCCAAGTAGGAGCGTAATTGTCTTTGTCAATGATTCTTTGAATGCATGCCATTTCCTTGATTATGTGTGTATTTGTTGATTGGTGACTAAGTGTGACTACCCCCTCAAGCGACGAATCGATGAGGGAATGACCAAAAATGAGAAAAGTGACGAGTCACTTGACCCAAGATGATGTTTTTAAGGGTGCCTTAAGTTGTTTTTGTTGAACGCTTATTTGAGTTTTCCAACAATCGGACCTGTTTTTGGTGGGTTTTGACCCCTATTTTTGACGCCTATTAGGGTAGAAATTATCAAAAATCCTCCTTCCCATGGAGCGTTCCAGCTATGCTAGCCTTCTTAGGGAGTAGGATAGTGAGATTTTGTACCCCGACGATGGTTTTTCATTCCATGAATTTCGGGTGCAAAGGCACTTTTGTTTGGCAGATTTATTTCTATTTTTGGTGCATTTTTTGGATGCAGTTTTTGTTGCTTCATTTCTTGCTCTGTAATCATCCCAGGGTGGGACGAATAGCAATTTTGTAATTTTCCCAGGCTAGGACGAGTGCTAACTAGAGCGCTCCTCCCAGGGTGGAACGATTATAGGCCTAACAGCCTATATAAGGACCAAAACAAGGCTTTGGGCTCATTTGCAATATTTTTTCTTGGCAATTTGGAGCAGTGAGGAGTGTGAGTGTGCGTAGTGGAGCACTGCTGATATTTCATGGACATCATGAGTGCGAGAATTGAATCTTCAAGTGGAGGAGCCGAGGCGATACTGGTATGATGTTCCTTCTCTCTATCTGTTATCCGTGTGTGCTTTGTATGAAGTTTAAAACTTACATATAAAATGTTTGTTCACTTTATTTTTTTTTGTTTATTTTCATATATTAAGGTCAAAACCCTAGTACACAACTGTTATCTGTAATTTTTTTGTGTTTGTATTTAGGTTTAAAACCCAAAACATTTTTGTTTTATTTTGTTGTTTTTGTTCATATTAAGGTTGAAACCCTAATATGTTTTGTTTTGTTTTTGTTTTTGTCATATTAAGGTTGAAACCCTAATATTTTTTTTTTTTTTGCATTCACATTAAGGTTGAAACCCTAATATGTTTTATTTCGTTTTTTATTTTGTCATATTAAGGTTGAACCCCTAATATGTTTTTTTTCATTTTTTCTTTTTGTCGTATTAAGGTTGAAACCCTAATTTTTTTTTTTTTTGCATTCACATTAAGGTTGAAACCCTAATATGTTTTTTGTAGTTTTTGTTTTTTTGATTGTACAGTTATTTTCATGTATGTTGTATAGTTTTATTTTAATTATTCTGTACTTTTGATGTACATTTGTTTAACTGTACTCCTTATGCTATACTTTTGCTGTACAATTGTAATTGTAGTTTGTACTTCTTTTGTACAGTTTTATTTTAATGTTTTTGTTTATATTAAGTATGTACTTAATATATTTTTGCATTTTATTGTGTTGTTTCAGGTTGTGAAGAGTCGGTACCACCAGTCGACTATTTTCTCTGATGCTCGGGATGCCCTGACGGTTGTGGATTGGGAGTGGCTTGATGCCCTTGGGCTCAAGCACATGACACGTTTGGAGCCTGTGGTGGGGGATCGGGTATATTTGACTGCCTTGATCAATCTATGGGATCCCTACACCAATAATTTTCATCTCCTAACAAGGGAGATGACTGTTACTCTAGAGGATGTGTATCAGATTCTGTAGATTCTGATAGATGGACTACCTATCTAGATGACCCATCGTGACCAACGAATGGCGGTATTAACAGGATGTTTTGGTTCGATGGTGGAGAGGGGGGTGGATAGGGTTGTGGAGAGGACAGAGACTAACTACTAGATAGGCAGTATTCTGGTGCGATGGTGGCTGAAGAAGAGGGTATTAGGGGTAAGGCATGCTTTGATCATGATCCTCATCTCCAATATGCTACTTCCTGACTCCTCAGGTGCGAGGTTCCCTTGGAACCTACTTGAGTTGGTTTTCATATTGGTGGAGTGTCCTACATCAGCTCCATTGATTATGAGATTGGGTTAGAAATTATTGGCACAATTGTATGACGAGTTGTACAAGGTCCGCTGCCAAAACTAGAAGGGGATCGAGCGTAGCTATCTCTTGCAGTGCTGGGGGTGGCAGCACATAGCTATGGAGCAGCTGCAGGGGTTTGCCTTGGACCACCCGAGGTGAGATGGTGGATCAAGAAATTGGATATGCCAATTTATGGTGGAGGTCAGAGGAGCATGGACAGAGTCGATAGTGGGTAGGTGACGTAGGTCACTATACTAATGCCTTCTCTCGTCTAGTGCTAGTGCAGGTGTTCTGGTGGTCATATAAAAAATTTCTAGCCTGGCCTGAGGCTAGAGAGTGGCTCTAGTGTGTGCATAGGGGTAGAAGCTTGATTGGGTAGCACGGGACAGAGCAGGAGTACTTCCCATATGACCAGGTGACATGATAGTTTGGGGTGTGCCAGGGATTGCCTGGTGATCCCTTGATCTATCAATGTCATGGTGATGAGAGGACTCTAGTCTGGCCTACCATTGAATCGCTAAGTGAGGGGTTTGATGTAGTTATTGATGTAACCAACGTGGATGATGTCAAGGTGACTACATAGAATGACTGGTGGTGGATTATGTAGCGATGGTGGAGTGAGGGGCCTCTAGGAGGCATGGATACTGTAGTAGCAGGAGGTGGGGGTTCAGAGGCATCGGTGGAGGGTTTGGGGTCTTCACTTGATGATGCTGACATGGTGGAGGTTGATGACTTCAGCGGCGATGGAGATGATTTGGGGGTTCCTGAGCAACTGAATGTATAGGATGTCCCGAAGCAGTGCGTGCCAGACTAGCAGGTCATCCTAGAGGTGCCCATGCCTTGGGCTATATCAAGGGATGTGGAGGTTGGGCTTTGTGCTAAGGTAGCATGATTGGAGGGTCTCTTAAAAATATGGGAGGAGGAGCATAGAGATGCTTTGGTGGAGGTAACACAGAAGAGGGATCTCCTGCGGACTCATTTGGCACAACGGGATAGTGCACTAGATATGTATCATCAACAAGATATGGAGTGGGGTCGGTACCAGATAGAGTTAGAGAGAGGTTGTCTGCCTCGATGGAGAGTTACCTGTGCTTTATGGATATGGGTCATCGTGTTGTAAAAGAGTCATTGAGACTAAGCAGTCTATATCATCTCATCGCAGGTAGCTAGGTGAGGGTAGTGAGACTAAGAGGGATTTTGATTTTTTGGTTTTTGTGAGGTCAGAGGACCTTGTTATTATAGCCTGAGGGCATTTTGACTTTATATATATACATGACTCTTTTTGGTGTGATTATATACTTGTCATGGTTTATTGTTCTTTATGCACATTTATTTATGTTGATGTATGCATATGCTATTATGACTATGGATGATTTTGATTATATCATATAGATGTATGCATATGGAATAGATAGAATGATTTTTTGGTATACAGGTGGTGGCACCATAGACTGTACAGGATTTACTAGCTTTTTGTACTATTTGCTTTATGAAATAACTTTTACATTTGTAATTTAGAATGTTCAACAATTGTTTTTAGAATGTAGTTAAGGTTTTTCTGAGACTCAGATGCTTTAACTAAATAGTCAAGACTATACATTATCTTACAAGACTTTTGAAAAAGGTACGAATTAGACTTGAGTTTGACCAAGTTATTTCACATCCCTGTGTCTGCGATTGAGTTCGTTGATGTGGTATTCGTAAGGATACCACCAGTTCCAGGTAGGCTGTCCACAAAACCTATACTAAGGATCACCTAATTAGCTCCACTAACTCCTTTGTCACTTTTAGTAAGATTAATCTATGGTGCAATCTAGGATACCATAAGCTAGCTCATCCACATGCAAACATTGTTTTGTACATATGCCCAACAACTAATGTGACATATATATCATCATGCGGGAGGTTTACCACCAGTGACCAGTAGGTTATCCACCAAACCGAGACTGAGGATCACCTCATGACCTTTCTAATGCTGAGAGTTCCAAGGATTCAAGTTTGACTCCCTTATTTTCTTCACTTTTATTGGGATACTTGCTCTCATATATAGTGATAAAAATCACTGCTTATTTTTCTCTTTTATTTTTGAGCAAGAGATTTGAATTTTGAGTGATGGGGATCACTATTTATTGTGCTTTTTGATGTGTACACTTTGAAGGTTTTGATGTCAAACTTTGGAGTTTGTAATTTGACTTTTACAGTTTGTTGATGTTTGCAACTTTTTGAGAATTTGGGATTTCTGATAGTGGTAAAAACCACTGTTTATTTTGGGGGAATTGGGTAGGTAAGATGCTTATCCTTTTGCCAACTCTCAGCATTCTTGGGGTCATTCACACAGGGGGATGAGCGAGATAATGTTTTCACTATATGGTATCCTGGACCACTTTGCAGGTTTCATCTTTCATTCATACAACTTAGGAATTTTTATGTGTTTTAAGCTTGTGTTGGAATGCTATGTAACAAGGCGTGATCCAAGTAAAACTCTACCTTGTAAAAGTTAGTCTGACTTTGTACAACATTTGGCTAAAAATCTAAAGATAGCTGAATGAAATAAAATACATTAGAAGACAACTGACTATGATATGACAAAAATGTGAATGGCGTCATTCTTGATGGATCATTTACAAACTGGACAGAATGTGGAAAATGATGGAATTGTCGAGTAATTACAGTCTATGGTGCATTTGACATGTATGACCAGCAAATATGCAATGCATGTATGCGATGCCTAATGCAACTTTTTTTGTGTTTTGATTTTTTTAAGATTATGCATGAAAGTGAGATGCAATTTTTTTTTGTTATTTTTGATTATCTGTTGTTTTTGAATATTCGTTATGGTGGTTTTAACCCGAATGGGTGTGGACCAAAGGGATTATAGATACCTTTGGGGCATTTTTGGTTGACCAAGCGATTATGGGAACCCTTGGATCTTTTTATTTGACCAAAGAAATTATAGATACCTTTGGGGTGTTTTTGGTTGACCAAGCGATTATGGGAACCCTTGGAGCTTTTGGTTTGACCAAAGGGATTATAGATACCTTTGGGGCATTTTTGGTTGACCAAGTGATTATGGGAACCCTTGGAGCTTTTGGTTTGACCAAAGGTATTATAGATACCTTTGGGGCATTTTTGGTTGACCAAGCGATTATGGGAATCCGTGGAGCTTTTGGTTTGACCAAAGGGATTATGGATACCTTTGGGATGTTTTTGGTTGACCAAGCGATGGCGAGAATCCTTGGAGATTTTGGTCTGACCAAAGGGATTATAGAAACCTTTGGGGTGTTTTGGGTGACCAAGTGGTGGCGAGAACCCTTGGGGCTTTTGGAGTGGGCCATGGCTCTCTAAATGTTGAATGGCCTCAAATGACTAATGTTCAAGGGTTATAGTTCCTTGATTCCTTCAAGAGAGGCAAGCCGGTATGTTCCAGGTCCTATTTTACTGTCGATTACATAAGGACCTAACCAATTTACCATAAAATTATCCCTTGCAAGTTAGAATTTTGTTGGTTATATTTTAATACCAGGTCACCAACCTGAAAGTCCCTCAGGTGAACTTTCATGTTGTATGCTTTCTTAAGTCGCTCTTGATAGATACGTAAATGCTCGAGAGCATTGACACATCGTTTGTCGAGTAATGTAAGCTAGTCTAACCGGGCCTACCATGTAGTGTCATCATCAATGAACTCTTGCATTGATATGCACAAGGAGGGTATTTCCAACTCGAGAGGCATGACTGCCTTGGAGCCATACACTAGCAATAATGGAGTTGCCCCAGTGGGCTTCCGAATGCTAGTTCGATAAGCCCATAGGACAAGTGGTATTTGGATGTGCCAATCCTTATGACTATCTATGACCATCTTTTTAAGGATGGCAACTAGCATTTTATTTGACACCTCTGCTTGCCCATTTGCCTATGAATAATAAGGTGTTGAAAAACTATGCTGAATTTTTTACTTTGTATTCAAAGCATGCACATCTTTTTTCTTAAATGACTTCCCATTATTCGAGATGATCTTGGATGAAATACCAAAATGACATATGATGTTATGTAATATGAACTCCACAATGTGAGGCCTAGTCGTAGAGGTAAGCAGAATTGCTTCCACCCACTTAGTGAAGTACTCTATGGTCGTTATGATAAACGTGTGATGACTTGACAACGTAAGGGAGATCTTTCCGATGAGATCTAAGCCCCACTACAAAAATGACCAAGCCGATTGGATCGGATGCAAGGCCTAAGAAGGTACGTGTGTCAAGTTAGCATGGTGTTGACACTTCACACACTTCCACACATATGTGCAACAATCTCGCTCTAAAGATGGCCAATAATAGCCCATGCAAAGAATGCACTTTATGATGGCCATACCACTGAAGTGGCCATCGCATGTACCATCGTGCGCTTGGGTTATCACCCAAGTGGACCCCTGCTTGTCCAAGCAATGGAGGAGGATCCCTTCGTAGCTTTGATGGTATAAAATATCTCCTAGCAAGACATGTTTTGTTTCTTTATGTTTGAATGATCTTTTCATGGCATACGACAATCCAAGTGGGAGGCTACCTAACTTGAGATAGTCTCTTATGAGTGTGTACCAATCATGCTAATCAGAAACCTCGATGGTATGAACGGTTGATCCCTCTTGAAGTTCATCCCTACCAAAAATTTGAGCAGGAAAGAACTTGTAAAAATAGCATTGTGTTGCTATTAATAGGGTTTGGAGAGAACAAAGACCCCTAGTTGGTGTAATTTAGACTATCATGGATTTGAGAGAACCTTATCCTGAGATGGTTCAATCTGGATTAGGTGGATCCCTGGCGTTATGTCAAATCTTACACGCTCCATCATGGATTGAGATAACATTTTGACTTGAATGGTTGTCATCTCACCAGAAGGGTCTTATAGTATTAGTGACCCCAAGGAGGCCATTGTGTCCACAAAATGATTCGATGATCGAGGGAGTGCCTCGATGTTGTACCATTCAAGATTTGCCAAGAATTTATCCACAAGGGCTTTGTAGGCCTGCAGAACTGGGCATTTGCATTGGAATACCCCTTTCACTTGGTTGACAATAAACATTGACTCACCAAAGATATTCAAGCATTTGATGTTCATGGTGATGGTTGTATGATGACTTATGAGCAAGGATTCATATTCAGTATTGTTATTGGTGCACAAGAAATCAAGTTTAAATGATAAAGGCATTGGAGCCCCTTGTGGTGTGAAAAACATGATTCCCATGCCACCCCCTTGCTCACATTTAGAACCATCAAAAAATAAGGTTATGTCGGCCTGTGACTCAGGCTCATCAAAATCTGGTGATTTTGAGACATGGAAGACCCCATCATCGGGTAGCTCTATGGTCAGAGGCTGATCATCTTCGAGAGGAGCCTCTACTAGTTGATCAGTAATGACTTGACCTTTTATGGACTTTTATCCAATGAATTCGATGTCAAACTCTGTCAACAACATGATCCATTTCATCGTGCGACTACTGTGATAAGTACGACATCATGTACCGCAATGGATTCTCCTTCGACACAACATACATCATATTACTCAACATGTAATGGTGTAGCTTCTTTGTGGCAAATACCAACGCAAAGCATAGCTTCTCAATGTATGCATAGTTAAGTTCATAACTGACCAGGGTGCGGCTAAGATAATAATTAACCTGTTCTTTATGTAATTCATTTTTCTAGGCTAGCATGGTGCCCAGTGCCATCTCAATAGCTGAGATGTATAAATAGAACGAAACTCCTAGTCTAGGTGGTGCAAATATCGACGACAAAGCCAATTATTGTTTGATGTCTTCGAAGGCTGACTAGCACTCATCATCCCAATGCAATGCTACCCCCTTGTGTAATAATTTATTCATGAGTCGACACTTGTCAGATAACTACGCTATGAAGCGCTTGATCGATGTGACCTTACCCTGCAAGCTTCTAAGCTGCCTGATGGTGGTAGGGGGAAGCATTTCAAGGATGGACTTGACTTTATTTGGATCTACCTTGATGCGTCATTTTGAGACTATGAAACCCAAAAAAAAATTGGATGTGATGCCAAATACACACTTCTTGGGGTTTAGCCTAACCTTGTGTTTGATGAGGCGATCAAGGATCTTACGTAAGTCATCGAGATGATTTTGGCACAAAAGATATTTGGCCAACAAATCATCCATATAATCTTCCAAATTTTTATGCATGTGATCATGGAAGATGTATGTCATAGCGCGTTGGTAGGTTGCACCAGCATTTTTAAGACCAAAGGGCATGACCTTATAACAAAATGTCCCCCAAGATGTCGTGAACACCATTTTTAGTTGATCATCGGGATTGATAAGAATCTGGTTGTATCTCGAGAAACCATCCATGAGGGAAATCATTTCATGGCCTGTTGTAGCGTCTACCAATGCGTCGATGCTAGGCAAGGGGAAATCATCCTTGGAACTCACTTTGTTTAAATCTCGTAAATCGATGCATATGTGAATCCTCTTGTTAGGATTTTTGATGAGTACCATGTTGGACAGCCATGGTGGGTAATCTACGTAGATGACAAACTATGCATCCAATAGCTTTTGTAGCTCATATTTGACGATTAAGGCCACTGTTGGGTGCATCTTCCACAGCTTTTGCTTGACTAGATTAACTGTCGGATCAAGTGTTAGATTATGCATGACTAGCTATGGGTCTAGCCCCGACATGTCTTTGGAGGACCATGCAAAAACCTCCTTCTTCTCTTTGAGAAGGGTAATTTAATTGGCTTGCTCTTCAGGGGATAAAATTACACCTAGCTTGATGATTTACGAATTCATTAGATTAGAACCGATGTCTACGTCAATCATCTCTTCAACTGACATGTGGGATCCATCCTCCAACTGGTGTGGAGTTAGGATCAGGTGGATATCATTTGTTGAATTTAGATCTGCATTGGGAATGTCGGGTTCCTCTTCAGCATGGAAGATATCCTGAGTCTGTCTTGGGGTGAAATAAAACATCTCACTGCAAGGCTAGTACTCTTATGGGGATGGTGGTGAGTCAGCATGATCCTAGTCTATGGCATCTAGGTCTAGATACAATGGTCGTGTTGGATCGGTTGGATTATGGATGAGGGTGGTTAAATCAATGGAGATCATGTTGATGGAATGAATTTGGTCTGCATTGCCACGTGGGTGTTGATTCAGACATCCTTGGTGATCCTTGTACCCCGTATCTAGCTCTATGGATACTGGCACAAAAGGATCGGCCCTATGTGCAAATAGAAGGAAAGGGTTTGCCTTTGGCACTGATGGCCCTATAGGGTCTCTAAGTGGGAGGTGCTCCCTGTATGCCCAAAATTGTGGATGAAGCACTTGGTTTAACTGTACTTGATTTAAATGCCACCTATGCCTTGGTCCCATATTTAGATGTTCAAACATACATCAATGTCTATGGGGTATTTCTGTTGCCTCATATGGTTGAGATATGTCATCTTAGTCTCATCTTCATAGTCACTATCGAAGATCCATAGGCCTTCATTGGCTCCGACAACTATGTGCCCCTCTAGCTAGTATAGCCTCCCACTAGGCGTTTCTTGATCACTATCCTCACTCTCTATGAAAGCTAGAAATATGGCATGCAAGTAGTCGATGCTGAAGAAGATATTCATATCTTCTTCCTCCGGTGGATCACTTAGCCTTATGGTCGGCATGGGAGGCTCATTTTGTTCAAGAAATCTAATTTGGTCCCTTCTGGGTTGTTTCGCTCTCTACGGGAGGGCTAGATTCTTTGGAGGTAGCAATTTCTCGATCGAAACATTAAAGGGGAACATTGCCACGAAGTTCTCCTAATAGTCGTCAATGGGTGTCACCTGTGAGTGATTGCTATCAGACTCAAAAGGGTCCCAAGGTGCTACCTCATAATTTGACTCATATTTAGAAGACCCCCTTGATCTTGTTCATATCCCCTTTGGAGGTTACTTCTTGAACTTTCTCCTTCCTCGATCAAAGGGGAGGGGTTGTTGAGGTCAAAAAGGTTTTTTGTTAACAATGGGAGATCATCCCCCAATGTGTATGTTGTATTGGTATTGGCATATGGATCTTGTGCCAACCCCTCCATATTGCCTAGACCTAGGCCTTGCATGGTTTCTACCAAGATGTCAAGGGGCAAAGGGTGGTTGAACCCTACTCCTGATTTATCATATTACATCTGGTATCTCGGTTGACAAAGAGTGCACATTCCTTGTTCGTGTCTGCCCAATCCATATCCATGCCAATTTCATTGTTCTAGGTATTTAAAGGTAAATTATGGGTTGGACAGATAGTCAAAATTCTCAAAAAATGGCTCTTCGTCTTCTTATTCTTGTAGTTAGGGTTCAATGTCGTTCTTGAGGCTCCCATGTACAAAATTGGTCTGATTTGGCAGGTAGCCTAAATGAACGATAGTGTCAATGCAGAGGCGAGGTTTCCCCATGTCTTGCATGGATTCAAGCTGTTGCCACAACATTCCGCACTAGGTACTTCCCCAGGACCGTATTGGTTGTCTCAACGGTAATTGTCGGTGGTTGAGGGGGAGGGAATGGGAGTTCTCCCTGAGTCCACTCCATGTTGGGTGAACCAGGTGTCTCGACTTCCATTCATCTGGGCACCTCTTCGGTAGATATGGTTGAGACTAATGGTGGTACCTCCTCTAGGGGCTTCTTCCCATTGTCCTTCGGTGTGGCCACCATAGGTGGCATCATTGGTGAAGGAATAGACAATGAATATGGGCCAAGTTGGTGAGTTGAGGGACTCAATAGCGGGGATGTAGGTGGAATCGGACCTTGTGTGGATGGATTCAATTGAAAGTCCAAATGTGTCGATGGGAGGTTTGATTGTGGCATTAGTTGCACTACATTGCAAAACTTAAAGGGCTCTAAGTCCACTGGGACTACATGTACTTGCCCTTTGTATGTGTATTTGAGGCATTGATGGGCTATCGAAGGGACACACTTCATGTCCCTGATCCAAGGCCGACCTAGCAAGATATTGTAGGTCATATCACCCTCAAGGATGTGACACAATGTAGGAATGGTCTTTTGTCCTACTTGGATGGGCAGGACAATTGTGACAATCGTCAAGCATAACACGTCGTTGAATGCTTAAAGAGTGTAAGTGGATGCCATAATGTGTGATGTTGGCAGCTTAAGGTGTTTTAATGCCACTATTGTGATTATGTTGCTGGACGAGCCAGTGTCCAATAAAACCCTCTTTAATGGAATCCCATTGACCCGTCTAATGGCATGCGGGGGTGGATCCACCATATCACCAGTCACCAATTTCAATTCATCTTCCCTGAAGGTTATGACTGGTTCTGTGCATTGTCTCACATGTTCCACAAAGTTGTTGAAAGAATTGAGTTCGTGGGGTTGTAGCTCAATGGCTTTGAGTATCTCCATCAGAGCCTCTCGATGGGGCGGTGATTGTTGGATGATCTCATAAATGGAGAGCCTAGCTGATGTGGTTCTTAAACTTTGAGTAAGTTTAGTCCAAATTGTGGCCACTGGTCTAGGCGAGGGAGGTTGCGTAGGGTGTTGCGAAGATTGTGAAAATGATGGAACATATCCTGTAGCTGTAGTGGGTGCAGCCATGTTTGGGTATCTTCTATTCCGTGTCACGATGCTTATCATCCCTATGTATCCTTGCATGGGGTAGTTTTGTGTTACCTCATTCACTTGTAAATTCTTTGCCTACGTATCATGGGCATGCAAGGGGTCTTTGAAGACCTCCATCTATTGGTTGCTCAATGCTACGGGACTATCTATCATGAGCGTTTTGTTGTCTATCAAGTCCTGCACTAAGTGTTTGAATTTCCAACAAGTGGAGATTTTGTGTCCTTTTTGTTGGTGAAATCTACAATATAAGTCTTCCCTATAGCCCTTGGATTTTTGCATGTTGGGGTCTATGGGTCGACTTTTCAACAAGTTTATCAGGTTTGTCGCAAAAAAGCAGTCAAATAAGGAGTCTCTAGACTTCGTGAATTATGTGAATTATCGCCTAGGGTGACGTTGTTGATTTTGCTCTTGTTTATGATTTTCCTTTTCATAGTTATCAAGACGAACTTCCTGATAATTATCCTTTGGGGGCTGTGTCATTTGTGCAAGCTTTGATATAGTTATGGCAACCTAATTGATCGCAGCGGGTTTCGATTACGTGGGCCCAGTTTTAGCATTTTTGGGCCACTCTTTCTTGCATGGCTTGGCAATCTCGTCGTCTTATATTTTGATCTCCTCAATTATCCTGGCTTGCACTAGGGCTTCTTCGAGGGTGGCATATTGCTGCAGCTATAATATCATGAAGATCGACCTTAAGTAACTCTTTGAAAACATTTGAGTCATGTCGACCATGGGAGGGAGGTAAGGTAGCTTTGAAAGCAATGTCCTCCACCGATTCCCATAAGTGGCTATGGTCTCATCATCATACTGCTTAAGGCCAGCTAGGTCACTTAAGGATACCTTCTTCTTGGTTTTGAAGGTAAAACATTCAAGGAACGCATCCACTCACTGGTCTAGATTATTGATACTATGCTTCGACAACTGGGTAAACTAATCCAAGGTAGGGCCTACGAACGTGGTTATAAACGTTCTTAGAAGCAATGCATCATTGTCTTGAATGCCAAAACATTGACTCAGGAACCTTGTTACGTGCTCTTGGGCATCCTCATCCCCTTTAAAAATTTCTAATTGAGGTATTTTGAAGTGGTCGGGGTATGGGGGTGTCGGAACTAAAGGATGCACAGGGTGACTACAAAGTTGGCGTAAGGTGGGCTTTTGGGGCCCTGAAGTCTTAGTATCCATAGAATCTAAGCGCTCTAGCAGTGCTTTGTATGCATCAGAGGATTTGATTTCCTCTTATTTGGTTTATTCTTGTTGTGAATTGCGAGGAACTTGAGGCCTATGGAGGCATAGCCAAATAGTGCCCCCTTGCCTTGGTAGGGCATTTCATCCCGCTCTTCTTCTCACTCAAATTCCTCATAGGCCTCTTGATGATTTTTTCAATGTGACCTAGAGACATGGACGGGTGCCCGAGGAATACGCCCATCATTGGTTCTAGGAGTGGCCTCCTTATCAGTTCTAGGAGGTCTTGGAGGTAACGCTTGATAAGGTCATGGAGACCTCTCTCATACTAAGGGGTTGTGCCTCTCATAAATTTTTTTCTTATGCATGCGAGGGGTTGGAATCCTCTCATGCATATTATTATGGAGCAACTAATATGTTTGGTGTTGAATGTGCTCTTTGTTAAGATGGTACAGTTGTTCTAACTGCTACTGATCTTGCCTAAGCTACATGATTTGCACTTCACAGGTGACATGTTTGGCAAATGGCAAGTTGATTTGTTCCACCGTACTAGGTCTAGGAGGCCTAGATGCCTCCCCTACATATCTATCTCGGTCATGGTGATCCGAGATCTCTATGGGTCACTTTCCTCTATTGAGGTTAACAGGATTCACCCGAGGCTCTGGCCTCAATAGGTGATCTTGATAATCAGAAGATACGGAGGCACATTTCTCCCTTACGGTGTATTGCTCTTAAGGAATATACTAGTTTTCCTTGTGCTCGCTTTCATACATGTGAAAGGGACGGGCAGAGTTGGCTCGCCCTATCTGAAGAGCCTTGCACTCTAGATTTGGCCTATTAGTTCTAATAGTCATGAGGGGTGGAGGAGGAATGATATAATCATTTGGGCCCTCCTTATGAACCCTAAGTTGCTCTAGTGCTTCATCGCGCAGTGGCCACTCATAATGAGTGTCTAAGGGGACCTTCCCATGTGTGTACTCTTGAGAGGGTCTGTGTTGAACAGGAGTGCCCCTCAAATGGGTGCCTCTATAGTCCTTTTCGTAGTGGCATAGTGTGGACTATGTTGTGGGTCAGGCTACCAAGGTGGTATAACCAAGTCCTTGGGGCTATAACGGAGGTGACTTGTGCCTCCTTGTATACTATTCATAGCTTTTGCCTGTGATTGGGCTTGGCTATGGGTATACACCATGGTGGTGGTTTTCCTAAAAGTATATGTATATTTTTATCTCCTTTACAATTCTTATGCTATACCAAACAAAAGGGGACCACACAAACAAATAAATGATTATCTTGTTTATAGATTAAATGTGTGCCCTAGATCTAGTTCAGTGTGTTTGATTTTTTTTATGTAAATCTTGTAAAGAAATCTTTGTTATACATGCATGATGAGGGCTCTTGTATCTCCAAAATGGTTGCCCCATCAATATACCATTGCCAGGTCGTTATACCAAACCTCTCAATATATCCGCCCTTACGTGAGGGAAACTATTGGTATGCGAGATCAAAACAGTAAGTGGAACATAGGCGGTACGAAAGGGGGATCGCTCTATTTTTGACACCTACTATAGAAGACTTATCCTCATGCACAAGGAATCACCCCTGCTAAACTTGGTCAGCTTTCATCAGGATTTACGTCTAGCAATAGTCACGATCAAGGTATATGTATGCAAAATCCAAGCCAAGATGGTGATGAAACCCACTATTGGTCTTGATCAAGTGTTGGGGTATTAAGACCAACTCCTTGATGTTAATTTTATTAGGTGGTGTGTGTGGTTGCTTTTAATTGTGTAAAGAAAGAAAACATACAGCAAGCAATGATTTTCACTAATGCAATGCTTTAAAGTATGTTTTATCTTTCAGATACAATTAGTAGCAAAAAGGTAATCACAAAACCTAACTAGAACTGAAACCTATAATAAGGACTTGCCATTTGTGCAAGTGTCATGCAAGCAAACCAGAGAAAAATGCATTCCTAATAAATTTCCTTCCATCTAATTTACTCTATGCTTTTATTTATTTTATTTTATTGCAAGAAATGAAAAAAAACTACTTAATCTTTCTATGCAAGTGTCTAAAAATAAAGCAAAGAAAATAGAAAATTGCAGAAACAGAAAGTAGAAAAACACAGAGGATGTTCAGAAGGCCTACCTCTTCTCTGTCTAAACCAGATGCCTCTGAGTTTCTACTTAAAAAATACACAGAGATCTAATCATCCCAGGGTGGTACAAATAGCAGGTCTGCATTCATCACAGGGTGGGACGGATATGTATTCGTCTCGGGATGGCACGAGTAGCAGTCTAGTGCTCGAATGAATAATACCTATAAAGAAAAACCATAAAATTTGGATCAAAAACTTGATCTTAATAGTAGGGTATAGGGTCCCACTATGATCGCCACTAAAAGCACACAAAAAAATGGCATACCGATATTATGCAAATAAAAATGGATACAGATGCTAAGTCCTACGAATGCGAAGAGCAATGCATGAAGGAAATAACGCAGAAACGAGATGTGAGAAAACAAAAGTGTGGCCTCCTTTATTGATATTGCTTTTAATAGGATTACAATACATCCCCCCTCTAGGGATTATAACATTTAATACAATTTGTTACATTAATGGATGCTCAAAGGAAGTCGCGCTTCCAAGATCGGATGGTACGCTTCTAGCATTTTCTGCATGCCCACATTCAAAGTGGGCAGGTTAAAAGTTGTTGTCACTTGTGTCCATGTGTTATTCATTACTTTCTACCCTTCTAGCATTCTTGGTGGTGATATCCTGTGCACAGAAAGACAACAACTCGTTAATAGCATATGCATATGTAGAAAACATACAATCCCCAAGGCCTCCAGCGGGCGTTGGTGGTATATCAGTGATGTGAATAATAAATTAATTATAGAATGACACATAAATATAAAGGACAACTTCTAGAATTGGTATCACCTGATTTTATGTCGAAGCGGCGTCGGACGGCCCCGTTATGTGCATTTGCCCACAAGGGCCTCTCCAAGGTGAGCGCTCCAATGTCCCACCTACACTTATCCAAATAACCTGAAACTCAAGGGTTAGACATTATATCTAATTCTAAGACTACCCAGATTCTCAAAATATGCATATCCTACCCAAATTCTCCTATATGTGATAGGGGCACCTTGCGAGCTAGTTAATACATAAAATAATGAAACGATAGTCAAATCATGTCATAATGAGTTAAAAATTTAATAGAAGCATTAGTATATCATCTAGGACATATTTAAAAGATAAAAATAAGGAAATCATGCACATATTTCTAATCATTCTGAGGTGGGACGCTGGGGACTGTCATAAAACTTGCAAAAAGTGACCTTGCAAATGTCCTGCCCAGAGGCCTCCAAAGCTCCTGCAAACTTGTGGTTAGACTAAAAACAACATTTTGAGATGACCCAAAAGGTCATATTTAGTATATTCTTCCTAGGTCATCTTATATCCGAAGGCACTCCCTGCAGGTTAGTAGACGCATAAAATGACAAAAACCAGGTCAAATCATGTCAAAAAGCAATGAAATTTGGATAGCAGCATAAGTACATCAGATGTAAAAAAATGCAAAAATAACAGTAAATAAATTATGCATAGATTTCTAATCACTTCGGGGTGGGGCAATTAGGACTGCAGCAGTTTGGGGCGCGCCCGTGGGTCGGACGCCCACCATTTAGGGCCTAGTTTTGACACCAATCCAAGTGGGATGGGTCCAAAAACTCCTATGTGATTTTTTTGACAAGTTTAGGGTTGGATTGCAACTAATTTCTTGGGGTTTTTGGATTTGGATTCCATTCCTAGTGTTCACCCGATAACCTTTCTTCCATAAAGGAGATATTAGGGATGTAGGAAGCACGAAGAGGAATGGGGGTATAATTTGGTAGCACTTCGTTGCTCCAAATTCTCCAGCTCTGTTCTCTTCTTGGGGTTAGGAGGCTCACCTTTTTATAGACCTAAGGGTCTCCTTTGAATGCGCATGCGAGGGTGCCACTTGGCTCATTATGCCTCTTTCGAGGAGAGAAGATTCCTCCCTAATTTAGGGCCTCCTTAATTAGGGCAGGCTTGACTGAAGTCTCTCTGATTTGAAATTGTCCCTCATAATGCATGCCTTGAAGGTGAATTTAGGTGGTAGATCTGATCTTCCATTTGTCAAGGTTTGACTTTTTTCCAGTCAAACCTATTAATCGTCCCACCTTGGAGCGATTGCTACTAATCGTCCCAGGGTGGGATGAATAGGATTCTACTCATCCCAGGGTGGTTTGAATAAGTATCAAAGTTCTTAAAAGGTGCAAAACTGACCTCTGACCTTCCAAAACTAATTTGGGAGTGGTTAGGACCTCTGTTTAACCTCTGGAGGCTGCCCTAGGGGGTATGTTGCCAATTCGATCAGTGCTTGTAGTCACATAATCAGATTGGTGTTTTTTTGGTGTCTACAGATACTTTAGTTATTTAATGGATATATCTAAGGTTTGGGGGACCCTTTCAAAACCCCTATTGTAAATGGTTCAAGGAACCTTTAAAAACCCTTCTTTTATCTAATAAAAAAAATATTTCTTTATCTTCAAGAGATCCTGCTGGAATAAGATGCATTCTTAGGATATTGGATACGGACTTAGCAAAAGGGATTTAAACCTAATTTTACTCCTTGAAAGTTGAAGAATTTAACTAGATATTTTTAAAAAGTAATTATATGGAATTGAAATTGTTTCCATCCTAAGTTTCCTCCATGAAAGTTGAATAAATTAACTAGATATTTTTTTTTAAGTAATTATATGGAATTGAAATTGTTTCCATCCTATTACAATATCACCACATAATGGTGTTACAACTTGGAAATTATGCATGTATTGCTTGGAAATATTTGAACTTAAGTCTCCTCCTTGAAAATTGAGGAATATAACTAGTTAAGTTTATTCCATTTGATGAACAATTTAACCAATTGAGATCATGTTATTTTATGATTACAATTTTTAAATATTAATATAATCTCTACTTATAGTAAAACCTCATGAAATATAATCTTTATTAATTTTAAAATACCACTCTCTAAGGGATTTTTTTAATCCAAAAATTAATTTCTTTAAATTTTAAACCAAACATTCATTACCATTCTTAATAAAAGTATCAAGTTGAGATATACAAATTCCTTAATGCAAGTCACCATTTAAAAATGCACTTTTCACATCCATTTAGTGCACTTTCCAATTTATTTTTATACTTGGAGCTAAAAGTAATTTGACTGTGGGAATCTTAACCAAATGTACAATGGTTTCACCATAATGTATTTTTTTAATTTAATAAAACCATCTTGTAACTAATATAACTTTATGGTTCATAGTTTCATTATGTGAATCAATCTTAGTTTTAAATGACCACTTAAAATAAACTAGACTTTTATCTTTGGGTAATTGAATGAGATTCATGCTTGATTATGTATAAAAGAATTATATTCTTCAAGAATAGGTTTCCCCCAATGAGAATTTTCTTTTGCTTGAGAAAATAAGGTAGGATAATTTATTTTCATTACTTTAAACTTCAAAGAATAATTACAAAAAGCACTTCTTCTAGGTTCAATGGAACCATGTATATTAAAATATTCATCACTTTCTTTCATAAGTTTTTTAATCCATTTAAGAGTTTTCTTGGATTGAACATGGGAAGTAGAAGTAGAAGTAGAATCATCATTCAAATATTCTACATTGACATTTTCATATTTATATTTGTCAACATCATTAGTCTCATTGCCTATACACTAGACAATATCATTTTTTGAAAACAAGATATCAATTTTAGAATAATCATGCACTCCATGCTCAATAATACAATATCTCTACTAAATTTAACTCTATTTGTTTCAGTATGATAAATCCTATATGCTTTATATTATTCATCATAATAAACAAAAATATACAAAATGTGTTTTTATTCTAACTCGGTTCTTTTAGCTTTAGGAACATGAACAACTTTTGGCATGAAGTAAAGCTAACATTTGGCTTATTGATAATGTTGATATTTATTTTTTCTCTTACATTACTATTGGTATGGTATGAAGTATTGACTAGCTTAACAATGGAGACTTTAGGATTTTAAAAATATATTTAGCGTGGATAGAGTTGTACACCATGTTTCCATATCCAAGTATGGTTGGATAATTATATGGTTAAAATTTATTTTATCCTTTACCCTTTTAATTGTGAGATGTGAGGTCTTTTGTCTAACTAAACATTTTTAAGTTGTTAACCCTAACACAATTCGTTTTGATTTAATAATTTATCTATTAATATTTTTTTTAATAGAAACTTCATTAACATTTTTTATATAAATATTTTTTATTAAATTCTTGCAAACTTCATATGTTTCCTTATTGTTAGCATTGTTAGTTTATTACTTTTATTTTAATGGTTTATAAATTTTAATGTTAATTTCTTTCAAATAATTAATTTATAAATCTATTATAATTATTTTTCCTTGAAGATCATTATCATGGTCATCCTTTTAGATATAAAACTTATATCCTCCAGCTATTTCTATTAGAGAACTCACATGGAATTTATTTTTTAGATTAAACATGTGTACAATATCTTAATTGGTGTAAATTTAAAACTAGATGAGTTTTCATCATAAAATAAGGACAAGTGGGTCTTATAAATAAAGAGGTTTTAGGATTAATCAAAGTAGGTGTGTTTACTGACCTTTATGTTAACACAATTAAATGTATAACAACCCATGAAGCTTCATTTAATCTTAAATATTGAAAAATTATATTGTAAGATCAATTGAGTGATTTACGGTACAACAATTTAAAAAATAAGGATGAATTTCTTGTAAAGTTTAGAGGATTAGGGATAGCTCTTCTTTAGATTTATTTCATATTACTTAATTTTTTCCACCAATTTATCAATAATATTCATTCTCAAATTTATCTTCCATATTTTGCAAAAGAATTGAAGTTTGATGTATTTTATAATCTTTTATAACAACAAGAAGTTGAATTATTACAATATGGTGGATTACAATCAAGGGAACATGTCTTTCCGAGTAACACCCAATTCCAAGAATAAGCAATAATTTAATAATAGGCATAATGGTTGAGATAAACCTACTTAGGATAAAAAAAATAACAATTATAATTATGGTAAGCTTCTATGTCATTGTTGTGGAAAAGGTCATATTGTACCATATTGTCACAAAATATAGAAAAATTAAAGAATTGTTAGAGTATATTACATTATTCAATACATATCTTAGATTAAATATTTACTTTATGCAATGTAATAAATGCACAAGTGTGCATAATATTCAATAATGTAAATGTGCACATTAGTCCATGTGTACATGAGTCTATAGAATAGGAGATGAAGAGTCTAAAAGTGTGAAGGCCAAGAGTGCTCCATATGAAGAGTCACATTACATTATATATACAGAGTAATGTGAAGATGTAAATACCATGAATTGTAATAATATTACTTGGTTCATTTAGTGCTATGGCACCATTTTCATGGGTATTTGTATATGCCATATTTAGGAGTAGATATTAGAGTTATTTTTATATTTTATATATTCAAAATATTTCCATTATCATATACATTGGATAGTGACTTTATTTCATATATTTTGGATTATTAATCTTAAGTAATAAACTTCAAAAGCTAACAGTGGTATCAGAGCCAGAAGGGACTTTGATAGGAGATAGGGAGAGCTATTGCAAGGATTGGACTTGCAAAATTTTGTGAAGTTGTGAAGGAGAAACCAATGAAGGTGAGGATATTATCTTTGGAAGGTGAAACCATAGAATATTGAAGAATTTCTATTCCAAGAACAAATTTGAAATACAAGGAGATTTCAAATCTTGAATTCAGACCTTGATAATGTGAATATTAAGACACCCAAGAAGGATATCCTATTGAAGAAATTTGGTAGATCGAAGAATACTGCAAATTGCAAATTGGCCAGTATTTCCATAAGATTGTGAAGACTAGGACTCGGCATAGAATTTATTCCACTAGTTTTGAGAATAACTAGTGAAGTTGATTTATTTTAGAATTATAAAAATTCTAATATATTTGGTACTACTATCTAATTTTTTGGTTGCAAAAAATTAACACGTAGAAGTTGAGAAGCTTCCTACAATAGATAGAAAGGAATTTCACCTTCATTGCCTAAAAGTATATATGCTTTCCTTGTGCAAGGATTAGTTCTTTGTTGTAGAAAGTTAGAGATTGAAGAGGTCTAAGAAAATATCCTATTGGATATTGAATATTGAGGAGACTCGAGAAAGAAGTCCCCATAGGATATTGTATATTGGAGAAGTTGAAGAGACCTAAAAGAGGTCAGATTGAAGAACTTCCAATTTTGAAAGATAGAATATTGTAGATTGAAGACTGTAAATTGGAGATTGAAGAGACCCATGCAAAATATTCTTGTTATAGATTGGATATTGGAGATAGATAAGACCTAAGAATAGGTCCTATTATATATTTGAAAAGCAGCAAAAGACTTTAGAGATTTAGGATTTTGAGAGTATCAGCTTTTATATATCTAGAAAAGAGATCGCATTGCATAATTCCCATAGTTGGGAGATTTAGGAAACCAGAAAAAGGTTTCAATAAAGCTTCAAGAAGAGAATTTGAAGAGTTTTATAGAGAAGTTGAAAAGTTGTAAAATTAGAAGACCCGAGAGAAGTGATACCAAGAGATTTTGAATAAGAAGAAGGCTAGAGAAAGCCTTGTTGCATATTTAGAGAAGTGGCCATTGAAGGCATCTTGGAGAAAGCAAGAAGCAAGAGATTGCAAGCAGAGGATAGTAACATTGCAAAAGTTACTAGTGGAGGTATTTTGGGGAAGTTTTATAATAGGATATTACGAACAAGGAGAAGTTTTTGATAAAGGAGATTTGGGACAATTGTAACCACCTGAAAACAAGTCCAAAAGGAAGAAGTTTTTGGCAAGAATTTTTCCAAATATCAGAGAGGGGATTTGAAGATCTCAAGAAATTTAGATTCTTGAGAAAGTGGACAGTGTAAGAGATCATTTTTGAAGTCAAAATTTGACAAGGAGATTGCAAGAGAAAAGAATATTGAAGATCCCAAGGTTTTGGGAATTTAAGGATAGCCACAAAATTTTAAAGGTTGAAGAAGTTGCAGGGTGATGAGAGGTTATTAACTACTAATTCTTGTATCAAATTCAATCATTTTACATGAGTATTTAATATATTTTTACATGTTATCATCAGTTAAATATGAATTATTGGTAAAAATGAGTAAAAATGGTAATTTGATGTTTATCAGTAACTTACGTCCAATTTGTCCAAGATCTGAGTTAAATATAGGTAATAAGTGGAGAAACTACAACCGTACTCCAGATATGAAGAACAACCACTAGCAATTAGAAGGAGTCAAGCGGATGATATCAGTTTACGAAAGACAGTTACTAGAGGTAATTACGAACAGTAATTACATAAGGTGAAAAGGTCATTTTGAAGAGTTACCATGGATGACAAAACATAATATGGACAACAGGACCAAATGAAGACAATTAAAATATCTTCAAATATATCTTGCCTTTCCATTTTGGTTACGAGATTATCTCCAGTTGATAAAACCTTATGAAAGGATTTGTAATGATTTTATTTGTAAGTTGTAAAAGTTGTTAAGACTTCCTAAAATAAAGGAATTGAAAAGTCTTATATAGCCCTATTATGAGTCAATTAGATAGAAAATATTCCATGTAATGCCACTTGGACCAATAGGAATATTTTTAGATCCAAGTCAAATAAAATATATTTAGCTTTAGGATATCTTATGATGCACGTACAATCATCACTCCACATTTTCAGCAAGATACATACGTGGAAAAGATTGTACATTGTATTAGTCTTAGTATAAATATACATCAAAAAATAGAGGAACGTATGTCTCTTTCGTTCCTTCTGCTACATTATTTTTACATTTCAATCATGTTACAGAGCTTGTACATTTGAGCCTTCATCAATAAAATAACATTTCTTCAATTATGGTAACTTGTATCATTTCTAGCATTTATTTCTTCTATGTTTTGAATATGTAAATACTATAACATGCATTCATGAATAATGAATAAATATTAGTATATATCATAATATTTAGTTCATGATAGAGTAGTTTAGGGGAAAATAACTTACACTTCTACTTAGGAGGTGGGGCCCACTCCTAATCGATAGTCCTTGAGCTCTTTTGCCCCTTGCATTAGATTAGAATTAGTTAGATCTACATTATAAAATATATAAAATTTAGAAATTGCATAAGGATCCTAATAGTTAAAATTCATAATAAATTGCATTTATTTACCATTTTTTGCATAATTCATACTGCATATTTTTATATTTCTTTTTGTACACGTGTACGCATGATTTCTAAACTGGAAATTGAACTAGACTTAAGCATTAATTCCTACGATCATATCTATAATGGATTGCTACTTTTTAAATCTAACCTTGATTTCCCTTAGATTGATAAAATTAAATGTAAGCTTCTATAGTCAATCATTTTGGCATCGTTGCCAGGGAAAGTAGCATCGTAGTAGTTGATCAGAGAAGTCGTTGGCAATGCAAAGCGAGAGGACTTACTTGTATGCATGAGATCTTGTGGACACATGAGCCCCTGGTGTGCATACGAGTTAGAGTGGTTATCGACATAGATGGGACACAATAGCCCTCCCTATCGTGGGTAGCTAACAACAAGCCCCACCTTACGACGTTGTCAGGTTCCTTTTTCATAAATATTTCATGTTTTAATTGCTTTCCTAGATTAAAATTTTCTTTCCTACAATTTGCTTTCTACAATTTCCTGCTTTGGGTAATTATTATTGTTTAGGTGATGTAGGGTCCTATGGGCAAGTTCAGGAAGTAGGCGAAGGTAGTAGCTGAAAATAACCCCCTGTCTTGGGAGTAGGAATTAGCTTACAGCGAGTGACACGACTGTAGTGAAATCCCCCTAGTCAAATAAACACTAAGAAGTTACCTATTATTTCAGTACTGTTATTTTATTTTTATCGAACTATTACTTAATTGGTTACACGGATTACGTGCTCTATGGGTCATACCCAATTATAGTAATACTAGGTTGTATACTTGTTTCTAATGATATTAAGTTTGAGTGTACGGATTACGTGCTCCGTGGGTCACATTTGAACTTAGTAACATTAGGAATTTCCCTAATATTGTTAGAATTAGGCTATACGGATTACGTGCTCCGTGGGTCGCATCCTAATTTTAATAACATTAGGATTGTCTAAAATTATACATATTTCTTTTTTGTTAAAATTTTTGAATTTTATGTTTTAATAGACAGTAGATTAAAAAAAAAAACAAAATCAAAACTTAAAAAAAATCAAAAAGAAAAAAAACAAATGGTTGAAAGTAGTCAGATTGAATTCATAGATCTCAAGAAATTTTGATTCAACAAGAGGTTAATCTTCTTGTTGATCAAAAATTTATAACAACCAAGTCAGAATGGGAAGCATTGTGTGTAAGAATTGACTCAATCAACGAGAGATCAGAAGAACTTAAAAAGATAAAAATGATTAATATTGCAAAAAATTTAAGGGTAAATCATCCTACACCTTATGATAATCTGGGAGTAAGTTGTGAAAATTGGCTTTGGGATAGACGAACTATAGTAAATCCATCAATTTATCCTTGGAACCGGTACCTTGAGGATTCCCTCATTGTTCACAATTTTCTTGCAGAAATAGAGAAAAGAGAGTTAATCCTGCAATACAACAAAAGGTATTTTAGAATTCCTAGAGTTGTACGTTTTAGAGAATTATGCGAAGGTTTATGTTTCGAGCTACAATTTGGAATTCCTAATTCTATAGCAATTAAATCTTATCTTTGTCAGCTGATTCAACTATTGGTAGATCATTTTAATTTTGAGGAAGAACATTTTATGACACCAGATCAAATAATTAGAAGATGTGTACAAGAAAATGATGTATATGATATTATTAGGGCAGCACATGAAGAACCTTGTGGAGGTCATTATGCAACCCAAAGAACAATCAAAAAAATATATCAAACTAGATATTATTGGCCTACAATGAATAAAGATGCTCATAAATTTATTGATAGATGTGATGCTTGTCAAAGAGCTAGTAAGCCTACTCCTATGCAAATGCCTTTAGTTCCACACATAGCATTTGAACCATTTGAAAAATGGGGAATTGATTTTGTAGGACCTATAGAACCTCTAAGTGATGGTAATAAACACATATTAGTTTGTATAGATTACGTTACCAAATGGGTAGAAGTTAAAGCACTTCCACGAGCTAAGGCTGAACTAGTAGCTTATTTTCTTTATGAAAATATAATGCAACGCTTTGGTGCACCTAGAGAATTGGTTTCTGATCAAGGACCTCAATTTACTTCCAAAGTAATTGAACATTTTTTCCATATCTATCAAATCAAACATAAGAAAACTTCACCATACCACCCACAAGCCAATGGACAAGTAGAAGTTACAAATAGAGAACTTGAAAAGATTATCACAAAAACTGTAACTATTAATAGGGGTGATTGGAATGAAATATTAAAATAAGTTGTATGGGCATATAATACCACTTGGAAAACTACCACAGGTTTATCACCTTATGAAATGGTTTATGGGAAACAAGCCATTTTGCCCATTGAATTTGAAATTGAAACATTATGCACATCCGTACAACTTGACATGAATTTGGATAATGCACAAAAAGAAAGGTTGGAAAAATTAAATATCTTAGATGAAAAGAGATTAGAAGCCTTGCATAGAATAGAGATAACTCAACAACAATGAAAGAAATGGCATGATAAACATATTGTACCACGTACATTTCAATCAAGAGATTGGGCCTTGTTATTTGACTCCCGTTACCAAGATTTTCAAGGTAAATTAAGAACCAGATGGCTAGGACCCTATGAAATTGAGGAAATATTTGGAAATTGTACAGTTAAACTTAAGCCTATAGATGATTCAACAAGAAAACTACTAGTAAATGGCCATAGGCTTAAAATTTATAAGTCATTATCTAAAGAAGAGTTCATACATCAGTTTGGAAAACAAACTGATTTGCAATGCATTTTTGAACTACAATCAACCACTATTCAATAGACTTTCTTTTTGAAAAACAAAAAATATATATATTATGTACATATTTATACATAAACATACTTATACATATTTGTACATACAAATACTTATACATATACATAATAATGTAAATATTATATCAAAAACAAAAAAATGATCTTGCTTCCTTTATTTCATCATGAAGTTCCTACATTTCTTTCTATTTTTCTAGTCATTCAAAAAGCTTTTCAAAGAAAAATCCTTTATCTTTAACCATGTAGAGAAAAATGACCATATGATGTATAGTACCTTGTTGCTAGATGAAATCTAGGTATTTGTTCAAATATTCAAATTCTATCTAGTATATTGGGGAAATTCTCATTGAAAATAGAGCAAATCTTTTGAAATGTTATGAGTAACTTCTAAGATGATTAAGTTTTCTCTTTTAACCACATACACATATACATTTAAATAACATTGTGATATTTTGGAAAATTAACTCTTGTATTATGTGTGCCATAAGTGAAAAAGTTTTCTTGCTCATCCATTTATACGCATGGTCTAGATTACTAATGAATTGGCAAAAGGACAAGCTTGCCCTATCCCATGAAAATAAAAAATAAAAAAGAAGAGAAAAAAAAAAGAGTTAAAAAAAAAATCAAGAAAAAAAAAGAGAGAAATATTCCCTTGCTCCTCATCTAATCGAGCAAGTATCCTCCCAAAAATTCTTGTTCTCTATAAATAAACAAGAATTCAAAAGCTCAAAAAGCAAAATATAAACTCTTGCTTCTCCTCTAAACAAGCAAGAAGCTCACAAAGTATTATAAAATCCCTTGCTAAGCAAGTATCCCAAATAAAGTCTAAAAAAAAAAGAAAATAAAAGGGCAAAAAGAGCTTGAATCCCTGGAATTCTTAGTATTTCACATACCATGGGATATTCTTTCTCAAAGGTATCCTTACGTATTAGCAATAAGTCTAGATAAGACCTCTAGATGCTTATAAGATCAGCTAACTTTTGGCATATATAATCCTTGTTGTTCTTTAACCTTTACTCATAATGCGGAATGAATCTTCATTGCACACACAGTTGGTTTTGAAAGAAAACTTGAACATATTAGGATAACATTAACACTAAATTGATTTGTGATAGAAGTAAGTGAAGTTTCTTTCAGTATGCTTAGCTTATTGTTTGATGACTTTGAAGGATTCACCTAGGAACATCCTATGCAATCCTTAGTAGTTCCTTATCTTTAACAAGTACTATCATTTCAGAATTCTCTCTAAAAACATGGCCTATACTTACTTTTCCTTCTCATTTATCCATGTTTTCTAATGACTGACAATAGCAACTTCTTAATGACATACAGGAAGCATAATCTCCAAAAATTTTATATCCACTCCTTCTATTAAAATTACTACTATCTTTCCTTTGTTTTGGCTATATAGCCAAAAATAAAGTCTAGGGGAGGGGATAATTATAAATATATAGGTGTATAATATAGTTTGGAAGTATATATAGTTTAAGGGAAAAAATAATAATAAAATAGAGGAAAATTTTTCTTAATAATATGTATAAATACTTTACGTAAATACTATCCGTAAATAGTTAAATTTTGTAAATAAATAAATATAAAATTTTGTAAATAAATTAAATTTTTACAAAATTTAAAAAAAAAAAATGAAATTTTTATATATTATAATCTTTAATTATAATATATATATATAGTCCATTCATATATTATAAGTAATATATATATATTTATTATATATATATATATATATATATATATATATATATTATAATGTTAATATAACTATCTAACAATATAATAATGAAAATATAAATAATACAACTATGTAAATAATTAATAATATAATTATTAATATAATATACGATATAATATAACATTATATAAACTAACTTTCGATCTAAAAACTTATAAATTATAAATTATATTATAATATAAAATACCTATATTATATTATAAATTATAAAATTATAAACTATAAATTATAATTATAAATTTTAAATTACAAACTAAACCCCGACTTACCATAAACCTAAAATATAACCTATTAAACCCGACATTACAATATAGACACCTATTATACCCTAAGATACAAACCTAAGACACAAGACATGAAACACGAGACACATTAAAGACCCCGACCAAACTTTGATCTAACCCTAAGACATTATTAAAATTACCAACTAAACCTTAACATAAGCCTAGGCCCCGAAACATTTCTTTTAAACAACATATTCTAACCTAACCTAGTGACACCTTTTAGAACTAACCCAAAAAAAAAAATTTACCCTAGAGAAATATTTAGAACACAACCTAACCTAACCCTTTAGACCCACATGTATCTAAGCCCTAACATAAACTAAACCTAGCTTAAACCCCGACACTCTTTAAAACAACCTAAAAAAAACTCTAACCTAGACGTACCACACACCCTTAAACCTAGACTATAACTATACAAAACCTAGACACCTAAAATTTGATCGTCGAAGATGAGAAATGTGGCTTCGCCATGTATTAAACCCGCCATGCATAAGGCCAATCAACACGGAGGACACGTATTTATTTTAGCCAATTAGCATGAAGGCTACGGATCGACTTCCTCCACCGTTGATTACGTATTAAATCGATGGATGATTAATGTTTTAAAACAAACACAATAATGCGAAGGCTCCATCGTCGATCGTAGTTTAAATCTATTCCTCCGCCGTCGATTAAACATTAGGGTTTAGAAAATCGTTTAGTTTTCCATCGTAGATTATACGAACTCGAAACCGTCGTCGTTGATTGCAACTTAAGGTAAAATTAGGGAAAATAGTGATTATTCTTGCCAACCCAGTCCTTACTCTACGTTTTCACCGCTCAAACCCTTTTCTGCGTTTTTCTACCATGCAAATTGGGAAATTTGAATTTTATCCCTAGTTTTTGTTTTTACGTCTTTCTCTGCGACTTCGAGGTGGGTGACGGACACTGTTGATGGAAACTACGAAGGTGGCCCCTAGCGTCTTTAGCGACAATGACAGGCAACAGTCAGGTAAACTCCTTTTCAAAAATTTTATTGTCTTTTTGTTGTCTTTGTCAGCAGAAAGGTACTTTTCCCTGTTTTTAATTCAAATTCCTCCTGGATTAGATTAAAATAATTGATATTAGGATGCACAGATCGACATTTAGGATAAATTTTAGTTTCTGATTGAAATTTCCCCAAATTTTTTATGAATTCGTAAAAGCCCTAATTGGTTTTACTCTATATTTGGAAAAGCCCTAATTCATTTTTCCCCAATTTCAATGAATTGTAAAACCCTAATTTGTTTTCAAGGAGATATTTTTTTTTGTAATTCTGAGCAATATTAAAAAGCCCTAAATTCTAATCAAGGAATTTCTAATTATGACCATTCTCTTACAAATTCCTTTTCAAGTTTTTAATTTTTACTACTTCTAAAAAGAAAATTTCTGTAATTTTTATTCTGCATGTGTATAGACTTGAAACCCTAATCCTAAATGTCGTAAAATTTTATGAAATCCCTAAATCTTAAAACCCTAATTCATAAATTCCTTTGCAGAGTCACAGGAAAAACTGTTCGAAGAAATTTTAAAACCCTAATTCATAAATCCTGTAATTATTTAAAGGAGTTTTTAGAGAATTTGAATTATTGGAAAATTTTCATTTAACCTTTTTGTTTGTTTATGTTTATATATATTTTATTTAAGTCTGTATAGTCGAAATTTTGATAAAAGGTTATATAGTTTGTACAAATACATTTCTGCATTCGAATTTTTATACAGTTAAAATGTATTTTAGTTTTCCTATAAATTTACGTATATGCTCTGTACGTATTTGCTCTGTATTTGTTAAAATATATTTGTACGTATTTTCTTTTACAGAATATATACAGAGTATGTTTTTTTATATATTGTAGGTAAATATTTGTATTATTTCAGTTTTTTTTTTATATATGTACAGAGTATGTTTATTTTTTAACCTGTACAAAATACGTAATCTTTTCTGTATAATTTACGTAATCCTAAGTTTATGAATTCTTGTATATTCGTTTTTGTATTTCCTAAAGTTTCTTTATAAAAAAAAAACTTTTGTCGTATGAAGTTATATTATATTTTCTATAGATTTCCTCTTCTGTATTATCCTTTCTGTACCTGTATTACCTTCAACAATAAAAAAAAAAAAAACAACAAAACCCATAAAAAAAAATAGCTCATAAAAACATAAAAAAATATATATTTTATCTAGCAATTATGGCCTCTAAAACTACTCTCGTGTCTTTAATATTGCAGGATATCTATAATCAAAATGCCCAAGCCCATTTTCCAAAAGTGCAACGAACCTTCTTCCATTGAAACACAAAATCCAGATGATTCTGTGATTGAGCTATTTGAAAATGCTCGTTGGTGGGATGCGCTTAATCAATTTAAGGGACACGACGTAGGGGTAGCACAACAATTTATCCTGAATTGCAACCCTAATACTATGGTCACTCATGTAGGGAATCTAAAAATTAAGATAACCTCAAGCCTGATCTCTGAGATCCTAAACCTGCCTGAGGTTGGTACACTTTTCTACAAAAATACTAAAAGTATCACCCAACTAGTAAAGTGATTTGATGAGAAATGTTCACTTGTAAGAAACAAAGAAGGTGCAATCAGAGGGGTAGCCACCTCTACACTTCCTCTTATTTGGCAAGAAATAGCGATTGTTATCATTATCAAATTCTTTACTGTTGAGGGTCGCATGTCTATTTTAGCTGCCTATCATATTCAAATGCTTCTTAACTTAAAATATCCTGACAAAGAAGATTGTGTTATCAATCTTCCATACTTTTTGTGCCAATCATTAAAATCTACAGTTCTAAGAGTCAAGCCAAAAAATTTTGAGGGACAACCTAAACTACACTTAATAGCTCATCATGGTTTAATTAAACTCATAATTCTAAAAAAGGCCCATGAAGTAAAAGTATCATGGACCCAAATTGTGGAAGAAGCCAATGCACCTGAAATCCTAGAATGCTCCGAATCTAAAGATGAACAATCTATAGAAAAGGAAAGTGACTCCGATGACCATGATGAAAAACCTAGAAGTTCAAAGAAAAAATGGAAAAATACTAAATTCAGAATACAATCCAGGAAAGAAACGAAAATAATAGAAATTTCTAAAGAAGACCAAGACCCAGAAATACTTGTAGAGGAATCTGTTGAAGAAACCTTGTCTTATCTCAAAGCACAGAATGAATCCCTTCAAACAAAAATTGATAAATTAAGTGTGGATTTAGCAGAACAACATAAAATTGTTTAGCAAGCTCTTTCTATGCAGTTTAAATTAATTAAACAACTCAGAGATGATAAGGTTATAGGTCCTACAAGTCCTACCAGTCGGTCGCCACCTGTTGAAACTTCCTCGCCAAAAATGTCTATAGTCGAGAGAAAGCCTAACAAGTCGGTCAACGTTGGTAAGTCTTTATCCACTCATAAAATCATTGACTTTTCAAAATTTCTTGATGAAGACAGTTCTTAACAAACTGAGAAAATCTCTCAACCGAATGTGCCAGCTTTTAAAGGGTCTAAAGACTCTGATGAAGATCTCCCTTCTTCTCAGGCTAAGGGTGCAAAATTGAAGGAGAAAGAGAGTGACCCAGAGATTGAACATATTAAGACTATAACTATAGAAACTCCAGCTACAGCAGTAGCCACAGATCAAAAATCTAAGAGACAAGCACAACAGGAACAAAAAACACCTCGGACAAGAGGAAGACCTTCCAGACACTCAACCCAGTGATCAGTGATCCTTAAAAGACTTAATATTTATCAGAGATTTATATTTTTAATATGTGGTTTGAAATTTTCATATATCTATATATGTGTGATGGCTAGTTAGTATTTGTATATATTATTTTAAAACAGTTTCTTTATATACACATCTGTTTACTACATATGATTTTAAATTTATTCTCCTGCATGTGTTTTAAAAAAAAATATATTTTACTATATGTATTTTGAGTTAATTGCTGCAAATCCTTTCTGGAGATTATCTGTTAACAAAATTTTTGATATTCAAATTACTATTATTTTTGAGAATTATTATCAAATTACTGTTATTTCTAGAATTCAATCTTAAAAAAATAACGAGTCTTATATTTTCTCGATATGTAAGGAATAAAACGATTTCGATGTAGCTGATTTTTAAATTTTGGATAACTTTGATATTATTTCTGCATCAGAATGATGAATTTTTGTAATTGTATTTTTTGATGAGTACACTTTTATAAAATTATTTAATCTCTCATATACTGTAACATTCTTCTGAAACTGTGCATGTATCTTATATTGATGAATTCATATCTATTTTTATGTATGCATGAGGACATGCATAAGTTTTAGTCTAGGGGAATGATGAGAGGTTATTTACTACTAATTCTTGTATCAAATTCAATCATTTTACATGAGTATTTAATATATTTTTACATGTTATCATCAGTTAAATATGAATTATTGGTAAAAATGAGTAAAAATGGTAATTTGATGTTTATCAATAACTTACGTCCAATTTTCTTGAGATCTGAGTTAAATGTAGGTAATAAGTGGAGAAACTATAGTTGTACTCTAGATGTGAAGAACAACCACTAGCAGTTAGAAGAAGTCAAGCGGATGATCTCAGTTTATGGAAGATAGTTACTAGAGGTAATTATGGACAGTAATTACGTAAGGTCAAAAGGTCATTTTGAAGACTTACCATGGATGGCAAGACCAAATGATGACAATTAAAATATCTTCAAATATATCTTGCCTTTCCATTTTGGTTACGAGATTCTCTCCAGCTGATAAAACTTTATGAAAAGGATTTGTAATGTTATTATTTGTCAAATGTCAAAGTTGTTAAGACTTCCTACATTAAAGGAATTGAAAAGTCTTATACAACCCTATTATGAGTCAATTAGATAGAAAATATTCCATGTAATGCCACTTGGACCAATAGGAATATTTTTAGGTCCAAGTCAAATAAAATATATTTAGCTTTAGGATATCTTATGATGCACGTACAATCATCACTCCACATTTTCAGCAAGATACATACGTGGAAAAGATTGTACATTGTATTAGTCTTAGTATAAATATACATCATAAAATAGAGGAACTCATGTCTCTTATGTTCCTTCTGCTGCATTATTGTTACATTTCAATCATGTTATAGAGCTTGTACATTTGAGCCTTCATCAATAAAATAGCATTTCTTCAATTATGGTAACTTGTATCATTTCTAGCATTTGTTTCTTCTTTGTTTTGAATCTGTAAATACTGTAACATGCATTCATGAATAATGAATAAACATTAGTATAAATCATAATATTTAGTTACTGATAGAGTAGTTTAGGGGAAATAACTTACACTGCCACTTAGGAGGCAGGGCCCACTCCTAATCGACAGTCCCTGAGCTCTTTCGCCCCCTGCATTAGATTAGAATTAGTTAGATCTGCATTATAAAATATATAAAATTTAGAAATTGCATAAGGATCCTAATAGTTAAAATTCATAATAAATTGCATTTATTTACCATTTTCTGCATAATTCATACTGCATATTTTTATATTTCTTTTTGTACATGTGTACGCATGATTTACGAACTGGAAATTGAACTAGACTTAAGCATTAATTCCTACGATCATATCTATATTGGATTGCTACTTTTTAAATCTAACCTTGATTTCCCTCGGATTGATAAAATTAAATGTAAGCTTCTACAACCGATCACAAGGTTTGGAGCAAAGACTCAAAGGTTGAAAGTGAGCATATTGAAGGAAGCCTAGAGCTACAATTTGGAGAAGGTTCAAAGAAGGTTTGAAGTGACCCTGAATAGGATATCAAGGGAGTTTGTGACTATAATAGATTACAGGACTTGGAGACTTTCATTGTAGGTTTTGGATAGTGAAAGAAGAAAGGTATTGACTGCATAAGGCGTAAAAATATTGACAGTATTTGGGTCAACATTAATAGCTAATAACTTAAGTATTTGATAGAAGAGTTTTAGAGGAGATTGGAAGCCACAAAATCATATTTGTGGATAGCATTGGAGAAAGGTAGAAAGCTGCAAGTTTGGAGAACTCAAGCATGGATTTTGAGAGAGTTATTTGATAGGAATCTGGAGAAAGTTGAGCAGCAAGTAAGGCTACAAATTTGGTAAGTTTTGGAGTAGAAGAGTGAAGGAGATTTGAAGTCACAAAATCAAATTTGTGAACAGATTCAAGAGAAGAAAGAAAGCTACGAGTTTGAGAGCTTTGTAGTAGATTTGAGAAGGATTATTAGACAACAAGCAAGTGAGAAGAAGAGCAGTAACCAGGACCATAGATTTGGTAAGTTTTGAGACAGTTAAGTGAAGGTGTAAAACTTACAAAATTAAGGTGAATCACTCATCAAAGAAATCAGGTGCAAAGGTACAATATTTTGGTGCTACATTAATTCAGTTTTGAAGCATTAAATTAGTTTTACATTTGAGCACCATATTACTTTTGTTAATCTAGAAAAGAGAAAAGGTGAAAGTAGTCTTCGAAGCAAGTTACCACATCTTACATTCTAACTATACATAAGACTACAATAGTTATTATCTACATGTATTTGGAGAGATAAGTAGAATACATTGTTATTAGTGAAATTATTCAAAGCATTTGGAAAGGAGAAGTAAAGAAAATTTGTGAAGTGCAAGTGCAGGTACATTGAAAGCAAAAGAACCATTGGAAAATATGTTGGTAAGCAAATCCATAAGGATTAGAACAAATCCAGATTTTCCAATGTCTAAAGACACTAAGCATCCAACGTAGAAGGAGAAGGCTATTGCTCAAAAGGAGCAAGCCACCATTGGAGCCATCATTTATCAAGATAATACATACAAAGATACGTTGGGAAAACACCAAGGAAAATCCAATAGTGTGCAAGAGAAACCATACCCAAGTGCTACATAAATTGAGCCCAAAGGAATTCATTGTCAAGTGTGCTACAAAAATTAAGCTAAAGGAAGATACCATCCAGAGTGCTACATAATCCAATCTCAATAGAAGCCACCATCAATCGCACCCATCCAAAAGAAAAAATAAATTCATCCCTAAAGGTGAAACAACATTCTAAAAGAAGACTAAGTGATTGGAATACAAAGGGTAGATTTCAAAATTTAAGTGCCAAAGCTTAAAGAGAACTTATCACATGCAAGTGACAAGTGTTTGAAGGTACGTTATAACTCGTGCAATGTTCATGTAATACCTAGAAGTAACGCTCATTGTGTAAGAGCATCAATTATTGGAAGAGTAATGTCTTTGAATCACCATTTGGCAAGTAGAAGACAAATGAAATCAGAATTCCAAATGCCCATCGAAAGGAGAACACACGAAGATAAGTTTGGAGCATTTGTAGGTATAATATAATATTGAATACACAATAGAGTAATCAAAAGGCAGAAGATTCAAGGTGTGGATAGTGTATTATAGTTGGCAATGAAGAGGAGATAGATTTGGTAGAGAAGATACTTTTTGCAGCAATTCCAAGGTTTGGACCAGTCAAGCAGTATGACGTGGAAGCCAAGGAATTGTGTAAACTTTAAGTGAATATAGAATGTAGATATAATGTTCGAGTACAAAGAATAAGGTTTGAAAGAGAGCCAAAGGTTCAACATTGATTTTAGGGCAATGTTGAAAGAACAGGAAAGAGCACCCAAGATAAAGGAGCACATGTTTCAAGGTCATGCAAAGTTGACCATGAATTTACCATTGGTTCAAGGTTGAGGTAATATAATTCTTGCATATAATTTTATAACCCTAAGTTAGGAGATATAAGGTTAAGTGGAAATATTATTATCTAAGGTGCAAAGTGAAAGTTATTTGGAAAGGAAAAACATAAGACCTTAGACATACTATTGAAGGAGTTTAAAATTCATTTGATAATCTATTTGGAGGAATTAAGGAGATAAACAAAGTTTTGTAATCTAATTATTAAAGTTACAAAACATTTTAAGGATATTTGCAATTCAATTTATATTGGAGTAAAAAGGGTTTCTACATCAAACTAGACTTACAAAATTGCAAATATAGTTTATCTAAATTTCTAAATATGGGAGATACAAGGTTTTCTACAAAACATAAAATAGAAAGAACTACATTGAAACTAGGGAGTCATAAGGAAGTCTACCTCAAAGGTTTGTAGTTTCCTTAATATGGAAGAACTCATTAAGTATAGAGGATTCAAGGAATCAACATGGCTCAAGGATATACTTGGGTCAAAAGATAATAACAATATGAAAAATGAAAATAGAAGAAAAGAACCAATATGGCTTAAAAGCACTCTTGAGGAATCACAAATTGACAACCCAACAAGAACAAATACTTTAAAGACATATTCTAACAATATGGTAGAAATTTTTGACAATCATAATGAGCATTCTCAAAGTATAGAAAAATATGTAGGACAATAATTTCTCCTATAGGTTTATGAAAGAAGAAAAAATATAATTGCTTCAACTATTCATACATGGTTATATCAGCTAATAAAGAAAATAAATGAAATTAAGTTATTCAAAACAACATAAGAAAACTCAAAATTCACTCATTGTAATAGAAAAGGCCATGAAAATATAGAATGTTGGAATCTACATTCTTGCAAATATTGTGGGAAAGAATCTCATTCATCTACCTCCTATTATTACAAGAAAGAATATTACTTGAGTTTTGAAAATATTCTAACATTCAAACTATAGTGCTTGTTTCAAAAGATTATTTTTAAAGCCTTTGCTAATAGTGAATATAAGCATAGAGAACAGGAAAGAAGACTACACAAATATCAAGAGAAATAGATATGGACTAGATATGTTATTAGAGCTCTTTCTCAACAAGGATATCTAATAGTTGATCATATCAATAACTCTAACCAAAATTCAAAGACAAAGAAAAGTAACTAGGCCAAGATGATATCTAATAGAACATGTTTTTACAAGGACCAACTGACAACACAACATCATCTAAGGACTTACATATTAACAATAATGATGACGAAAAGCAAGAAGAATATGAATTTGAACAATATAATAAGTATCTATAAGATGAAAATCCATATTGAAGTCCTGGTTTCCTTAAGCTTGACATGAACAAGGCTTTCGATCAGGTTTCCTAGAAATTCCTATTCGAGGTCCTGGAAAAGTTTGGGTTTCACAAAGAATGGATCAATATGGTTCATGAATGTATCTCAACTGCTTGGTTCTTTGTTCTTATCAATGGCTCACCCGCAGGTTTCTTCCAAATTTTCAAAGGCATTCGTCAAGGGGACCATCTATCCCCCTTTCTCTTTATCATTTTGGTTGAAACCCTTGGAAGAACCCTTTCAAATGCCTGCAATAGTGGTCTTGTTTCTAGGATCAAACCAACCTCAACAGCCAAATCCATATCCCATCAACGGTTTGTTGATGATACTATTCTATCCTCTCATGCTTCCATTCCCGAAGCAAAAATCATTAAGAGCATTCTTGATTCTTATGAAGAGATAGCTGGTTAGAAAGTCAACTACCATAAAAGAAAGCTATACTTTCTCAATAATCCCACTCACAGACAAAATAGGATTGTTGAGATCCTTGGGTGCAACATTGGGAGCCTTCCAACAACTTATCTTGGATTACCACTTTTCCATGGTAGATTAGTCTCGGCTATGTGGAACCCTGTTTTAGATCACCTCAACAAGAAACTAGCAGGGTGGAAAAGCTCAATGCTCAATCAGGCAGCCAAAGCCACTCTGGTCCAAGATTGCCTGCAAAGTATCCCTATTTTTTTCTTATCCATCTTCAAAGCTCTAGCTACCATCTGCCAAAGAATTGAACAAATTCAACGCAGATTCCTTTGGGCTGGAAACGAAAACAAGAATAATTTTTTGCTAGTTGCCTGGGACAGGGTCTCTTCCAAGAAAAAGGATGGCAGACTCAATTTTAGAGACATCAAGTGGATGAACATGGCCCTCATTGCCAAGTAGGCCTGGAGACTGACCATCAATGAAAATATCACTTGGATTGATATCATTAAAGCTAAGTACCTCCATTAGTTTTCCTTTCTTGGAGAGCACAACCTTCCTATCAGATCCCATTTCTATAATGGAATTACCAAAACAAGGAAGATCATCATGGAAGTCTTAAGGTGGTGTCTTGGAACTGGAATGACCATCTATTTTTGGGATGACCTGTGGATCCGTGATAAACCTCTCAGCCAAGATCCGCATCTTACAGTGCTCAAGGTGGCCACCGAAGCCACCTTTGGAGATAAGGTGTGTCACTTCATTAACCCAGGTCCTACAAGACCTAAATGGAAACACCTGGCTCTTAACGGGCCAAGGCAAATCACCAAGGCTCTCAGGCAATTACAAAACTTGATGAGGACTTGCATCATCCTGAGCTCACACAAAGGTGATTCCATGGTCTGGAACCTTGAAGATTCTAGAAATTTCTCTATCAAATCAGCTTACTATAGTCAAGAAACTCCCATAGATGGTTAGGACTTATCAAATCAGGTCTGGGTTCCCAAGATCATTCCCAAGGTCAAATTCTTATGCTGGTTGGCCATCCAAAATAGAATCCTCACCATTGACAACTTGATAATTAGAGGGCTACTCATTCCCAATTGGTGTATCCTATGCAAAAACGCTTGTGAGTCAACTTCGCATGTTATTTTGGAATGTCCCTTTTCTCTAACAGTTCTCAACCAGGTTCTTAACACCTTCAACATCTCCGCAGCCCTCCCACATTCCATTCCCATCCTTATCAAGCAATGGCCCTGGCATTTCAATAGCAACCAACTTAAATTCATGTGGCAAGCTTGCCTCCACATTTTCCTATGGCAGATTTGGCTCGAGAGAAATGCTAGAATTTTTAAAAATCAAGCCACTGATAAGAAGATTATTGTTGTCAAAATCTTGGCCCTTGCTACGGAGAATGCCTCTCTTGTTTCATCTTCAAAACCCCCCCATCCTAGCCTAGAATCGGACCTAACCACACTTTTCAATCTATCTAACATCTCTACTATTCCCCGTAATTCTGTTGACAGGTCTATCATCAAGTGGGCCTTACCACCTACTAGGTGGCACAAGCTCAATTTCAATGGTGCAGCCAAATGCAACCCAGGAGCGGCTAGCGGAGGAGGAATTCTCAGAAACCATAGAGGAGAAATAATTTTGGCCTTTGCCCAAAACTTGGGAATTCAATCCAACAATATGGCTGAGGTGCGGGCTCTGTTCCAAAGTTTGATCCTCTTGGAAGGGTTGACCATCAACAAACTTATCATCGAAGGAGACTTGTTGCACTGTATCAACTGGCTCAATGGTACTACTAAGCCTCCCTGGGCCCTTGCTTCAATTTTCCAAGAATGCAAGGCCCTAATTGGCAATTACCCAGAATTAGTCATTAAGCATCAATATTGGGAAGGAAACAAAGTTGTTGACTGGATTGCTAACAAGGGAGTCAGCGAATCTGACATTCAAGTGTGGAGAGACTCCTTCCCCATTGGCCTAAGGAACAATTCTACAAGTTTCAATGTTTACACAATGTGATATGTTTCTAGGGGATTGGTTTGGTATGTTGTTGAAACCTGTCGTGATATCGTGACACTTCTTCCTTCTTCTCCTTTGGCAATGAAAATACAACATGTCATGATATCGTGACACTTTTCACCTTTGGCCGCGAAAATGCAACATGTCGTGATATCACGACATTTTTCACCCTTGGCTGTGAAAATGCAACATGTCGCGATATCGCGACATTTTTCACCTTTGGCCACGAAAATGCAACATGTCACGATATCACGACATTTTTCACCTTTGGCTGCGAAAATGCAACATGTCACGATTTCGTGACATTTTTCACCTTTGGCCACGAAAATGCAACATGTCACGATATCGCGACATTTTTCACCTTTGGCTGCGAAAATGCAACATGTCGTGATATCGCGACATTTTTTTCTCCTTTGTCAGCAAGGTGGCAACTTGTCGCGATATCGCAACACTTTTTTCTCCTTCGATCGCGACGCTGCATCATTTCATGATTTCATGACACTTTTTCTCTTTTGGCCATGATGCTGCAACTTGTCGTGATTTCATGACATTTTTTCCCTTTGGTCGTGATGCTGCAACATGTGGCGATATCGCGACACTTTTTCTCTTTGGCCGTGATGCTGCAACATGTCACGATATTGTGACACTTTTTCTCTTCGGTTGTGATGCTTTGCAACATGTTGCGATATCGTGACACTTTTTCTCTTCGGTCGTGATGCTTTGCAACATGTCACGATATCGTGACACTTTTTCTCTTCGGCCGTGATGATGCAACATGTCATGATATTGCGACACTTTTTCTCTTTGGCCGCGATGATGCAACATGTCACGATATCACGACACTTTTTCTCTTCGGCCATGATGATGCAACATGTCGCGATATCGCGACACTTTTTCTCTTTGGCTGTGTTGTTGCAACTTGTCGTGATATCATGACACCTTTTCTCTTCGAACACAATAATGCAACATGTCATGATATCGTGACATTTTTTCTCCTTGGCCATAATGATGCAATATGTCATGATATTCCGACACTTTTTCTCTTTGGCCACGATGATGCAACATGTCGCGATATCGTGACACCTTTTCTCTTTAGCCGCGATAATGCAACATGTCGCGATATCGTGACACTTTTCATCTTTGGCCGCGATGATGCAACATGTCACGATATTGTGACACCTTTTCTCTTCGGCCGCGATAATGCAACTTGTCATGATATCGTGACACTTTTTCTCTTTGGCCTTGATAAAGCAACTTGTCGTGATATCGCGACAGCTTTTCCTTCTTTGGCCGCGGCAATGCATCATGTCGCAATTTCGCGACATTTTTTATCCCTCCACCGAGACGATGCAACATGTCATGATTTTGTGACACTTTCTCTCCTTTGGCCACGGTGCTGCAACATGTCATGATATCACAACACCTTTTTTCCTCTGGTCGCGATGATGCAACATGTTGTGATATCGCGACATTTTTTCTCCTTAGGCCATGCTGATACAACTTGTTGCGATATCACGACACCTTTTCTCTTTTGGCAATGACATTGCAATATGTCATGATATCATGACACTTTTCCTCCTTTGGCTGTGTCAATGCAACATGTCATGATATCGTGACACCTTTTCTCTTATGGTTGCGATGGTGCAACATGTCATGATTTTGTGACACTTTTTTTTCTTTGGCCGCAATAATGCAACATATCACGATTTTGCGACATATTTTCTTCTTCAGCCTCGATGATGCAACATGTCATGATATCGTGACACCTTTCCTCCTCTAGCCACGACAACGCAAATTGTCACGACTTTGTGACACTTCTTCTCTTCTAGCAACGACGTTGCAACATGGCACAATATCGCGACACTTTCTCTCATTCGACCGCGATGCTATTTCTTGTCACGATATCGTGACATCTCTTCCTCCTTTGGCCATGATGGTGCAACATGTCATGATATCGTGACACCTTTTCCTCCTTACTTTTTTCCTATGCTTTGGACCATGAAAATGCAACTTGTCACGATTTCGTGACACCTTTCTTCTTGCGGTGTTTTGCTTTTTCCTTGATCTTTAGCTCTTGGGCCTCTTCGATCGATGTGGAATGTTGGCAATTTTGGGTACCTTGGGTACATTAATTTTTCTCAAGTGTAGATGTTGTCATTGATGTCAAGAAGTTCTTGAAGCAATTTGATTTGATGTCAAAGAATTTGTTTTGATGAAGGTTATAGCATGGACAGTGAGTTTCCAAGAAGATCAGAGTAGCCCATTTGCAAAAGATCAAAGAAAAAGACAAGTAAGAAAAAGTATGCAGTCGGTTGGAAAAACTATCGCGATTTCACATGTTTGAGGAGAGAGAAATTTCTAGAAAAATTGTCACGATTTCACGACATGTTTGAGGAGAGAGAAAGTTCTGGCAAAACTGTCACGATTTTGCGACATGTTGGCAGAGAAGAAGACAAGTGGAAAAACTGTCACGATTTCGTGACATGTTGGCAGAGAAGGAGAGCAAGATGGAAAGTGTCATGATTTCTTGACATGTTGCATTTTCATGACTCAAAAAGTGCAAGAAGGCAGAGAAGGAAAAGTGTTGCGATTTCATGACATTTTGCAAAGAATGTTGTATGGACGAAAAAGTGTCACGATTTCACGAAATGATGCTAAAGAGGGAGTCCACAGTGTGAACTGTCATGATTTCATGACAAGTTCGAAGAGAGAGAAAGTAACATGAAAAATGTCACGATTTCGTGACATGCTATAGAGGTCGAGGTGAGGACTGTCATGATTTCATGACCTGCTGAAAAGCTCGAAGTGAGAACTGTCACGATTTTGCGACATGCAGCAAAAGGAAGAGTTTGAAATGAGAAGCGTCATGATTTCACGACAGGCTGTAAGGAAAGCGTATGAAAGATGAAAGCATCACGATTTCGTGACAGGCTGAAGAAAAAGCGTACAGACGTAGAGAGTGTCATGATTTCATGACAGGTAGAAAAGGAAGCGTATGGATGCAAAAAATTTCACGATTTCATGACAGGTTGAGATGGCAGCATTCAATTGGAGAAAGTGTCATGATTTCACGATAAAAACAGGAAGCAAGTCTTCAACAGAAGAAGCGTCATGATTTTGCGATGAATTTAAGAAGGAAGAGCTCGAAGGCAAAAGCATCACGATTTTGTGACATGTACCAGTTTCGTGGGCATAAGGTAAAGAAAAGCATAAGGTAGCGAAAGTGTCATGATTTTGTGACATGTTTTGTTTTTGTTGGTGCAAGCCGAGAAAAGGTTGAGAAAGCAAGAAATGTCACGATTTCATGATAGAAGTGAAGATGATGTCAGTAGAGGCAGAAGTGTCATGATTTCACGACAAAAGTAGAGAAGAAGGCCATGAAGACAGAAGGGTCACGATTTCATGACAGAAGTGAAGATGACATCAGTAAAAGTAGAAAGTGTCACAATTTCATGACAAGAACTTAAGTAAAGTCAACAAAGGCTAAGATGTCACAATATCGTGACAAAATCCAAAGGAAGGCGTATGATTGCAAAAGGTGTCACGATATCATGACATGTTGTAGTTTTGTGGCCAAAGCTACAGAACTGCAAAAGCCAACAGAGTTAAATCTGAGCCGACGAAGATTAGGGTTTTGCAGCTGACATAGTTTGAGGATGTGCAGCCGACTAAGATCAAGGTTTTAATCTTGAAAATGTTAGTATAAAAGGAGGGCTACTTGGAGAGTTTCACAATCAAAAAAATTGCACGTTCGAAGAGCGACGTTCATAGAATAGAGTGCAGGAGTGAAGTTCGATCGTCGAAAAGCAGAGTGTGAAATTCGATAGTAGTGTACTGAGTGCATTTCATCGAATCTTCTAAGTGAGAGAGATTGCAAGGAAGTAGAGTGTGTGAAGATGTTGCTGCTGTGATTGCACAGAGGTGCAAAGGTTGATGTTCAATCAAATGTAGCTATGATTACATAAAAGGAGCAAAGGACTGTGTTTTGTGTAGAACAGAGGAAGAGGACATTTGTGCCAGACCGAAGGACTGTGTTTGATGCAGATCAAAGAAAGAGGAAGAGGACAATTGTGCTAGACCGAAGGACTGTGTTTAGTGCAAATTTGAGGACCAGCTTTGAGGTGATAGATTTGATGACATAGGTCTCCAGCCAGAGCAGGGAAGATAGGTGTCTTCTATGGATAGAGTTCCATTTGCTAAGGGCAGTGGAGGTAGAAGTCTTCAAGAGGATCACCAGGCAGAACAGAGCTAGGGGAAGGTATCTCCTTTGGGTTGGTGCCCATAAACTTTGTAATCAGGAAAGAGTTTCCCAGAATTTGAGTTGATAAAATTAGTGAAATATTTTATCTATGGAGTAGCCCACATTGGGTGAACCATGTAAATTGTTGTGTCACTTTATGGATGGTGTTTTGTGCATTGCTTTGATTACTGTTGTTGATACTACTATCTATTCACTGCATAATATTGATTTGAAAGTTGTATTGAAGGAAAAAGTAAAAAGTGGTCTTATACTGTTCACCCCCCATCTTAGTATAAGCTTGTGTTCTTAAATTGGTATCAGAGCCTGTGCCTTCGAAAAGTTTAACAGCTTGAAGGAAAAGCTAGCAAATAACACAATGGATTTTTCAAGTGGCAATGCAGCACCTATTCTTGATGGATTAGATTTTGGTCTGTGGAGTGCAAGAATGAAATTTTATCTAATGGCACTTGGTAATGAGGTATGGGAAGTGATTGAAGACGAGTACACTATTCCTAAACATGGTCCTTATACTAAAGAAGACAGGCTCATGCTTCACAACAATTCAAAATCCATGAATGCAATCCTGAAGGGCCTATAGAAAGCAGATCTCACAAAAGTGATTCATTGCAAGATAGCTAGTGAAATGTGGAAACAGTTGCAGGTGGTTCATACAGGTGATGCAAATGTTCGAAAGGCCAAGTTGAGACACTTTAAAGGTATGTTTGAACAACTCCAAATGAATGATGATGAAAATATTAGTGACTACATGCTTCGTATGGATGAGGTTGTTAACTCCATGAAAGACTTAGGTCTTGAGCTTGCTGAAAATGATGTGTGTGATATGATTTTAAGATCTCTTCCTAATAGATTTAGTAAAAATATTTCTGCTATTGAGGAAGCTAAAGATTTAGATAAATTGAAAAAGGATGAGCTCCATAGTATACTTGCAGCATTTGAGTTGAGAACTCAAGTGAAGGTTGATGTTAAGAAAGAGGCAGCTTTCAAAGCTACCAAGAAATCAAAGGGTAAACAGCTTCAAGAGAGTGATGAGTCTTCTAGTGATGAAGAGGCATATTACAGCAAGAAAGGCAAGTTCTCTAGAAAGCACAAAAGCATGAAAAATATAAGATGTTTCAACTGTGGGAAGTTTTGTCATAATGCTACTGACTGTACTATTTCCAAGAATGAAAATGATGAAGATTTACAGGATTCTAAGAGCAAGGATTCTAAAAAGCACAAGCATCATAGGAAGTACAAATATGAGCATAGAAATCACAGAAAGAGGTATTCTCACAAGCACAAGAAGATTTTCTACCTAGACAAAGCAAGTAAGTGTTCTAGTAGTGATAGTGAAAGTTCTTCTAGTGATGATGGAAATGAGATGTTATTCATATCAGAAAAAGAGGAAGGACCGAAACATAGATTCACTATCATGAAATGTTTTAGATGTGGAAATTTTGGTCACCTTGAGGATGATTGCACAAATAATGAATTAGTTGCTAGTATGTATGAGGATGCTTCAGAAAATAACAAGGAATATGCATGTATGGTTTTTGAAAAGGGTAGCACCTCTAGTGATGAGAAATCTAAAAAAGGCTTTGATAATTCTGAAAGCAAACAAATAAAGGATCTTGAAAGAGAACTTAGTAATGCTCTTAGTGCTTTGAAAAAGGAAAGAAAGAAGAATGCTAGACTCAAGGATAAGTTAGATGAATGTTACATGGAAAGAGATGATATTATAGAAAGTCTTGACGTCTCTATGGCTAAGACACAAGAACTCAAGAATGAGTTAGATTCTAAGGTGCTTGAGTATAGTGAATTAGAACAGAAAATGGCTTCTTTGAAAGAGGAAACTAAAGAGTACAAGGATAAGTTGTACAGGTTTCAAGAAAGCTCCAAAAAGGTTAAATCACTTATCAAAAGTCAAAGAAAGACAACAGATAAAATAGGTATTGGTTTTGTTAAACCACACAAGGAACAGGTTGGGGAATCTAGTAAGAGATTTCAAAAAGAAGAGAGTTCTAATGAAGAGAGTATTTCAGAGAAAGAGTTCGTGAGTGATAGATGCGCAGAAACAGAAAACAAAATTTTGAATGCGAAGAAGTTTTCGGGACCCAAGAGGTCAAACAGAAGAATATTTCACGATAGATGTTTTGCATGTCACAGGTTTGGTCACACGGCTTCATAGTGCTTAGCTCAAATGAAGATGGTAAACAACAATGTCAAAAGTTTTAGTTTCTTTCAAGGGTATTGTTACTCTTGTCAACAGTTCGGGCATAAGGCAATTTTTTGCAAGGCTAATTACAGGAACACGGTTAGTCATAATAGGCGGATTCAAAGAACAAGTATGCCGAACTGAAATAACTTTGTTACTTGTTATATGTGCAACAATGCAGGTCACACGGCTAGACAGTATAGAGATGAACTTCTGAGGTACAGGAACAGAAATAGTAGTATGAACAGGTCCAAGGATCAAGGCATGGATAAGAACAGTGACAGGAACAAGGACAGGAATATTGAAAAAGAGTTCAAGAGAAGGCCCGACAAGGAAATTGTAGACGCTGATGATGATCAATGCCTAATGGGAGTTTTACTCCCACCCCTGTTTTAATCACCTCATTAGGAGGTGGGGGAGGGACTAAGCTAAGAAGCTCATTCTTAGTCCCGAGCCCCAAAGGTGACCCTTTGACATTTATGACAAAGGGGGAGAGATATGAGTAAGGGGGAGAGCTTCAAAGTGAAGAGGAGAGCTTCAAGTCAGGTAGAGATTGTTGGTAATTTTGGGTACCTTGGGTACATTGCTTTTGCTCAAGTGTAGATGTTGTCATTGATGTCAAGAAGTTCTTGAAGCAATTTGATTTTTTTTTTGATGAAGGTTACAGCATGGACAGTGAATTTCCAAGAAGATCAGAGTAGCCCATTTGCAAAAGATCAAAGAAAAAGACAAGTAAGAAAAAGTATGCAGTCGACTGGAAAAACTATCATGATTTTGTGACATGTTTGAGGAGAGAGAAAGTGCTGGCAAAATTGTCATGATTTCGCGACATGTTTGAGGAGAGAGAAATTTTTGGCAAAATTGTTGCGATTTTGTGACATGTTGGCAGAGAAGAAGATAAGTGGAAAAACTGTCATGATTTTGCGACATGTTGGCAGAGAAGGAAAGCAATATGGAAAGTGTCATGATTTCGCGACATGTCGCATTTTCGTGACTCGAAAAGTGTAGGAAGGCAGAGAAGGAAAAGTGTTACAATTTCACGAAATTTTGCAAAGAAGGCTGTACGGATGAAAAAGTGTCACGATTTCATGAAATGATGCTAAAGAGGGAGTCTGCAATGTGAATTGTCACGATTTTGCGACAAGTTCGAAGAGAGAGAAAGTAACATGAAAATGTCACGATTTCACGACATGCTACAGAGGTCGAGGTGAGGACTGTCAAGATTTCACGACCTACTAAAAAGCTCGAAGTGAGAACTGTCGTGATTTTGCAACATGCAGCAAAGGGAAGAGTTTGAAATGAGAAGCGTTGTGATTTTACGACAGGCTACAAGGAAAGCGTACGAAAGTTGAAAGCATCGCGATTTTGCTACAGGCTGAAGAAAAAGCGTACGGACGTAGAGAGTGTCACGATTTCACGATAGGCAAAAAAGAAGCATATGGATGCAAAAAATGTCATGATTTTGTGATAGGTTGAGATGGCAGCATTCAGTTGGAGAAAGTGTCACTATTTCACGACAGAAACAGGAAGCAAGTCTTCAACAGAAGAAGCATCATGATTTTGTGATGAATTCAAGAAAGAAGAGCTCGAAGGTGAAAGCATCACGATTTTGCGACATGTACCAGTTTCACGGGCGTAAGGCAGAGAAAAGCATAAGGTAGTGAAAGTGTCATGATTTCGTGACATGTTCCATTTTTGCTGGTGCAAGCCGAGAAAAGGTTGAGAAAGTGAGAAATGTCACGATTTCATGACAGAAGTGAAGATGATGTCAGCAGAGGCAAAAGTCTCATGATCTCACGATAAAAGCAGAGAATAATGCCATGAAGACAGAAGGGTCATGATTTCATGACAGAAGTGAAGATGATGTCAACAAAAGCAGAAAGTGTCACGATTTCACGACAAGAACTTAAGTAAAGTCGACAAAGGCTAAGGTGTCACGATATCACGACAAAATCCAAAGGAAGGCATACGGTTGCAAAAGGTGTCACGATATCATGACATGTTGTAGTTTCACGGCCAAAGCTACAGAACTGCAGAAGTTGACAGAGTTAAATCTGAGCCGACGAAGATTAGGGTTTTACAGCCAACATAGTTTGAGGATGTGCAACCGACTAAGATCAAGGTTTTAATCTTGAAAATGTTAGTATAAAAGGAGGGCTTCTTGGAGAGTTTCACAATCAAAAAAAGTGTGTGTTCAAAGAGCGACATTCATATAATAGAGTGTGGGAGTGAAGTTCGATCGCCAAAAAGCAGAGTGCAAAATTTGATAGCAGTGTACTGAGTGCATTTCATCGAATCTTCTAAGTGAGAGATATTGTAAGGAAGCAGAGTGCGTGAAGACGCTGCTGCTATGATTACGTAGAGGTGCAAAGGTTGATGTTTGATCAAATGCAGCTATGATTGCGCAAAAAGAGCAAAGGACTATGTTTTGTGTAGAACAAAGGAAGAGGACATTTGTGCCAGACCGAAGGACTGTGTTTGGTGCAGATCAAAGAAAGAAGAAGAGGACATTTGTGCTAGACCGAAGGACTGTGTTTAGTGCAAATTCAAGGACTAGCTTTGAGGTGATAGAGTTGAGGACAGAGGTCTCCAGCCAAAGCAGGGAATATAGGTGTATTCTGTGGATAGAGTTCCATTTGCTAAGGGCAGTGAAGGCAGAGGTCCTCTAGAGGATCACCAGGCAAAGTAGAGCTAGGGGAAGGTATCTCATTTGGGTTGGTGCCCATAAAATTTGTAATCGGGAAAGAGTTTCCTAGAATTTGATTTGATAAAATTAGTGAAATATTTTATCCGTGGAGTAGCCCACATTGGGTGAACCACGTAAATTGATGTGTCACTTTGTGGATGGTGTTTTGTGCATTGCTTTGATTACTGCTGTTGATACTACTATCTATTCACTACATAATATTGATTTGAAATTTGTATTGAAGGAAAAAGTAAAAAGTGGTCTTATACTATTCACCCCCCTCTTAGTATAAGCTTGTGTTCTTCATGGAAAACATGTAAAAAATTCTTGTACAAGGTTCAGGGACCTTTCAACACCCTTTCAACCAATCAAAAAAAAATCCATATTGAAGTCTAAAGTCTTCAATAACCACATAATGTAATACGGGGGGGTTAGAGTATATTAAATTATTTGGTACATGTCTTATATTAGGTATTTACTTTATGCAATGTAATAAATGCACAAGTGTGCATAATATTCAATAATGTAAATGTTCACATTAGTCCATGTGTACATGAGTCCATAGAATAGGATATGAAGAGTCTAGAAGTGTGAAGGCCAAGAGTGCTCCATATGAAGAGTCACATTACATTATATATACAAAGTAATGTGAAGATGTAAGTGACATGACTTGTAATAACATTACTTGGTTCTTTTAGTGCTATGGCACCATTTCCATGAGTATTTGTTTATGCCATATTTAGGAGTAGATATTAGATTTATTTCTATATTTTATATATTTAGAATATTGTCATTATCATATACATTGGATAGTGACTTTATTTCATATATTCTAGATTATTAATATTAAGTAATAAGCTTCAAAAGCTAACAAGAAGGCAAAAAGATTGAGCATTATAATATAAAGAATTCCTAACCTAAATATAACACTAAATAACATAAATAATATAATAAAACAAATTTAAGAGCTTCATTTAGTTGCTATCATTCTAATAATGTTTATAAAGAGTGGATCGTTGACTCAAAAATAATATAGCACAACTTTCCAAGTGTATATTTTTATGTCTTTAACTATTGTTGAATCTAGTAATCTCTTACAACTTGCAAATGATGAGACATACAAAGTTAAAACTATAGGAAATGTTAGAGTTCCTAATGGTGAATTTCAAAATGTGTTATTTGCTTCTAAAATCAAGATAAACTTACTTTTTGTTTATAAATTATATTAGGATTATGAAGTTGAATTTAATATAAATTTGTGCTATATTAAAAATCCAAAGTAAGAGTTTATGATTTTTGATATAGCAAAGCTAGATCAAAATAATTTCCATTCATTTTTTTTTAATTCAATGCTACTAACATAAACATTATTATATTCTTTCCAAACTCATTGAAAATAATTTATGCCATGAAAGAGTAGGCCATATCATTTTTAAGAGCATGTTTATCATGAACTATCCTAAAATTGATGATAGCCTACCTCAAATTTCTATGACCGGTGACACTTATATAGTTTTTATGGCTAGAAATATCCATCAAGAACTATTTCTCAAAGGTAAATATTTATATGTAAATTAAAAGTTACATTTAGTTCATAGTGATTTGATTGGACCCATGGGAAATCTATTGCTTAATAGTAGTTGTTGTGCACTTAGTTTTATTGATGATTTATCTATAAGAACATGGATATATTTCTTGAAGTCTAAATTTCAAGTTCTTGATTTCCTTAGTGAATTTCATTTCTTTATTGAATCAAAAAACTAGATTAATTGGAACTAGTAGGAGCTAATGCTTATCAGCCAATCATGAGTTGAGAAAATAATTTTTGAAATAAATAACACCAAACTTGTGAGTCAAACTCTAATTCAAATGGTAGTTGGAACCATTAGTTTTAGATAAAATGCCAAAGGATGATAAATATTAATTAAACCCATGTTCAAATCAATCCATCTGACTCACAAAAAAAAATTAAAATCTATAAATGAACTGTTATCAATTTGAAAGATATTTAATGACCACAAGAGGTATGGAATTGGACTTTTATTTAGAAGTATTTTTTTAATTAACTTTATTTATATAATTAATATTAGATATAATGTTAGATTTATTTTATTTATGATAGTTTTATGTATTTTACTTTAGTATTATCAATAGTTTTTATAAACCTTATCAATCAATATTTTATAGTTTTTCATGTATCTTAAGTATCTTTTTACATGCTAGTATTATTTCCATATATTAGCCTAAAGGGACTTAATATGATATAAAATGGATATTTGAGTTTTCATATTTTCTCCCTCTTTAAGCTTGCTTTTATTTCCTTTAAGGTGATAATATTTGACTATTCTAACTAGTGCTATAGGTCCTCCTTCTCTTGCTTAAGACTCTATTTAGTTGCTCTTTATTTTGCTTCTCCTAATCTAGTTGCTGCTATAAATCCTTATTTTTATCTTTTAGTTATCCCTTGAGGTGTCTCTTCTCTTATTCTAGCTACTACTTTGATCTTAATTTTTCTTTTTTGTCACTTCAAGGTCCTTATGCAATTGGACAATTTTATATTCTTTTACTTTGATCTTTGTCTTGTTGTTGTTCAAAACCTTTGTCATGTCCTTGACATATTTCTTATATTTCTTTATATACATAGATGATTGTAAGTATAAAAAGTGCACTACTTGCTTCATTTGTTCAAACAACTAGACCATTTTTGGAAGCATAGCTTGGCTTATGTCTAATACAAATACACTAGTCAGAAAATCTAATGGCATAGTAGTTAAACAACTAGAGTCCACAATAAATTCCTCTATGAATAGTGGTTGTTTCTCTTTCTCTATAAATTATATCTATAGATTGGCAAAAGTGAAATATGAAGAGGTGTTTTCATTTTAGGTAATCAAGCTTATATGTTCTCTTTCCCCTTATAGGTGTGTCATTACTTCGTCCAATCTATGCGTGTTAAGAAAACTAATAAGTTAGAAATATACAAATACATCTATGGTCCTTGATTTTTCTAATTAGACTTCACGATGGCATCATTATTGATCCAATTATGGTGGTTATATTTAGAATAGATTGAACAACACAATCAACTAAAGAGTGCTAAAGTGACTGACCATGGAGGAAGAAATGGAGTCAAATAATGTAAATGTGAAAGTGGTGGGTAGTATCATCTGCATACTTGTTATGGTCATAGATTATGAAGACACAAATGAAGGTGGATGATAAGATAGTGGAGACTATGATAGATTGTGTCTTGGTAGCATGAGATGATGACGTGATAGAAATGGTTGAACCAATGAAGATAAAAGTAAAATATGATGGGATGAATGAAAATAACAAGGATGATTGAAGTAGATGACATCCTAGATAATGAAGTAAATAATCTTATTAACAATATGATAACAATGGCTACACTTAAAATTGGTGTAGTGGACAAAATAGAAGTAGGTATGACCAAATAAGAGAGATAATAATAAATATATGTGAAAGATAATGGGAGATAATATGAAATTATTAAAAAATGACAAGGAAAATGCAATCGATGTGAAAATGGAATAGTGGTAGAAGATATTATAACCGCTTTCCTTTGTTGTTTTTTAATCAATATTACTAGTTTTCACTTTTTCATGATCCTCTTTAGTGATATAGTGAGTATCTTATGCTTCAACATGTTCACCATTGGTTCCAACTTCTAACACTTGTTCATATCTCACATCAATCTCTTCTTCAATACCAATGATTATTTAACCCACTTCAATTTCTTCACCTTCCTCTTATTCTCATTGAGATGTTGATGGACCAATGGTAGCATAATTTTTTCTTGTTTTTACCATTACACCAAGAAACATGCCATATTTATTTAGGGATTCTTTAGCTTCTACTAAGGCAAGAGTTACCTCATTTTATATGCTAACTTATACCATGGATATAAGGACTATTACAAGTGCCACATGGGATAATAAGTGATGCTAGTTTGACAAGAGAACGGGGCACACTTTTGTTTCTTCTTCTTCTTTTCTTGGCGATGTTTGTCCCAAATCTTAGAGAAGTGATTTTCAAATATTCTTATCATGAAATTACCACTTCCTGTATCTATGTCACATCTTATTTCCTACCATGCCAATATCTATTCAAGGCTTCATTTGTGGATGTTTGTTACAAAGAAAATTACTCAATGGTTTCAATTTACATTAGGATCAAAATCATTTTTCTTCTTCTCATAAACATAGAGAGGAAGATAAGGGAATGGATTGTGTTGTAAAATTAGGACTTTCTATTTTGATGCTTGTGATAGAATTTTGTATCAACTACTTTATTTTATAGGTTCCTTTCCTTTTCTATTGTGGGCCTTTGCTCATGGATATACACTATTCTAAGACCTTTCTCCATCAAATTTTTTAGAAAATTAAATTCTAAATCATAATACCAATAGTCCCATAATATATCTAGCTTAAGTTCTTTCAATTGTTTCTCTAGTTGAAGAGGAAATTACCAATGGTGTCCAAACAACATTGTTATCTTCTTTATCTCACCTCAAGGAGGTGTCCAAAGAGGAAGGCAAAAGACCCAAACCCTCCTATGGAAAATGAGGGAAAATATCTGTATCCAAAATATACAAATAATAGTCCTATCATGGAATGAAAGAGGTCTCAATGGAGCAACAAAATAAAGGGTTGTTTCATCCATGAGGAAAGATTACAAGCCTTCAATTTTTACTATCCAAGAAACTAAAGTGGATGCTATGATTACAGAAAGGATTTTTAATTCGGTGTGGAATAACTACAAGTATGTTGTAATCCCTTCCCATAGTGCTTCAGGGGGGCTCTTGTGTTTATGGGACCCACTCAAAGTGGATGGTCAACTAATATCCCTCACTAAGAGAGTGATCAACATTCAATTTTTTTACAATGAAACAAAGAGGAGGTGGGTGCTATCCAATATCTATGCCCCCAATAGCCTAACTGAAAGAGCTTCCATGTGGGATATTCTCTCACAAATGTGAAGCACATTTCCACATAACGAATGGATGTTGGCTGGTGATTTTAAGAACCCTCTATATCCCATAGATAAACTTGGAGGTGCTTTGATCACCCCCCAAAACTATGAACAATGTGCTAACTTTGTTGATTCTAATGAATTGATAAACATTGATTTAAGAGGCTCTATATTTACATGGATCAACTAGTGAGTGGGAGATCAGCTCATTCATATTAGACTTGAAAATTTCCTCATGACCAAGGAAACTATACCTTTTTTGGTGATGCAACATTATATTCCCTTCTGAGGATTACCTATGATCATAATCTGCTTCTCCTCGAAGCATCATGACCAGGGCCTATCCAAAAACCTCCCTTCATATTTGAAGCTATGTGGTTACATCACCCAAATTTTAGATCAAAGGTGATTGAATGGTGGTGGTAGTTTGTTAGCAGATCTTGAACTTTTTAGGTTAGCATGAAACTCAAATTTCTCAAGACCCAACTAAATAAGTGGAACAAGGAAGTTTTTGGCAATATTTTTGAATTGCACAAGGTAATATGCTCCCAGCTAAAAGAAATCAAAGAGTAGGTTCAGATCAGCAATGCCAATAGTGATCTTAGAGTCAAGGAAAAGAATCTTCTGGTCAATTTTCATAACACGCTTGCCAGAGAGGAGATCTTCTAGATACATAAGTCCAGGGTGATTTGGCTTAAAGAAGGGGAATCTAACTCCAAATTTTTCCATGCAACATCTATGCATCATAGAACTACAAACATTATTAGAGTCCTACATAAAAGTGATGGAACCAACACTAATAACATTGAAGAAATTAGAATGGATGTAGTTGATCATTTCTATAACCTTCTAGGGTCATCCAAGCCATGCCCAGCCAACATTTCAAAATCTTTGCTTCAGAATATTTTTTCTTTGGTGTCTCAAGCTGATGATTATTTCTTGCTCCAACCTTTCTCTCATGAGGATATTAAGGACAAACTATTCTCCATGCTATCAGATAATGCATCGGGCCCAGATGGGTTTCCACCAAGGTTTTTTTAAACCTTCTGGGACTATATTTGGGAAGAAGTGTCTATGGCCATCTTGGAAATTCAAAGGTCCAATTTTATCCCTAGGGACCTCAAATCCACATTCCTCACCCTTATCCCAAAGTTGCACGAGTGATACACCATGTTTTATTTTCACCCCATCATCCTTTGCAATGTATTATACAATATTATCACTAATACTATGGATAATAGGATAAAGTGTGTCATGCCTCACATTATTGAACCTTATCAAGGAAGTTTTGTGTAAGGAAGGGTCATCACTAACAGCGTGATAACTATCCACGAGTTGATCCACTCAGTAAACCTTCAACAATATACCAAGTTTTTTCTTGAAATTGGATATCAGCAAAGCCTTTGAAATAATCTCCTAGGAATTTCTCTTTATCATTCTTACAAGGTTTGTTTTCCATACTAAATGACTCCATATTATAAAATCTTGCACCTTGTCTACCTGGTTCTTTATTTTAGTTAATGGGGTGATGGTAAGATTTTTTAAAATTGGTCGTGGAATTAGACAAGGGAATCCAATATCTCCATTTTTATTTATCAATGTAGTTGAATCTCTAGGGAGGGCACTCAATGCTGCCTATTCTTTCAGGGCCTTATCTAGCATTAAATCTTCCTATGGGCTCTACCCAGTGTCCCACAAGCAGTTTGTGGATGACACCATCCTAGCCAACCACTCCAGCATTCTTGAGGCCAGAATAATCAAGTTAATTTTGGATGCTTACGAGATGGTTGTTGGCCATAAATTCAATTACATCAAAAGCAATATTTTCTTTACTAATACCCTAAATCAAAGGTAGCTAAAAATTGCCAGTATTCTTGAATGTGCCATTTCCAAGTTCCTTACAATTTATCTGGGCCTTCTCCTTTTCCAAGGTATCCCAAAGGAAAGGATGTGGGATAGTGTGATTTAGAGAATGATGAAAAATTTGGTTGGATGAAAGGAAGCTCTCCTTAGTAGTGTAGGTAAAGCAACTCTATTCTAATAATATCTCTATAGTGTTCCCATATACTTATTATCGGGACCCAATAGTAGTGTGCAATAAAATTGAGCAAATTTAAAAGAACTTCCTGTGGTCTGGAATCGAGAATAAATTTAGATTTTATCTCATAGCCTGGGATAAGGTTTACCTATTGAATTCTAGAGGAGGTTTGGTATTTTGAAAAATCCACAAAATGAACATGGCAATTATCTACAAACAAGGGTGGAAATTATATCCAATTCTCTTATTCAATGGATGAAAATCATTAAAAAGAAATACCTCAGGCAAGGCTCTCTTCTTGGTGATTATCCTATTCTACATGGATCTACCTTCTATAATTCCATGTGCCAGGTTAGACATAGCTTACAAAAAGGTAGCATATGGAAACTCAGTGATGGGTCCCAAATCAAATTTTGGGAGGACCCCTGGTTAACCACTCAACCATTGATTCATGATCAATATATGAATAACTTTAAAATCATATCTGATCAGTTATTCATTTAAAATTTTATATCCTTTCAATCTGCTATCCTGATATGGAATCCTTTACCCCAATATATTGGAAATTTAGATCAATGCAATGCTAGCTGATGTATTTCTGAGATGCTTCAACTTGTGATTATCCCTAGATTCCCATATTAGGATACTCTCTTTTGGTAGATTTTTGAGTTAGGTATGTTCTCTGTCAAGTATACATATTCTGTCATGGATGATCCTACCAATTATTTATTCCTATTTAAGAACATTTGGCTAGAATATATCATACCCAAAGTTGCCCACTTTTATTGGCTCATGGTATAGAATAGAATCCTCATGATAGATAATATCTTGATCCAGGGTGTGTTCCTTCCAAATAGGTGCTTCCTTTGTTAGATAACTTGGTAATCAGTGGGCCACATCTTTTTGGACTATTCCTTCTCTAATAGAATTATCTTCTCTTTATTTTTTATGACTTCCATTGCTTGGGTCACTCCCAATTCTATTACAAACCTTTCTCTCCAATGGCCAAACCCTTTCTACTCCACCCGCCTTAAGTCTTGGTGGTCCTTCAATAGTCAACCCCACCATGTAGTGGATATATCTTTAGTGTCTTAGATTCCTCCCCCTCCTCGATGGTTAAAACTCAATTTTTATGGAGCCGCCAAAGGTAATCCTAGAAGGGCTAGTTGTGGAGGAGTTATTTGTGATGAGAATGTCAAAATAATCATGGCATTTACTGAGAAATAAGGGTTTCAATCCAATAATTTTGTAGAATTTAGAGCTATATTCTATGGCATTTAGGCTACTATGGAACTTCACATCCACAGCCTAATCATTAAGGGTAACTCTTTGAATATGATCAATTACATAAAAGGTAATATAAAACCTCCTTGGAATTTTTCCTTATTAATTCATGAGACCATCCTCTATCTTCATAGCTTCGAAAACCTATCAATTCAACACATGTACTAGGAAGGCAACAAATCTGCTACTATCATGGTAAACTTCGAGCTGATGCTAGATTCCTTCAAGACCTAGAGTATAAATTTCTCTCAGTTTTTATTAAACAGTTGTCATGGAAATGATGCATCCACATATGTTTAGTTCAATATTATTGCTAACTAGGATTTGTTGAGTGAGGTGTAGCAATAGTATTGTCATTGTTGTCAACACAGTCAAATAGATCTGTTGATGCAGTGGACAGGAAGTTCAAAAGCTATTCAGATTCAGAAGACAGGAGTTCAAAGGTTATTCAGATTATGTACAGTGATTTTTCAAGAAGACCGAAGTGGCCCATATGCAAAAGATCAAAGAAAAAGACAAGTAAGAAAAGTGTCGCGATATCGCGACATATACAGCAGGCAAGAAAAACTGTCATGATTTCACGACATGTTGGAAGAGAGAGAAAAAGCAAGAAAAACTGTCGCGATTTCGTGACATGTTGGAAGAGAGAGAAAAAGCAAGAAAAACTGTCGCTATTTCGTGACATGTTGGAAGAGAGAGAAAAAATAGGAAAAACTATCATGATTTCGTGACATGTTGGAAAAGAAAAAGGCAAGTGGAAAAACTGTCGTGATTTCGCGACATATTGGAAGAGAGAGAAAAAGTAGGAAAAAATGTCATGATTTGGCGACATTTTGGAAGAGAAAAATGCAAGTGGAAAAACTGTCGCGATTTCACAACACGTTAGAAGAGAAAGAAAAATCAAGAAAAACTGTCACGATTTCGTGACATGTTGGAAGAGAAAAAGGCAAGTGGAAAAACTGTTGCAATTTCGTGACATGTTGCAAGAGAAAGAGAAAGCAGGAAAAAGTGTCATGATTTCATGACAGGTTCGAAAGAAAGAGAACAAGTAAGAAAAGTGTCACGATTTCGTGACATGTCGCATTTTCACGACTAAAATAGGCGAGAGAAACTAAGTTGGAAAAGTGTCACGATTTCGTGACATGTCGCATTTTCATGACAAAAGAAAGAGAGGAAGCGTACAGAAGTAGAACTGTCATGACTTCATGATAAAAGCAGAAAGCAAGACTTTGAAAGCAGAAGTGTCACGATTTCGTGACATGTCGCATTTTCATGACAAAAGAAAGAGAGGAAGCGTACGAAAGCAGAACTGTCGTGATTTCATGAAAAAAGTAGAAAGCAAGACTTCGGAAGCAGAAGTGTCATGATTTCACAACAAAAGCAGAGAAGAAGACTTCGAAGGCAGAAGTGTCATGATTTCATGACAAAATAAAAGAAGCTAAGTATGGAAGCATAAGTGTCACGATTTCATGACAAAAGCTAAGTTGAAAACTATGGAGGCAGAAGTGTCATGATATTGTGATAAAAGCAAAGTTGAAGTCTATGGAAGCAGAAGTGTCACGATATCATGACAAAAGCAAAGACGAAGTATACGGAGGCAAAAATGTCACGATATCATGACAAAAGAAAAGACGAAGTCTGAGGAGGTAGAAATGTCGTGATATCATGACAAAAGAACAGAGAAAGCATACGAAGGTGAAAGTGTCGCGATATCACGACATGTAGTTTCATGGGCCTAAGCAAAGAAAAATAGCAAGGAGAAAAAGTGTCACGATATCGCGACATGTTGTATTTTCACAAGCCAAAGCAAAGAGAAAGAGGAGAGAGAAAAGAGTGTCACGATATTGCGACATGTGTTTTCGTGGCAACAGCAACAAAAGAAGCTTTAGAGGCAAAAATATCATGATTTCATGATAGGTCGTATGTGCACAAGACAAGAAGAACCCAACTAAAATGAGAAGTATGACAGTGGACCGACATCTCTACAACATTTACAAGGGTAGATACAGAGTGAATTCATGCAGCTAAAATATGAAGAGTGATCAAAAGTCAGTGCGGCGACTACAGGGACTGTTATCGCATGAAATCTTCGAGTGGTGGAATTACCGAATATATTCATGAGTTGAAGCCGACTAAGACTGATGACAGCAAACTAAGATTAGGGTTTACATTTGTTAAGCAAGCTGACTAATATTAGGGTTTTCATCATGAAAATATTGTTATAAAATGAGGGTTGTTTGGAGAAATATGGTGTTGTTGCATAAGTTGTAGAATGTGTGCAAATTACGATCATTGGGTGCAGAGAGCAAGTTGTGTCGATTCATGCTAAGTGCAAAATTTGTAAAGAGATCAGAGTGCATAAAATGCAAAGGACGATCATGAATTTTTACTGTAACGAAGCAGAGTGTGCAAAGTGATTGTGTAGAGAGAGTAGAGTGCGCAGAGAACGCAAAGGTGAAGAAGACTAGTCAGGATCTTGCAAAAGCAAAGGTATCTTACTGTCAAAATTCTAGTTTCAATATTGAAGTTCAAGTTGGTGCTTGGCATCAGGGGTTGGTGCTCCTTCTAGTTTGTGCTGGTAAATTAGGGTTTGGTGCTCCTTTCTGTTAGTAAAGATAAATCAGGGGTTGGTGCTCCTTCCAGTGGGTGCTGGTAAATTGATTGTAAAGTTGGTGCTTTACAAAGGTTGGATTTGGATGGTAGTCCAAGCAGTCAATTTTTGAGGAGTAGCCACATTGGTCAACCTTGTTAAATCTTGTGTTGTGTGATGCTCTTTTGTTATACTTGATGTATCTAGTAATAAGTTTTAATTGTTGCGGTATTAAGAGATGTAAATTCAATTTTAAAGAGCTACACTGATTCACCCCCCCCTCTTAGTGTCATTGTAAGACTAACAATTGGTATCAAATCTAGGTTTATGTACAAGCTTAACTAGCTAGGGTGATCTTGGAAGTAACACAATGGCAGGTGGTGAAGGCTTCTCATCAAACAAAGCACCAATGTTTGACGGATCTAATTACACATTTTGGAGAATCAAGATGTAGACATGTCTCTATGCTTTGGGATACGACATCTGGGATTCAGTAGTTAGTGGATACACAATACCCATCACTCCTCTAGAAGAGGCTGATGAAAAGAAACTATTTGACAATAACTCAAAAGCAAAGAATGCTCTCATGTGCAGATTAGCAGACAGTGAACTAGAAAATATCATGAGCTGTAAAATGGCAAAAGAGATATGGGACAAACTGAGGAGTATTCATGAAGGAGATGATAAGATCAAGGAGGCCAAGTTACAGACACATCAAGCTCAGTTCAAAGTATTAAAAATGAATGACAATGAAAACATTGAGGCATATATGCTAAGAGTTAATGGAATCATTAATGCGATCAGAGGACTCGACGAGGATATCAAAGACTCTGTCGTCATGAAAAAGGTATTAAGATCTCTTCATCAAAGGTTTGATTCTAAATTCTCAGTGATAGAAGAAGCTAAAAATCTAAATTATTTTAGTATAGATGAGATGTATGGTTCCTTGACTGCATATGAGATGAGGATAGGAAGATCTAAACCCACAGACAAAGAAGTGGCTTTTAAAGCCCTTAAAAATAAAAATGTAAAATAAGAGTCCGAGAGAGAAGAGACATCAGATGAAATGGAAGCAAACTTTGTTAGAAAACTAAAAAGTGGAAAAGGAAAATACAGAGGAAAGCTACCGTTTAAATGTTTCAACTATGGATGCATTGGGCATTTTGCAACTAAATGTCCACTTAATGAGAAGAACAAAAATGATGAAGGATCACACCAAGAAAGAAGTGACTGGAAGAAGAAAATGAATTTCAGAAAAATGCAACTTCAAGAATAAAAGTTTCATCTCCAGGAATGCCAGTGCATCAGAAGATAGCTCCGGTCAGGATTCTGAAGAGGAAACAGGTGAAGCTCTTTTCATGGCATTTGAAGAAGTAAAATCAGAAAAGGAAGAATGAGTGAACTCTGAAGTATGTGGTGAAAACCCTAAGGCTGAAGTAGACCTAGAAGGTGAGTTGATCTCTGCACTTAAAGAGTGGAAAATAGAGAGGGAAAAGAATAAGAAAAATTCAAAAAGGCTTGAGGATGCAAACGAAACCATAACCAGTCTGAAAGTACAGACAGAAGAATATAAGAAAATATCTAAAGATCTCGAAGTACAAATTACCATGAAAATAGATTATTGCTGCAAACTAGAAGAAGAGAATGTTGGTTTACAGACACATATAGAAGAGATGAATCACAAAATTAGTTGCTATCACAAATGCAAAGAAAGTTCTATGAAGCTGGATAAGATTATAAATGACCAAAGGCCTGCAAGCATCAAATTTGGTCTGGGTTTCATCGAAGAAGAATATTCAAATGGATCAAAGGACAAAAATATATAATCCATAAAGAATGAAAATAAGAAACAGGTTGATCAAGGAAAAATGTCTCATGCAAAAGAAAGCAATAATGCCAGGCACGAAAGGAGAACTGACAATGATGGATTCACCAATGTCACACATCAAAGAAGAAGAAGACCTATGGCTCCTACGAAAACATGGCAAAGACCATCACCTAGGTTCAATTATCCTTTTTTTGGTTTATGTTTTAAATGCAATGGCTATGGACATGAAATCTCAGACTGCAAATATAATGTAAGACCAAGGAATTTCACCAATAGAAATGCTTTTTCTCCTCTGATGAACTATACAGTAGAATGTTATAACTGTCATAATTTTGGGCACATTGCAAGAAAGCTGTAGAAGTACATTTGCATCAAATCAATTTTAGGGAAGAAAATTTCAACCAAATAGGATGAGACAAAATAGAAAACTTCCTGTAAAACATGCATAAGTTGTTGATAAGGGAAAGGCAAAACAAGAGCCCAAAACTACTATCAAAATGAAGTGGGAAGAAAAAGAGTGACTTAAGGAAGAAAAGGAATCCTTAATCGTACAAACAACATTTAAAGCATAGAATAAATATGTACCATGGATAATTGATAGTGGATGCTCCAATCATATGACAGGTAACAAACAAAAATTTGAGAAGCTACAGAAATATGAAGGTGGTTCAGTAAAGTTTGGAAATAATTATGGAGCTAAGATAGTTGGCAAAGGTTCAATTAAAATTATTGACGGAAAAATTAAGTCAAAAGAAGTCTTGTTTGTGGATGGTTTGAAACATAACTTGTTGAGCATAAGTCAGATTTGTGATAAAGGTCATGAAGTAGTTTTTAAGAAGTAGGGTTGTGAAGTCAGAAAAACAAACAGTGGAAAATTGATAGCAACTGGATCAAGGAAATTTGGAAACCTGTACACGCTCTCAAAGACTTCAGAAGGAGCTTGTTTTATTGGATAGGAAGAAGAAATTTGGTTGTGGCACAAGAGACTCGGTCATGTCAGTTTTGATAATCTAGTAAAAATCAACTCAAAAAGGGTAGTGAGAGATATTCTCGCCATCAACAAACCTGCAAACAACATCTATGCTTCATGCCAAAAGGGGAAGCAAACTAGAGTCACATTCAAAACAAAAGAGTACTACACAAGCAAACCTTTGGAACTAATACACACTGATTTATGTGGACCCATGAGAACACAAAGCATAAATGGTGACAAATATTTTATGTTGTGCATTGATGACTATTCCATAATGACATGGATATTTTTCTTGAAGCATAAATCAGAAGCTTTTGAAAGGTTCAAGATTTTCAAAAACCAAGTTGAGAATGAAACAGGAAGGAGGATCAAATGTTTAAGATCAGATAGAGGAGGAGAATTCATTTTAGAGGAGTTTGTATAGTACTGTTAGTCTTACAATGGCATTAAGAGGGGGGGTGAATCAGTGTAGCTCTTTAAACTTGAATTTACAACTCTTAATATCGCAACAATTAAAACTTATTACTAGATACATCAAGTATAACAAAAGAGCATCACATAACACAAGATTTAATGAGGTTCACCAATGTGGCTACTCCTCAAAAATTGACTACTTGGACTACCATCCAAATCCAGCATTTGCAAAGCACCAACTTTACAATCAATTTACCAACACCCATTGGAAGGAGCACCAACCCCTAATTTACCAGCACCAACTAGAAGGAGCACCAACCCCTGATTTACTAGCACCAATTGGAAGGAGCACCAACCCTTGATTTACCAGCACCAACTGAAAGGAGCACCAACCCTTGATTTACTAGCACCAACTGGAAGGAGCACCAACCCCTGATGCCAAGATGCAACCTGGAATTCAATTTGAATCTATAAGTTTGATAGTAAGATACCTTTGCTTTTGGAAGACCCTGACTGGTCTTCTTCACCTTTTCATTCTCTGTGCACTCTGCTCTCTCTACGCAATCACAGTAGCACCTGGTCAAAATTTAACCTTTTCACTCTCTACGCACTCTGCTCTCTCTGCGTAATCACTTCGCACACTCTACTTCGTTACAGTCAAACTTAATGATCATCTTCTCCCTTTTGCGCACTCTGCTCTCTTTGCGAATTTCACACTTAGCATGATTTGACATGACTTGCTCTCTGCGCACAACGATCGTATATTGCACACCTTCGACACTCCTCTCAATTCACCAAACAACCCTCCTTTTATAACAATATTTTTTATGATGAAGATCCTAATCTTAGTCGATTGTAAACCCTAATCTTGGTTGGCTTTCATAACAACTGTAAACCCTAATTTTAGTCAACTGTCATACTTCTCATTTTAGTTGGGTTCTCCTTCTTGACTTGCACATTTATGACCTATCGTGAAATCATGACATTTTTACCTCTATAGCTTCTTTTGTTGCTATTGTCGCGAAACTACAACATGTTGTGATATCACGACACTTTTTTCTCTCTCCTATTTCTCTTTGTCTTGGCCCACGAGAATGCAACATGTTGCAATATCATGACACTTTTTCTCCTTGCTCTTTTTCTTTGCGTAGGCCCACAAAAATACATGTCATGATATCACGACACTTTCACCTTCGTATACTTTGTCTTTGCTTTTGTCGCGATATCGCGACACTTCTGCTTCCATAGACTTCAACTTTACTTTTGTCATGATATCGTGACACTTCTACCTCCGTAGTCTTCAACTTAGCTTTTGTCGTGAAATCACAACACTTCTACTTTCGTACTTAGCTTCTTTGCTTTTGTCACGAAATCATGACACTTTTGCCTTCGAAGTCTTCTTCTCTGCTTTTGTCATGAAATCACGACACTTCTGCTTTCGTACTTTACTTCTTTGCTTTTGTCATGAAATCACGACACTTCTGCTTTCGAAGTATTGCTTTCTGCTTTTGTCATGAAATCATGACAGTTCTGCTTTCGTACGCTTCCTCTCTTTCTTTTTTCATGAAAATGTGACATGTTGCGATATCGTGACACTTTTCAAACTTACTTTCTCTCTCCTATTTTAGTCACGAAAATGCGACATGTCACGAAATCGTGAAACTTTTCCAACTTACTTTCTCTCTCCTATTTTAGTCACGAAAATGCGACATGTCCCTATATCGTGACACTTTTCAAACTTACTTTCTCTCTCCTATTTTAGTCGCGAAAATGCGACATGTCGCGAAATCGCGACACTTTTCTTACTTGTTCTCTTTCTTCGAACTTGTCACGAAATTGTGACACTTTTTCTTGCTTTCTCTTTCTCTTCCAACATGTCATGAAATCGCGACAGTTTTTCCACTTGCCTTTTTCTCTTCCAACATGTCACGAAATCATGACAATTTTTCACTTGCCTTTTTCTCTTCCAACATGTCGCAAAATCGTGATAGTTTTTCCTACTTTCTCTCTCTCTTCCAACATGTCACGAAATCGTGACAATTTTTCCTACTTTTTCTCTCTCTTCCAACATGTCACGAAATCGCAACAGTTTTTCCTACTTTTTCTCTCTCTTCTGACATGTCATGAAATCGTGACAATTTTTCTTGCTTTTTCTCTCTCTTCCAACATGTTGCAAAATCGTGACAGTTTTTCTTGCTTTTTCTCTATCTTCCAACATGTCACGAAATTGTGACAGTTTTTTCTACTTTTTCTCTCTCTTCCAACATGTCGCGAAATCGTGATAGTTTTTCTTGTTTTTTCTCTCTTCCAACATGTCACAAAATCACGATAGTTTTTCTTGCCTATTGTATATGTCGCGATATCGTGACACTTTTCTTACTTGTCTTTTTCTTTGATCTTTTGCATATGGGCCACTTCGGTCTTCTTGGAAAATCACTGTACATACTCTAAATAACCTTTGAACTCCTATCTTCTGCATCTGAATAGCTTTTGAACTTCCTGTCCATTGCATCAATAGATCTATCTAACTATGTTGACAATAATGACAATATTGTTGTTGTACCTTGCTCAACAATCTCCCCCTTTGGAATTGTTGGCAACACATGCAATTTCCTGTAACTCTTCTCCCCCTTTGACAATAATACCAAAGGGCTACTGCAGATTCCCCATGAGTCCATGCACAACATTTTCAGGCAAAATTTATTACACTTAGAAAAAATCATGAACATGAGCAAAAAGATAATCAAATACTTAAATGCTCCCCCTGAGAATGTGATCCCTATAGCTAGTCAATTCTTGGAAAGTGTGACCACTCCCAATTTATTGCGAAGGTACTCAAAACCTTCCTTGGGCAATGGTTTTGTGAAGATATCTGCTACTTGCTCTGTAGTTGGAATAAAATCCAACTTAACCTCACCTTTCGCAACTTTCTCCTTCAAAAAGTGATACCTGTGTACAACATGTTGTCGCTGCAATATATTCTGCCTCTACTGTCGATAAATAAACTGACTCTTGTTTCTTATTGTGCCACGCGACCAATCTGTCTCTAAGATAGAATGCACCTCCATTGGTACTCTTTCTATCATCGACACATCCTACCCAATCTGCATCTGAATATGAAATAAGGGTGAAGTCTTTACCTTTCGGATACCATAACCCATATTCCATAGTACCCTTGAGGTACATAAGGGTGAAAAGGCTTGTTTCAAATCTACTTAACAAGATCACATAGAACTTATCCAATCTCGTAGAATCATAAAGAGAATTTTTAGAGACTCAATATGTTCTATACTTAATGCTCAATCAATATATCAACTAAATCTCATAGAAGCATAAAGAGAATTGTTAGAGACTCAATATGTTCTATACTCAAATCCCAATCTCAACTCAAATCAATCTCATAGAAGCATAAAGAGAATTTTTAGAGACTCAATATGTTCTATACTCAAATCAATCTCATAGAAGCATAAAGAGAATTGTTAGAGACTCTATATGTTCTATTCTCAAATCTCAATCTCAATTCAAATCAAGAAAATAGAATAGTTTATTTTATGAAACTTGAACAACCACATGCATCCAATCACTTGACTAGGCTCAATCAACTCTACTCAACCAATCACTTTCGAAAGAGAAACCACAATCAATCATTTTCACTCCGATGATATTTTTAGAAATCAACCACCCATCACAGTACCTCCACAAACAACTACATGAACTAAAACACACTTTGACAACTATATGAAAAATCCCCCTGACTTCTTGCCTTTCATCCTCAGATAACCAAACAAATACATACGAGAATTAAAATAAAACTTTAAGATTGCTCCCCCTGAGGATGTGCTACCTGGAGTTGCTTAGAGCAATAGAGGAGTAGTCTCCTTCAGTTCAAGGAGACACGATTTACTTTCTTATTTCTTTCTCCACTCTGGTTTGATTATCGTTTTAGGCTCTTATTTTGCCTTTCCCTTATCAATGGCTTGTGCATGTTTTTCAAGAAGTTTTCTATTTTATTTCATCCTATTTGGTTGAAATTTTCTTCCCTAAAACTGATCTGATGCAAGTGTACTTCTACAGTTTCTTGCAACGTGCCCAAAATTATGACAATTATAACATTCTACTGTATAATTCATTAGAGGAGAAAAAGCATTTCTCCTGGTGAAATTCCTTGGTCTTACATTATATTTGCAGTCTGATATTTTATGTCCATATCCATTGCATTTAAAACAGAGACCAGAAAAGGGATAATTGAAACTAGGTGATGGTCTTTGCCATGTTGCCTTAGGAGCCATAGGTCTTCTTCTTCTTTGATGTGTGACATTGGTGAATCCATCATTGTCAATTCTCCTTTCATGCCTGGCATTATTGCTTTCTTTTGCATGAGACATTTTTCCTTGATCAACTTGTTTCTTATCTTCATTCTTTATAGATTCTATATTTCTGGCCTTTGATCCATTTGATGATTCTCCTTCGACAAAACACAGACCAAATTTGATGCCTTCTAGATCTATTTCAGCCTCAGGAATTTCACCACATACTTCAAAGTTCACTCCTTCATTTTCTGATTTTACTTCTTCAAATGCCATGAAAAGAGCTTCACCTATTTCCTCTTCAAAATCCTCATCGAAGCTATCTTCTGTTGAACTGGCATTCTTGGAGATGAAACTTTTTTTCTTGAAGTTGTCTTTTCTAAAATCCGTTTTCTTCTTCTAGTCACTTCTTTCTTGGTGCGATCCTTCATCATTTTTTTTTTTCTCATCAAGTGGACATTTAGTCGTAAAATGCCCAACGCCTCCATAGTTGAAACATTTAAATGGTAGCTTTCCTCTGTATTTTCCTTTTCCCCTTTGTATTTTTCTAACAAAGTTTGGTTTCATTTCATCTGATGTCTCTTCTTTCTCGCACTCTTGTTTTGCATTTTTATTTTTAAGGGCTTTAAAAACCGCTTCTCTGTCTGTGGGTTTAGATATTCCTATCCTCATCTCATATGTAGTCAAAGAACCATACATCTCATCTATACTAAAATAATTTAGATTTTTAGCTTCTTTTATCACTAAGAATTTAGAATCAAACCTTTGAGGAAGAGATCTTAATACCTTTTTCACAACGACAGAGTCTTCGATATCCTCGTTGAGTCCTCTGATTGCATTAATGATTCCATTAACTCTCAGCATATATGCCTCAATGTTTTCATCGTCATTCATCTTTAATGCTTCAAACTGAGCTTGATGTATCTATAACTTTGCCTCCTTCATCTTATCATATCCTTCATAAATACTCCTCATTTTGTCCCATATTTATTTTGTCGTTTTATAGCTCATGATCTTTACTAGTTCACTGTCTGCTAATCCGCACAAGATAGCATTCTTTTCTTTTGAGTTATTTTCAAACAGTTTCTTTTCATCAGCATCTTTTGGAGGAGTGATGGGTATTGTGTATCCACTAAGTACTGAATCCCAGATGTCGTATCCCAAAGCACACAGATATGTCTACATCCTGATTCTCCAAAATGCGTAATTAGATCTATCAAACAATGGTTCTTTGTTTTATGAGAAGCCTTCACCACCTGCCATTGTGTTACTTCCAAGATCATCCTATCCGGTTAAGCTTGTACAGGAACTTGGATCTAATACCAATTGTTAGTCTTACAATGGCATTGAGAGGGGGGGTGAATCAGTGTAGATCTTTAAACTTGAATTTATAGCTCTTAATATCGTAGTAATTAAAACTTATTACTAGATACAACAAGTATAACAAAAGAGCATCACATAACATAAGATTTAATGAGGTTCACCAATGTGGCTACTCCTCAAAAATTTACTGCTTGGACTACCATCCAAATCCAACCTTTGCAAAGTACCAAATTTATAATCAATTTACCAGCACCCACTGGAAGGAGCACCAACCCCTGATTTACCAGCACCAATTGGAAGGAGCACCAACCCCTGATTTACCAGCACCAATTGGAAGGAGCACCAACCCTTGATTTACCAGCACCAACTGGAAGGAGCACCAACCCCTGATTTACCAGCACCAACTGCAAGGAGCACCAACCCCTGATGCCAAGCTACAAACTGGACTTCAATTTTAATCTATAAGTTTAACAGTAAGATACCTTTGATTTTGTAAGACCCTGACTAGTCTTCTTCACCTTTGCATTCTTTGTGCACTCTGCTCTCTTTACGCAATCACAGTAGCACTTGGTCGAACTTCAAACTTTTCCCTCTCTGTGCACTCTACTCTCTCTACACAATCTCTTCGCACACTCTACTTCATTACAGTCGAACTTCACAATCATCTTCTCCCTTTTGTGCACTCTACTCTCTTTGTGAATTTTGCACTTAGCATGATTCGACATGACTTGCTCTCTATGCACAACGATCGTATATTGCACACCTTCGACACTCCTCTCAATTTACCAAATAGCCCTCCTTTTATAACAATATTTTTTATGATGAAGATCCTAAACTTAGTCGACTGTAAACCCTAATCTTGGTCGGCTTTCATAACAACTTTAAACCCTAATTTTAGTTAGTTGTCATATTTCTCATTTTAGTTGGGTTCTCCTTCTTATTTTGCGCATTTATGACCTATCACAAAATCGTGACATTTTTGCCTCTGTAGCTTCTTTTGTTGCTGTTGCCATGAAACTACATGTCGTGATATCGCAACACTTTTTTCTCTCTCCTCTTTCTCTTTGTCTTGGCCCATGAGAATGCAACATGTCATGATATCATGACACTTTTTCTCCTTGCTCTTTTTCTTTGCTTAGGCCCGCAAAAAAACATGTCACAATATCGCGATACTTTCGCCTCCGTATACTTCGTCTTTGCTTTTGTCGTGATATCGTGACACTTCTGCTTCCATAGACTTCGACTTTGATTTTGTTGTGATATTTTGACACTTTTGCCTCTGTAGTCTTCAACTTAGCTTTTATCACAAAATCATGACACTTCTACTTTCGTACTTAGCTTCATTGCTTTTGTCACGAAATCATGACACTTCTGCCTTTGAAGTCTTCTTCTCTGCTTTTTTCATGAAATCGTGACACTTCTGCTTTCGTACTTTACTTCTTTGCTTTTATCATAAAATCGTGACACTTCTGCTTTCGTACTTTACTTCTTTGCTTTTATTACGAAATCGTGACACTTTTGCTTCCAAAATCTTGCTTTCTACTTTTGTCACGAAATCGCGACAGTTCTGCTTCCGTACGCTTCCTCTCTTTCTTTTGTCATAAAAATGTGACATGTCGCGATATCGTGACACTTTTCAAACTTAATTTCTCTCTCCTATTTTAGTCACAAAAATGTGACATGTCACGAAATCGTGACACTTTTCCAACTTACTTTCTCTCTTCTATTTTAGTTGCAAAAATGCGACATGTTGCGATATTGCGACACTTTTCAATCTTACTTTCTCTCTCCTATTTTAGTCGTGAAAATTTGACATGTCACGAAATCGTGACACTTTTCTTACTTGTTCTCTTTCTTCGAACTTATCGTGAAATCGTGACACTTTTTCTTGCTTTCTCTTTCTCTTCCAACATGTCGCGAAATCGCGACAGTTTTTCCACTTGCCTTTTTCTCTTCCAACATGTCACGAAATCATGACAGTTTTTCACTTGCCTTTTTCTCTTCCAACATGTCACGAAATCGCGATAATTTTTCCTGCTTTCTCTCTCTCTTCCAACATGTCACGAAATCGTGATAGTTTTTCTGCTTTTTCTCTCTCTTCCAACATGTCGCGAAATCGCGACAGTTTTTCCTACTTTTTCTCTCTCTTCCAACATGTCGCGAAATCACGATAGTTTTTCCTACTTTTTCTCTCTCTTCCAACATGTCGCGAAATCATGGCAGTTTTTCCTACTTTTTCTCTCTTCCAACATGTCGCAAAATCGCGACTATTTTTCCTACTTTTTCTCTCTCTTCCAACATGTCACCAAATCGCGACAGTTTTTCTTGCCTGCTGTATATGTCGTGATATCGTGACACTTTTCATACTTGTATTTTTCTTTGATATTTTGCATATGGGCCACTCGATCTTCTTGGAAAATCACTATACATACTCTGAATAACCTTTGAACTCCTGTCTTCTGCATCTGAATAGCTTTTGAACTTCCTGTCCACTGCATCAACAGATCTATCTGACTGTGTTGACAACAATGACAATACTATTGTTGTACCTTACTCAACAAGTACTGTGAAAAATACGATATTAGGAGACAGTTTTTAGCAGCCAGGACACCTCAGTAGAATGAAGTGGTAGAAAGAAAGAACAGGACAGTGCAGGAAATGGAACGGAGTATGTTGGTTGAAAGTAGAGTAGCAGACAGATTTTGGAGAGAAGCAGTCCATACTGCGATGTATATCCAAAATAGGTACATGCTGAGAACACATGAAAGCAAAACTCCTTATGAGTTGTGGTTCGGTAAAAGGGCAACAGCAAAATACCTCAAAGTTTTTTGCAGCAAGTTCTACATCAAAAGAACTGAAGATAATCTTGGTAGGTTTGAAGATACAGCGAATGAAGGTATTTTTTTTGGTTATTCACCAAGAAGCAAAGCTTAAAAATTTTACAACAAGAGGCTAAATAAAATTGTGGACAGTGCCGATGTTAAATTTGATGAAGGTAGAGAACAAGTAATTAGCTATGAAACAAACTACCCAATTTATGAAGAGGTTATTGAAGGAGATGAGGAAAACGAAATGGAAAAGATACAAAAAATTGACTCAGATGATTTAAGTTGTGATTCGAAGTGGAAGAAAATAAGAAATTCAAAGCAGACAGTTGGCAGAAAAATCATCCTAGAGAGCAAATAATTGGAGACCCCAAAGTTGGTGTTGAGACAAGGAGAAGAGTAGTAAGTAACTACTCTCTATTATCCAGCATTAAGCCCAAAAATATTGCTGACGCAAGAAAAGATGAAAGTTGGATGAAGGCAATAAATGAATAATTAGATCAGATCAAGAAAAACGAAACTTGGGAGTTAGTACCTAGACACCAAATAAAAATATAATCGGGACTAAATGGATTTTTCGAAACAAATTGAATGAAGACGGACAGGTAGTCAAAAATAAAGCAAGATTAGTATGTAAGGGTTATGCACAAGTTGAAGGCATTGACTTTGATGAAACTTTTGCACCAGTAGCTAGACTAGAGGCAATTAGAATGTTTCTGGCTTTAGTAGTCTACAAGAATTTCAAAGTTTATCAAATGGATGTGAAATCAGCATTTTTGAATGGGAAACTTGAAGAAGAGGTTTATATTGAGCAACCGAGATGGTTTCCAACTTGGTGATGATCCCAACTTGGTTTGCAAGTTGAAGAAAGCATTATATGGCTTAAAACAGGCACCCCAAGCCTGGTATGCAAGGCTAGACAACTATCTCACTCAACAAAGGTTTAAGAAAGGTATGGTGGATAGTAATTTGTATGTCAAAATAGAAAATGGGCATCTTATTGTTCTTGTTGTATACGTAGATGATATCATATTTGGCAGCAGCAAAGATGAGTCATGTAAAGATTTAGCAAATAAGATGCAGAAAGAATGTGAAATGTCACAATTTCGTGACATGTTGGAAGAGAGAAAAAAAGCAAGAAAAATTGTTGCGATTTCACGACATGTTGGAAGAGAGAGAAAAAGCGGGAAAAAGCTGTCATGATTTTGCGACATGTTGGAAAAGAAAAAGGCAAGTGGAAAAACTATCACAATTTCATGACATGTTGGAAGAGAGAGAAAAATCAGAAAAAACTATCACGATTTCGCGACATGTTGGAAGAGAACAAGGCAAGTGAAAAAACTATCGCGATTTCGCGACATGTTGGAAGAGAAAGAAAAAGCTGGAAAAACTGTCGCGATTTCGTGACATGTTGGAAGAGAAAAAGGCAAGTGGAAAAACTATCATGATTTCATGACATGTTGGAAGAGAAAGAGAAAGCAGGAAAAAGTGTCACGATTTTGTGACAATTTCGAAGAAAGAGAACAAGTAAGAAAAGTGTCACGATTTTGTGACATGTCACATTTTTGTGACAAACAAGAGAGAGAAAATAAGTTGGAAAAGTATCGCGATTTCGTGACATGTCGCATTTTCATGATAAAAGAAAGAGAGGAAGTGTACGGAAGAAAAACTGTCATGATTTCATGACAAAAGCAAAAAGCAAGACTTCGAAGCAGAAGTGTCACGATTTCGTGACATGTCGTATTTTTGCGACAAAAGAAAGAGAGGAAGCATACGGAAGCAGAAATGTCATGATTTCATGACAAAAGCAGAAAGCAAGACTTCGAAAGCAAAAGTGTCATGATTTCATGACAAAAACAAAGAAGAAGACTTCGAAGGCAGAAGTATCGTGATTTCACGACAAAAGCAAAGAAGCTAAGTACGAAAGCAGAAGTGTCACGATTTCATGACAAAAGCTAAGTTGAAAACTACGGAGGCAGAAGTGCCGCGATATCGTGACAAAAGCAAAGTCAAATTCTATGGAAGCAGAAGTTTCACGATATCGTGATAAAAGCAAAGATGAAGTATATGGAGGCAAAAATATCGCGATATCGTGACAAAAGAAAAGACAAATTTTGAGGAGGTAGAAATGTTGCGATATCACGACAAAAGAACATAGAAATTGTACGGAGGTGAAAGTGTTACAATATCACGACATGTAGTTTCATGGGCCTAAGCAAAGAAAAAGAGCAAGTAGAAAAAGTGTCGCGATATCGCGACATGTTGTATTTTTGCGGGCCAAAGCAAAGAGAAAGAGGAGAGAGAAAAGAGTGTCGCGATATCATGACATGTGTTTTCACAACAACAGCAACAAAAGAAGCTTCAGAGGCAGAAATGTCGTGATTTCATGACAGGTCATATGTGCGCAAGACAATAAGAAGAACCCAACTAAAATGAGAAGTATAACAGTGGACCGACATCTCTACAACATTTACAGGGGTAGATACATAGTGAATTCATGCAGCTAAAATATGAAGAGTGATCAAAATTCAGTGTGGTAGCTACAGGGACTATTACCGAATGAAATATTCGAGCGATGGAATTACCGAATATCTTCATGATTTGAAGCCGACTAAGACCGATGACAGCAAACTAAGATTAGGGTTTACATTTGTTAAGCAAGCCGACTAAGATTAGGGTTTTCATCATGAAATATTATTATAAAAGGAGGTCTATTTGGAGAATTGTGGTGTTGTTGCATAAGTTGTAGAATGTGTGCGAATTACGGTCGTTGGGCACAAAGAGCAAGTCGTGTCTATTCATGCTAAGTATGAAATTTGCAAAGAGAACAGAGTGTGCAAAAGGGAGAATACGATCGTGAAGTTTGGTATGTAACGAAGCAGAGTGTGCGAAGTGATTGCACAGAGAGAGCAGAGTGCACATAGAACGCAAAGGTGAAGAAGACCAATCAGGGTCTTGCAAAAGCAAAGGTATCTTACTGTCAAAATTCTAGTTTCAAGATTGAAGTCCAAGTTGGTGCTTGGCATCAAGGGTTGGTGCTCCTTCCAGTTGGTGCTGGTAAATCAGGGGTTGGTGCTCCTTTCTATTAGTACAGATAAATCAGGGGTTGGTGCTCCTTCCAGTGGGTGCTGGTAAATTGATTGTAAAGTTGGTGCTTTGCAAAGTATGGATTTGGATGGTAGTCCAAGCAGTTAATTTTTGAGGAGTAGCCACATTAGTGAACCTTGTTAAATCTTGTGTTGTGTGATACTCTTTTGTTAAACTTGTTGTATCTAGTAATAAGTTTTAATTGTTGCGGTATTAAGAGTTGTAAATTCAAGTTTAAAGAGCTACACTAATTCACCCCCCCTCTCAGTGTCATTGTAAGACTAACAGGATTTAGCAGCTATGCTATAGGTTAGGCCCTTGCATACCTATCTTGATGATTGGACTTCACTACTCATTTTAGGATAGAGCCCAATTTCAATGTACCTCATTGATTCGGCTTCACCCATCACGCATGAGACACATGGGAAAAAATGTTGAGTTTTATATCCCAAGAAATCCATCCAAATATTTTTGTGACTATAATGCTCATAATTTTCTACGCTGGTGTTATTGGTATAAGACCAAGGTCTATAAAAGTATCAATTTCGACATCAAAATCAATAGGAATAATAGGAAACCTAGTTGTGGATATCAAACCAATATCCATGTTTGTTATGGTGATTGATGTTGGAAAGAAGGAATCTTAAAATAGTTGGGAATGTGCATTGAACGAGGACCAGGAGAACGCGTGGAGCTGCAAGCACCATTCACGTGCTCCTCACCTTGAATGAGTGTAGTATCATTGTTAATATTAACATGATCAATATTTTGTACTAGTATGTCAAGTATGCTCTCTTTGTTGACAGGGTCCACCAGTTTTACCTTTGAATGGGTAGTAACTCTAGTAACTCTTGGCTAGGTGGAACTTTCTATTTTTGGGTTCGATGCGAAGGATAACTTCATTGGTCTACACCAGCATGCACTTGCCAACATCTTGAACCATCTACTCCTAAATGTACTACTAGTTTCAAAGATGTTTTCTAGTTTTTTATCCCTCATTTTATACCTCCTTTTTTGTCTAATGCTCAACTGGAAAACCCAATCATCATTGGGCATGGCAAGGCTCATGTGGCAAGATGTTTCAAGTTATAGCATGTCCATAAATGACATAGATCAAACATGAGGTTTAACTATGATGTTTTTTAAACCAATTGGTTCTTAGCTTCATGAAAGTGAAGTACAAATGTAATCAAGAAGTGTGGTGTGGTCTGGTTTATACCTATTTTTGAGTGAACTTATGTTTGGTGAGGGAAGGATGATGGCACTTATTGAACTTGAGCTTCTACAGCTTGAACCAATGGTCAAAGAGATTATGGCATCCCATGGGTTGCTAAATTTTCTAAAAATGTTTTAGGGACATGACCTAGAGCTTTCAAAGGAATTAGTTTAGACCTAGGACAACGATACTATGTCCTTGAGAGGACTTACATTTGTAGTAATAATTGATTTATTGGATGAGATAACAGAGCTTTCCAATTATGGTAAGATCATCCACTGTGACAAGCACTCGATGGCAAGGGAGCTTGTCTTCTTTTGTGATAAAGGGAAGTTCCTATCCAAGAAATATAATCGTTTCATCCATGAAGACCTCCAACCACCATGGAACCATGCCCTAGTCCCAATAATGTAGTATCTGATGATTGACGAGTCATATTCCTCTTTACAAAGCTTCCATATAGTATTTTTGAACTATCTAAAGGATGTGAAGTTGATCAATATCCTGGAATATCTTTTTTGATTGATGGAAATTCTATCGATAGCGTTTGTAAAGAGAATTTAACTTACCCAAAGCATCAAGAATTAAACATGATTATTTACAATTACATCAACCAAACCCCAAATCAAATAATGTTGATACTGGTGGCCTGATAGCAAATCCCAATCTAGAGCCCATATTTGGCTCACCTTTGGTGTTGTTGGATGCTATCCCTGAAGTTCCAATCATTGATGTTGAAGTTGGTACCCCCAGTAGGGTGAGTAAGAAGAGACTAGTAATGGGTTCCTCCTCTACTCCTAGCAAATGCTTGGCTCGGATTAATTTTTCAAATGATAAAGGTAAAAATATAATTTCTTCAAACGTATCTACAATTGATTATGCTTCTCTTGCTCACAAGATGTATAAGACTCTAGCTAGGTCATCCCTTGGTATCCTCTATATTCATACTATGGGTGACGTAGACCATATGTCTAACCTAGACAACATTATTTCATTAGCTACATAAATGCTACTAAGGGCTGGCAATATCATCAACCAGATGAAGGCCCAAAAAGTGGGCCAATCCAAGGAGGATGCTCCCAAGACAACGATGACAAGGACTATATCCTAGAATGATGCTTTGTGGCTAGTTCATTTTTTGGATTATCCCCTTCTATATGCTAACTATTATGTTTTGGTTCTTGTGTATGCCTACAGGCCTAATTATCCTATGTTGTTTGTTGTTTTTCAATTCTAAGGCCACCAAGGGTGGTCCTCCTTTTTGGGTTGTTTCGTTCTAGGTTTATCTCGCTCAAGATTTCCTTTGCAGCTTGTAAAAGGTTTTGGGTCCCTTTAAAAACCCTTTATCAATCAAAAAAATCTCTTCTCTAGTTGATCTAAACATAATTTACTCTTTAAAATTATCCTATGATATTTTTCTAGGCTACATAGAGGGAAAATTTCTAATATGTATGATCACTATAATTGAGCTAGTGCACAAACCCCAAAGGCAAAATGTAGTTAGACATATATAAAGGAAACTCAAAGGAATGTCTAATAAATTCATATATACTAATGAAGTATCTCCTACTACCTAGATATAAATATCCTCTCTTGTATCCAAGTGTCCTGATTATTTCTCTATGTAAATATTATGGCTTATCTTATTCTTCCTTTTAAATGGTATTTAGTGCATCAACAAACAAGTAAGGATTTCCCAACTGACCTAGTCTAATCCAACTACAACATAAAGAACCAATTCCTTTTTTAGTGCAATATCATCCATATTAATTTCATAGTAAATGGTTCATAGACTTCTATGTAACAATTATAGCTCATATTATCAAGTGGCATTAGCTCAACTGATTAAATTTCTCAACATTTCAAGGAGGAGATCCAAGTTCGAATATTGCCAAATGATACATGGATAATATCCAAGATTTATTGTAAAACCACTATGTGGTGATTATTTTATAGGGGTGAGACCTATTTCAATCCCATATAACCCATTAAAAAATCATTATAGCTCATATTTCTCATTATTGTACATAGTAATGTAGTGAATTAATAACTTGATAGGGGTTTTTCATCTAACCTTATCTGATCCAACTATAATATCAAGACCCAATGGTTCTTCTAGTGTAATATTAGGCATAACAGGTATGATGTGCAGATAAAAGTTATCTACTAAAAAATTTCCAGCTAATGTGTTATGTGGTTTTCTATATAAGTGGTAGTCTAGGAGTTTCCAAAAGTAAGTATAATTTTGTATGTCATATAACATCATGATTTGTTGTTTACCCTAACACTCCCTTTCCCATAATGGAATCCATACCAAATAATATGTATTCAACATTAGGTTTAATATTTTCTATTTCTAAGGGGAGTTCATAATTTTGCATGTCTAGGGGTCTATACATTTTTACACTATAAAATTTATCTCTTCCTTCTCATCAAATTTATTATAGTAAGTAAGATAATTTTTTGATATACTATAGATCCAATGGACTACCCCCATCATCAATGCATGACATAGCTTTACTATCCTATGGGTCATCCTTATGGGGTGTTCATCCCAAGAATGCTTATTAATGATTTTATATTAGATTCATAAGCTTTGGCACATATGTGAAATAGATTGGGGAACTGTTGGCATTTTTGCCACATTGGAATTTTTTTGTAGTGTGCCACATTGAAATTTCATTGTAATCATTAGTGCCACATTGGAATTTTGTTGTAATCTTTGTTCGAAAACTGTTTTTCTTTTTTAAGTGTTTTCACACATTGAACATTTTTTCCTATGGATGTAATTTTGGGTGAATTTTGGTGCAAATCTTCCTTGAAAAGAGATTAATATTAATAAATATAATTCTTGAGGTGATATTATTGTTGAAGCTACCAATTTTAAGCATGTGCTCTTTATTCCAGTGCAATATTTTTCATTTTTGAGGCATCGACCACTTCATGGGCATGCATTTCCAAGGTGCCACTATGGATATTGAAACCAGACCGATGATTTGTGTTGAAGCTTGATATGCCATGTGATAAAATCATCATTTATTTTATTTGGAATTTGCTCATTGGTTCATTTTTGTGGTCGAGGAGAAAGTTGTTTCTATTGGTGGCTGAGTGGCCGACACTTTGCCTCCACATGTATTTAATGAAAGAGGCGAAAACCTCTATAAATACTAATCAAATTCTTATTGTAAAGAAAGGTTAGATATTTTGCAAGAAAACTCTCTAAGTTCTCTGCATCAATAGAAGAGACTTGGCTTCTAAAATTTGCAAGCATTCTTATGTGTGTGATTTCCTTCTTTTTTTTAAAATCATTTCTATTTATGCTCATGCTCTTGCTGTTAAGTTTTGAATTCAAACGTTGCTGGTTAGTGAGTAGATTTTAAAATGCGATCCAGGGGTTATCTCTACAAATATGTGAGTTAAATTCTATTGCTTTCCTTTTATTATATGCTGTTATAAAACTTGGTGGAATTTTTGCTGTTAGTCTGGCCCAAATTCTACACTTCGACCTATGGCCATATTTCCCTTTCTTTCAGTTATTTTTCAATTTATTTCTTGCATCCCTAGTCTTCAAACAATGTAGAATTTAGTAAGGGAGCCAGCCCTCTCTGGAGATCGGTTCGAAGGAATTTTCTTTTTCCCTCGACCTTTCAATGTTGGCCGAGTCTAGGGTGCACAAGTGATGAAATCTTGTACTTAGGCAGATTTGTGATCAACAGGAACTCCCAAACTTGGGACACTAAAAACTAACCTAGTCCTAATGACCAAATTCTATTTATAATCCACAAGTCACTTAGGTCCACAAAATTATACGTATGTTTAGATTCCTTACTCAATTCTACTCCTAAGTGTTCTTATTTTCCCTCTATTACCTTGTCATAAGAGTCCTTATATAGAATCTTAAATATGTATTTTCTATTTAATTGCTTTTGGAAGTTTGTGTGCTAAAAATACCAACTTATATCTATGGGATCCTTGATTGTTCTTTACTAGGCCTTACCTCTTATGATTGATTCAATTGTCACTACTAGTAGTTTGTTGATGTCATTAGTACCTCTGAATTAGCTATTTTTGGTGTTATACCACTACTCAATGCTCTCTAATGATCAATATATCTTCACCTTTATGTATGTGTCTACTATCCAAAAATACTATAATTTTTCTAGCTCCATGAAAGGAGTAATTTGTCATTCACTATAATATCATTTAATAATAATTTACAAATTTCTTGACTTGGGGAAATTTTAGTTTCGTTTCCCTTTATTTCTTGAGGGAAAATAAATATTTTCTTATAATAACGAATCACCATTTCAAGCACTAAAATTTGCTAGTCATATTCATAGAAATTCCATCTCAATGCATTATATGGTTTTGTATCAATAACTTATTTTGCAATTGGGTGAATCAACATTAACTATTGATGGTGAATCAACATAAACCTAACTTAGGTGGCTTGCTAATTTCTTAACAATCTAGATAGCATAGATATATTTCAATTCTATACCTTACCAATGAATCAAGGTTAGTAGTACCTTCAGTAGTGGGTTAAACAATGGCTCATGTTTCTTGGGACTTGTATAATTCCTCCATTATTTTACTCTAGCTTAATAATTACTTAAGTATACCCTTTGGGCTATGAAACCCCTTGCCCTTCTTATGCTAAGTGCTTAAGCAATTTTTCTATGATTAGAGGTATCTTTTTAGATTCCATGACCATAAAAAAAATTATTTTTTTCATTCTCAAATGGATATGCCTCAAAATTTGGGTTTATTGACCAAATTTAAAGTAGCAACTATATAGTTTATAAAATATATAGGGTGTTATTTGGATTATATTATGTTGAGTAATATTACATTATTTGGTACATGCTAATGTACCCTCATGGTACCTTCATGGTACAATTATAAATTTGTAATAGATTAGGGTTGAGTCTATAGTTTAAGTGATTTATATTTCCTATTTTATTTAAGTATCAATGTGCAGGAAATGCACAAGTATCATGCAAGAGTGCAATATGTAAGAAATACACATGTCATGTAATTTAGAGTGCAATAGTAGATTGAGAGACTGTGCACAAGTTTCATGTATGTAAGAGTGCAAATATGTAATGTGAGGATGTGCACAAGTGTCTTAGATTAGGAGTGCATGTAGAAGTGTAAGAGTCATGTAGATGTGTGCAAGTATCATAGATTCAAGTGTCCATGTAAGAAGAAAGTGAAGAGTCTAGTATGCAAGTGGCAAGATAATAAGCCAACATTCATGGGACTTGTCATATGGAGAGAAATAATCATGTACTTGAAGAGTCATATTACTATGGCTATATTATGGATATAATACTCCATAAGAAAGTGATTAGAATAACAAATTATTGAGTTGTAAGTGGAAGAAAAGGAATAAAGCTTGTATATATATTTTGAGTAATTAATATTGTAAGTTTTCTTCATGCATAGTTCATGAATGATTTAGGCCATTTACATTCATATTTGATTATATAAGTGAATGTTATTTTTAGTATTATATAGGCCTTGATATACATATTAACTTGCTTATATATATTCTACTCTTCATGATTGATATTTTGACTGGACCTATGTTATTATATGGTAGTAAGGCTTAAAAATACAACAATGGTATTAGATCTATCACCCAACTCTGTCCATTTTAATAGAGTTATTTTATTAGCCACCATTATCAATATTTAACTTTATCCATTTTTGATAAAGTTAATTTAGAGTTTGTCCACTTTGAAGGCAGTGTAGACTTGGACTCTATTTTTAAAGTCCTGGTTGAGTAGATATTGAGGAAACAAGGAATAGTCACCTTGATTTGGATGCTAGGGTATTTCCACTTGGTTGAAGGAAAACTAGTGAAGGATAGGAATCAAATATATTGATAGGAAAGGACCAAATTAAGAGAAAATTTGGACATTTGGTAGAGGAACCTAGGAGAAAATTTGGTCATTCGAGGATATTTAAAGTTACCTTGACATTGATATTGGGTTCTCTAGCAAGGAGGAGAATCATATTTAGTTCTTAGGTGTGACCTAATACATTGCAAGAAGTATTATTATAGATAAAAAGAAGGAGTATTATTGCTGTAAGAGATTGAGAAGCATTATAGCTTCCTACAAATATAGAGAAGCATTTTAGCTTCTAAGGTTAGTGAAGAGCATCATAAGCCAAGATAAATAGGAGAATTTTAGCTACCATAAATAGTGGAGTAGTATTCACCAAGGATAATACTTAACCAAAGTATTCTAAGATATAGGCCATACTATAGAGGTCAATATTGAGAAAGAAGCTTGCAATAACAAAATTAGTTGAATAAAAAATCATTGTTAGGAATCAAGCACTAGCAAAGGTGCTATATTTCATACAAAGGAATTAAGTGCTAACACAACACCCAACTAAGCATTAATAAAAGGTGCTACTTTTTAGAATATTCAAGTTCTAGCAAAGAACTTAGGAAAAGAGCTAGTAGAGGTGCTACCATTGAAAGTAAGAAGCACTAAAAAAGTGTTTTTTAAGAGAATAAGAAGACTATAAGTGCTTATTAAAGTTGTTAGCAACCAAGGAATTAGTCTAATATCTAATGGAATAGAGTTTTATCAAGGTGTCAATAGACTAAGTGTAAAATCTAGATGTTAGCAGCATAGTCAAAGCACTATTTAGGCACAAGTGGAACAGAGTAGACACTTCTTGATTAGAACAACACAACATCAATAGAACATCATAATATTATAATATTAAAAGAAAAATATTAACAAAGTGATAAAAGGATATTTGAGATAACAAAATGTTGGAAGACAACAAGAAAGAGGTGAGACCAATGCTAATAGAACACTAAGATTCTCTAGAATGAAACAAAGAGTAATGCTAGATTTTAAGCATCAATAAGAGCATGTAGAAGTGCTTTCATAGTGATGAATATATACAATGACTTATCATAGATAAAAGACAGTTTTATCATAACAGAGTTGGAATATTTAATCTAGTGCTCAATGTCCTACAAAAATTTAGAAATTGAATGCTCAATATTCATTATTCAACATAGCATCCAAGGAGTCTAATAGAGATGTTTGAAAACCTCTATTAATCAACATAGGAGACTAGCAAAATGCAACACAATATTACTTCCAAGCAAGCATCTGAAGCATTATACAAGAAAGTGGAAAAGAAATATTTGAGCATTGGAAGAAACACTTGACAAATACAATAAGATATTCACCAACTAGGTGATGTCAATACATTACTTATTTTCACTACATAATTAGGTTTTCTTGGTGAGAAATTTATTCAAAATATTTTTTTGAAATAAATCAAATGTAGATATTTGTTTTAGAGGCTATTTTTGAGTTCTAATTTTTGGTTTATTAGATATGGAGCGATAAGGATTACTACATAGAATTAATAATTAAAAGTTTTTTTAATTATTTGAAGATTATTAAAGTTTTTGAGTGATTAGATATTGAAGGAGTTAAAAGGTGTTAAGTTTTTAAAGTTTTTGAAATTTAGGGATTTTGTAATTTGAAACTATTTAAAGATTTGAAATATTTAAATCTTTAAATTTTTTAAAATTTGATTTTTTGTAAATTTAATATATTAGTGAGTTAAAAGGTTTCTTACATCAAAGTTTTAGAAAATTAAAATTTCCAAAAATCATATTTGAGTTATTTTTTAATTTGGGAAATATAAGGTTTTCAACTTCAAAGGAATGAAATTGCAAACTTTGACCATTATTGAAGGAAATCTAAAGTCCATAATGAGAAAAGAGATATTAGAAATTATAACATCTGGCATTGAAAAATTGATTGAAAAATCTAAGGAAGAGCTAGATATGATAGTACAATTCATCTATAGAGAAGCTATGGATGAAAATTTTAAGATACTTAAATATTATCTACATCCAAAATTTGTTGGAGCAATTGATAATTCAAAGGATGATATTATGATACCTTGGGATATAGGTAGCATAATGTATATGGAATTTCCTTCACTTGAACTTCATAAAGATGAAAAAATAAGACAAAAGGAGTTAATTGAAACTCTAAGCAAGAAAGTAGAAATTGATACAATTGAATCAAGTGAATCATCTCTAAAAACAATGTTTTATTCTTCATGCAATATTGACATTCCAAGTTCATCTAATTTAGGAAATTATTATGATTCTCTAAGTGAATGTTTAGAAGTTACAAGACAATATCAAGATTATAAGAAAACTAAACCAAATGAAGCACATGATTCAAATGTCAAAGATAAGGATAAAGTTCAAGCTATTTGTGCACATGAATTAGAAGTACATGAACCAACGATCAAAAAAGAAGTTCAAGTAGTTTGTGAGTTGGATGAAAATTTTGAAGAATCAATGAATGAGGATAAGGAATAATGAGGAGCATAACTCAAAGAAGTTGAAGAAGATTCTATATAAGAAGAGGTTCATCAAAAATGCAAGCTCAATTGAATATCAAAGACAAATACGAAGACCAATTATACTAAAGTCTTCAATAATCAAATAATGTAATACATGGGGATGTTGAGGAATATCACATTATTTGGTACATGCTAATGTACCCTCATGGTACAACTATAAATATGTAATATATTAGGGTTTAATCTATATTTTAGGTCATTTATATTTCCCCTTTTAGATAAGTGTCAATCTACAAGAAATACAAAAGTGTCATGTAAGAGTACAATGTGTAGGAAATGCACATGTCATGTAAGTTAGAGTGCAAGAGTATATTGAGAGAATGTGCACAAGTGTCATGTAGATAAGAGTGCAAATATGTAATGTGAGGATGTGCACAAGGGTATTAGATTAGTAGTGCATGTAGAATTGTAAGAGTCATGTAGATGTGTGCAAGTTTCATAGAGTCAAGTGTCCATGTAAGAAGAAAGTAAAGAGTCTAGTATGTAAGTGGTAAGATGATAAACCAAAGGTCATGAAACTTTTCATATGGAGAGAAATAGTTAAGTACTTGAAGAGTTACATTACTATGGATATATTATGGATATAATAATTTATAATAATGTAATTCAGATATTAGATTACTGAGTTGTAAGTGGAAGAAAAGGAATAAGCTTGTATACAAAATTTGAGCAATTAATATTGTAAGTTTTCTTCATGTATAGTTCATGAATGATTTAGGCCATTTACATTCATATTTGATTATATAAGTGAATGTTATTTTTAGTATTATATAGGCCTTTATATGCATATTAATTTTTCATATATTATTCTACTCTTCACTATTGATATTTTGACCTTTAATATTATGGCTATTTTATATTGGGACCTATGTTATTTTGTGGTAGTAAGGCTAAAAAATCCAATAGATTATGTATTTGTGAGAATTCTTCTACCCACTAGAGCCATTTAATTTATCCTTAAGGTGTTATCAATTGAAATGATGGTGCTACACCTTTGGTTGCATTAATAAGTCTCTTCTCAGACATATCTAACACTTTTCTCGACTCCTTATTACTTCCTTGACATGCATATATCATTTACCAAACACATTCTAGAAAAGTGGGAGCACACTCATCACATGGATGTCTATTGGGTGTGTGGCCCACTATATTATTCTATTAATCATATATATAGCTAATGGGTCATCTATTTATGTTGATATCACATTAATAACAATTTCAATGTCAATCCTACCTTTTTCCTTTCACCAACCTCACTTACTTTAACTTTTCATGGCTAGAGATGATGTGGAGCCATGGATTCATTGGTCTTGATCACTAACCATTTGGAGGGGCCCATGTTCCTTTGGAATTTCTAAGAGGGTCTACTAAATTCTTTCTATTACTTGTATAATTATGACATAATATGGGATATGTGGATTCCTCGTGTGGGAAAATTATTCCTTCAAATACTTTATATATTTTGAACTAATTGACCTCATCAATTAGCTATTATAAGCATTATACATGGGCTGATGTATAAAAGTGATGCCAAAACCTCATATAGCTATCATAAAAATTCTTAATTAGTGAACCACCTTTTAGTTGATTTGGATATCCCCTTCACCTTTTATATGCACTAATCAATCTTATATGACATCACTTCTACCTCACATTTATTGGATTTCACAGAAATTTATAGTAACAAATAGAAGTAATCCATTCAATCAATTCTTAAATAGAAGTAATACACAAATGATGAGTGACTTTGAGGACCATAAATAATCACTATGTTAACTATGGATAAGAAACACAACACTAATAAAATGGACAGAATGGCTATGGGGTATTAATATTAATAACAAAACCCCTAAATATAAGTGAACCTAAGTTGACATAATAATGTGTTCCTATTGGACTTCTTAGATGTTTCCCTGAAGCTATTCGTTGGCAGTGCTGGAGGTAGTTTGGGATTTCTAGCTGCATCCTTTTAGTCTAGGATGACCTGTGTATAACGCTTGCATCTGGTTTTCCCTATGGCTCCTTCCTTTTGGGTTCCTTGGGAAATTTCCCATATCTTTCCTATGGTTTGTTGGTCTATGTTTGTTGCTTCCTTTGCTTTTACTAGCATCTTCATAGGTTCCTCTCTTCACTACAAGAGGATTTTGTGGCCTGTGGAGATCCTCAGTTTGTTGTTCCACTTTCCATACCTATGAGTGATGTAGTTTCAACACAGTTCATTTGATCTTCTAGCATCCTTGCTCATTTCCCATCCTTTCTTAAGCAGGATTTTTTGTGTTCATAGTTTCTCTGCTCCACCCTGTGGTGAAGGGTGGTTTTTTGTAAACCTTCTAGTTTTTCAATGTTTCCCTGTCAGTTTGTGGTTTCTCCCCAACATGGTTTTGTGGACTCATATTATTTATTTTCCCGATTCTTGGGCTATTTAAATTTCTATGTATTGGTAGGAGTGTCTTTTCTATAAGTTTCCTACTTTTTTGTTCAAATGCTAGGTAAGAGTTTTTTCAATTTGCTTGGTTGGGCAGGAGTTTTAAAATTCAATTTTTACCACCTTCTCTTTTTCCCATTGGGTGGACTTTTCAAATTTGCATTTGGGCATGTTTCCCACTTCAGAAATCCTGTCATGTTTCCTACTTTCATTTCCTTTCTTGGATCTTGTTTCATTTCCTAGATCCTATCCTTAGGTCCATCCTTGGGCCTTTCCTATTGGTCATCCTTTGGCCTTGCTTGAAGTCTTTTGACTTTTTGTAATCAGGTTTTGGGTCCCTTGATAAAAACCCACTTTATTTTAATTTAACCTATCAAAAAAACAATGGTATTTACAATAATTATAAGTTATAGATTATGTTTAACCATAACCAGATTAACCATGGACAATAGGGTATACATAAATAATAATTAAAAATATAATCATTTGATTGTTTGTAGGCCTATACAACAGTGTATTATAAAATTATCGACCTTGCATATAAGTTAGATTATAACTTTCAACACCCCTCATAATCTAAACTAAGGGGTCAAAAATAGAAGAAACTAGTTACAATAGCATCTTATCTCACATCATAGATGCTCTAGTGGGCCTCTACAGTTTAGGAAAAAATAGTTGAATCCTTGTCATCATCCAGAATTCTACTTATGTGTAGATGCCCTTACACTCTCATAGAAACCTTGTCATGGTAGGTCATAGTCAACAAAACCAATATTAGATAATCTTGCATATATACAAAGAACACCTCCTTTATAACTCCATATGAGGAAGGCAAGCCAATAATATTTCCTCTTAGAAGTTGTTCTAATATTCTATAGTCTCATAAGGAAATACTTAAAAGTATTACCTTCCATTTTACAATACTTATCCTTGGAAATTTCAACTTGCCCTTGCACTAATTGATTATAATCATCAAAAAAGGATTTGGATGAACTTTTTTATTAGAATATGCATTATGAATTCAAAATGGGACAGATAAAATATAAGAGAGAAGAGATCATGAATGGTTATATATTCATGCATAGAATGAACCAGTAACCCAAGCATTTGATGGAAAGAGGAGGGATTGATAAGAGCACATTATGAATCCTTTTTTTATGTTCCTCTAAGATACCCTATAACTACTTCTAATGCTATAATTCTAATTGTCTCTCCTATGAATATGGACCAAAGATTCAAATTGCATAGTTATTGATCAAATATCTGCCTAATCATACAAACCTACATTTTTGCCCCCTAGACATGGCCAACATTTAAAGGATGGAGGAAAGGAATGTCCTCCATGCTAATATCCAGAGAGGGTTGGATCCCTTACTAAATTCTAAACAGGTTTAAGGCTAGAGTTGCAAGAAATAAATTGGAAATGATGGAAAGAGATGGGAAATATGGCCACAGGTCGAAGGTGTAGGATTGGGGACAGACTAGCAGCAGGAATTCCACTCAAGAATTGAAGTAGCATGTAATAAAAGAAAACAATAGAATTTACTTACAACCTTGCAGATACAACCTCCAGGATCACATTCCAGAACTCGCTCCCTTACCAACAATGTTCAAACTTAGATGCAGAATTTAAACTTAACAACAAATAATGAATATGAGTGTAAAATAGAAATGCATAAAAAAATAAAATAAAATCACACACAAGATCAGTTGCAAATTCAGAATCAAAGTGAAGAACACAAGCTTATACTGAGAGGGGGGGGTGACCAGTATAAGACCTCTTTTTACTTTTTCCTTTATACTTCAAAACAGTAAAGCAATATACCCAAAGCAATATCAAAGAAATGCACAAAATCATCCACAAAGTGACACCAATTTTAACGTGGTTCACCTAGAATGCTCAGGCTACGTCCACAAAACTTTTCTCTAAAAGTTATCTCAAAGTTCTTTTGGAAACCTTCCCAATTACAATGTTTATGAGCCTCGGCCCAAAGGAGACACCTTCCCCCAATATGAATTTATGAGCCTCTGCTCAAAGGAGATACCTTCCCCTCTGCTCTGGAAATGATCCCTCAAAAGATCAACTGCCTCTACCTCTTGCCAACACATGGAACTCCTTTCCATCGAAGACCTCTTGTCCTCAATGCTTAGCCTAAGAGACCTCTACCTTCTATGATCACGTCCACAGCAGCTTAGCTACCTGTACCAAACACAGTCAGTCGGTCTAGTACAAGTCTTCCTCTGTCTGTCAGATCTGTCCAAATCTTTGAACAAATCAATCCTCTACACACAAGCCTTCTCAAAGACTTGCCAAATCTGTCCTCAGGTTCTTCTCAAAGAACCAATGCACCTCTGTCCTCAAGTTCTCTAATAGAACTCTCAAAAACTTAGCTCACAAGTCCTCTGCTAGGACCTGTCCAAATCTGCTCACAAGTCCCCATCGAAACCTATCCAAAACCTCAGCAAGCTCACCAAGAAAAACTTGCTTAGCATAAACCCACAAAGAGAATTGTTAGAGACCCAATGTGATTCATAAACCTCATAGAAGCATAAAGAGAATTGTTAGAGACTCAATATGTTCTATACTTAACTCCCAATCTCAATCTCAAATCTCATAGAAACATAAAGAGAATTGTTAGAGACCCAATATGTTCTATACTTAACTCCCAATCTCAATCTCAAAAGAATAAGATAGGTGTAGTATGCTTTTCTCAAGAATATGAAACACAACCCAACAATTGCCAACCATGCAATATCTCATATAACAATGATACTTATATTCTTTTCACCAACAACTAGGGTTTCATCATCTCAATGCAAGTAGCAAGACTTACTAACATAAACCCTAGTGTAAAAATGCTTCCTCTTCCTCAACCAGAATTATGCATTCACCCAAAAATTCATCAATGACTTTAATGCATAAACAATCTTCAATATCCAGAAAATAATATTTACACCAAAAATACCTAGTAGACAACCTTTTCACTCCAAACTCAATTTCAGAAAATATACCATAAACAACATACATGGAAGAAGTTGCCCATACCTTTACTTTGATGAAGAAGGAGAACTCAAAATCTATCACAACACTAACTCTCAATTTGCCACCAATTAGAGTTAGCAACTATACAATAATACACAATAATAAAGATCCAAAATAACACCTTATTTCTCCAACTTAGTAAAAACCACCAAAAGTATAATATACATACAAAGTAAAACCTCTTTACACCTTATTACTCCACATAAATATTAAACATCAATAAAACAATGTCAAAGCAAATATGATACCTTAACCTTATACCTCCCACGCATTCACAGCCACTATCCTTTGCACACCGCGACCAAAATAAAATTACCAACGAAGAGAATCGAACTCGGCACCTCTGCCTTCTAGCGCTTTCACTTAAATTCCACCACCGTTGGGTCACAAGTGCCCAACGAAGTAATACAACGCTGCTCTCTATTTTATCTTCCTTTGACGCCAAGAATCTGGAAAACGTAAACGTCTTCCATAAGCCACATGCAAACTGGTGAGCGTTGTCCAAAACGTAAGTCACTGAATGCTTGCATTAATCATCTCATAGCACAGTCTAAAAAACGTAGTTCAGGTGCAATTGCCAATCCACTATCGTCAAGCAAAAAGGTAAGGATGCAGCCCAAGCTCAAATCCAAGTATGCCAAGCACAGTTTCCAAGACACAGAACAAGCACGATTTCAAAGACGTCAATTGGAGATTCGAAGACACAGAGCAAACTCAAATTGAAGACACCAAGCGCTATTCGAAATATATAGAGCAAATGCAAATCGTAGATGCCAAGCACAAATCGAAAGATATCGAGCAAATGCAAATCACAGACGCCAAGCGCAAATCGAAAGATACAGAGTAAACACAAATCGCAGATGACAAAATTAATCGGAGGTGCTCACTTTAGAAAATCATCCCCACTTATATAGCCATTTTTCCTTAACTGTTTGATGTCGGCGCTCCTTCAACGATGGCAACATATCGGCGAAAGAATTATTTTTTCTTCCATCGCTTAAGGGTTGAAAGACCCTTTAATAATAATTAAAATAATTATTATTATTATTTTATTAATAATAAATTAAACTTGGACCTTTGACAAATGTTTGAGTTAATTTAATTATTAATAATAAACATCGACCTTTGCATTAAGTTAAGCTTGGTTTTAATAAAAACCCTTAATGAGTCCAAATGGTTTTAAGAAAAACCTTTAACCTTGTCACCATGGTTTTAATAAAAACCCTTTAACATAATGAAGCTTCTCAAGATATTCTTGACATCACACTCTTTTTGATATCAACACAAAAATGCCTTTTGACATCAATGACAACTTATAAATTTGAGCAAAGGCAATGTACCCAAAGTACCCAAAATTTCCAACAATCTCCCCCTTTGTCATTGATGGCAAACCTTTACTGAAAACACTTCTCAAGAGCCAAAACTGAAACCAACTGTGCTAACAACTGAGAATCTTCCTTTGAAGTTTTTCTCCCCCTGACTTGAAGCTTTCCTCTTCACTTTGAAGCTCTCCCCCTTTGTCATCAATGGCAAAGGGCCACCTTTGGGGCTCGGGACTAAGAATTAGCCTCTTAGCTTAGTCCCTCCCCCACCTCCTGATGAGGTGATTAATTTTGGGGTGGGAGTAAAACTCCCATTAGGCACTGATCATCATCAGCGTCTATAACTTCCTTGTCGGGCCTTCTCTTGAACTCTTTGTCCATATTCCTATTCCTATCACTGTTCTTGTTCTTGTTCTCATCCCTGTTTTTATCCATGCCTTGATCCTTGGACCTAATCATGCCACTATTCTTGTTCTTGTATTCTAGAATTTCAGCTCTACACTTGTCTAACTGTGTGACCTTCATTGTTGCACTTATAACAAGTAACAATGTTATTTCTTTTAGGCATACCTGTTCTTTGGATCCACCAGTTCTGACCAAACCTGTTCTGACAAAACTTGTTCTGACCAAACCTGTTCTGGCTAAACCTGTTTTGACCAAACCTGTTCTGACCAAACCTGTTCTAACCAAACCTGTTCTGACCAAACCTGTTCTGACCAAACCTGTTCTGATCAAACTCGTTCTCGATATTTGCCTTGCAATAAAGCGCCTTGTGCCCAAGCTGTTGACAAGAGTAGCAATACCCTTGAAAGAAATTACCACATCTGAAACTGTCATTTACCTTCTTCACTTGAGCCATGCAATGTGAAGCTATGTGACCAAACCTGTGACAAGCAAAAAATTTGCCTTGAAACTTTCCTTTATTTGACCTCTTAGGTTTTGAAAACTTCTTCTTCTCATTCTAAATTTTGTTTTCTGTTTTTGTGCATCTATCATTTAAGGACTCATGATCTGAAATACTTTCCCCATCAGAACTCTCTTCCTTTTGGAGTCTCTTACTAGACTCTCCAACTTGTTCCTTGTGAGGCTTAACAAAACCAAGGCCTGTTTTATCTATTGTCTTTCTTTGACCTTTGATGAGAGACTTAACATTTTTGGAGCTATCTTGAAACCTGTGAAGCTTATCCTTGTACCCTTTAGTTTCCTCTTTCAAAGAAGCAATTTTCTATTCTAACTCACTATACTCAAGAACCGTAGACTCTAATTCATCCTTGAGTTCTTGTGTCTTAGCTATAGAGAAATCAAGACTTTCCATAAGATCATCTCTCTCCATACAAAATTCATCCAACTTATCCTTGAGTCTAGCATTCTTCTTTCTTTCCTTTTTCAAAGCACTAAGAGCACCAATAAGTTCACCTTTAAGATCTACTTCACCTTCCTCTATATGTTTGCTTTTAGAATCATCAAAGCCTTTTTCAGATTTCTTATCACTAGAGGTGCTACCCTTTTCAAAAACCATACATGCATCTTCCTTATAGTTTTCTGAAGCATCCTCATACATACTAGAAACCAAATCATTATTTGTGCAATCATCCTCAAGGTGACCAAAATTTCCACATCTAAGACATTTCATGATAATGAATCTATGTTTTGGTTCTTCCTCTTTTTTTGATATGAACAACATCTCATTTTCATTATCACTTGAAGAACTTTCACTATCACTACTAGAACACTTACTTACTTTGTCTAGGTAGAAACTCTTCTTGTGTTTGTGAGAATACCTCTTTCCTTGATTGTTGTGCTCATATTTGTTTTTCCTATGATGCTTGTGCTTTTCAGAATCCTTGCTCTTACAGTCCTGTTTATCTTCATCACTTTCATCCTTGGCAATGATACGATCAGTAGTATAATGAACAAACTTTCCACAATTGAAACATCTTACATTTTTCATATTTTTGTGCTTTCTAGAGAACTTGCCTTTCTTGCTGTAATATGCCTCTTCATCATTAGAAGACTCATCACTCTCTTGAAGCTGTTTACCTTTGGATTTCTTGGTAGCCTTGAAAGTTGCCTCTTTCTTGACATCACCCTTCACTTGAGTTCTTAACTCAAATGCTGCAAGTATACTATGGAGCTCATCCTTTTTCAACTTATCAAACTCTTTAGCTTCCTCAATAGCAAAAATCTTTTCACTAAATCTATTAGGAAGAGATCTTAAAATCTTATCACAAACATCATTTTCAGCAAGCTCAAGACCTAAGTCTTTCATGGAGTTAACAACCTCATCCATACGAAGCATATAGTCACTAATATTTTCATCATCATTCATCTTGAGTTGTTCAAACATACCTTTGAAGTGTCTCAACTTTGCCTTTCCGACATTTGTATCACTCGTATGAACCACCTTCAATTGATTCCACATTTCACTAGCTGTCTTGTAGTGAATCACTTTGGTGAGATCTGCTTTCTGTAAGACTTTTAGGATTGCATTCATTGCTTTTGAATTGATGTGATGTAGGAGTCTTTCTTCTTTAGTATAAGGACCATGTTTAGTAATAGTGTACTCATCTTCAATCACTTCCCAAACCTCATTCCCAAGTGCCATTAGATGAACCTTCATCCTTGCACTCCAAAGACCAAAATCTGACCCATCAAGAATAGGTCTTTGCATTGCCACTTGAATTATCCATTGTGTTCTTTACTAGCTTTTCCTTCAAGTTGTTAAACTTTTCGAAGGCATCGGCTCGATACCAATTGAAAAACACAAGCTTATACGAGAGAGGGGGTGAACAGGTATAAGACCTCTTTTTACTTTTTCCTTTATACTTCAAAATAGTAAAGCAATATACCCAAAGCAATATCAAAGCAATGCACAAAATCATCCACAAAGTGACACCAATTTTATCGTGGTTCACCCAGAATGCCTGGGCTACGTCCACAAAACTTTTCTCTAAAAGTTATCTCAAAGTTATTTGGGAAACCTTCCCAATTACAATGTTTATGAGCCTCGGCCCAAAGGAGACACCTTCCCCCAATCTGAATTTATGAGTCTCTGCTCAAAGGAGATACCTTCCCCTCTACTCTGGAAATGATCCCTCAGAAGATCAACTGCCTCTACCTCTTTCCAGCACGTGGAACTCCTTTACACCGAAGACCTCCTGTCCTCAATGCTTAGCCTAAGAGACCTTTGCCTTCTATGATCACGTCCACGATAGGCTCAGCTACCTATACCGGATACTGGTCAGTTGGTCTAGTACAAGTCTTCCTCTGTCTATCAGATCTGTCCAACTCTTTGAACAAATCAATCCTCTACACACAAGCCTTCTCAAAGACTTGCCAAATCTGTCCTCAAGTTCTCTGATAGAACTCTCAAAAACTTAGCTCACAAGTCCTCTGCTAGGACCTGTCCAAATTTTCTCACAAGTCCCCACCGGAACCTATCCAAAACCTCAGCAAGCTCACCAAGAAAAACTTGCTTAGCATGAACCCACAAAGAGAATTTTTAGAGACCCAATGTGATTCATAAACCTCATAGAAGCATAAAGAGAATTGTTAGACTCAATATGTTCTATACTTAACTCCCAATCTCAATCTCAAATCTCATAGAAACATAAAGAGAATTGTTAGAGACCCAATATGTTCTATACTTAACTCTCAATCTCAAAAGAATAAGATAGATGTAGTATGCTTTTCTCAAGAATATGAAACACAATCCAACAATTTCCAACCATGCAATATCTCATATAACAATGATACTTATATTCTTTTCACCAACAACTAGGGTTTCATCATCTCAATGCAAGTAGCAAGACTTACTAACATAAACCCTAGTGCAAAAATGCTTCCTCTTCCTCAACCAGAATTATGCATTCACCCAAAAATTTATCAATGACTTTAATGCATAAACAATCTTCAATATCCAAAAAATAAGATTTACACCAAAAATACCTAGTAGACAACCTTTTCACTCCAAACTCAATTTCAAAAAATATACCATAAACAACATACATGGAAGAAGTTGCCCATACCTTTACTTTGATGAAGAAGGAGAACTCAAAATCTGTCACAACACTAACTCTCAATTTGCCACCAATTAGAGTTAGCAACTATACAATAATACACAATAATAAAGATCCAAAATAACACCTTATTTCTCCAACTTAGTAAAAACCACCGAAGTATAATATACATACAAAGTAAAACCTCTTTACAACCTTATTACTCCACATAAATATTAAACATCAATAAAACAATGTCAAAGCAAATATGATACCTTAACCTTATACCTCCCGCGCATTCACAGCCACTATCCTTTGCACACCGCGACCAAAAGAAAATTACCAACGAAGAGAATCAAACTCGGCACCTCTGCCTTCTAGCGCTTTTGCTTAAACGCCACCACCGTTGGGTCACAAGTGCCCAATGAAGTAATACAGTGCTGCCCTCTCTTTTATCTTCCTTTGACGCCAAGAATCGGAAAACGTAAACGTCTTCCACAAGCCACATGCAAACTGGTGAGCGCTGTCCAAAACGTAAGTCACTGAATGCTTGCATTAATCATCTCATAGCACAGTCTAAAAAATGCAGTTCAGGTGCAATTGCCAATCCACTACCATCAAGAAAAAAGGTAAGGATGTAGCCCAAGCTCAAATCCGAGTATGCCAAGCATGGTTTCCAAGACACAGAACAAGCACAATTTCAAAGACGTCAATCGGAGATTCAAAGACACAGAGCAAGCTCAAATCGAAGACACCAAGTGCTATTCGAAAGATATAGAGCAAATGCAAATTGCAGATTCCAAGCACAAATTGAAAGATATCGAGCAAATTCAAATTGCAGACGCCAAGCACAAATCAAAAGATACAGAGTAAACACAAATCGTAGATGACAAAATTAATCAGAGGTGCTCACTTTAGAATATCATCCCCACTTATATAGCCATTTTTCCTTAACTATTTGACGTTGGCGCTCCTCCAACGATGGCAACATATCGACGAAAGAATTCTTTTTTCTTCCGTCGCTTAAGGGTTGAAAGACCCTTTAATAATAATTAAAATAATTATTATTATTATTTTATTAATAATAAATTAAACTTGGACCTTTGACAAAGGTTTGAGTTAATTTAATTATTAATAATAAACATCGAACTTTGCATTAAGTTAAGCTTGGTTCTAATAAAAACCCTTAATGAGTCCAAATGGTTTTAAGAAAAACCTTTAACCTTGTCACCATGGTTTTAATAAAAAACCTTTAACATAATGAAGCTTCTCAAGATATTCTTGACATCACACTCTTTTGATATCAACACAAAAGTGCCTTTTGACATCAATGACAACTTATACATTTGAGCAAAGGCAAAGTACCCAAAGTACCCAAAATTGCCAACACAAAGTATCTTCTATTGATGCAAAGAACTTGAATAGTTTTTCTACAGAATGTCTAACCTCCTTTTACAATGGAAATTGATTAGTATTTATAGAGGATTTCACCTCTTTCATTAAATACACATGAAGACAAAATGCTCACAGATCAGGAACCTTGGTGAGACAATTCCTCCTTGAAGTCATTGAAAATATTTCTTTTGAGGCGGTGATCCAGATTTTAAGGAAATTCTTCTGGAAAATAGGTATTTTTGGGTATCGATGCATGGAAAACTGCAAGGCTTGGTCGTTGACTTGGTACATTCGCCATCCTCAAAAATATGCTTCTGCTTGGAAATCATGAAAATCGCCTTGCACCTTTAATATTGCTGCTCTCTTTGCTCGAGATCCACAACCTGAGTTACTCTTCACCACAAACATTTAATGTTCTTCATTTGCCTACCTTGGGTGCTCTTGAAATTCTTTGACATTATTGATAGCAAAATTTGCCCGAACTTAGCAGTAAGCGAATCACATATTTACTCTTTTCATCATATTCTTTGGTGAAGAGGGCACCCCTGACTTAATAGCAATCAACCCTTTTTACTCTAGGTGAAAGCACTTTTAGCAGCTTCCTTAAACTCTACGTTCACCCCCAAAAGAGGTGAAAGAGGTTGTCACCTTCCTCTTGGGGTGAATGCAAAGTTGACTTTTCAAAGTCGCTTCAACCCTTTGACTCTTCCCCGCTTTACCATTCATGGTGCGTTCACCCTCGAGAGGGGCGAATGGAGCTTTCGCCCCTCAACCGGGGTGAACGCGAAGTTGAATTTTCAAAGTCACGCTTTTAAATACGTTCACCCCAACTTGGGGCGAACGCACCTTCTTTTGAAAGTTGCCAATTTTTGCTAAGTTTTACCATGCTCTAAAGAACTTTCATCGATTACGCCTTCAACTGGCCAATGTGTTGGGTGAGCGCATTTCTCCATATTTTCGAGGACATTCACCCCAAAGTGGGGTGAACGACTCGTTCACCCCCACTCTGGGGCGAACGAGTTTTAAGTGCCTTTTAACTTCGGCCCAACTCCGACACTTATCTAATTTTTGAAAATTCATTGTTTAATTTCTTCTTTCACCCCAATGAGGAACGCAAAGGACTTTCACCCCTTACTTGGGGTGAACGTGTTTGCAGAAGATTATCATTCACCTTTTCTTTACGTTCACCCCGAAATGAGGCGAATGGGCCTTTCACCCAATGTTTGAGGTGATTGTGATTTTCCTTTCTGGAGACTCTCCCATAGTTTATGCACTTAATTTTTTAGCACCATTTTCCAATTGTTTTACATGTGATTTGAACCAAAGTCTCCAATCCATTCCCCCAGTCATTTTCCTTAAAACACCCATTATTTTCAAGCCAAAAGGATGCAGGAAAAGAAAGAAGAAAAATAAAATAAAATATAACTGCAACATATTATGTCGATCAAAATATTGTATGTTAATATTAATATATTTTGCCGCATTACAATAAAAAATTCATCAAAAATATTTCAATGTGGCATATTACAAAACTGCCAATATTTTTGGTGGCTCATGGGGTATCCAGCTCGTATGGATGCAAGCGATCCCAGGCCTTTATCCATTGGGCTTCTATGGAGTCTTTTTGCCGGTTGCTTTGGCTGGCGCTTTTGATGTAGATGCTTTTCTTTGCGCCTCCTCTTCTACCTTCTCAACGGCTTCAGCCTCTACTGCCACTCGGAGTACTTCTGCCCGCTCTACTTTTGCTACCTTTTCTATCATTGTGCACTCTACTGCTTGCTCATTCCTCCTATTCCTTGAGGCTTTCGAAGGTTACCTCATAGACTATGACTACCTCCTCCCAAGCATGAGTGGTAAACAAATAGGGAACACTCAGTGACTCATAAACAAAGCGTAGATTCTGGACGTCTTCCAGGCTGAGGCGTTTCGCTCGCTGGGCTAACTCAAACAATGCCAGCTCCATGCGAGTGAACTTCTGCATAAGAGGCAACACCTATGCTTCTATGATGGGCTCCTCCCATGCATCAATCTTTGAGGTATCCTCCATAAACTTCTTCCAGGCTACTTTCAATTGTTCTTTCGGTAGAGGTTCACCCCATTCATCTATAAAATCTAGAAATCCCATATCGGCAAGAGCATCAAAATGAGTCATGGAAATAGTATGCTCTCACTCGATTGCATTAAGAATATTTCAGCCTTCTCTCACCAGGTCCATCCTTTGAAAGTAGCTATGTAGCATGACTTTTGCAGCAGACCAAGCATGATCCATTTCACTCAGGGGTGAATATGTATGCTGGAATGCGCTAGGGCCTAAATTTTTACTACCATCTCCATGTAGGGTTCTAACATCTCCTCAGTGTTATCTATCAATTGCTGCCCCATATGAATCTATATTCTGGCTACCCAGAGGTAATGCAATACTTGAACTACTTGTGTGGCCAACTTTTCATAGTTTTGGATCAAGCGAAGGCGTGCCTCCTTGATGCTTTTCAAAGAAAAACCTGTAGCCTATGCGACCTTCTCCGCTAGTTGATTCTGTATGGCCTCTAGCTACGTTCGGAGTGCTTGCATCTCTATTCTTGTTGCATCCCTTTCTTTCAAGTGCACTCCTACTTGTTAGTGCAAGTGTTCATTCTCTGTGGTTGTCTTCTCCTCTTGCACTCTACTTTTGGCCAAGGCACTTTCGAGTTTGATAATTTTATTCTCATGATCAAAATATCTCTGCTTATAATACTCGCCATGCAAGTATACCAAACTCATATCAACCTGTATGTTACCCATTTTCTTCGTGGGATCAATCTTGGTCAGGTCTTCTATTATAGTCTCATAAACGTAATCACTCGACATCATTTCTCCTTGTGGCTTCTGGACCAGGGGAGTGATTTTAGTTGTGTGAGCTTCCATGGCAACTGGATCAAAAGCAACCTTCTTGAGCGGTCGAGCTGGAGCTAGAGCTTCTTTCCACCTTTTGCTTTTCAACCACTATGATGAACTGAGGTGCACCTCAATTGATTTTCTCCATGTCGGGCTACTTCGATGCCACCTGAACTTTGGGTAGTGCTTGCAACTCCAAAAATGGTGTGAAAGGTATCAAAACTTGTGAGCGGTCAGGCTCAAAAGAAGTGGATGAGATGGCTAGAAGGGGAGGGACCAAAATGGTGGAGTGGGTGGAGGAACCAAGTTTGGCTGCAGTTATGCTCACTCTGGGAGGAGCTTGCGTACTTATAACCTTGGTGAAAGTGGTAGCGGCAATGGAAGGGGAAGGGCACAAAAATGGGTTCGGCCCTAATGCAAATGAACTGAAAGAAAGGGAGGCCAAAGAAAGGGGAAGAGAAGAAGGAGCAGTAGTGACTTTGAGAAGGGAAGAAGAGGGAAGCAAAATGGACACAGAAGGCATACCAAAAGGTGGAGAGATAGATGTAGAAACTAAGGGAAATAGGCTAACAGTCACTACATGCTCCAAAGAAGAAGGAAAGGAAGATGTACCTTTAGGTGCAAGCACTATGTGCTTTGGTAATGGAAGCGGTTGCAAAATAATCTCCTCCTATTGCTTCTTCACTTCCTCCTCAATGTTCACATCCTCCTCGATGTTCATGACCTCCACTTGAGGGCTCTCCGACTACTGGTCCTCCTCCTATTCATGAATCATCAAAAATATTTGCACAACCATCATCGGAGCATCTATCACCATTGGAGAGGAAATAACAATCATCAAAACAACTAGAATTATGGGAACTATAGCAACCAAAACTTTAATAGTAGAAGAGGAAGTGGCATCGGTCCTTGGTTTCTTCATAGCTTTGGGAAATGGGGGTGCATCTCGGATAGTCTGCTTCTTCGACAAAGGTACCTCCTCAATTTTATGCTTCATCCACTATGACCTTCATTTAAACACATACTATTGTTCTTCCTCCTTCGGAGTCTCTTCTTCAACTGTCAGGTGCTCTCCCTTTGCCTCACTTTCACCACTATCGGAATGTTGGAAACTTTGAGGTAAGATCTTGGTGAAAGTGATGGGTTGATAGGCATTAACAAACTCATCGTAGGTGTCTAAAAATACCTCATCCATCTTCAACCCATAAGGAGACGTGGTTTTTCCTCGATGGACCCGCATTATCCACCAGTTCATAATTTTCTCCTCGGTCCATAGGGGTCGACTTTCTTTTACTTGACTAAACAACCCAGGTGGAGGAATCTAATTTTTGTACTTCATCAGATTATACTCAACCTCCTGTTCGTAGCAGTCATGCCAAGGTGGAAGTGACATCATATCTTCAATGTGCCACTCCAAGTCAGGTCCATCAAAATTATTTTACTTTTTCTCAATGTTAGGTCATGGACAATAGTGAAATATCTTGGCCTTTATTATCTCTATGAATTTTCCCAATGGGTCATACCTCCAACATTGCGGTAGTTCTATCAACCCCAGGTCCTGAAGTGTTATTGTGAGCAACCTGTTCTACCCTACCTGGCTCACTTCTATACTACCAAACTTGAAAGGCATATTGCAAGTCATCTTCTTACCATGCCCTACTCCATACACATCATTCACATAGTCTGATTGGTGCACCACCTCCATAGCAAAAACATGTTCGATGGTGAAGTATGGCAATAGGAATGGCTTACCCGTGAAGCCAAAAATTCTTACGACCACGCCCTGAGTAAGCAAAAATATGTCTCCCTTTTCTGCTTTAACTACTACTTCTCTCATCTCCCGTGGCACTCTTTCACATGTACCACAAAGCAGTTCTATTGCGGGCCCCAAAAACAAACGGTTAAAACTATAAAATGACTCCCTGCTTGATAGAGCGAAAGTCCACATGTATACTGGTAGAAGCTCATCCCTCTCATCCATTTGCCTCACTACAATGAATGAGAAATGCTAGTGTAGATGGAAGAAGAAATACCATACCAAAAAGGAAGTATGCATGAATGACATCTCTTCTCCAGTTTGCAACCTCTCCAGCTGAAAATGCAATTTTCGAGAAATAAAATCGGCCCAATCGAAGTAAATCGGATTGGTGCCCTACCTCATGGTCGATGGAGAGTAAAATTCTACCTAGAAAATGCATTGTGCTAGGGCCACCTACCACTTATGAATGGTAGAATCTATCGGTAGACCGACAACCCATGCCAACATTGAATAGATGTCTAGGCTCTTAAATTCTGTGAGCGGCTTTGGTAGGTTTGGAAGTTGCCCTAGTTGTGGCTCCTTAATCAACTGCGTCTCCATGAATCGATGCATCATTACAGTAGAGACATATCTGTCCTCCTACTCATTGGTATGTAACTTCTTGGTAATCACATATGAAGGAGGCTTCAAACCATAAGCAAATGCCTCCTACACTTCCTTAGGGGTAATAGTAAAGAGTACTTCTCTATTTGCCTTCCGCACTATCCTAGTAATCGGATTATAAAATTGAGCAATAAGCTTCACCAGTTCTGGGCATGGGTGTACGGGCGTACACAGATACCAAAATAATTATGAGTGATATGGCACCATCAATGGGCTTCCTATTGTTAACCCTTGATTTACTATGAACTGCACATCCTGTCGTAGTTTCTCCATGCCCTTGTTAGTAATTACACAGTCTCCAATTTTTGCCATTGTGTCAGCGTACGGGTCCAAATCCACATTTTCGTTCCTTCGGGCCTTTTTGGATTTTGACCCACCTTCTTTCTTTCTAGATTTCTTGGGCTCTGTAGCCTCTATCACTTCTTTGCTTCTTTTTCCCATTATTTCTCTCTGGTGGTTACCTTGAAATCTCTCTGTAATTTTTGCAACAATAGCTCGAAAACACAATGGTAGTAAAAATTTAAAAATTAAACTAGGTAGCTTTTACCTGTTCCTTTATATAGAGCACCCTTCCAACCATCATAGTAAATGCTAAATTTCCCTTGAGTAATTTTGGAAGAACGTGTGCTTTGATTCACCCGCCTGGCACTATTCTCGATGTTCGAATGGTATTAACTATTATTCACTACAAGATCATCCTTGGAAAGTGTGCCCTTCTTTGCCATGCGATTTCATCAAAAAATGTGCCCTAGATGTTAAAGCTTCCTTGGGATGATAACCCTACCACCTACGAACCAATAAACGCTTCTCTTTTGATGGTGTGAGATTTTTCTCCTCGGGATCCTCAAATCTCCCTCCAATACAAATTCGGGTGCACATTTTAAATTAAATGCCTCAAGAATGTATCATTTAATGCACCCACTTTTCTAAACTTTATCATGTTTCAGGTGAAACCACTTTGAGAGCTTTCTTAATCTTCTTTCACTCCTAAAAAATCATCGCACTCCAAAGAATAATGAGGGTGAAATGTCTCTAAAGCACACTTTGATTTTCTTTTCTTTCACCCTGAAAGTGCTCTCCACCTGATTGATAGAATTCGTAATGAATGCCCTCTTTTAAAACCATTTTAGCTTTTCCTTTTCGCCCAATTTAGCAAAAGCATGCTTTCCTTTTAAAAAACTCAATTGTTTTTAGAGCTTTTCTTTTTTTTTTTTTTTCCTTTTGAATTTGAAATTCACTTGCATGTCGAATGTCATGTATAACCTGTACTTTTGTGCCTCTTTTTTGTTATTTATATTAACCCAAATATTGCATGCATTAAACTTTAAAATACATTCATGAAAGAGGGGGTGTGCACCTTTTATAACTTCTAGGGGGACGCATTTTAAATTAATTCCTTTTTTTTTTCCTTTGAGTTGGCGACAACGCTTTAATCGCCATGTTTGTCCCAATGAGGGGCGAATAAACGTTTCCCCTTCTTTGGGGTGAACGCGATTTTGACCATTTCCATAGCGCATTAACTTGGTGCTTTTGTTCTTCTTTGTACGTTCACCCTCAAAGGGGGCGAATGGGGTTTTCGCCCCTTCTCTTGGGTGAAAGCGCCTTTCCATGTAATTGTTGTCTTATGTTTCGAAATGGGGTGAAAATACCTTACTTTTTACCATGTGCCTCTGGTTGTAAAATATGTTTTTTGAAGGTGCCTTCTTAGGACTCTCGTAAGGTCATCCTTTTGGAATCAGTCAAATTTTTAACACAACAAGGGTGAAACAAATTTTCAAAAAAGAACATTTCTCATTCTTTTTTTTATATTTATTTTATAAAGCAAATAAAATACTGAAAAGAAAATTTGTACATATTTACAAAGTGATACCTCTTTTAATCAAATCATTGAACATAGGCCTTCAGATGAAGGCCATTTACTAGAATCAGAAGATCCTAGCCATCCATGTCTCGAAGATGATATGCATTTGCTAAATTCACTATAGAGATCTGAAATGGACCTTCCCAGATCGCATCAAACTTGTGGTGCTTCCTCGACTTGGCTTTATTTTCGTTCCATTTGAGGACTAAATCTCCCACCTGGAACTTGCACTCTATTGTCTTTTTTCCAAACCACTTTTGCATTGCTTTAGTGTGTTCAGTGAAAGCTTGATACACCTTTTCTCTTTCTTCCTCCAACTACAATAATTGAGCCAACCTTGCGCTCATTGGATCGTACTCCTCATCTTCATATTTGAACAACTGTAAGGTCTGGAGGACAGGGAGCTCAATATGAGTGGGTAAAACTGCTTCTTTTCCATACATGAGAGAATAAGGAGAGGCTTTAATAGACTTCTTCATAGATATGTGGTCTGCCCACAAAGCCTGATTCAACAATAAGTGCCAACTCCTTTTGTTGCTTCCCAGTGTCCTTTTCAAGATTCACAACAAGTTTTTGTTGGTGGATTCAGCCAAGCCATTCCCTTGCGGGTAATAATTAGATGATATCTTGAGATAGATCCCATACTTACTTAAATTTGGTAATCTTGGCCCCAATAAATGGAGTCCCATTATCTGTTACAATGGAGTCTAGGACACCGAAGCGGGTAATGAGTCCCTCCAGGAAAGAGATGATAGTAGCTTGATCTACTTTTTTGGTAGGAATGGCCTCTGCCCACCTGGTGAAATAATCTATTGTTGTCAAGATGTATTTGTGCTCTATGGAAGAGTGTGGGTCTATGACTCCAATGAAGTCAAGGCCCCACTATTGAAATGGTGCTTCCACTTGGATCGGGTGCAGAGGCAATGATCCTTTCCTAGTCCTGCCAACATACCACTGATAATTATCACACTTTTGACTCACTTTATGAGCATCGATGAACAGAGTAGGCCAATAATATCCAGCTTGGATGATTTTCAAAGCCATTGGCCTTCCTGCATAATGGCCACCAGACGATCCAGAATGGAATTCTTCCAATATTTTCTCCTTTTTTGATTCCTTCACACACCTGAGGAGTACTCCATCAATATTCTTATGGAATAATCCACTTGGCAATAAGACATATTTGAGTGCTTGCAGCCTAAACCTCCGACTATGTGAAGCATCAAGGTGTGATGGACATCTACCTGAAGTAAAGAATTCGACAAGGTCCTCTGTCCAGTCACGACCTATCATAGCATGATTTGCACAAACACTTTCATTGATATCCTCTTTTTGTATCGGAGCCAATGATTCAGATGTTGCACTTTTGGCTAATTCCTAGCAAAGAGCTCATCCATGAACTAGCTTTGTTGGTCGGATCTCCACGTCATACTCTTGAATCTTTGAGACCCAACCTGCTCTTTTGTCACCTAGTTCCCCTTGGAGAATGAAGTTTCTGACATCTGGGTGTATAACATAAATGACCATTTTGCTTTGTGAGACAAAGTGCCAAAACTTCTTTAGGGATTTCATCACTGCGTACACCTATTTCTCGATGAAATTATACTTCTCCTGGTGCGACGCAATAACTTGGCTCAAAAAAGCAATCGACTTTTCATCTCCATCTTCTTGCTTCTACGTGAGAACTACGACATAACTCTCTTGCTCACCCACTGCATAGAGAATGAAGTCCTTGGAATAATCTGAGTTGATTAATACTAGTGCTTGAGTGATTCTTTCCTTGATCTCCCAAAAATCCTATCTTCTTGCCTCGGTCCATTTGAAATCTACATTCTTTTTCAAGAGCTCGGTCATAGGTTTCACTACCTAAGCAAAATCAGCAATGAACTTTCGAATGAAATTTATCTAATCGAAGAATGATTGCAAGTCCTTCTTGTTAACTGGTAGTGGTAGTTTCAAGAGCGCTTCGGCCCTTGTAGGATCAATCGCCAGTCCTTCTTGTGAGATCACATGACCTAACAATTTTCCTTCTTTGATAATGAATATAGACTTTTTGGGTTGATGGAAATCCCAAACTCTCGGTATTTCTCGAACACCTACCTTAAATGAGAAATGTGCTCTTCTCTGTGATGCGAAAACATAATCATATCATCAAGGTAAATCACAATAATTCTGTTTAGTAACTCATCAAAAGTGATGTCCATGGCTCTCTGAAAGGTAGCACCAACATTTGAAAGATCGAATGACATCCTTTGATAGGTGAACGTGCCCCACTTAGTAGTGAACATCGTCTTGTGTTGATCCTCATATTTTACCCAGATCTGGTTATAACCAGAGAAACCATCTAACAATGAAAATATTTACGCTCCAGCAACCACATGGAGAATTTGATCAATCTACGGTAGGGGGTAGTGATATTTTAATGATGCCTGGTTCAGATTCTAAAAATCCATGCATAGATGGATATCTCCATTCTTCTTCCAAATTGGCACCAGGTTTGCCACCCATGTTGAGTGCTTAATTGGATATATTATCTTTGCTTCCAACATCTTTAACAGTTTCACCTTCATGAGCACCTCGATTTTGGGATTGATAGGCCATTGTTTCTATCGAAAAGGTTTTACTCCTTCCTACAATTCAATGGTATGTTGGATGACATTCTTGTCATATCCCTTCAAATCTTGATAGCTCCATGCAATGATGTCGAGGAATTCGTAACACAAGTTCTTGATATCTTCTAATTCTTCTGACATGCAATCAGTCCCGATCTTGATGATCTTCTCAGGCTCCAACTGCAACTCCTTATATTCCTTCGCATCTACCTTGATTTTATGCTTCTCAACCCTATCATTTTGGTCGAATAGACTTTCAAGCGAAATCAATCCCCTAGGAATGTGATTATTCTTCAACTGAATCATTCCTTCCATTTCCTCTTCGACAAGGATTCTATCATCTACGCTTGCAACTTCCTTAATCAAAAAATTGACTATTTGCTCATCATTGTCGAACACTTGCCAATAGAGGTTCTTATCAAGGACTGAGGGTCTATAGATTACCCTAACAGTCTTGGGTTTTCTAACTACTTGTTCCACGAGAGAGTAATTTGCACCAAGAGAGGCTAAAATATCTACATGTTTGTTCTGCTCCCATGAAATCACTTGAATGTTCAAGGCTGTGAAGGACTCAAATAAATCCCATACTTTGTTGTGATAAGCTTTCAAGTAGTGTTGCTTTGACACACACTTGTTTGTGGTCTGGTTGACAATGAGCTCAGAATCTCCAAAGATTTGCAGTTGTTTGATGCCTAATTTTTCAGCCTTTTTCAAGCCAAGGCACAATGCTTCATATTCAGCTGCATTATTCATGCAACTCCAAGTTAATCTATATGAATAGGTCTTTTGCAACCCAGTAGGAGAAATAAGAACAATACCAGCCCCTATGCCATTTTTGCACCTTGCACCATCAAAATACAACTTCCATAACTGATCTACAACAAGGTCTGGGGAATCAAGGACCTTTTCTTCAATCTGCTCAGGTTTGGTTATAGTATAACAACCAATGTCAATTTTGACCATCACATTGAAATCCATGAGTGAGAATTCATCTTCAAGGTGAAGTTCACCAAGTACTTCTTCCATCAAGTCAACTTCTTCTAATTCTTCAGTCATCATGTTGATTGCACCTAGATATTTTTCTTCTTCTTCTTCCATTTTCTCTATATGAAAAGTGGATGGCTTCTCATTATAAATGTGGATTCTTCTTCCCTTGAATAGAATCTCCAAATGCAAATAGTCCAAGGAAAGGTATCCTCCCAACTTTTTTATGAACTCCCTTGAGAGACACATGTTGAAGTATGGTTCCAAGTCAACCACCACTACTTCTTAGATAATAATGATTTATGACATGCTATGTAGAATAATAGGAATATCCTTGATTACTCCCACTATTTTGACTGGAGTCCCATCCAACTACAATACTCCTAGACTACTTCTCATGTATTCCATTCCCATTACTTCACATACTACCTTCGGCATGACAGTAGTTGCAGCATCGAAATCGATCATACAGTTATGCACAATCCACCCCTCCATTCTGAGTGAAAAATAGAATAGTGGTGGCCTATTATTTCTAGTGGCAGAAGTTGGTAGCGTCTGAGCCAACACTATCTGAGAATGACTTTTCTTTTGCTCTTTTGCAATCTTGAGAGACTCTTGCAACAGGTCGACTTTCCCAGGTAACTGCAAGTGCATCATACAAACTCACTTTTGTAGGTATCTTCTTCATTTCTTCCACAATGTTATAATTAGAAACACCAGGAGATTTTTCTTCTACAACCCACTCATACTTGTCCTGGTACTATTGAGTAGCTTCCACCCTTTGTCGCTTAGTCAATGATGGGTACCGAAGGCATTCCTTGGCTTGTTCTTTTACCTCATTTTGCGCTTGAGCAGCTGCAGGTTGTGAAGTTGACGCCTTGGTCTGCAACTTCTCTTGAGCTTGCTTGGGTAGTAGATCCTTCAACAGGATAGAATCCTGCTGCTTCGACATCGCACTAGGCACTTTTGTTGGTGGTTGCACTTTTTCATTTTGCACCTTTGGTTCTACAGGAACCTTCAAAGGCTCCAACTCCGTTGGATCTACAGTCATCGGTTTCTTTCCAGATCTTGTAAGAACTGAAACTTGCTCCAAAGAGGGTACCATAAAATTATGATCGGCTTCCATTATCATATTAACTTGGCCATCAGTAGAACTTTTTGCTAACGTCTGTACATAGTTCAGATGAACCATGCATGTGTCTTCTCCATGAGGATCATTGCAAGTTGAGCACCAGTATGCTCTTTTAGACATGTTGGTTTCTTCATTTGTTAACATAGTTGTGTTCCTTTCAGGGCCCTTGCTAGTGGTTGCTTGCTCTCGGGTAATCGGTGGTGTTTGAAATCTCCTCGACCAAAAATCAGCCTCAGCTTACTTCTTCCTTACCATTGTGAGTTCGTTTGACATTGTTCTTATGGCTGAATTAGCAGATTTCACCTCTTCTAACAACTTCATGTAGGGATCAAGATTCAAGGGTGTAGGAGGTGCCGATAAAGGTAGAGGTACTGATGGGGTAGGCAATGGTAGTGGAACTGGTGGTGCTGGTAATGCTAGGAAAGGAACGGGTGTTGGAAACTATGGTGTTACTGGTGTGGGTAACTACAGAAAACTTGGAGCAAGAAGTTGTGGGATAGGAATCGAAGCTATTTGAGGTGAACCCAAACTCCATGAGGGAACTGGGTACATAGAAGGCATGGGCTACGAAAATACACTTGAATATAAATGTTGTGGAAGATCGAGAAGAATAGGCATGGTCACTTTTGGGGGAAGCTTACCTATGGCTATTAAGTCTGATTCAACCTTCTGCGCTTGTGTGTACATATCTAGGAATGTATTCACATTGGCTTGTCGAACAACCATGCCAATGTCAGAGTTAAATGCTCTAAGATAATAGAACGCAACTTGTTCATGCATGGGCCGAAGACCATCAAGAACCCTTTGCCAACTTTGGGTGAACTTGATGTTGAAATCAACTATCTCCTCTTGCGGATGTCTTTGAATCATTGTAAATTGATGTAGCAAGGAGAATGGATCAACTTGTTCATGAAAATTCTTGATCAATAGTTCCTCCAACTGATCCCATGTGGTGATAGTGGCGGGCAACAAGGATCGATACCAGTACAACAAATTTCCTCTAATTTATAACACCAGCAATCATACCATAACATCTTCATCTACAATGTCATGGATAGTTTCTGTTGGTCATCAAATCCGCACAGGAAAGGACTTTCGATGGGGTTTGCATGCCCTAGACCTGTGACCAACGTTGAAAGGCTGGGGGGAAGAGATGCCCCTCGTGCCAATATTTGAAGAAAGGCCGGCTCCTATACTAATCTACTTTTGGGGTTTGAGATAAGAGTGCAGGAAAGAAATAAAAGGAGTTTGGGTTAGAGAAAGAAATAAAAAGGATAAGGGTTAGAGATTGATGATTCAATGTGGGGAAGAACAGGAAGCACGATCACTCACTAATAACTCGAATAGAAGTAAAGAACACCAAGAACAGACAAAAGAAATGAAATGCTAAACTTCCTATGTATCCTCTGGACGGGTTCGTAGGGTTCTCCTTTCTCTTCTCACTGGAATTCAGGATTCAGAGTAACAGCGATTGAGATAAGGGAATAACAGAAACCTCAATCCACCAGGCAGCATAAAGAAGGCGACAGGGCATTTTTCCTCTCCTATGTATCCTTTAGGGCAAATTTTAGGGTATAGTCCCCAATCACACACCGAATTCAGGATTCAGAGTCTCAGTATACGAGTGCATACAAACAAAAGAATTAAGCATAGAAGGCAGCATAAAAGAGAGAAATGGAGTACAAAAATCTTTAGTATTAGACGCAAGACATCAAGTTACAATAGCTTTCTAGTAGAAAGTTCCCCCCTTTTACATTGCAAAGCCTAGGTTTTTATAGAGGACCCGACCCTCTGAGTCATTATTACAAAAATGATGGAGTACACCCTTGGGCTCTGAGAAATTGGCTCCTCATGGCTGCTACGACTGAGTTTTCAAATCGGTTGTCGAAACTGACAACTGTGGCCGGGTCAACCGTGGTGATTTGAAGTGCTTCGGGCCCGAAGCTCTTTTCACGTTTTCCTCATTTTCTTTCGGCGAAGCTATTTTCCTTGGCCTATTTGGTAGCGAAGCTCTTTCTTCTTCATTTTATAAAAGGGGCGATAGGGAGAGTCAAAATTGCTGCAACTTAAAATAAAATAAAAACTTTCAACAAGGAAATATTATACAAAATTCTACTATCTTCTACCCCTTGTATAATGTGACAAAAAGTGTCAACAATTTCCAAATAAGCCACATCTTGAATATGCTCATAGGAGGTTTTACCAGTACCATCATAGGTCGGCAAAGCCTTCAAAGCTACTTGGGGAACTGGATTTTGTGCTTGTAAATTCAAGGCTTTGGAGCTATTCCATGTCGAGAACTACCTTGGTTGTTGTGGCTGCTATGGCAATGGGTTATGAGCCATGTGGACTGGTGTGTGTAGTGGAGCTTACGAAATGCTATTAGAAGTATTTACTGGACTTGTAGGAGCATAAAACACACCAGCTACTCATGAAGATGTTGCGGATGATGTAGGAGGAGTATGAGGTAATTATGACGTACAGTGTAGGGTAACTAATTAAGGATATTATCCTAACCTTTGGGTATCAAGTATGTAGAACTCAATAGGATTTTTAGGATTTTTGGCCTCTGATCTTGTAATCATGAAGCATAGCTTTTGATGCCCTCATGTTTGGAAGCTTTTGGGAAGAATTGATTCGCCAGATATTCTAACTATACAACATGAAGGAGAAAATCAGACCTTAATATTTTTTAAAGTGGGACTTTCGAAGTCCCACTGGGTGTGCCAAAAAACTATTGGTCAAATATCTTCCTAATCATAAAAACCTACATTTTTACATCCTGGAAATGACCAACATTAAAAGGACAGAGGAAAGGAATTTCCTCCATGCCAATCTTCGGAAAGGGTTGGCTCCCTTACTAAATTCTACATAGGTTTAAGGCTAGAGTTGCAGGTAAGAAATTGGAAATGATGAAAAGAGACGGGAAATATCACCACAAATTGAAGGTGTAGGATTGGGGATAGACTAGTAGCAGGAATTTCACTCAAGCATTGAAGCAGCATGTAATAAAAGAAAAAACATAATTTACTTACAACCTTACAGAGACAACCTCTAGGATCACATTCCAGTTTTCACTCCCTTTCCAGCAATGTTCAAACTCATATGTAAAATTTAAACTTAATAGCAGATAAGAATATGAGCATAAAATAGAAATGCATAAAATATTAGAAGGAAATCACACACAAGATCACTTGCAAATTCAAAATCCAAGTATCTTCTATTGATGCAGAGAACTTGGATAGCTTTTTTGTAAAATTTCTCACCCCCTTCACAATGGAAATTGAGTATTATTTATAGAGGATTTCGCCTCTTTCATTAAATACACATGAAGGTAAAATGATCATAGATCAGGAACCTTTGTGAGACAATTTCTCCTTGAACTTGTTGAAAATCTTTCTTTTGAGGCGGTGATCCAGCTTTTAAGGAAATTATTTTGGGAAATAAGCATTTCTGGGTATTGGTGCATGGAAAAATGTAAGACTTGGTCGTTGACTTGGTACATTCACCATCCTTAAAAATATGCTTCTGCTTGGAAATCATGAAAATCACCTTGCACCTTTAATATTGTTGCTTTCTTCACTCGAGATCCATAATTTGAGTTACTCTTCACCACAAACATTTAATGTTCTTCATTCGCCTACCTTGGGTGCTCTTGAAATTCATTGATGTTATTGATAGCAAAATTCACCCAAACTTAGCAATAAGTGAATCACATATTTACTCTTTTCATCATGTTCTTTGGTGAAGAGGGTGCCCCTAACTTAACAATAATCAACCCTTTTTACTCCAGGTGAAAGCACTTTTAGCAGCTTCCTTAAACTCTATGTTCACCCCCAAAAGAGGTGAAATAGGTTTTCGCCTTCCTCTTGGGGTGAACGCAAAGTTGACTTTTCAAATTCGCTTTAACCCTTTGACTCTTCACTCGCTTTACCATTCATGGCATGTTTGCTCCCAAGAGGGTCAAATGAAGCTTTCGCCCCTCAACCAGGGCAAACATGAAGTTGACTTTTCAAAGTTGCATTTTTAAATACGTTCACCCCAACTTGGGACAAACAAAGCATTCACCCCATATTTGGGGCGAACACACCTTCCTTTGAAAGTTACCCATATTTGCTAAGTTTTACCATACTCTAAAGAACTTTTGTTGATTACACCTTCAACTTGGCCAATGTGTTGGGTGAGTGCATTTCTCCATATTTTTCGAGGACATTCACTCCAAAGCAATGTGAAAGACTCTTTTGCCCCCACTCTGGGGCAAATAAGTTTTAAGTGTCTTTTAACTCCGGCCCAACTCTGACACTTATTTAATTTTTTGGAACTTTATTGTTTAGTTCCTTCTTTCGCCCCAATGAGGAACACAAAGGATTTTTATTGATTACTTGGTGTGATCGTGTTTGAAGCAGATTATCATTCACCTTTTCTTTGTGTTCACCCAAAAATGAGGCAAACGGACCTTTCACCCAATGTTTGAGGCAATTACGACTCTCATTTCTGGTGAATCTCCCATAGTTTATGCACTTCATTTTTTAGCACTGTTTTCCAATTATTTTATAGGTTATTTGAACAAATGTCTCCAATCCATTACCCCAATCACACTCATTATTTTCAAGCCAAAAGGATGCAGGAAAAGAATGAAGAAAAATAAAATAGAATATAACTATAACATATTATGTTGGTCAAAATATTGTATGTTAATATTAATATGTTTTACCGCATTGCAATCAAAAATTCATCAAAATTATTTTAATGTGGCATATTACAAAACTGCCAATAATAGTATATTATAAATTTACCCCTTTGAAATAGAGCAATAGGTCTTAAGGAATACCATGCAAAATCATCCCCTAATAGTATAATAGGTTTCCAAAATGATACCACCAATGCAAAGATGTCAAAAAATCATGCAATTTGAAAAAAGAGGCTCATAACGATTTTGTATGGAAATGTTATGACCTTAAATTTTTTTCTCTAATAGACCTTAAAAAAAAACATTTCAAACTTAGAAATTTTGTACCTAAGCATGATATGCCACATGGTGTCATTGACTCATTGATAGATTCCATTGATAATCAACCACCTATTTTCTAGTGGGCACTGAAAACTAGTGATGTTTTAGCATATTTTAGGATTTTATTGTAGATTCAATATAAAAAATGAAAATCATGGTCATGCCGCATATGAAGCTACCACATTTTTCACCATGTTGGTCATGAGTCCATTCATTTTCTTCAAAGGTTCCAAAAGTGGAATTTAAAATTATGTTTCCCACGAGTAGGGTGCCTTGTGTTAGACAAGGTGTCAATGCTACCATTGAGAAGCTAATGTTTCCTTCTAAAATAAAATAAATTCATTTATTCCATGACTACAACAAAAATGTTCATTGGTTCCAAAATAACAAAGTAATTCTTCCTTAAAGGGAATCTAGTGTGGGTTTATAAAACCACTAAAATCTTTAGCAACATAGTATATTTGATAAAGTAATGATCACAATGATGACAAAAATATTAATGAATCTATAGATAACATCATACAATTCATCCATAGTTCATGCATCTAATCAAAATATAAGCTTATGTTCCTCAAACCTAGAACCACTTGAAACATGGACCTATTCTTCCATTCATATAGCTACTTTTCCACACCTTTAGATTGATATAAAGCCAAAAATTCTTCCACATAACTCGATCTACACTATGTTTTTATAAGGATAAACAAGAAGACATGGACTTTAACCATTTATTTACCAAAATAAGTATCCTTATCTCCATACACCTATTTGTCTTGATGTCGCTTCAAGATGGTCAAAATTTCTTCCCTTATCTATGAAGAAGGGCATTGAAAACTATGGTAAATTCAAAAAATATTGTCAATGGGTATGCATAAAAATAAGATCACATAAAAATTGAAGGACATGCACACATTCAAATTTAAAATTAAAAATTCATTCATTCTTTCCTTTCGATCAAAGTAGTATAACACCATGAAGATAAAAAAAAAGATATTCACAATGCCAAACTAAAATTGATTTTGCATATAGAGGATAAAAAATATATCAATAACAATGGAATAACAAATGAAAATTAATGGAATAATATCTCCTCTATGCCTCTTATACTAAAAACTCTTTTTAAGATTTGAAGAATAAAATATCGTAAAATTTAGAAGATGAATCAGAGGCTCTAAATGTAATCTCTATATTACCAAGCATATCATTCCATACTTGATCTAATACCATGTTGGATTTCACACTAATTTCCAATAATAAATCTAAGTAATCCATTTACTTAAATATTACACAAAGAGCATAAAAATACAAATGAGAAAATGATAGAGACACAAATCATGGATTCCCTTGAGCAACATGAATAATCATTATGTTATCCATAATAAGAATGACAACACTCCAATACAACGGATGAAATAGCTAGTGGATATTTATATTAATACCAAATTCCAAAACATAAGTAGAATTATATCGACATACAATTGGTATTTTGGTTAATTACAAGTTACAAGTTAGGTTTAACCATAACAAGATTAGTCGTGGCTCATAGTGAATATATAAGAAATAATTCAATACATTGTATAATGATTTTCCATAATCCTATACAAAAGTACATCATACTATATCAACCTTGTCTATAAGTTATATTACAACTTTCAACATCACCCCAAGTGTTAATCAACTATTCTACATTAGATACAAGTCCACTACACTAGTTTCCTAATATCAACACCTATATATACCTTTATTGATTACAGATTAGTGAATCTCCTATTGTGGTAGTGAATTACCTGCATGGAAATATAAGATTTTTGTTTTCTCTTCTTATAATAATAACCATAGCAAAGAGTAAATTATTGTACTTGTGGGATAGATGGTATTATGAACAACAATTTCTTGATGGCATTGGTGATTTTCCATTATAGGGACTTCATCAAAATTATTTAAATTTTTATTCTTGCCTTCCTTAGGTTTGTTGATCATGGTACGAGAAAATATTTACCTTCAAAAGAAAGGGATAGAATAAATAATGGAACTCATATGCCTCTTTGAAGATGTATTTTGAAGTAAGAAGGAAATATTTTTTCTTTAAATGAATCTTTGGTCATGTTTTCACTTTATATTTTTATTTTTTATTGAATACTTTTAAAATAGAAAAGGGAAAATAATAAAACAAGAAACTAAAAAAAGTACATAAGAACTCTTATACATATTTACAAATCATAGTGGTAACCTTAGATCAATAAATAATTTATTAGGTATTATCCATTCATTTAAGTGGATAGTTATTGCTCATCTAGAGGTTTTAATTCATAAGAATTTATATCTCATACATTTGTGGTTTAATATGGGCCATTTCACATTTAATTAAATTTGATGTGTTTACCTACCTTATACCAATCTTCATCCCACCTCAACATTGAATTTCCAACCTTGAAATTAACTTATCACATCTTCTTGTAAAACCAACACTTAATAGTTGGTTGTTGATGGCCAAACCTTTTGAACTCCTTGTGATTTTATTTTAGAAATAATAACCCAACTAAACTAGCTTGTATGGGAATAATATTTTTTTGGTAGGTAAAAATGATTAAGTGTGGGGTTTAAATGAGCCCCAAATCCAAGTACATAAATTGGTAGCTAAACCAATAGCATAAGATAACACAGGCCTGTATATTGGCCAGCAAAAACCTGAAAAAGGGTCCAAACAATAGCAAAGAAGGCTAGATGGAATGTTGACATCAGATAAATAAAAATACAGTCCAATAAATACCCACGTAGGGATTACTTAAGAGAAGTAATTACCTAAAAAACCTATAAAGGAGCTATGACAAAAACCCGCAAAGGGAAAGCTTGCAAAAGTTCCATAAAAACTATAATAGACACCTGTACATAAATAAACACAGTGCTCAAAAATGCCCACGCTGGGGCACTATAGACTATAATTAAAATCCCACACAGAGGACCAAAAGATCAAAAACAGAGAGACCCAGCATGAGAACAAATAGAGAACTCAATAGACCTAGACCTAGACCTCTGTAAGGGAATAATATAAGTGTCTTCAAGCTCTGATTATTTTTCCATTTGGTTATGGGAGCTCTAAGTTATTTTGCAACACTGCTTCTTTTTAAGACACAAGTTTCTATGGTGGATTACCTATAGATGCTTTTTGTACCCATAATGTTGTATTTAATTGTATACACCAATCTCTAAGTGATTCAATAATTTTTCTTTTAAGGTCCAAACTATTTTCTTCTTGATCAAATAAGTTAGACCATTTTCCTCAGGATAATAAGTTCATAAAGTTCCTAGGATAATATGTAAGGAAATTGAATTATTTTTATTTTACAAAAATATTTGGGCTATCTATATTAACTATTGAGGGTACTTTGGTAAAGTGGCATTAGCTCAACCGGTTAAATTTCTCAACATTTCAAGGAGGAGACTAAGGTTCAAATCTTGCCAAATGATACATGGATAATATCCAAGCTTTTTTGTAATACCACTATGTGGTGATGATGTAATATGGGTGGGGCCCATTTCAATCCCATATAACCCATTAAAAAATATATAAAAAAAAACTTTAGAGGGTACTTTCAATCTGGTAACATGTCTTCTAGTAATCAGAGCTCAACTTCTTGACTAGATTCTTTAACTAGAATGACTTCTACTCATTAGGTGAAATAATCTAGTGCTATCAAAATCCAACTATCACTAGTTCTTGATAATAGGTTAATATTACTAATGATTCTAATGCTTCAAAAAAAATGACCAGTTGTGGCAACATCAATTTCTTTCTTTTACACTTTAAAATATTTATAACAAGATTTATATTGTTAATCCCCTAGAACATGTTGAATAATATTTGGCCAGTAATACCTTGTTTTTAGGATCTTATGTGTTGTTATATATGTTGAATAGTGACTACCTTAATTATGGTGTTCTAATATTATGTCTTTCAATTTTTCCTCAATGATATACCTTATAAATACACCATTATATTATTTTTAAAATAGAACATCATCCACTATTCTATAATTGGTTATTTTTTGTAAATAATATTTTTGCATTGGATTAAGACCTTGTAGAATGTTAATATTATACATGTGTTATATGATTTCATCCATCCATCCTAACAAATCCTACTTAATTGCTTAGTTTGTTAGATATTCTTGTTCATGTATGAATCCAAATTGAATGGTTATGTATTACCTAGCCAAATTTTTAGATAACACCCATCCTTGCATAAAATTCTTGACTTGATATCTACATCAAAATCCTAAATTTTGGATATCCAATCCAGCTCCTTTTTACCTAGCTCATCCTATACAAAAATTATAATATTTCTCTAAGGGATATTATATATTGTTGATAAAGAGGGAGTCTATGTTGATTTTGAGAAGATTTAGATAATTAGAGATTAGCCTATCCCATAGACTCTAATAGATATTTGTAGCTTTTTAGATATTTCCAATTTCCATCAAATATTTGTATTAGAATTCTCACACATTGATTTGCCACTCCACAAATTGACTAAAGGAGGTGCAAAATCCAATCTCCATTGGGGAGATACATAAAATAGGTTATTTGAGAGGTTGAAGGACTAATTGCATTCAACGACTACACTTTACCTAGTTGATTTACATTAACCTTTTGAGGTAATGATAGATACATCAAAGTATGTATTTGGGAGTTGTCCTCATACAAGATGAGCATCCAATTGTCTATCACAATGAAACATTCAATGAATAGAATTGAAAATACCTTACATATGATAAAGAGCTCTATGCATGCATGTAAAGAATGGAAGCACTACATCTTGGGCAATAAATCATCATCCATACAAATCATGAACCTCTAGAGTTCATCCAAATGCAAAGTAAGCTAAGGAATAAAAGATGTCAAAAGTGGGATACAAATCTATAACAATTTTTTTTTATCATCAAGCATAAGAAAGGGAGTGCCAATTCAGTAGTAGATTATTTTAGACAATCTCCACTCGTGTCACTCACTACCACCCTCGATTCTTGTGGGCATGATATTTCCAATTAGTCCACCTTGTATGAAGTAAATATTGAATTTTTAGATGCATACCAAGCTCTTCATATGGGTAAGCATGTTTCTAATTTTTATTTGTAAGATAACCTCCTCTATCACATGGGACATATTTATGTTACTAGCTTGTGAGCACTCAAAGACAACTTGGGAAGCACACTTCAACCAAGTAATAGGTCATATTAGGGTAAAATCATATTGGAAATTCTCCAAAAGTACTTTTGTTGGCCCAAAATGAGGAATGATATTGGGAGATAGATCAAGCCATATATCGTTTGCATTGTTTCCAACCCAATGAAGAAGCAGTAGGGACTATATACACCATTGCTAGTTCCATCCAAGCCTTTGGAATCTATCTCCATGGATTTTCTCTCATGTTTATCCACATCTAAGCATAGTAATGATTGTTTTTTTTAGTAGTTGATCCTTTTTCAAAAATTATTATAATCATTCCTTGTAATAAATTCATTTTATCTATCAAATGGAATTAACTCAATTAGTTAGATTCCTCAACATTTAAGGAGGAGATCTAGATTTGAATATTGCCAAGCGATACATGGATAATATCCAAGTTTTGTTGTAATACCACTATTTGGTGATGATATAATATGGGTGGGGCTTGTTTCAATCCCATATAACCAATTGAAAAAAATAAATTCATTTTAGGTAAGGAGACTACTAAGTTTTATTCTAGTCATAGGTGGCTTAACTTTTAATTGTCAAAGTCCATTGTATCTGATAGAGATAGAAAATTTTTAATATTTTTTTGGTCCACCCTATGGAGAATGATGGATACTAAGTTGACCATATCAATAAATTTTCATCCTCAAACTAACAGCCAAATAAAAGTTATGAATTGATTTATCGTACATCTTCTTTGAATCTATAATTCCAAGCACCTACATACATGGAATAAGAATATTTTTATATTTAGCATGGATACAATAAATATTTGTAAAAATATACCAAATACATCCTATTTCATTTCTATTTTGCTTTCCTATCCTTGGCACCCAATAATGTAGCATAGAGTACTAAAATTATGTATAGGAAGAAGCAAAAAAATAAACCAACTTTTTAGAATAGATTTAGCATATCCAAAAATAGGTCCATGATCTCTTGAAAAAGATAAATCATAAATACAAGTAGCTCCTAGTATTAAATCCCACATCAATTCAAGGTTGGAGATAAGATATGGTTATATCTATAGAAAGAGAGACTTATAAGACCCCATAGAAATATCAACCTCTTCGCTATGTATTATACATCATCACTAGGAAGGTGAGGTAGAATACCTTTGAACTGAATCTTCCATATTATCTTGGTTTGCACCCAATTTTCAATGTTGAACTTCTTAAGCTCTAGTACCCACCTTTGTTGGACACGTCTATAGTAGAAAAATAGTTGGACATTGAGAACTCAATCTAGAAAATTTAGCACTAATGGATGGGGATAAAATTTTTGATACATGGACTAATACCGCTAGAAGATAGTCCATTCACAAGTATAGAGTGGTTGAGGTAGGACAACTTGGTCACCAAGTTAAATGGCTCAAAAAATCAGATAAAGAAATAATTTTGCATTTGATGTCAAAAGTTGATGTAATGTGGACCTTTGGTTTTCAAGGGGGGATAAATGATCTAGTAATTTTACCTTTTCTGGCATGTTTGTATACCTAAAAATGATTGAAAATATGTTTTTTATTCCATCCATAGTAATAGGGGTAAAACCCTATGCTCAAGACTTGGTTTTGATCCATTTAAGAAGCATTGGAAAGATCAGAGGGAGAACCACAATTTTAGTAGGAAAATCTATTATAGGTCAAATTGCCAATAAATTTATGGAAAAAATGCTCTAGAGGCCCTAAAAAATGTAAAACAAAATATTTACTAGAAATAGTAATTTTCTATTTTTCACTTTATGTAACTAAAATGCATCTCTATCCATGTTGACACAATAGTAGAAGATAAAACATAAAATGACCAGTCATAAACACATAAATTTCAATTAAATGCACTTTGTAACTCATGGAAGGTGAAACGCCATATTTTCATATGGGTGGCCTTCTAACTCATTGAAGGTGAAGCACCATATTTCTATGTGGGTGAACTTAAATATTCAATATGGTGGATTTTCAATACACCAAAAATATTGTATAAATAGAGATGCATCTTGATTGTAAATACATAGAGTAATGAATGTAATGTTATAGCCTCGCATATCTTCTTTCATTGTATTATGTTTTTTAGCAATAAAATCATTTTATGTTATTTTGCTTTTATATTTTTATGTTCTAGTTTTTTATACTACATTATTTCATGATCTTCCTTAACTTGAAATTCTAAGTTTTAGATTAATCAAACTTCTAAATTTTGGACCACTCCAATCATTGGTCCATTGTATTAGTGTATAATGAAATGATATCATTGGGTGCCTACATGCCCCCACCTCTTCTTCTTCATTTATCTATATTGTTTTTTATCTAAATTGTTGTCTTGTTTTTTGTTCTATTATTTTGCATCTAATTATGGTGAATGTGATGCTTTAGAATTTTTTTAAAATTATTGTAAAATCCAATATGCAAGAAAATTTCTTTCATTCAAAACTTGAGCAAAAGTGAAGAAATCATCTTCTCTATTTTAAAGGGAAGACTCAAAATATTAGTCAAATTAGTGTTTCGATTCTAAAATTGTGTATTTGAATATAAAAAATTGGCACCAAAAATTCATGTGTCACTTTTGCTACATATATTTTACATGCAAGGAGGACATTTGTTAATTTCTAGAAAAATTCACTTGGGATAGTTGCCTTTGTTAAGGCCCTAGAAAATATAATTCATTCAACCTTCTTTCCTCTTTGGTTATTGTAAAATATTTGAGAACTCTAAGGATATAAGGACAAAGGTTCAATCCATCAAAGATTTTGTGGATATGCTTTCTTATTTTTTCCTATGCAAGGAGAAGAGATAATAATGTTGATAATTTTATCCTTGTCGACGCTAGTGGAATCCATGGAAAGCACATAAGAAATTTGTTTTATTTTCAAAAGACTTGGGTTCTATTCTCACTGACAAAACATTGTTTTACGACACACTTCTTAAGGACTTTAGATATCTTCATTAAAAAAATCATGTTTTCTTCTCAACCAACTTACGGGCCTATTCATTAGCTAAAAAAGCTAAAAGTATTTTCCCATGAAGTTATTGGTTCAAATACCATAGGAACATTATTTTCAAACACTTTTCTCCTCTTATGGACATGTCTCTCACAAGTGTCATTTCCTATGGATAAGCCCTCATATTTTTATTTCTAATGCAACTCATTTAACTCCTACTCAGCATAACACTTTTTTAAGATTCCTTTTTAGTCGAGGTCATGGATCCAACTCCCTCATAGGTCAAGGCATACACTTGGATATTAAAGTGTTATCAATGTGGAATATTGATCTCAATATTTCGTTAGATATAACAACTAGCATGAAGGCATTGATGTCTATTCTTTTTTAGAAGGTCGAGCTTCAATTATTATCATTAACAATATTTTATAGTATTCTTAAATATATTTTATCCATGGATGAGGTATCGAAATTTATTTCCAACTAACATTTAGGCATAGTGGCTAATACAAAGGTGTTGGTTTCTTTTCATAATAGGTCATAGGTCCAAGTATCACTAACAGTGATTCTTATTTTGGCATGTTTAGATGTCATATCCCCAACATGTTGTTGGATGTAGTGGTCAACAAAAAGTTGTGTATTATGCTCCTCATAGATATTGGGTTTATATTTACCACGTGACAAAGTATTTTTATGTGTCCTTTTAGATTGTGTTGAACCCATGACTAAGTCATGGTGTTTTTCTTCCTAGCATGATGTGTTTGTGTATTGACTAGCATGATTGTGCTAAGTTTTCTTCTTCCAAAAGGTCATTGTTTGATTCGACATGATACAATTTTTTTAAGGGAAGTGCACTATATTTTGCACTTCGATCTACCTTAAGGGGTATATGCACTCCTTCCATTATAAATATACCATGGAGATATTTGGCTAGCCTAGAAATCCCAAAGCACTCCCCTTGTCAAGGCCCATGGTTCAAGCTTCGTTTCATTCCTACATGCTTGTATTCTATCTATTGATCAATGTGGCACTAACCTAGCTATTCAAATAATTTATATATATAAGAGAACTCATGTCCAATGAGATCCCAAGTGCTAAATTCTTATTTTATGCTAACATGTACTGGCAATATAGTAGTAGAAAATCATCTAATCAATGCATAACAAGTGGTAGACCTTGGTTTGCTAGATTTTTTCTAAGATTTATAAAATTTATTTTTTCATTGATTTTGTGTGCTAATATACCCAACCTTCTAGAGGCTATAAATTTTTTATACATAAGAATTTAGGGCCCATTTATTTTAGATCACATAGGTTTTTAAGCTCGACACATTAATGACATCAAATTATGAACTTATAGTGTTGTAGAATATTTTTTAGTTGTAAGAGGAGTATGCTTTGAATGATTAGTGTATGATATGTCATTGTGCTATAAGTCCCTCTTAGGTTATAGATATTGATTATTCAAAGATCTTCTATTGCTTGGTAATTTAGCTATTCAATTTTGAGATTGGATGATATAATATGATCACTATATAACATGTTGATGGTCTTCTCATAGGAATCTCAACATATTTGGTTCAAATATAGATTTATGATGTCATGCTCGAGGAATGGTTGATCGAGTTATAGAAACCCAATTTTATGCACATTTCACCAGCCTAAAAGTCTACTAAAATTCATCAATTAACCCTCATTCACAAGCCTTTCAATAAATCAAATTCAATCATTTTTTTGCATACCTAAATTTAGGATATTTTTCACCCTAAACATAACATCACCCTCGGCTATCATTTTCCATAGCAAATCTTCACAAAATCTAACAAAAATATTTCCATTAGAATGGGATCGAAAATATATTTTCAATGAGTATATATATGCCTATACGCCTATGATAATTCGTACCTTAAAATATAAAAAACAGTAATGGAAGTTTTGCAAGTGCAAATGCATCATCCTCCATTTGCACCTAGGTGCATTTGCTTGGGTGATACAAATGCAATATTTGACTATTTGGCCCTATCCCTCCCTAATTTAACCTTCAATGGTCATTTAGAAAATGTGTTGGCTAAATTTTCTCTGGTGGTGCATTTAGGAGCAACACAAATGCTCTAACATGAGTAGAACGTCAAAAATATGCCCACATTGATACATGGATTATCTCCACCATTCTCAAGAATTATCATTTTGCATCCCCTAATACTACACCCAAAGACCTACAACCTTCCAAGGACATCTTTAAATTTCTCATTTTCCTCCAAGAAAATCTATAAATATAGCCAAGGGAAGAGCATTTCATAAAGAAATTCTTGTTGGTAATTTTGCTCTTTGTTACATTAGGATTTTGATCTTATTTGATAGAAGTATTTTGATTGTAATATGGCAAATATGTTAATCTGAATATAATATTTTAGCCAAATTCATATTGCAATTGTTTTATTTTCTATCTTTGTTTGTATATATACTCTTTTGGTTTATAATTAATGAATGTTTAAAGGGGGAAGTTGGAAAACTGCATTGGAATTTCCAATTCGCATCATTCAAAAATTCACTTGGAAATGGTTCGTAGATGGAAAATTTATTGTAGAATGGGGACACGTTCACTTTGAAGCAAACAGCCCTTTGCACTGAAAAGGAAAAAGAAAGAAAAAATTAAAATGGTGAAACATTCAAATATGTGGTTGCACTCGAAGAAACAGATTGGTTAAATCGTGTTCACCCCAAAGTCGGGGCGAAGGTCTCATTCACCCCATTTTGGTGTGAATGTCTTTTAAATTTTGAAATAACATGTGCTCACCTTTCATAAGGAAAATAGGTTCAGCAAAGGATTGCATTCGTCTGAAAGTTGGGGTGAAAGCTCCATTCATCCCACTTTGGGACGAACGTAATTAGAAGTGCGACGGAGGAAAAGAGTCAACAACACACGCAACAGAATGGGTCAATATCACGTTTGCCTGAGTTGAGGGATGAATGCCCCATTCACCTCTCCCATAGGTAAACATCTAGAGTCATTCTAACGTTCTAGAAAATGCATAGTAAGGCAAATGTAAGGTTGGGCGAATGCATTGAAAGGTTGAAGTGACGTTGAATAGTCAACATCGCGTTTGCACAAAATGGGAGGCGATTGTCTTTGTCACCCCTTTTGGGGGTGAACATAATTTCAAAAAGCAAGTGATGCGACTGTTAAAATATTTTTATCGAGAATAAAAGGAATTGTTGTCACCGTAGTCAAAGAGTGTCCAAATTTTTAAAGTGCCCAGAGTAGATCACGAAAAATATTTAATAATGGAGTCAAGGAGTAACTCAAATAATGAATCCTAAGTAGGGAAGGTAGCCATATTGAAATACAAGAATATTTTGATGATTTCTAAAGCAGGCACGTGTTTCCAAGATAGTGAATGTCTCCAATCAAATAGCCAAATATTATAATTTTCTATGCATTGAATCTAGAGATGCAAATTTCATGGGAAATTTCCAAAGAAGATGGATCGTTGCTTTGAGGGAATGTATTTTTCACATTCCCAAGCAAGAATTTCCTCACTATGGTTCCTAATCTCTAATCATTTTTTCTCCATGTGCATTTAATGGAAGATTTGAAATCCTCTATAAATACTACTCAATGATCATTGTAAAAGAGAGGTTAGACATTTTGTGAGAAAACTCTCCAAGTTCTCTGTATCAATAGAAGATACAAGGCTTCTGAATTTGCAAGTGATCTTGTGTGTGATTTCCTTCTATATATGTGCATTTCTATTTTATATTCATGTTTATTTGTTGTTGAATTTGAATTATGTGTCTGAATTTAAATGTTTCTAATGAGGGAGTGAGTACTGGAGTGTTATTTTGAAGGTTGTTTCTACAAGTTTATGAGTAAATTCTGCTACTTTTCTTTTATTACATGCTATTCCATGCTTGGGTAAATTTCTTGCTATTAGTTTTCCCCAAATCCTACACCTTTGGTTGATGGATATACTTCCCATCTCTTTCTGCAATTTCTAATTTATTTCCTAAAATTCTAGTCTTTAACCTGTGTAGGATTTATCTTGGGAGACAGACCTCTCTAGAGATTTGCACGGTGGACATTCCTTTCCTCTGGTTATTCAATTGTGGCCATGTCTAGGATGCACAAATGTAGTTTTATTGATTAGGAAGATATTTGACCAATAGTTTTTGGCATGCCTGGTGGGACCCCAAAAGTCCCACTTTCGACAGTATTAATGTTTGATGTTCACCTTCGTGCTAAATATTTAGAACATCTGGTGACTCGATTATACCTAGAAAACCTCCAAATGTGAATATGGTGAAAGTTGTGTTTCATGATTATGAGATCAAAATCCAAGAATCACGAAGACCCTATTGAGTTCTTGTTGGTCACGAATCTGCCACAGGAAAGGATTTTTACAATTGCGCCCTAGACTCGGCCAACATTGAAAGGCTGGAAGCAAGAAATGGCTCCCAGACCAATCTCCGAGTGGGTCGGTTCCCTTCACTACTCTAAAAATGGGTTTAAGATAGGGTTGCTGGAAAGAGATTTAAAAGGTTGCAGAAAGAAATGGGAAATATGGCCACAGGCCGAAGTGATGGGATCAGAAAAACAACAGCAGGAAACTAAAAACGCAACAACAGCAAGTAACATAAGAAATCAGCTTCATCCTCGCACAATCACATGCCGCAAATCCCTCCAAACCCACATTCCAGGAATTGTACCCTGACCGCAGTATTTAAATCCAGTATGCAGAATTTAAATGTAATAGCAATGCAGGAGTACGAATGCTATTAGAAATGCAGAAAACAGAAAGCAAATTCATCCATGCGACGCTTGAAAAATTATAAGTCGATCCTTGTATTCCCGCAAATACAATTCCAGTTTCTAGCAGCAAGTTTTTCCCCACCTTTGCAAATGAAAATTACATTGGTTTTTATAGAGGTCCGTCCTCTTTGCAGCATTAAATAATTAAAACCAACTTCCTCGTGATCTACAATCATGCGAAGGAAACAAGGAAGATGATCCCCTTAAACGCAGTCTCGAAGAAATAAAAATTAAATTCCATGAAACGCTTGCGGCCCTTCATTAAATTCGATTCTTTGAATATGTGCATGAAAAACCGTTGAATTAATCCACGAACCGCAGCTTTGAACCAATAAATCTTTTAATTTTGGTGGCCTGGGCGCTTTTCGTCCTTAACCGCATCGGAAATCCGCAAAATATTTAATTCGGGTTAATATTAAATCATCGGAAATCGAAAAAACCCTTTCGGCCGTTCATATTGCACTTGGCGGGAAAACTGCGCAGGTCGCGAAAATGCGATGGGTCGCGAAATCGCGACGTGTTTTTCCGCCGTACGCTTCGACCGCTGAAGACCACGAAAATGGAACATGTAGCGATTTTGCTACATGTTTCCGCCGTTGGCTCCTCCCTGCGCTCTGCCCCGCGAAATCGGAACATGTAGCGATTTCGCTACATGTTTCTGTCGCCGCATCAATCGCCATTTTCGGTCGCGATTCGCTGACATGTCAGCGAATCGCTGCATGTTTTCAACTTAGTGCATTTTTGCCCGCCGACCCGCGATTTCGGAACACGTCGCGATATCGCGACGGTTCCGCCAACCTGCCTGCGTTGACTGCGTTGACCGCGATTCTGAAACATGTCAGCGCGTCGCTGCAGTTTTCAGACTTAACCATTTTTTGCTCAATTTTTCTCCTTTTTTCGCCCAAGCTGCATCAATCAAAGGTCAGATCCCCAACAATACATCAATGCATTCATCAATGAGAATCAATGTGGCAAAAATGCCAACATTCTTGGCGGCTCACGGGGTATACAGCTCGCTGTATGCAAGAATCCAGGCCTTAGTCCATTGGGCACAGAGTCATATTGGAACTGTAAACAAGCTGCTGCAAAACATGTCAGGGGACTGCTGCAAAACTTCTTCTGCTGCGGAAAACTAGAACTGGAAGAACCTGCATAGAACTGATTATGAAACAACTAATGGAACGCGATGATGGAGTGAGCTCTTGCGGTTGCGCAAGCGGTGACTGCAATGGAATGATGAAATGAAAATGAACGAAGTTATGGAGTGGGAATGGAACTAGGAAAGCTGTGAAATGAAATGAACTAGACTGTTAGCAAATGCGTAAAAGACTGAACTTAGAGGAAAGGGATAAGAAGATACGGGGAAAAACAGAAAAGGGAAAAAGAAACAACAGCTGTGGCTTTTTTTGTTTTAATGCAGAAGAAGAAGAAGGAAGAAGATGAAGAAAGGAAAGAGAGGAAACGGGGAAGGGAAAAGAAGAAAGTGCTATAAAGCCACCAAACTGTTGGGAGGAGAAAAACAAAGGAAAAAAACAAGCATCTACGGCTCGCAGGCAACAAGAACCGAGATGAACAAATAAAAACAATACCAGTTTTTTTTTTTTCTTCTTCTTCTTTTTCTATTTTTTTTTTTTTTTTTTTTCAAAATACTATATACAATAATTCACGACATGATTGGCATGTCGCCACCAGACATCCAATCTCAGAATGTTATCCGGTAAATCTGCAATGTCCCGACCAGATCTGATCATACTTAAGTCGGTCCTTGAAATTGGGCTGGCTCCTTCCTGAAGTTCTCCATGGTGCTGATAGGATGCAATTCAGCAGATTATCCTTCTTACTAGTACCCCCATGGAAGACTTCTTCAGGTACTGGATGTAGTGGCTGGAACCAACACCACCACTTTGCAGACTTTACTGGCTGTGGGCTGAGTACAGGCTCCTCTAACTCCTTGATGTGATCACAGGGCTCTTCAAGTGAGAACTCGGATTCTGGGATCTCCTCAGGTTCTGGAATTTGCACTTGTTCTTCTACTTGGCCCATCTCTTGCTGAAAACTGCAAGCAACCATATTGTTCATTGCTGGAAAAGTGCTTGCATGTTCCAATCCTTGCCTTTGGACGAGATCTATCCCTTGAACTTCACATGACTGCATCTCAGGGATCTGGCATGAATGTGCAGGGTAAACAGGAGCAGCAACCACCGGAGAAGGTAATGGAGTTTCTCCCCACGGTAATTTTCCTGATAAGAGCAACAGCTGTTCTGCTCGCACTGCTTCCTCAAATATTTGTGGGAACCGTTGTTCACCTGACTGCAGCAAAAAGAGACCTATGTCAGGATGGAAAGCTCGAACATAAAAGAGGTGGGCCTAGGTGGGTGATGGACGGATCTTCTCTGGAATTCTCTTCCAACTTATTAAAAATCGGACATTGAAGTCTGTGATGCTTTCTTGAGGTGCTCTCTTGATGTACATGAAAAATTGGTAGAGATCCAAAGAACTGTAGAAAGGATCTTCGTCAAATCTTTTGATCAGTGCTCCCGCTAGATCGTCCCATGAGCTGATGCTTTGACGCCTGAGCAGTCTGTACCACTGTAATGCCCTTCCTTCCAAAGACTGAACCAGAAGTCGGATCATGACATCCTCGTGTTCTATGACATGGATCATGGACAAAATAGCAATATCTTCAACATGTGCCAGAGCCTTGCCTTCGGTACCATCATATTTTGCCAGGTTCTTCAGGGCACCTTCGGGAATTTCATGCCGAACTTGCAGATTCAGAGGGCCAGGATCATCCCATCTAGAAAAAACCCTTGCCTTTGTGGCAGTGGTCTGTGGAATCACGGCCATCGCCATTAAGTCAGAGTTGCCAGAAAAAACATTCTTTGAAATTTTTTTCTTCTCTCTTTTTTTTTTTTTTTTTAAAACAAAAACAGGCGTCCACGAACAGATCTTCAACTCAGCAAAGTCGCCAGATGAACTTAAAAATCTCCGCTGTGAGGCCAAGACAGCTCATCAAATCTTGAGACCTCCGGGTGTTAAAACGTGCCAAAACTGTTGGCACCGGTGGGGTTATCACTTTGGAAAATTATGCGTATCCCACCGATTATGAATTCTTGGAGACAGAAACGGTCTGTCCCTCCAGACGTGCCAAAAACTGTTGGTCACGAATCGCCACGAGAAAGGATTTTTACAATTGCGCCCTAGACCCGGCCAACATTGAAAGGCCGGAAGCAAGAAATGGCTCCCAGACCAATCTCCAGAGTGGGCTGGTTCCCTTCACTACTCTAAAAATGGGTTTAAGATAGGGTTCTTGGAAAGAGATTTAAAAGGTTGCAGAAAGAAATGGGAAATATGGCCACAGGCCGAAGTGATGGGATCAGAAAAACAACAGCAGGAAACTAAAAACGCAACAACAGCAAGTAACATAAGAAATCAGCTTCATCCTCGCACAATCACATGCCACAAATCCCTCCAAACCCACATTCCAGGAATTGTACCCTGACCGCAGTATTTAAATCCAGTATGCAGAATTTAAATGTAATAGCAATGCAAGAGTACGAATGCTATTAGAAATGCAGAAAACAGAAAGCAAATTCATCCATGCGACGCTTGAAAAATTAGAAGTCGATCCTTTTATTCCCGCAGATACAATTCCAGTTTCTAGCAACAAGTTTTTCCCCACCTTTGCAAATGAAAATTACATTGGTTTTTATAGAGGTCCGTCCTCTTTGCAGCATTAAATAATTAAAACCAACTTCCTCGTGATCTACAATCATGCGAAGGAAACGAGGAAGATGATCCCCTTAAACGCAGTCTCGAAGAAATAAAAATTAAATTCCATGAAACGCTTGCGGCCCTTCATTAAATTCGATTCTTTGAATATGTGCATGAAAAACCGTTGAATTAATCCACGAACCGCAGCTTTGAACCAATAAATCTTTTAATTTTGGTGGCCTGGGCGCTTTTCGTCCTTAACCGCATCGGAAATCCACAAAATATTTAATTCGGGTTAATATTAAATCATCGGAAATCGAAAAAACCCTTTCGGCCGTTCATATTGCACTTGGCGGGAAAACTGCGCAGGTCGCGAAAATGCGACGGGTCGCGAAATCGCGACGTGTTTTTCCGCCGTACGCTTCGCTGCTGAAGACCCGCGAAAATGGAACATGTAGCGATTTCGCTACATGTTTCCGCCGTTGGCTCCTCCCTGCGCTCTGCCCCGCGAAATCGGAACATGTAGCGATTTCGCTACATGTTTCCGTCGCCGCATCAATCGCCATTTTCGGTCGCGATTCGCTGACATGTCAGCGAATCGCTGCATGTTTTCAACTTAGTGCGTTTTTGCCCGCCGACCCGCGATTTCGGAACACGTCGCGATATCGCGACGGTTCCGCCAACCTGCCTGCGTTGACTGCGTTGACCGCGATTCTGAAACATGTCAGCGCGTCGCTGCAGTTTTCAGACTTAACCATTTTTTGCTCAATTTTTCTCCTTTTTTCGCCCAAGCTGCATCAATCAAAGGTCAGATCCCCAACAATACATCAATGCATTCATCAATGAGAATCAATGTGGCAAAAATGCCAACAGTTCTATGAACTTGATATCCAAAGGTTAGGAGAACATCCTCAATTGGTCACTTTATGTCGTACGTCATCCTTACCTCACACATCTCATACATCATCGGTATCATCCTCATGACTAGCTGGTGTATTTTTTGCTCCCACAAGTCTAGTTAGTACTACCACTAGCATTCCTCAAGCTCCACCTTACACACCAGTTCACATGGCTCAGAACCCACCACCATAGCAACAACAACCACCAAGGTAGTTCCCAGCATGGAATAGTTTAGGGGCCTTGAATTTACAAGCACAAAATCTAGTGCCTCAAGCAGCTTTGAAGGCTTTGCCGACTTATGATGGCACTGGAAAAACCACCTATGAGCATATTCAGGATGTGGCTTCTTTGGCTACAATCCATGGTATTACTGATGAAGACATAATGGTATGGTTGCTAGTGTTGTCATTAAGAGGAAAGTTGCTATACTGGTACCGATCCTTACCACCTGCTACCATCGCCACGTGGGATCAGTTGGCAGAATTGTTGATCAAGAATTTCCATGAACAAGCCGACCCATTCTCCTTGTTGCATCAGTTTACAATGATCCAAAGGCACCCACAAGAGGAAATAGTTGATTTCAATGTCAGGTTCACTCGAAGTTGGCAAAGAGTTCTCGATGGTTTGCGGCCCATGCATGAACAAGTTACATTCTATTACCTTAGGGTATTTAACACTGACATTGGCATGGTTGTTCAGCAAACCAATGTGAATACCTTCCCCGATCTGTATACACAAGCCCAGAAAGCTAAATCCGACTTGATCGCCATAGGCAAGCTTCCTCCAAAAATGACCATGCCTATCCTTCTTGATCTCCTACAAGCATTTGTATTCAAGTGCATTTTCATAGCCCATGCCTTCCATGTACCCAGTTCCCTCATGGAGCTCAGGTCCACCTCAAATCGCTCTGATTCCTGTCCCGCAACTTCCTGCTCCAAGCTTTCCATAGTTATCCGCTCCAGCAATACCACAATTTCTCGCACCTATTCCTTTTCCAGCATTATCGATGCCACCAGTCCCACTACCATTGCCCACACCGCCAACACCTCTACCTTTACCAATGCCTCCTGCACTCCCCAATCCTGATCCCTACACGGTGTTGTTACAAGAGGTGAAATCTAATAACTCAGCCTTAAGGACGATATCAAACGAGCTTACGATGGTAAGGAAGAAGCAAGCCAAGGCCAAATTTTGGTCGAGGAGATTTCAAACTCCATCGATTACTCGAGAGCAAGCATCTTCTAGTAGAGGCCTCGAGAAGAGCACAACGATGTTAGCAAATGAAGAGACTAGCACGATAGAAAATGTGTACTAGTGTTCAATGTGCAATGATCCCCATGGAGAAGAAACCTGTATGGTGCACCTGAACTATGTGCAAACACTTGCAAAAAGTTTAGTTGGTGGACAAGTCAACATGATCAGGGAGGTTGATCACAATTTTATGATGCCATCCTTGGAGCAAGTTTCGATTCTCACGAGGTCCGGAAAGAAGCCAGTAACTATAGATCCAACTGAGCTTGAACCCTTGAAGGTGCCTGTGGAACCAAAGGTGCAAAATGAAAAAGGGCAACCTCCAATGAAAGTTCCTAGTACAATGGCTAAGCAAGTAGGATTCTATCTTGTTGAAATATTTACTACCTAAGCAAGCTCAAGAAAGGACACAAACAAAGGCATCGACTTCACAACCTACAACAGTTACCCAAACACAAAATGAAATGAAAGAACAGGCCAAGGAACACCTCAAATACCCATCGTTGACCAAGCAACAAAGGGTGGAAGCCACTCAATAGTACCGGGATAAGTACGAGTGGGTTGTAGAAGAAAAGGCTCCAAGAGTTTCAAATTATAATATTATGGAAGAAATGAAGAAGATACCTACAAAAGTGAGCTTATATGATGCACTACAGTTGCCTAGGCAAGTTGACCTACTACAAGAGTCTCTTAAGACTACAAAATATCAAAAGAAAAGTCCTTCTCAGATAGTGTTGGCACAAACATTACCAACTTCAGCCACTAGAAATAATAGGCCACCTCCATTTTATTTTTCACTTAGAATGGAGGGGTGGATTGTACACAATTGTATGATAGATTCTAGTGCTGCTACTACTATCATGCCAAAGGTAGTATGCAAAGTGATGGGGATGGAATACACAAGAAGTAGCCCGGGAGTGTTGTAGTTGGATGGGACTCCGGTTAAGACAGTGGGAGTAATCAAGGATATCCCCATCGTTTTACATAGCATGCCACAAATTACTATCATCCAAGAAGTAGTGGTGGTTGACCTAGAACCATACTTTAGCATGTGCCTCTCAAGGGAGTTCATAGCGAAATCTGGGAGGATACCTATCCTTAGACTACTCACATCTAGAAATTCCATTTAAAGGAAAGAGAATTCACATATATAATGAAAAGCCATCAACTTTTCATATTGAGAAGTTGGAGGAAGAAGAAAAATCTCCAGGCATTGTTAACATGATGATTGAAGAATTAAGGGAGGTTGACTTGATGGAGGAAGCGCTTGATGAACTTCACATTGAGGATGAATTCTTGCTCATGGATTTTAATGCAATGATTGAAATAGATATTGGTTGTTATACGATAACCAAGCCTATGCAGATTGAAGAGAAAGTCCCTGATTCCCTGGACCCTATTGCAGATCAATTATGGAAGCTTTATTTTTATGGTGCCAGGTGTAAGAATGGTGTAGGGGCTGGTATTATGTTGATCTCCCCCATGGGGTTATAGAAGACTTATTCCTACAGATTAACTTGGAGTTGCACAAATAATGCAGTCGAATATGAAGCATTGTGCCTCGGATTGAAGAAGGCTAAAAATTTGGGCATTAAATAACTATAAATTTTTGGTGACTCCGAACTTATTATCAATCAGACCACAAATAAATGTGTGTCTAAGCAACACTACCTGAAAGCCTATCACAACAAAGTGTGGGATTTGTTTGAGTCCTTCACAACCTTGAACATTCAGGTGATCTCTCATGAGCAAAACAAACATGCGGATATTTTAGCCTCTCTTGGCGCAAATTATTCTCCTATGGAACAAATTGTAAAAAATCCCAAGACTGTCAGGGTGATCTATAGACCCTCAGTCCCTGATAAGAACATCTATTGGCAAGTATTTGATAATGATGAGCAAATAGTCAATTTTTTAATTAAGGAAGTTGTTGGCGTAGATGATAGAATGCTTGTTGAAGAAGAGATGGAGGGGATGATACAATTGAAGAACAATCACATTCCTAGGGGACTGATTTTGTTGGAAAGTTTGTTTGATCAAAATGATAGGGCCGAGAAGCACAGAATCAAGGTGGATGCAAAGGAGTATAAGGAGTTGCAGCTAGAACCTGAGAAGATCATCAAAATTAGAACTAACTGTATGCCAAAAGAATTGGAAGATATCAAGAACTTATGTTATGAGTACCCTGACATCATTGCATGGAGCTATTAGGATTTGAAGGGATATGACAAGAATGTGATCCAACACACCATTGAGCTACAGGAGGGGTAAAACCCTTTCGATAGAAACAATGCCCCATCAATCCCAAAATTGAAGTGCTTATGAAGGTAAAATTGTTGAAGATGCTAGAAGCAAAGATAATATACCCAATTAAGCACTCAACATGGGTGGCAAACCTAGTGCCAGTACGAAAGAAGAACGGAGACATTCGGTTGTGTGTTGATTTTTGCAACCTGAACTAGGCATCACTAAAGGATCATTACCCTCTACCGTAGATTGATCAAATCCTTCATGTGGTTGCTGGTGCATAGATATTTTCATTGTTAGATGGTTTCTCTGGTTATAATCAGATATGGGTGAAAGATGAGGATCAGCATAAAATGGCATTCACTACAAAGTGGGGCATGTTTTCCTATCAAAGGATGCCATTTGGACTCTCAAATGCTGGTGCTACTTTTCAGAGGGCCATGGACATCACTTTCGGTGAGTTATTGAATAGAATTATTGTAATCTATCTTGATGATATGACTGTGTTTTCGCATCGTAGAGAAGACCACATTTCTCATTTGAGGTAGGTGTTCAAGAAATACCATGAGTTTGAGATTTCTATTAATCCGAAGAAGTCAATATTTGCTGTCAAAGAAGGGAAATTGTTGGGTCACATGATTTCACAAGAAGGATTGGTGATCGATCCCACAAGAGCTGAGGTGCTCCTGAAGCTACCTTTGCCCACCAATAAGAAGGATCTACAATATTTCTTTGGCCAAATAAATTTCATTCACAAGTTTATTGTTGACTTTGCTCAGGTGGTGAAACCCATGACTGAGCTCTTAAAAAAGAATACCGATTTTAAATGGACAGAAGCTAGAAGATGAGATTTTTAGGAAATCAAGGAAAGAATTACCCAAGCTCCAGTTTTGATCAATCTTGATTATTCAAAAGATTTCATTCTCTATGCGGTGGGTGAGCAAGAGAGTTACACTGTAGTTTTAACACAAAAGCAAGAGGATGGAGATGAGAAGCACATCACCTTTCTGAGCCAAGTCATTGCGCCTCACCAGGAGAAGTACAATTTCATTGAAAAATAGGTGTACATGGTGATGAAATCATTGAAGAAGTTTTGACACTTTGTTTCATAGAGCAAAACTATCGTTTATGTTATACACCTCGATGTTCGAAACTTCATACTCCAAGGAGAACTAGGCGACAAAAGAGCAGGTTGGGTCTCAAAAATTCAAGAATATGACGTGGAGATCCGATCGACAAAATTAGTTCATGGATGAGCTCTCTGTCAAGAGTTGGCCAAAAGTGCAACATCAAAATCATTGGCTATAATGCAAGAAGAAGAAGTTGGTGAAAGCATTTGTGCAAATCATACTGCAAGCAATCATGATTGGATAAAGGAGCTTATTGACTTCTTTACTTCTGGGAAGTGTCCACCACACCTTGATGCTTCACAACATCGAAGTTTTAGGTTGCAAGCACTCAAATATGTTCTGTTGCCTAATGGGCTATTTCATAAGAATATTGATGGAGTTCTCCTCAGATGTGTGAAGGAGTCAAAAAAAGAGAAAGTATTGGAAGAGTTTCATTCTGGTCTCTCTGGTGGCCATTATGCAGGAAGGCCTATGGCCTTGAAAATCATCTGAGCTGGTTACTTTTGGCCTACTTTGTTCATCGATGCTCATAAAGTAAGTCAACACTATGATAACTATCAACGGTATGTTGGCAGGACCAGGAAAGGAGCGTTGCCCCTATGCCCAATTCAAGTAGAAGCGCCCTTTCAGCAATGGGGTCTTGACTTCATTGGAGTTATTGATCCACATTCCTCCGTAGAGCATAAATACATTTTAACGGTGATTGATTATTTTACCAGGTGGGTAGAGGCTATTCCTACCAAAAAAGCAGATCAGGCGACTGTCATCTCTTTCCTGGAAGGGCTCATCACCCGTTTTGGTGTCCCAGATTCTATTGTAATAGATAATGGATCTCCATTCATCGAGGCCAAGATTACTGAGTTCACCAACAAATATGGAATTTATCTCAAGATGTCATCCAATTATTACCCGCAAGGGAATGGCTTGGCCGAATCTACCAATAAAAACTTGCTACAGATTTTAAAAAGGACACTCGGAAATAATAAAAGGAGTTGGCACCTACTATTGAACCAAGCTCTTTGGGTAGACCGTATATCTATGAAAAAATCTATTAAGACTTCTCTGTATGCTTTGGTGTATGGGAAAGAAGTGATCTTGCCTACCCACATTGAGCTTCCAGTGCTCCAAACATTGCAGTTATTTAAAGATGAAGATGAGGAATATGATCCAATGAGTGTTAGGTTGGCACAACTTTTGTAGTTGGAGGAAGATAGAGAAAAGGCTTATCAAGCATTCGTCGATCATACTAAAGAGATGCAGAGGTGGTTCAGAAAGAAAACTACTAAGCACAAATTTTAGGTGGGAGATTTAGTTCTCAAATGGAATGAAAATAAGGCCAAGCCAAGGAAACACCATAAGTTTGATGCAATCTGGGAAGGCCCTTTTCAGATTTCTGTAGTGAATTCTACCAATGCATATCATCTTCATGACATGGAGGGATGGGACCTTCCTATTCCGGTGAATGGCCTTCATTTGAAGGCTTATATCCAATGAGTTGATTTTAAAGAGGTACCATCTTGTAAATATGTACATATTTTTTCTAGCATTTTATTTGCTTTATATGATGATATATATATAAAAAGAGATAAAGAGAAAAGAAAAGAAAATTGTTTCTCTTAGAATTAGTTTCGCTCCAAATCTATTTTGGGATGTTGAAAAACTTTGGTTTGAAAGAATACAGTGTTACGAAGTTCTTAGCAAGAAAATGAAAGCGCTGGGTCAATGCAAGCAAAATCATGTTCACCCCAAAAAAGGGGTGAAGCAGTCATTCACCCCTAAATGGGGTGAACGCGTTGGTACAACACAAGCACCAAATATGGAAAGACGTCACGTTCACCCCAAATATAGGGCACCATGTTTGTTCGCCCAATGTTGGGGCGAACGCGTTATTTAAAATGTGGTTTTTAAAATAACATTATTGCAAGGTAATTTAAAAGTCACTTCGCCTAGCGTGGGGTAACAAAATTTTGAATATTGATTTGAGGCGCTTTTAAAAATCTAAAAGATAAAAGCCCTAAAAGCAACTTGTGTTTTTCTAAGAAAAGCAAGTTTTTCTAAATCTGGATGAAAAGAAGAACGAGAAGGTTTTAAAGGGAGGCCATGCACTGTGAATGTTTACCAGACGAGACAAAGGCGTTTTGGAGCGAAAGAGAAAAAGTCAGAGAAGGAAGACAAGTGCACTCTGAAAATGTTTTCGCCCCATTCTCTTTTGGAGATGCGCTTACAGAAGAAGTTTTGCCCCTGGACATGTGGCAGGTATTGGAAATCGTGCATGCAGGTTGAAGAATGTGTTGAAGCCATTTAATTTGAACGTGCACCCGAATTTGCGTAGGAGAAGAATTTTGTTTTCCCAAGGAGCAAAAATACACATCATTGGCTTCGAGAGGCCAATTTGCTTTTTCCAAAAAAGCTTCGATTACCAGGGCACATTTCACAATAAACTTACACGACAAAGGAGGGCACTCTTTCCTAGGATGATTTGGTAGTGAATCAAAGGTGATACCATTAAAACATTGGGAGTAGTGCTAGGTGAGTGAATCAATACACACATTCTCCCAAAAGCGCTCAAGGTAACTCAAAATTTATTACGGTAGTTGGGAGAGCACTCTATATAAAGGACCAGGTAAAAGCCTATAGTTTATTTTTCAAATTTCTTTACTACCATTGTGTTTCCAAACTATCCTTGCAAAAGTTTTTAGAGCATTTAGAGCATTTGTCAGAAGAAAGAAACGATGGGAAAATGAAGTAAAGAGACTCAAGAGACTACAGAGGCCACAGAGCCTAAGAGGTCATGAAAAATAGGAGGGTCTAAATCCAAGAAGGCCTGAAGAAATGAAAATGTTGATTTAGACCCATATGCAGACACAATGGCAAAAATCGATGACTATGTAATTACTCACAAGGGTGTAGAGAAATTACGGTAGGATGTAGAAGTTGCAGTAAATCAGGGGTTGACGTCATAGAGTTTGTTGATAGTACCATATCACTCATAGTTATTTTGGTACCTGTGTCCACCCGTACATCCTTGTCCTAAGCTAGTACAGTTGATTGCTCAGTTTTACGACCCATTTACAAGGGCGGTGAGGAATGCGAAGAGAGAAATACTTTTTACCATCACCCCAGATGAAGTGCGGGAAGCGTTCGCATGTGGTTTGAAGCCTCCTTCTTATGTGATTTCTAAAAAATTGCATACCCATGAGCAGGAGGATAGATATGTCTCCACAGTAACCATGCGTCAATTTATGGAGACACAACTGATTAAGGAGCCACCAATGGGGCAGCTCCCAAACTTGCCAAAGCCACTCACTAAATTCAAAAATTTAGATATTTATTCCATGCTGGCATGGGTGGTGGGTTTGCCTACGAACTCTATTGTTCATAAATGGAAGGCGGTCCTAACACAGTGTATATACCAGACTGAATTTTACTTTCCGTCGACTATGAAGAAAAGTACCAATTCGATTTTCTTCAATTGGGCTGATTTTATTTGTCAAAGAATGAATTTCCATTTGGAAAGATTGCAGACTAGGGAAGAGACGTCCTTCAGACATACCTCTTTCCTGGTATGGTATTTCTTTTTTCACTTGCAACAACACTTCCCTTTCATCGCGATGAGGTAGATGAATGAGAAGGATGAACTTCTGCCAGTGTATATGTGGACTTCCGCTTTGTCAAGCAGGGAGTCATTCTACAGTTTTAACAATTTATTTTTGGGACCCGCTATAGAATTACTTTGTGGTACATGTGAAAGGGTGCCATGAGAATTAAGAGAAGCAGTAGTTGAAGGACAAAAAGGAGATATTTTTCTGCTCACTCAAGGCGTGGTCGTGAGAATTTTTGGCTTTATGGGTAAGCCATTTTTGCTACCTTATTTTGCCATCGAGCATGTTTTTGCTATGGAAGTTGTGCGCTAGTCGGACTATGTAAATGATGTATATGGAGTAGGGTGCAGTAAGAAAACAACCTGTAATATGCCTTTCAAATTTGGTAGTATAGAGGTGAGCCAAGTAGGGCAGAATCGGTTGCTCATAGTAACGTTGCAGGATTTGGGCCTAATAGAACTATTGCAGTGATGGAGGTATGACCCACTGGGTAAGTTTTTAGAAATAATAAAGGCCAAGTCATTTCACTGTTGTCCATGACCTGATATTGAGAAAAGGTGAAATAATTTTGATGGGCCCGATATGGACTGGCGCATCGAGGATATGATGGTGCTTCCCCCTTGGCATGATTGCTACGAGCAGGAGGCTGAATATAATCTAACAAAATATAAAAATCATATTCCACCTCCTAGATTATTTAGTCAGGTAAAAGAAAGCCAGCCCGAGTGGACTGAAGAAAAAATTACAAACTGGTGGATAATGCGTGTTCATCGAGGAAAGACCACAACTCCCTATGGGTTGAAGTTGGATGAGGCATTTTTAGACACCTATGATGAGTTTGTTGATTCTTATCAGCCTGTTGCTTTCACCAAGATTTTGCCCCGAAGTTTCCAACATTATGATAGTGGTGAAAGCGAGGACAAAGGTGAACAACCATCAGTTGAAGAAGATATTCCAGAGGAGGAAGAACAATAGTATGTGTTTAGGAGAAGGTCGCAGTGGACAAAGCAGAAGATAGAGGAGGCACCTGCATCGGAGAAGCAGAATGTTCAGAATGCACCCCCATTTCCTAAAGCGGCGAAGAGACCAAGGACTGGCACCATTTCTTCTTCTACTATGGAAGTTTCAGTCATTGTAGTTCCTACAGTTCCTATTGTTTTGGCGGTAGTTTTCAATTCTTCACTAGCAATGGAGGTTTCGACCATGGTTGCGCAACTATTTCCAATGGTTCAAGAACAAGGGGAGGACCATCAGTTAGAGGAATTTTAGGAGGAAGTCATGGACATCGAGGAGAATGTGAACGTTGAGGAGAGAGTGGAAGAGCAATAGGAAGAAGTTATTTCACAACTGCTCCCATCACCACATCACACGGCACCCGTGCCCGAAGGTACGTCTTCTATTCCCCCTTCTTCTTCTCCGGAGCATGTAGTGACTTTTGATTCACTCCCATCAGTTTTCGTCTCCATTTCTCCACCCTTCGGTATGCCCTCTGTATCTATTTCACTTCCTTCTTCTTCTCTTCCCGAAGTCACTACTGCTCCTTCTTCCCTTCCCTTTTCTTTGGCCTCCCTTTATTTTAGTTCATATGCATCAAGGCCGAATCCATTTTTGTGCCCTTCCCCTTCCATTTTCGCCACCACTTTCGTTGAGGCTGTAAGTATGCAAGCTCCTCCCAGAGTGAGCGTAACTACAGTCGAACCCGGTTCCTCCATCCATTCCACCATTTCAGTCCCTCCACTTCTAACCATCACAACTACTTCTTTTGAGCCTAACCGCTCAGAATTTTTGATTCCATTCACTCCATTTTTGGAAATACAAGCATTACTCGATGTTCAGGTGGCACCGAAACAACCCAACATGGAGAAAATTAATCGAGCGCACCTGAGTTCTTCACAATGGTTGAAAAGTAAGAGGTGAAAGGAGGCCCTGGCTCTAGCTCGGCCGATCAAGAAGGTTGCCTTCGACCCAGTCGCCATGGAGTCTCACACGACTAGAATCACTCCCTTAGTTCAAAAGCCACAAGGAGAAATGTTGTCGAGTGATTATGTCTGTGAGACTATAATAGAAGATCTCACCAGGATTGATCCAATAGAGAAAATGGGCAATATACAGGTTGACATGAGTTTGGTATATTTGCATGGTGAATACTACAAGGAGAAATATTTTGAGAATGAAAGTAAAATCATCAAACTCAAAACTGCCTTGGCCAAAAGCAGAGCGCAAGAGGAGAAGACAGCCACAGAAAATGAACACTTGCACCGATAGGTAGGAGTGCATTTGAAGGAAAGAGACGCAGCTAGAATAGAGATGCACTCACTCTAGACATAGCTAGAAGCCATCAAGAATCATCTAGCAGAAAAGGTCGCACATGCTATAGGTTTTTCTCCATAGAGTATTAAGGAAGCGCACCTTCGTTCGGCCCAAAATTGCGAGAAACTGGCTGAACAAGCAGTTCAAGTATTGCACTATTTATGGATGGCTAGCATATAGATTCAACTAGGGGAAGCAATTAATTGATAACACGGAGGAAAGGCTAGAGCCATATATGGAGATGGCAGTAAAAATTCAAGCTCTGGCCAATTCCAGCATTCACATTCACCCCCTAAGCGAAATGGATCATGCATGGTCCACTGCCAAAGTCACACTATGCAGTTATTTTCAGAGAATGGACCTAGTAAGGGAAGGCCAAAAAATCCTTAATACCATCGAGCGAGAGCATACTGTTTCCATGATGCATTTTGACACTCTTGTTGGTTTGGGATTCCCGGACTTCACTGATGAATGGGGTGAACCTCTACCAAAGGAATAATTGACTATGGCTTGGAGGAAGTTCGTAGAGGATACCTCAAAGATCGATGCATGGGAGGAGCCCATAATGAAAGCACAGGTATTACCTCTTATGCAAAAATATACCCGCTTGGAGCTTTCACTGTTTGAGCTAGCTCAGCGAGCGAAGCACCTCAGTCTGGAAGATGTCCAGAATCTCTGATTCGTTTACGAGTCATTGAGTACTCCCTACTTATTCACCACTCAAGCATGGGAGGAGGCAGTCACAGTTTATGAGGTTACCTCTAAAAGCCTCAAAGAGCAGGTAGAAAGAGCAACAATAGAGCACACGATGACAGAGAAAGCGGTAGAGGAAGCAGAGCGCACCGAGGTACTCAAGATTGCGGCCAAAGCTGAAGCCAAGGAGAAAGCTGAAGAAGAGGCACGCCGAAAGGCATCCACATCGAAAGCGCCAGCCAAGGCAGTCGGCAAAAAGACTCCATAGCAGCCCAATGGATAAAGGCCTAGGATCGCTTGCATCCATGCAAGCTGGATACCCCGTAAGTCACCAAAAATATTGGCAGTTTTACACTTTGCCACATTGGGATTTTGATCTTATTTGACAGAAGCATTTTGATTGTAATACGATAAATATGTTAATCTGAATATAATATTTCAGCCGAATTCATATTGCAATTGTTTTATTTTCTATATTTGTTTGTATATATACTCTTTTGGCTTGGAATTAATGAATGTTTAAAGGGAGAAGTTGGAAAACTGCATTGGAATTTCCAGTTCACGTCATTCAAAAATTCACTTGGAAATGGTCCGTAGATGGAAAATTTACTGTAGAATGGGGACGCGTTCACTTTGAAGCAAACGACCCTTTGCACTGAAAAAGAAAAAAGAAAGAAAAAATTAAAATGGTGAAACATTCAAATATGTGGTTGCGCTCAAAGAAACAGATTGGTAAAATCACGTTCACCCCAAAGTTGGGGCAAAGGCCTCATTCGCCCCATTTTGGGGTGAATATCTTTTAAATTTTGAAATAACGTGCACCCGCCCATCATAAGGAAAACAGGTTCGGCAAAGGATTGCGTTCACCCCAAAGTTGGGGTGAAAGCTCCATTCACCCCACTTTGGGACGAACGTAATTAGAAGCATGACGGAGGAAAATATTCAACAGCGTGTGCGATAGAATGGGTCAACATCGCGTTCACCCAAGTTGACTTGATATCTATGTCAAAATCCTATATTTTGGATATCCAATCCAACTCCTTTTTACCTAGCTCATCCTATAAGACAAACAACCTAACATCTTGAGATGCAATAAAAATTGTAATCTTTCTCTAAGGGAGATTATATATTGTTGATAAAGAGGGAGTCTATGTTTTTTTTTTATAGATAAGTTACTATAGCATTAATACCAGGTTTTACAGGTTGACCCAAAACCTTCTACAAAAATCAGCCCAGGTTTGTTGATGAACATGTCCTTACTAAGGATCCTATATATGTAAAATCTACATGCCACCAAAGCCATTACATCTTGTAAGGCACATAGCCTATTTTTGAAAAGAGACTTCCCATACAACATTTTGGGTATACCCCAAGAAAACACACCTACATTGTCATTACAAAAAAGAAACAGACACGGATGCCTTCCTTGAAATAGTGGAGAAACAAAAAGTTGTAGACACACATAGTAGAGTACTGAAAAAAACTCCCACAAGCTCTGTATTGACAGTTACTCTTAATAATTCTTTGGTAATTACTTTCTTCCATATATGACATGCTTTGGGACCACATCTCGTATTGGCCAATCAGCCTTGGAGAAGTGAAGCTATTGTCTAGATTTATGGTGGTGGCTATCTGGTGGTCCACGTGGCTCTAGTTCGAAGTCTTATATTGTCATTTCTTTCCTGCCCTATGATTATCAACCAACCTAAAATTACTAAGACAACTAGGATCCATGTTATCTGACATGTTACTGTCCCCATTAGTCTTTATGGTATTTCGAAGCAGCATCCACCAAGACTGATAGCTCAGATAATTTTTATTGTTAATCCATTTCAAAAAAGATACAGGAATACTCATAGACTTCGAACTTACAGTGCCTTCCCTATTGGTAAATTTGACTATTATTATTGGCATTCTTGTTGAATAAGCTCCTCTACTTCACTCGGGGCACCATGTTCCCATTTGAAAATTTCATCACCATCGACACCCAAATTGGCCAGCTTATCAGCAACTTTGTTAGCTTCTCGAAAGGCATGTTGGGCTTTTCTATCCTATCTTCCCTGGAAAAGGATCCTAGCGTCTTCAACAATTGTTTTAATCATCCAAGGAGGTGTTTTCCAATTATTGAGGAGATTTATAACATGCATAGAGTCTCCTTATACGATCAAATTTCCTTCTAATTCTTGAGTCATTTGAAGGCCTCTCCACATAGCTCTAGTTTTAGCTTCGTTGTTCGTCCTTGTTACCAAATATTCAAAAAATGCAAACATCATATTTCCATTATGATATCGCACAATACCGTCAGCACCTGCTCTAACATGATTTTCCTTAGCTGCTCCATAAAAATTAACCTTAAACCAACCCATAGGAGGTGGGGACCACTTAACATTGGCTTTGGGGTTGACTACCCTAGGCACAGACTCATCTAACAAGGTTAAGCTTAAATATTAAGCAATCGTGGTCTCCTGCGAATGATGTTTACGACTATCAAAAGGGATAAGGTTCACATTCTAATTGGCAAAGGATAGGATCCTAGCAATGATAGTTTGATAATAATTGATAGACTCATTAAATAATCTATGGTTCCTTTCTAACCACACCTACCAAAGATAGTGATTGAGACAAATTTTCCACATGTATCTAATTCTTTGGCTTGAAAAGGGGTAAGGCCACTGGACAAAAAAATCAAGTACGGTGGCTAGTTTAACCCAAGAAATATTGAAGGCCTAAAAAATCCCACTTAGGACAGTCAAGGAAAAAGGGCACTCAAGAAAAATGTGATAAATGGTCTCCCAATTAGCCCTACACATATAACAACGATTAGTGATACAAATACCTTTACGCATCATATTATCAATGGTTAGAATTCTTCCTTGGATAACCAGCCATGAAAAGACTGCAATTTTTGGAATTAATTTTTTTATCCAAACTAAGTCCTTTTGGAGGACAAAATCCTCGTCATCAAACAGAATCTTGTAAGTTGATTTAACATTGAACTACCCATTTTATTTAGGATCCCAGGTCACTTGATATTCCTTGGGTCTCATGGGGATAAACTGTTGCCTGAGAATGTTACAAAGATCATTTAATTCCGCTTGAAATTCCTGAATCCTTATTTGTTTCCACTTCATTCTGCCTATGTTCTCAACCATATAATTGAAGACTTTTTTGCCAATGAGTTCTTCTATGATATCTCTGATTCGGGCTAAGTTAGGATATTGCGTTAGTGGTTCGCCCTTAGCCCACCTGTCATTCCAGCAATTTATCCTATCACCATTACCTAGAACCCATCTTAAACCTTTTTTTATTATTTCTTTACAATTGAGAATTGCTTTCCAAAAATCATAACTTCTGATTGGAATTGAGTCACTTAGAAATTCCATATTTTGAAGATACTTTCATTTTATGATAGTTTTCCATTCATTTTCTTCACCAAAAATGAGGCACCACACGTGCTTAGCTAGTAAATTTAAATTCATATGAAAAATTCTTCTCAGACCTAAGCCCCCATTTTCCCTGGGTCTGCACACTTTAGTCCATCCTACAAGGTGCATCCTTTTTTCTCCTCTGATCCAGTCCATTTAAATTATTTTTGGAGTTTATCATTTTTTTGCAAAACCTTCATAGGGGCTTTGAAAATGAAGGGGAAATAGACTAGAACACTCTGAAGAGAGGCCTTAGTAATGGTCATCTTTCCTGCTTGAGATAGAATATGACCTTTCCATCCAGCAAGTTTTTTTGAATTCTTTCAATAACCCTGTCCCACATTGACTTTCTCGAAGAACCAATGGAAAGAGGGGGACCAAGATACGAAGTGGGGAGGTTTGCTATATCACACCCTAAAATTTATGCAATCATTTCTTACCTCTAAATGGGGGTGTTCAAGAAATATAACTTGCTTTTATTGAAATTAAATTTTTGACCAGTAGCATCCTCGTAGAGTTGTAGGATGTATTTAATTATTTTGGCCTCAACCACCAACACCTTAGTCAATAGAAGGGTATCATCGACAAATTGTTGGTGAGAAATAGCCCTAGTGAGATATGTTGCCTTGATTCCTAATATTTATTCTTGAACTACAAGTATTTTTGATGGTTCTACCTAAAGCTTCTACCACAATGATGAATAACATGGGGCTGATAGGGTCCCCCTACCGAATTCCTCTATGACTTTGAAAGTAACCAGTAGTTGTTCCATTAACTAGAATCGAGAACCATGCTTTAGAAATGCATTCTTTGATCAAATTAACCCATTGGTGGTGAAAACCAAACTTAAAGAGGACAACAATCAGAAAGTCCCAATTTAGCCTATCAAATGCTTTGTTCATATCAAGCTTGAGGGCAAAAACAGACCTGTTAGTCTTATGAGAAAAGTGCAGAGCTTCATGAACTGTGATAACTCCATCCAAGATTGACCTGCCCTAGAAAAATCTTCCCTAGAACGGATCTATGATGCGGGGCAGAACATCTCTTATTCTATTTGCAATGGTTTTAGTAATGATCTTGTAAGAAACATTGCACAGACTTATTGGCCTGAAGTCAGCCATAGATTTAGGGGTTTGCTTCTTAGGAATTAGAGAAATAAAAGTAGAGTTAAGACCTTTTGGGATATGATTGCTTGCTTGGAATTCTCTAATAGTAGAAATTACATCCTCACTTATGATGTCCCAAAAATCTTGATAGAAACGAGGGGGAAATCCATCGGGTCCTGGGGCTTTGTCTGGCTCCATGCTAAACAAGGCTTCCTTAATTTCCTCATAAGAAAATGGAGCTAGAAGCTTAAGGTTTATATCCTCATTTATTATGCTAGGAATGGATTGCAAGAGAATATCTTTGGCCTCCTCATTGCACTATGATTCCTGACCAAGGATAGAATTGAAATAAGTTACTGCCTCCTTTCTGATTTCTATAAAGTCCTGAGTAATAGAACCATCTATTTTTTTTAATTCTTATCTTGTTATTGCTTCTATTTCTAAGCATGGTGACGTGAAAAAACATAGAATTTGAATTCTAAGAGGGAGTCTATGTTGATTTTGAGAATATTTATATAATTAGAGATTAGCCTATCCCAAAGACTCTAATAGAGATTTGTATCTTTTTAGATATTTCCAATTTCCATCAAATATTTACAATGGAATCCTCACACATTGGTTGGCCACTCCACAAATTTACTAAAGGAGGTGAAAAATCCAATCTCCATTGGGGAGATGCATAACATAGGGTATTTGAGAGGTTGAAGGACTAATTGCATTTAAAACCTATACTTTACCTATCTTATTTACATTAACCTTTTGAGGTAATGATTGATGCATCAAAGTATGCATTGGGAGTTGTCCTCACACAACATGAGCATCCAATTATCTATCACAATGAAACATTCAATGAATAGAATTGAATATACCTTACATATGATAAAGAGATCTATGCAGGCATGTAAATGATGGAAGCACTACATCTTGGGCAAGAAATCATCATCCATATAAATCATGAACCTCTAGAGTTCATTCAAATGCAAAGTAAGCTAAGGAATAAAAGATGTCAAAAGTGGGATACAAATCTATAACATTTTCTTTTGATCATCAAGCATAATAAATGGAGTGCCAACTCAGTAGTAGATTATTTAAGACAACCTCCACTCGTGGCACTCACTACCACCCTTGATTCTTGTGGGTATGATATTTCCAATTGATCCACCTTGTATGAAATATTGAATTTATAGATGCATACCAAGCTCTTCATATGGGTAAGCATGTTTCTAATTTTTATTTGCAAGATAACCTCCCCTATCACATGGAGCATATTTATGTTTCTAACTTGTGAGCACTCAAAGACAACTTGGGAAGCACACTTCAACCAAGTAATAGGTCATATTAGGGTAAAAACATATTTGCAATTCTCCAAAAGTACTTTTGTTGGCCCAAAATGAGAAATGATATTGAGAGATAGATCAAGCCATATATCGTTTGCATTGTTGCTAACCTAATGAACAAGAAGTAGGGACTATATACACCATTGGTAGTTCCATCCAAGCCTTTGGAATCTATCTCCATGGATTTTCTCTCATGTTTACCCACATCTAAGCATGGTAATGATTGTTTTTTTTAATAGTTGATCCTTTTTCAAAAATTGTTATAATCATTCCTTGTAATAAATTAATTTTATCTATCAAATGGAATTAGCTCAATTAGTTAGATTCCTCAACTTTTAAGGAGGAGATCCAGATTTGAATATTTCCAAGCAATACATGGATAATATCCAAGTTTTGTTGTAATACCACTATGTGGTGATGATATAATATGGGTGGGGCTTGTTTCAATCCCATATAACCAATTGAAAAAAATAAATTCATTTTAGGTAAGAAGACTACTAAGTTTTATTCTAGTCATAGGTGGCTTAACTTTTAAATGTCAAAGTCTATTGTATCTGATAGAAATAGAAAATTTTTAATCTTTTTTTGGTCCACCCTATGGAGCATGATGGACACTAAGTTGACCATATCGATAAATTTTCATCCTCAAACTAAAAGCCAAATAAAAGGTATGAATTGATTGATTGTACATCTTCTTTGAATCTATAATTCCAAGCACCTACATACATGGAATGAGAATATTTTTTTATTTAGCATGGATACAATAAATATTTGTAAAACTCTACCAAATACATCCTATTTCATTTCTATTTTGGCTTCCTATCCTTAGCACCCAATAATGTAGCATAGATTACTCAAATTATATATAGGAAGAAGGAAAAAAAGAAACCAAGGTTTTAGAACAGATTTAGCATATCCAACAATAGGTCCATGATATCTTGGAAAATATAAATCATAAATACAAGTAGCTCCTAGTATCAAATCCCACATCAATTCAAGGTTGGAGATAAAATATGGTTATATCTATAGAAAGAGAGACTTATAAGACCCCATAGAAATATCAACCTCTTCGCTATGTATTATACATCATCACTAGGAATGTGGGGTAGAATACCTTTGAATTGAATCTTCCATCTTATCTTGGTTTGCACCCAGTTTTCAATGTTGAACTTCTCAAGCTCTAGTACCCACCTTTGTTGGACACTTCTATAGTAGCAGAATAGTTGGACACTGAGAAATCAATCTAGACAATTTAGCACTAATGGAGGAGGATAAAAAATTTGATACATGGACTCATACCACTAGAAGATAGTCCATTCACAAGTATAGAGTGGTTGAGGTAGGACAACTTGGTCACCAATGGAAATGGCTCAAAAAATCAGATAAAGAAATAATTTTGCATTTGATGTCAAAATTTGATGTAATGTGGACCATTGGTTTTCAAGGGGGGATAAATAATCTAGTAATTTGGCCTTTTTTGGCATGTCTGTATACCTAAAAATGATTGAAAATATATTTTTTATTCCATCCATAGTAATAGGGGTAGAACCCTATGCTCAAGACTTGGTTTTGATCCATTTAAGAAGCATTGGAAAGATAAGAGGGAGAACCACAATTTTATTATAAATCTCTATTATAGGTCAAATTGCCAATAAATTTATGGAAAAAATGCTCTAGAGACCCTAAAAAATGTAAAATAAAATATTTACTATAAATAGTAATTTTCTATTTTTCACTTTTTGTAACTAAAATGCATCTCTATCCATGTTGACACAATAGTAGAAGATAAAACACAAAAGGACAAGTCATAAGCATATAAATTTCAATTAAATGCACTTCGTAACTCATGGAAGGTGAAACACCATATTTTCTTATGGGTGGCCTTCTAACTCATTGAAGGTGAAGCACCACATTTCAATCTAGGTGAATTTCTATATTCAATATGGTGGATTTTCAACACACCAAAAATATTGTATAAAGAGAGATGCATCTTGATTGTAAAGACATAGAGTAATGGATGTAATGTTATAGCCTCGCATATCTTCTCAAATATTGCTTTCATTGTATTATGTCTTTTTAGCAATAAAATCATTTTATGTTATTTTGCTTTTATATTTTTATGTTCTAGTTTGTTATACTACATTCTTTCATGATCTTCCTTAACTTGAAATCTAAGTTTTGTACCACTTCAATCATTGCTCCATTGTATTAGTGTATAATAAAATGATATCATTAGGTGACTACATGCCCCCACCTCTTCTTATTCATTTATCTATATTATTTTTCATCTAAATTGTTGTCTTATATTTCGTTCTATTATTTTGCATCTAATTATGGTGAATGTGATGCTTTAGAATATTTTTTAAAATTATTGTAAAATACAATATGCAAGAAATTTCTTTCATTCAAAATCTTGAGCAAAAGTGAAGAAATCATCTTCTCTATTTTAAAGGTAAGACTAAAAATATTAGTTAAATTAGTGTTTCAATTCCAAAATTGTGTATTTGAATATAAAAAATTGGCACCAAAAATTCATGTGTCACTTTTGCTACATATATTTTACGTGCAAGGAGGACATTTATTAATTTCTAGAACAATTCACTTGGGATAGTTGCCTCGGTTAAGGCCCTAGAAAATACAATTCATTCAACCTTCTTTCCTCTTTGGTTATTGTGAAATATTTGAGAAATCTAAGGATATAAGGACAAAGGTTCAATCCATCAAAGATTTTGTGGATATGCTTTCTTATTTTTTCCTATACAAGAAGAAGAGATCATGATGTTGATCATTTTATCCTTGTCAGGGCTAGTGGAATCCATGGAAAGCACATTAGAAATTTGTTTTTTTTCAAAATACTTGGGTTCTATGCTCACTGACAAAACATTATTTTTCGGCACACTTCTTAAGGAATTTAGATATCTTAGGGTGGGGGTGGGGAGTAAGTACATCATTATGCTGTACTTACTCCCCACCCCCACCCTCATTAAAAAAATCATGTTTTCTTCTCAACCAACTTACGGGCCTATTCATTAGCTAAAAAAGCTAAAAGTATTTTCCCATGAAGTTATTGGTTCAAATATCATAGGAACATTATTTTCAAACACTTTTCTCCTCTTATAGACATGTCTCTCACATGTGTCATTTCCTATGGATAAGTCCTCGTATTTTTATTTCTAATGCAACTCATTTAACTCCTACTCAGCATAACATTTTTTTAATATTCCTTCCTAGTCGAAGTCATGGATCCAATTCCCTCATAGGTCAAGGCATACACTTGGATATTAAAGTGTTATCAATGTAGAATATTGATCTCAATATTTAGTTATATATAACTAGCATGAAGGCATTGATGTCTATTCTTTTTCAGAAGGTTGAGCTTCAATTCTTATCATCAACAATATTTTCTAGTATTCTTAAATATCTTTTATCCATGGATGAGGTATGGAAATTTATTTCCAACTGACATTTGGTCATAGTGGCTAATACAAATATGTTTGTTTCTTTTTCATAAAATTTCATAGGTCCAAGTATCACTAGTAGTGATTCTTCTTTTGGAATTTTTAGATGTCATATCCCCAACATGTTGTTGGATGTAGTGGTCAACAAAAAGTTGTGGTGTATTGTGCTCCTCATAGATCTTGGGTTTAGATTTACCACGTGACAAAGTATTTTCATGTATCCTTTTAGATTGTGTTGAACCCATGACTAAGTCATGGTGTTTTTCTTCGTAGCATGATGTGTTTGTGTATTGACTAGCATGTTTGTGCTCATTTTTCTTCTTCTATAAGGTCATTGTTTGATTTGACATGATACTATTTTTTTAAGGGAAGTGCACTATATTTTGTACTTCAATCTACCTTAAGGGGTATATGCACTCCTTCCATTCTAAAGATACCATAGAGACATTTGGCTAGCCTATAAATCCCAAAGCACTCCCCTTGTCAAGGCCCATGGTTCAAGCATAGTCTCCTTCCTACTTGCTTGTATTCTATCTATTGATCAATGTGGCACTGACCTAGCTATTCAAATAATTTGTATATATAAAATAACTCATGTCCAATGAGATTCCAAGTGCTAACTTATTATTTTATGCTAACATGTAGTGGCAATATAGTAATAGAAGATAATCTAATCAATGCATAACAAGTGGTAGACCTTGGTTTGCTAGATTTTTTCTAAGATTTATAAAATTTAATTTTTCATTGATTTTGTGTGCTAATATACGCAACCTTCTAGAGGCTATAAATTTTTTATACATACGCATTTAGGACCCATTTATTTTAGATCACATAGGTTTTTAATCTCAATACATTAATGACATCAAATTATGAACTTCCTATAGTGTTGTAGAATATTTTTTGGTTGTAAGAGGAGTATGATTTAAATGATTAGTGTATGATATATTATTTTGCTATAATTCCCTCTTAGGTTATAGAGATTGATTATTCAAAGATCTACTTCTATTGCTTGGTAATTTAGCTATTCAATTTTGAGATTGGATGATATAATATGGTCACTATATAACACGTTGATGGTCTTCTCATAGGAATATCAACATATTTGGTTCAAATATAGATTTATGATGTCATGATCAAGGAATGGTTGATCCAGTTATAGAAACCCAATTCTATGCACATTTCACCAGCCTAAAAGTCTACTAAAATTCATTAATTAACCCTCATTTACAAGCCTTTCAATAAATCAAATTTAATCATTTTTCTTCATACCTAAATTTAGGACATTTTCACCCTAAAATTAACATCACCCTCAGATATCATTTTCCATAGCAAATTTTCACAAAATATAACAAAATTATTTCCATTAGAATGGGATCAAAAAGATATTTTCAATGAGTATATATATGCCTATACGCCTATGATAATTAGTACCTTAAACTATAAAAAATAGTAATGGGAGTTTTGCAAGTGCAAATGCATCATCCTCCATTTGCATCTAGGTGCATTTGCTTGGGTGATACAAATGTAATATTTGACTATTTGGCCCTATCCCTCCCTAATTTAACCTTCAATGATCATTTAGCAAATGTGTTGGCTAAATTTTCTCTGGTGGTGCATTTGCAAGAAACACAAATGCTCTAACATGAGTAGAACGTCAAAAATATGCACACGTTGATACATGGATTCTCTCCACCATTATCAAGAACTATCATTTTGCATCCCCTAATCCTACACCCAAAGACATTTTGCCACCTTCCAAGGACATCTTTAAATTTCTTATTTTCTTCCAAGAAGCCCTTCCAAAAATCTATAAATATAGCCAAGGGAAGAGCATTTCATAAAGAAATTCTTGTTGGCAGTTTTTCACTTTGCCACATTGGGATTTTGATCTTATTTGATAGAAGCATTTTGATTGTAATACGACAAATATGTTAATTTGAATATAATATTTCAGCCGAATTCATATTGTAGTTGTTTTATTTTTTGTCTTTGTTTGTATATATACTCTTTTGGCTTGAAATTAATGAATGTTTAAAGGGAGAAGTTGGAAAATTGCATTGGAATTTCTAGTTCACGTCATTCAAAAATTCACTTGGAAATGTTTTGTAGATGGAAAATTTAGTATAGAATGGGGATGCATTCACTTTGAATCAAACGGCCCTTTGCACTAAAAAATAAAAAAAGAAAGAAAAAATTAAAATGGTGAAACATTCAAATATGTGGCTATGCTCAAAGAAACAAATTGGTAAAATCGTGTTCATGCCAAATTCGGGACGAAGGCCTCATTCACCCCATTTTGGGGCAAATGTCTTTTAAATCTTTAAATAATGTGCACCCGCTCATCGTAAGGAAAATAGGTTTAGAAAAGGATTGCATTCATCCCAAAGTTGGGGTGAAAGCTCCATTTGCCCCACTTTGGAACGAACGTAATTAGAAGCATGACAAAGGAAAATAGTCAACAACACGTGTAGCAAAATAGGTCAACATCAGGTTCACCCGAGTTGAGGGGTGAACACCCCATTCACCTCTCCCATGGGCGAATATCCAGAGTCGCATGAATGCGCTGACAAATGCACAATCAAGTGAATGCAAGGTTGGACAAATGCGTTGAAAGGTTGAAGCGACATTGAATAGTCAACATCGTGTTTGCCCCAAAGGTGAGGTGACTGTATTTATCGCCCCTTTTGGGGGTGAATGAAATTTCAAAAAGCAAGCAACATGGTTGTTAAAATATTTTTTTCGAGAATAAAAATAATTGTTGTCACCATAGTCAAAGAATGTCCAAATTTTTAAAGTTCCCAGAGCAGATCGTGAAAAATATTTAATAATGGAGGAAAGGAGTAACTCAAATCATGAATCTCGAGTAGGGAAGGCAGCCATATTGAAATACAAGAAGATTTTGATGATTTCCAAAGCAGGCGTGTATTTCCAAGATGACGAATATCTCTAGTTAAATAGCCAAATCTTATAATTTTCTATGCACTGAATCCAGAGATGCAAATTTCATGGGAAATTTTTAGAGAATATGGTTCCCTGCTTTGAGAGAATGTATTTCCCACATTCCCAAGGGGGAATTTCTTCACTATGGTTCCTGATCTTAGATCATTTTGTCTCCATGTGAATTTAATGGAAGAGGAAAAATCCTCTATAATACTACTCAATGATCATTGTAAATGAGAGGTTAGACATTTTGTGGGAAAACTCTCCAAGTTATCTGCATCAATAGAAGTTACAAGGCTTTTGAATTTGCAAGTGATCTTGTGTATGATTCTCTTTTGTATTTGTGCATTTCTATTTTATATTCATATTCCTTATTTGTTGTTAAATTTGAATTCTACATCTAAATTTAAATGTTGATAATGAGGGAGTGAGTACTGGAGTATTATTCTGGAGGTTGTTTCTAGAATTTTATGAGTAAATTATGTTTATTTTGTTTTATTACATGCTATTCCATGCTTGGGTAAATTTCCTACTGTTAGTCTATCCCAAATCCTACACCTTTGGCCTGTGGCTATATTTTCCATCTCTTTCTGTAATTTCTAATTTCTTTCATGCAACTCTAGTCTTTAACCCATGTAGGATTTAGCTTAGGATCTAGCCCTCTCTAGAGATTGGCATGAATGACATTCCTTTCGTTCGATCATTCAATATTTTTCATTTCTAGGGCGCACAAACATATTTTTGTTGATTAGGTAGATATTTGACCAATAATTCTTAGTAGCCAAACTCTACTAATTTTTCTTTAGAATCTTAGTGATCATAGTATTATCTTATCAAGGTCCTTCCAAGTTCTTAGTTTAATCTTGATCCCCATTTATTTCCTAGCTCCCATATCTCCTTAGCATGCAATAAAACAACAAGTTCTCAACTCAGTAATCTCATGCTTTTGAGAAACTTCCAACAAGCAAAGAGAGGGGAGCAACTTACATCTTGGGTCGTGTCTTTTCTCTTTTCTCTCTTGTTTACTTTTTCTCAATATTTATTTTATACTTCAACTAAATTTTTATTTTACTACATCTGATCCTTCTTTTTACTATAATCTTATTAATATTTAACTTTACATACTTTGATCTTATCCATTTTAGTTGATCCCTATATTTTTGTCATTTAATCTAGTTTAGTAGGCATATTTATATTGTTTCTCTTGCATACTATGGTGTCCATCCTTTTAGAGGGAACCCTACATCTATACTCTTACATATCTTCACATATTTCACGTTTTGTCTACCTAATTTTCTCTTAGAAGTATTTGCATCACCCTAGTTACAATGGGTAGTGCATTTGATTTAAGTACCTTTTCACTACCCTTTCCCACCCAAAATTAGTCTCCGTAATAGTAATTATCACTCTAACCCTCCCATTTATTGATATCCCAATTGGACCTACTATATTGGGCCCCATATCTCCCTGTTTACCTATCTTCAACATTTATGCGTCTTAGTTGCAAGACATGGTGCATTTGTAATTTGAAGATTTCTACTAACCTTCTTCCCTTAAGAAATACATCCATTATACCTACATTCTAAGGCACACCTTTACGAGAAATATCTTAGTTGTATTTTATAATATTGTATTAGATCAATTTGTTTTTTATCATTTGTATTTACATTGATTTGTTCTGTTATAGGTGGTACAAATGTCATCGAGGCATGTTTGAGGTATTTAATTTCATTTTTACAAAATTACTTAAGTGGCCAAGGGGTTTGACCAATAAAATAAAAAATTTAAGCATCTATCTCAGTTGGGTATACCCCTCCCCTTGCTCTCATCCCTATTGCTATTTTGTTTGTTTTTGCAGGTTTCACATTTTTGCCTGTGTAGCCAAACAAGGATGGCACATTTTTCTAGGAGGCAGATCTAGGTAATCTCTTTTTAGCATCTCTTTTTTCTGGTTTTCCTAGTGTTGCAATTTGATTTTTCTCTATGTATTCTTTAATGTATCTTTGTTTTTATTGTAAACCTAGTAGAAAATAAGAGTAGTAGGCTTTGTGTACTTTATTCAATTTTTTGCTTTTGGTCTAGGCAAGGAATCAAAATAGCATATCAATACATCTAGGATAATTTTGTATGCTTGCATAACCTCTTAGATTCCCTTCAAAATAAAAAACTCTTTACTTTCTTGTAAACATCAAAATTGAAAGAGCATGTTGGTTAGGATCTCATTTATTTTTTTCAATTGGTTATATTGGATTGAAATGGGCCCCACCCATATTACATCATTACCACATAGTGGTATTACAAGAGCTTGGATATTATCCATGTATCACTTGGCAAGATTTAAACCTCGGTCTCCTCTTTAAATATTTATGAATCTAAATGGTTGAGCTAATGCCACTTGATTTTTAAATAATTTTACACAAGTTTTTATGAGAGGTCATATTCCCCTCATACTGAGTGGGGTTTGAACCTTGGAAATCTCAAAAAGAAGCCAATTAGGATCAATTTTTGTTGCATACTTGTTTTCTTGCATTATTTAATTTCTTGTTTTAGATCCCTTCTTAAGAGGCTTAGGTTTTAGACTTTGAACCCTAGGTGTTTTGTGAATTTACACATACAATATAGTTTAGTACTTGTACATAAAATATATTTAGGTAGACCCACTGTATGATTCAAATACTCTTTGGAAATGAATTCAAGGAATCAATCCAAGCATGACTTTTTGGCTATATTTTGGTGAATCCGACATGAAAAACATCTAATCTTAGTAAAAGATAAAATTAATTTAAACCTAAATATGACCACATAAATTTGTTTGGTTAGATTCGGTCATAATAATCAAGATTAAGAATTTATTCCTTTTTACTAGTATATATATCAACATTGATTTGTGTATCTAGGTGTGGTTCATCCTCATACCATTCCTTATTCATGTACTTCAATTTTTTCCCCCATGTATGACCATGTATATCAGGCAAACCAATCCTCTTCCATGCACTGACAGGTATCTAGGGAGGGCAGGTATGTCGAATAGGTTTAGGTATATTTAGAGACCCTACTAAGGTATATCAATTGGTTTGGTATTCATAACATTTTTTGTCTTTCTTAATCAACATCAAAGTAATAAATCGATTCTCTCTTCCAACCTTATCCAATGACCATCTTCCTAAACCTTAGAAACTTGTCAAAATTATTTTGCTTTCCCTTTCAAATATTTCTAGTGGTCAAAATAGGCCTAATATGCCTTATGACTTGTAAGGTAACCTATAAACTAGCTACCCATCCAAAAACCATAGTTCCAATAAAGTAAAATAAAGTTTCTAAGGCCCTCTAATACCCTCGTATGATGATCTTAATCATATGATATCCTCTTTACAAGAGCATAAAGGCATCATCAATAAATATCTTAATAAAATTAATAATGATCAAAATAGGATAATCTTCAAATCCTTTAATCATATGATATATTCTTCACAAAATCATGACATCATCCAAGAATTCTTTAATAATGATAAAAATAGAATAACTCCCAATTTCGTCAATCAGATGATAACCCTTTCGCAAGAACATGAATATATCATTCACAAATTTTTTAATAATATTAACAACAAATAAAATGTTCCCCTAAGGGAAGCCTCCCTTAAGAATTGTCCTCCAGAATCTAATTTTGATTAATTACCTTCTCATTCTGATCTCATCGCTATAAAAATTATGATAATAAACAAAACACTTCCTTAAGGGAATATTTCCCTTGGGATTACCCTTTTCCCTCTAATCCCAATCACTCACAAGTTACTACAAACCGTAATGCTTTGAAACCTAATAGTTTTTTTCTTATAAATACTTTTTTTTAATATTAGAACCCAAGATACTCAACCATCGATACACCATCATTCATTACCTCATGATGAACTACTAAGAGGCAACATAAGTTACCCCTTGTTTCAACAAGCCAACATGGTATATACCCCTAATTTGGGTATACCTCCTAGTGATTTAATCCCATATCCCTTCATCAACACTTTTTCTAATCCCATTAGTGCAAATGTAAATTTTTCTTAGAGCTCTACTTCTTCCACCACTTATGCTACAATCATCAGATATTTTAATAATAAAAAATTGGATATGAGTCATAGGATATCGCCTTTGGTACCATCTCCTCAAATATCTCAATATTATCTATGTGTTAATTCAAAACCACCTTTTCTCTTACTCCATGCACCTTCAAACCCACTTCCTCTTGAATATCAAAATATAAACTCTAAACTAGAACAATTGGAAAGACAAAACTCTAAATTGGAGCAACTAGAGTAACAAATGGCCTCCATCCAAGGATCCTCTTTCGACCATAGGTACTCTTATGAGGATTTGTGCAATCAACCACTTTATGCCAGCATAGTTAGTCATACCTTTCCCCCTAACTTTAAAACACCTGAGCTTCAAATACATGAAATAAATGAATACCTTATCAATCACCTTAGGCTTTTTCACATCGCCTATATTAACATTGTACATGATAAAATATTGTTACTCAAAATATTTTGTAAAATCCTTAGCGGCCCTACCATGGATTAATATTATCAATACTAAGGAATTTCCTCAAAATATTCAAAGTCATGGCCAAAATATTCATCAAACAATTCTATGTTTACATGAAAGAGAAGACCACAATTAATGACCTTCTTAAACTCAAATAAATGCAAGACAAAAATATTGTCTACTTCCTAGTAAGGTGGTGAGCCTTGGTGGGGATACTCAAATTCATCTCCCCATAAAAATACTTTTTAAATATATTTATTAGAAACATTAACAAAAAACTATCCTTCCATCTAGAAACATCCAATGTGTCTTCCTTGGAAGATGCCATAGAAATGACCAAGAATTTAGAAACTACCCCCCGTAGAAGGAGGCAATTGAAAACCAAAATTTCTAAGGAAAAGGAGAACATTTCACCCTACCCAAAGGGGAAAAATAAGAATAAGCATGGAGTCATAGATTTTTTCCAGATCAACAATGTCAATGCTACTACAAACCCTCAAAATATTACTGTACAACAAAAATCAAAATGAAATTTTACTAGATTAGATCAATTTCCTACTACAAAATTAGCATAAATTCTTGAAGCCAAGATAGTATAAATTCCATTGATAAATCCCGTTAACCTTGAAAAAGTGAGAACTCTTTTATTCTACCCTAATGAATATTATGATTTCCATTGCATTAGTGGTCATGCAACCAATAACTATAGAGGCCTTAGGAATCTAATTTAAGACTTGATAGATAATGGTCACCTTGTCTTTAGAAGTTATGGTTCCCAATATTTCTTAGGTCAAAATCTTAGAATTTCCAATATTCATCACCCACCCATAGCCAAAGGGCAACAAACCATGTTTTTTATAGGAATGTCCCACCTCCATACTAAGGTACGATGAGAATATGATCACTCTTTTGATCAAGATTTACAATGAAATCTTTTATCTCTAGCCTATTAGCTCCTTTAAAAATCTATGGTGCATTAAGGTCTTTTAACATTGAGTGCTACCCTTAATTGATTTGATAGGATATAGATGTTGTGGGATAGGAAATGTCCCTAATAGGAGTATGCTTTTCCCACTTCACTTTTGTCCAACCATGACAATGAAATAACTTTCTTTATTTTTTTATTCACAAAGACATAGCATTCTTATAAACATGTTGAAATAAGTTGAAATAGCTAGGAACAATTTACTTCTTCTAGATCATTACCCCTTTTTATTCACATATATCCTAATTATTTTCTTGACTTTAGCTTCCCCATAATGCATCTTAATAAAATATTATATTTAGATATGTAAATGATTCTACATTGACTACCTTCTCATATGATTGTTTGCATTGGTTTCTTGTATGCATGGTTGCATGTTATCATGATTTTATTGCATGCACATGATTGGTTCTTCTTGTATTTATTATTGCATGTTGATTTAGGATATCCATTAAGATGCAATGATGATCCTAGTTAGGGATATCTCACATTCATTGCGCTTACACTAGGTGACTGATGCTAGTGGATCCTTTTAGTCCCATACTTGGAAGATAAATTGGATTTCATCCAACCATCTCTTCATAAATCAAAATAAACTATCGATTTAATATTAATCTATACCCATCATCTATATTTATCAATTTGATCTCCCTACCCATTTAATATGTCTATCAATCTCTATCTACCTTCACCCACGTATCCATCTCCATATTTTTGTCAATCTAATCATTTATCTCTAGATCATCAATCTCTATCACCTCTTTATGAAATTAATTTATTTTTAAGATCACACCTATCCATTATTTTGAACTACAAAACTATTTTTTACCTAAGAAGAATGCATCTACATGATTTCCACCATAATAATCTATTGTGATGGCCCTACCATACCTCTATCTCCCCCTTTACACATAGGGGCATGAATCAAAATATATTGTAATTATACTTATCATTATAGTTCATCAATAAATCACCCTTTAATGGATGCATCAAATATACATATCTCACATCTTTTCTTCCTACACATTATATCCTTTGGCCCTCACCAAAGGGAAAATGAATACCTTGAAATATTGCTTGGGCATTTGTTTAAGAATGACTCAATTAGCATCCTTTGAAACATTGTATCATGACTTACAACACACCTTTTACTTAAAATAGAAATCAATTAAAAGTACCTCTTGGGCATAGACATCTAAAATTCCCTCTCAGACATTTAAAATTCCCTCTTGGGAACACTCATATGAAAGTCCTCCTTAGGGTAGTAATAAAACAAATACCCCATTTGGATAATCACTTAAAGAATCATGTTTTGTATATATTGTAGATATCTTGTTTCATAGAAAAGTATCATATTAGGTGATCACCTCAACACTCCTTATGCAATTTCTTAAGGGGTGAACCATTATACATAATTTATCTTAAAACATCATCCAATCATTTTCAACCAATTTGTACATATTTTTCTACTTCAGCGTGTGATTTGTATATGTTTTTGTATTATATCAAATGTTAACTAAGTCCTCTAGCATATCTAACTAAGACCTCTAGGCATAGATAAATAATACCTTTAGGCATAGATAACTAAGAACTTTGGGTAATACTAATACATGCAATAATATCTAACTAATACCTTTGAGCACTTCTAATTAAGGCCTCTAGGTAAATCTAACTAAGACCTTCAAGCACAACTAACTACGTCCTTCGAGAAACACTAAGCCCTTTGGGCAATGCTAAATAATACCTCTGGGAAATGCTAAAATTCCTATGGGAAATGCTAACTAATACCTCTAGGAAATGTTAACTAAGACCTCTAGCCCAAGATAATAAAGTCCTCTGAGCAACTCTCAATAATATCTAAGTGTTATTTGTACATATTGTTTTCACTTGGATGCATCATATTAAAAGCTAACAAAATCCTTAGCTCACTTTTAACAATTTTTTCTTGGTAAATCTCAAAAATAAGTATCCTTTATGTCCTTTCCTTAATTACAAATATGTGAAACACCTCTTAATCACTTGTCCACTTGTCAAGCTCTAAAGGCCATAACTTAAGTGTGAATTAATGTCAGGTCCTATATATTTTTTGTACATATCTTGCAACACTATAAGGGCAAATCATTCTTAAATATTGTTTATATCACCTAACAACCTACCCTCCACTTATAGGGGCATAAAGTCTAAAAATATTCCAAACAATCCCAATGTATACCTTTAAATATGGCCTATACAATCATACATTTTCACAATTGATAAATCACTATGGGCCTTTTTGCAATCAATTCATGTGTATAGACCACTCCAATGTATCCTTAAATTGCTAAAATTGTACTTAGAAGAGCTTAATATCTTTATCCCACATATATTATATCCTTTTCTTGATCACTCATCTCCTTCACTCTCCCTTATTTTCCAATCTCTTATTTACTACTCTTTTATCTTAAGCAACTTTTTTTTCCTTTGCCAATCTAATCTATAGGCAATCAATTGTCATTCTTTCCTAATCCTAACCAGCTCACCAATCTATCTTAGCCAATATTTTTTTATCATCCACATGTGAATCATGTTTCCTCAATTCAATTTAGCCTCCCCTCCAAAACCCAAGAGGGCATACATGGGATAAAGTAGCATTTAACACTGCCTAAAATACAATTCTTAACATCACTTTAAGTAAATAATCTTTGTATCTCTCATCAACCCTAGACATCAACACAAAATTGGGATATCTACATCAATTTTTGGCATGTTCATCATACAATAAATGCATCAAAAAAAGGGAAAATGTAGACACCCAATTTTACATACATTTCACCAACCATAAATTCTACTAAAAAATTTTAATTAGCCCTCATTCACAATCCTTTCAATCAATCAAATTGAATCAACCTTCTTCATACCCAAATTCGAGATATTTGTTGCCCTAAAAATAATATCATTTTTTAAACATTATTTTTCATATCAAATATTGACAAAATATAACACAAATACTTCCATTATAATGGGCTTGAAAAAGTATTTCCAATGAGTATATATATGCCTATACTCTTATGACAGATAGTACCTCAAACTATGAAAAACAACATTGGCAATATTGCAAGTGTAAATGTGTCACCCTACATTTGTGCTTGGGCATATTTGCTTGGGTGGAACAAATAGAATCTTTGACTATTTGACTCTCTCCTGCCCTAATTTAATCTTCAATGTATATCTATCAAATATGTTGAATAAATTTGCACTAGTGACACATTTGCGAGCAATGTAAATGCTCTAACACGAGAAGAACCTAAAAACATGCTCATGATGGCATGCGAACTCTCTCCACCATTCTTAGACATTATTGCACATGTCATTTGTGTCCCTTGATCCTGCATCCAAATATCTTCTACAACCTTCCAAAGGCATCTTTGAATTTCCCATTTCCCTCCAAGAAACCCTTCCAAAAATCTATAAATGCATCCAAGGGAAGGGGATTTCATAAGGAAAATCTTAGTAGCCAAACTCTTCTAATTATGCTCTAGAATATTAGTGCTCATAGCATTATCTTGTCAAGGTGCTACAAATTTCTTGGTTTAATATTGATCTCCATTCATTTCCAAGCCCCCATCCCTCCTTAGCATGCAAGCAAGAAACAAATTCTCAACTCAACAATCTCAAGCTTTTGAGGAGCTTCCAACAAGCAAAAAGAGGGGAGCAAATTACATTTTGGGTTGTGTGCTTCCCCTTTTCTATCTTGTTTACTTTGGATCAATATTTATTTTATGCTTCAACTAACTCTTTTTTTTGCTATATTTGATCCTTCTTTTCACTATAATCTTACTAATATTTAACTTTATATGCTTTGATCTTGCCCATTTTAGTCTATACTTCTATTTTTCATCATTTAATATAGTTTAGTAGTCATATTTATCTTATTTATATTGCATATCATGGTTCTCATCCCTTTAGAGGGAACCTTGCATCTATACTCTTACATATCTTCACATATTTCACATTTCATCTGCCTATTTTGCTCTTAGAATCATTTCCACCGTGCTAGGTGCAAGGGATGATGCATTTGATTTGAATGGATTTTCACTACCCCTTCCTACTTGAAACTGGTCTCCCTAATAGTAATTATCATTATAACCCTTCCATTTAACAATAATCCAACTAGACCTACTATGTTGGGTTCCATCTCTCTCGGATTTCCTATCTTCAACATTTGCACCACTTTAGTTGTAGGATACAATGCATTTATGATATATAGCTTTCTAGAAACCTTCTCCCCTAAAATAGTACATACACTATACCTATATTCCAAGGCACACCTCTATGAGATATGTCTTAGTTACATTTTATCATACTTTGTATTAGATCGATCTATTTTTTTAGCATTTGCTTTACGTCGATTTGTTATATTATAGGCAACACAAATCATTGGGGTTGTTTAAGGTGTTTTATTTCATTTTTGTAAACTTCCTTAAATGTCCAAGGGGTTTAACTTGTCAAATAAAAAATTCTAAGCATATATCTTAGTTTTGTATACCCCCTTGCTCTCATCCCTATAGTTATTTTATTTATTTTATAGGTTTTACAGTTGCATCTATGCAATAAGATAGGGGTGATGCATTTGTCTAGGAGGTAGATATAGGTAATCTATTTTTAGAATCTCTTCTATTTGATTTTTCTAGTATTATAGTATTATTTTGGTCTCTATATTCTTTGATTTCCATATTTTTTAATTGTAAACTTAGTAGAAAGGAATAGTAGTAGGCTTAGTGTACTTTATTCATTTTTTGCTTTCAATATAGGCAAGGAATTAGAATACCATATAGTTGCATCTAAGCTAATTTTAGATGTCTGCATAACCTCTTGGATGCCATTGAAAATAAAAGACTATTTACTTTCTTGTAATCATTAAAATTGAAATACTACATAGCTTAGGATCTTGATTGTTGCATGTTTGTCTTCTTGCATAATTTAATTTCTTGGTTTAGATCCCTCCTTTAGAGGCTTAGGTATTAGACTTTGAACCCTAGGTGTTTTATGAATTTACACATACAACATAGTTTAGTACTTGCACATAAAACATATTGAGGTAGACCCACTACATGATTTAGAGCCCCTTAGGAAAGGGATCCAAAAAATCAACCATGCACAACTTGCTATCTACATTAGTCTATATAATTTTAGTAAGAATAGATAGTAAATTTTTATGATCAAGATTCATTGGCCCATTCAAGAATTCATTATGGGTATAGATTTTACCATCTATGATGTCTTATCTACTTGTCCCCTCATCTCATATGATGAGGGGGAGGGTGTTGGAATATCAATAATCTAACCTTATTGGCCTAGGACAACAATTATTATGTAAGCCTATGTGTGCTCTTGATGTAAGCGTATGGGTGCTCTTGATGCAAGCCTATGATAATGTGTAATGTAATCCTATAGAAATTCTCTATGTAAGCCTATGGGCAATCTTGATGTATTCGACTCTAGCAAGATCAATTAAACCATCAATATGATTAACCTTACAATTATAATTTAATATTTAAGCCAAGTTATATCAGTTTGTATTAACATGATATATAATTTCGGATTATGTATTTGCTATAAATACCCCCAATCATTGATCCATTGTATTGGTGTGTGAGGATGTGATCCCATGGGGTGCCTATAAGAATCCACCTCTTCCTTATTTTTTATCTATATTATTATTATTTCATCTAACTTATTATCTTATTTTTTATTCTTCTAGTTTTTTACATCTAATTATGGTGAATGCTATGCTTTGGAATGTTATTGGAAAGTACTACAAAATCCAATATTTTGGAGATTAAAAATTGGATCCAATATAAGTGACGATTGAATTCAAATTACTCTTTGAAATCACTTTCAAAATGTCTTTTCTTCATCATCTTCTCTAGCTCAAAAATAAAGGATAAAATAATGGGTGGTGGTGCATGGTTTGAGGGAAGATATACCCTGTATGTAAGATCATAGAGTGAAATTTTTTCTATGAAGACAAATTTTTAAAAATCTTCTAGTGTGGGTTAGGATTTTTAGACTTCCATATAAACTTAATAATGAGGTTTTGAATAATATTATCAATACTTTAGGGAACTTCATCTAGGATGGACGAACTACTAAGGAGCAAAATCATGTTGTATATACCTAAATATGTGTTGCCATGAATATTTCTAAACCTTTTCCATACTTCACTAAGACTAAATTTGAATCAATAGAATAGGATCATCAAGTGGATTATGAAAATAGGGTATTTTGTACCACAATAATTATGAGATTGGACTCATGGAAAGAGATTGTAAAGTGAAAACGATGGAGAATAAGAAAATTTCGGTGATGAGACTGATTTCTTTTCTTTAATAGGTTGAAAATTTGGGGGCATATCAGGACCACCCTTCTCGTAAATTGAACTTGGGTTTCCATTAGAAAATCCCAATACCTTTTTCCATTGTGGTGCCCCTATCAGGATTGATGATAAGACAAATTTTAAGATGGAGAAAACAAATCATAGTACAATATAAGTTGGATTAAATCAAGAATTTTTCACTCCCAAAAAGCAAAGGAAGCTCCTTTGCAACATTAGATGGCAAATGCCATCATAGTTCACTTGGATCTACCATTAGAAGAAATAAAGAAGGATATAAAGGATTAGGAAGTATAATGTGGAAATTCAAATTAAATAAGAATTAAAGGTGCAAAGGAAGATGTAGAGATAAATTTTAAAACAAATAAGGCCGAAGAGATCAAGTTTATCCCCCATAAATCATCTTCATTTTCCTCAACTAGTATAAAGTCCTCTCATTGTAATAGAAATAAAGGTACTATAAAATGTATCCCTCACGCTTTAGGTTTTGAAGGGCAACATAATAAAAAAATGAGGATGAAGGATATCCATGGCAAATTTAATATTTTAGGGTAGCATAAGAAGATAATTGCTATGGATTGCACTTTAGGGTTTCCATGGAAACATAAAGAAAAAAGTGTTTTTCTTTCTACTCCTTGCATTTCAAATTCTTTAGGGTAAGATAAACCTATAGATGACAAGTCTCATTATGAACAACATTAAAAAATTAAAAATAATGATGAAGATGAAAGTGTCGATAGGAATGGTAAATTGAGAGGAAGATATTTAAAGAGAAAATGAAACTCAAATAGATATCACTATGAAAAAATAAAATTAAATATCACAATTGATATCAAGAAGTGGATCTAAGCTTTCAAAGAAAAAAAAGGTAATGATAAAAATGATATCTTAGAATATTAGGTTATGAATAAGACCCCTAAAAAAATACTTATTAGAGAATTAATAGGTTGTCATAGTTATCAAATGATATTAGCTCAACTACTTCAATTCTTTGACATTCAAGGAGGAGACCAAGGTTATATCTTGCCAAGATGTGGTCATGATGTCACAAGGTGGGACCTATTTCAATCCCATATAATGCATTAAAAATAGGTTATCATAGTCAACATATCTATAAAGAAGAAAACCTATTAGTAGAAAATCTAATGTCGTTGTTGATCTTTGTATTTACAAATTTTACATTTTAGAAGACAACTCGATAAGCAATATTATGTCTCTTAATGAAAATTATATGGAAGACACCATTATGGAACTAGTTTGAGGAAGATAAAGAATATATTTTATAGAAAGACAAATAGAAAATCTTTTATAAACAAATCAGCTAGATATGGCTCTATGTATATTATTTATTTATTTATATTTTTGTTAATATGCTTATGTTAAGACAACTTGGGTTTGACGTATCTAGATACATATGTATATGTAAAGTTTTATAATTTAATTAAAATAGTCTGACAAGGATAGTGTGGTAAGGGCTTTGGCCTTTATTTGGGAAGGTTCAAGGTTCAAACCACAACATACCTAGACAAAGATACCTAGGTTTAAGGTTGAGTGTTTGTCAATTGGTTACCCCAGTTTGATTCCCTCGAAGGTTCCATTGACTTCATCTAACTCAGAGGACTAGGGTTTATAGTGACAACACCCAGTGGTGTTATCAATTATTCTATGTATTAAAAAACTTATATCTATGTATCTATATATATATAGATTAATTACAAAATTTCATATTAATCCATTCTAACCCAAAAAAATACTCTATTTTTTTGGTTACATAAGAGAGTTGGTCACAACCACACTATTTTAGTAACTGATAAGTGCAAGGTTCAAACCACAAGGGTTTCTCCCACCAATCCTATTCCACCTTGTTATTGTTTACTCGGAGTGAAGGGGACCACTGATCGCTCAAAATTCATACCATCATCATCGGTCTGGTGTGCACTCAAAGTATTTAGATATGACTACTACCTTTGCAAAGAGGATGCCCTCGAGGTTTGAACCTAGGTGTCTTCTTAGTAAGTGCCTGGCTAAAAAAACACTTACCAATCCACCTAGCCATTAAGGGTTCAAAAAAACACTTTATTATTATAACCAAATAGTTTATATATAAATATACATATGTTCTTGTGGGACACTACAGTGGTATGGCTTTTGATTGGAGTAATTACAACATTTCATATTAATCCATTATAACCCCAAAAAAATACTTTATTTTTTTTGGTTACATAAGAGAGTTGACAAGTGCAAGGTTCAAACCATAGGGGGTTGCTCCCACCAAACCTATTTAGCCTAGTTATTGTTTACTCGGCGTGAAGTAGACCACTAATCGCTTCGGATTTGTACCATCATCATCGATCTGGAGCGCACTCATAGGATTTAGATTAGACTACTACCTTTGCAAAGAGACTGCCTCCGAGGTTTGAACCTAAGTGTCTTCTTAGTAAGTTACTGGCTAAACAAGCACTTACCAATCCACCAGCCATCGGGGGTTCAAAAAAATTACTTTATTATTATAACCAAATAGTTTATAGATAAATATACATAGGTTCTTGTGGGACACTACAGTGATATGACTTTTGATTGGAGGTCCCGTTGACTTCATTTAACGCAGCGGGTTAGGGTTTACAGTGGAAACATCCCAATGGTGTTACTTGATTTCCCTATATATTAAAAAACTTAATAAAATAAATAAATAAATAAAGTCTTGGGGGACAGCGCAACGATTCGGGATTTGGCTCTTCTTCGAGAGGTCCAAGGTTCAAACCTTAATGCAAGTGAATGTGTAAGAGAAAAAAATATTAATAAATAAATAAATATAAATATATATAAACTACAACGTTCCATATTAATCATTTCTAACCCCATAAAAAATACTTTATTATTATAACGAAATAGTGCGGCTTTTGACTTTTGTCTATAAACTCAAGTTCAAATCAATATGAGAAGTGTGTGAATGTGTATACAAAATAAATAAATAAATATACATTAAAATGCTACATATTAAAATTAATAAAATGCAACCCAAAACTATATTTTATTATTATAAAATATATTTACAGATAAAAATATTAAAATATTTTCAATTTAAAAATAAAATATACATTTAAATTTAAATGTATTCTATTAATCCTTTAATATAAATACTTTTACATCAAAAAAATTTAAAAAAAAATGTGTGTCATCCTAGGGTTTCTATAAGTCTCCAAACATTCTCTAGAAGTGCATGTCTAAATTCTTAAGATGTTTGCTCTGTAGGTTTTAGTATGTCGTCACTTCCTCCTCTACCTTCGTCTAAAGCTAGTACCAAGAGAAATGGCTATGAAAGCGACTAAACGACCTAGGAAGTTCGTCCTCAAGGTGTACCACGAGGTAATTTTGAACCTGATTTTGTGATTCTGTTACATGAGTTTAAGTAGGCCTGTGCATGGTTTGAAAGTAATACTCTTATCGGGTATTTTCTGCGTCGTATTCCTCCTGAACATGTTCTTAAGAACTGGATTGAGCATTACTAGCGTTCATATGGTATCCAAGTTGACCATGTATAAAATCTCTCCTACAGATTCTTTCATTTACACTTTGATAGCCATGAACAAGCCCAGAAAGTTTTGAACAAGGGCCCTAGCTACATTAACAACTCTTTGCTCATTTTCCAGCCATGGAATCGAGATTTCATGGCTTCTAATGTTGTTTTCCTGGTTGTACCCGTCTGGGTTGAATTCCCAAACCTTCCCACCACATGTTGGCCCTTCCTAAAGAACTTGGTGTCCACCCTTAGTGATTTTATGTGCGATGAGCCCACCTGATTCATGTCAGTTCATCCAACTAAGAGAATGTGCGTCAAGGTTGACCTATCCAAAATGCTAAAGGAGCACATCCATATTCAGATAGGCACCACCTGTATTCACCAACCGGTGGTGTACATCAATCTCCCTAATACATGCTACAGATACCAGTCGACCTTCCACCGCATTAAGGATTACCCATTTATGGCAAAAAAATTCAAGGCCAAGGCACCAGTTCTGGCCACTCCTGTTGTGTCAACCCCCACCACCTTGAACCCCCCTTCTCCTTTGCTAGTCATTGATTTTTGTTACATGATTTTAAGTAGGCATGTACATGGTTTAAAAGTAATACTCTTGTCGGGTATTTTATGGGTCGTATTCCCCCTGAGCATGTTCTTAAGAACTGGATTGAGCATAACTAGTTGTCATATGGTATCCAAGTTGACCATGTATAAAATCTCTCCAAGGGATTCTTTCATTTACACTTTGGTAGCCATGAACAAGCCCAAAAAGTTCTGAATAAGGGCCCTAGCTACATTAACAGCTCTTTGCTTATTTTTCAGCCTTGGAACCGGGATTTTATGGTTTCTAATGTTGTTTCCTTGGTCGTACCCATCTGGGTTGAATTCCTAGACCTTCCCATCGCATGTTGGCCCTTCCTAAAAAACTTGGTGTCCACCCTTAGTGAGTTTATGTGCGATGAGCCCACCTGATTCATGTCGGTTCGTCCAACTAAGAGAATGTGCATCAAGGTTGACCTGGCCAAAATGCTAAAGGAGCACATTCGTATTCAGATAGGCACCACCTATATTTACCAGCGGGTGGTGTACATCAATCTCCCTAATACATGTTATAGATACCAGTCGACCTTCCACCACATTAAGGATTATCCCTTGATGGCAACAAAATTCAAGGCCAAGGCACCAGTTCTAGCCACTCGTGTTGTGTCAACCCCCACCACCTTGAACCCCCCCTAAAGGTGGTGAATGGACTGAAGTTTATTGCAAAAATGGGAAAGGTGGTAAAACTATTAGCCTAGGGCATACAACAACGACCTATGCTTAGGAACTTGCTCCCAAGCTTCCCATGTAGGCCCTGATTATGGATTTGGCTCCTGACCCTTCTTCTTTGCTAGTCATTGATTTTGAGTTGCAGGAAGAGTGGTTTCATTTCTCTATGCCCTTGGTCTTCCAAAAAGTCTTGGTGGCTAAAGGAATTTTTTCCTAGAGTTCAGGTCGACAGTCCTGTAGCCCGCTGCGAGGTGAGCATCATGCCCATTTAGACAAACGAATTTTTACCAACTTACCCCCATGAACTTGGAGGTCTTTATGAATAATTCTTTTCACATTTTGTTGGACAACATGAGTGAGGCCAGTGGTGGTATGCAACTCAACTCATTCTAATGTTGTTTATTGCATGGAATGTACGTGACTTGATAGACCTAGTCCAACGTTACATGGTAAGGGATGAGCTCAATACTTGTTCCAACCTGTATGGTCACCCAGATTTTGTTTATCTCCAAGAAGTCAAAGCAACAGAATTCACCTTGTAATCTACTTACTCTATGTTATGACCTGAAAGTCATATGTATGCTACCAACCACCCCTAGGGCAGCGGAGGCACTGTCATTTTGTTAAAAGATAGGTGGATAAGTAATTTTGTCACTTGGGGTTCCGATCCCTCCCATCACATAGTTTGGATTTTGCTTGAAGTGGGAGGGTTGTCCTTCAGGATTATTAACATTTACACCTCTAACAAGGTCCAGGATAAATGTGTCGTGTGGAGATGGTGTGCGTTGTCCCTACCAGTCGTAGTCTGGCTTATGTGTGATGACTTCAATATGATAGAAAAATCCTCTGATAAAGTGGTACAGCTTCCTAATAGGTGGGCCATAGGAGAGATATAGGCTTGGTACTTTATGAAAAATAAATTGGGGGTCTTCAATCCCAATGCATGTTTTTCTACAGGGCATTTTTTTGACCATCTTTGGTTCACGTGGTCCAATTTTCAATCCAACCCTGCAAGAATTTTAAAAAGACATGGCAGAGCTATGTTGTCGAACCAGCGAGAGTTCTCCTTTTCTCGTCAACTTACTTCTGTCCCTTTTGTTGAAACTATTCCTGGAATGGTCTCATCTAATAATTTGCCTATAATATTTACATCTAATGTTTTTTCAACTCCTCTATGACCATTTAAATCCTAGTTTTTTCTTAACACATCCTTCCTTCAGCATAAAACCACTTTTTTTCATATCCAAAGGATCTAGAATCTTATTCCTAGACCCAATGGAGATTCTGGATGGATTGAGTGGTGGAACGATGCCATCTTCCGCACCACTGCTCTACACATAAGCTTGGGGAAAAAAGTGGTGCAACTGCATCGACGCTCTAATAATGCTCTGATAAATGAGCTTGCAAAGGCTTCCATTAGACTGGAGGCTTGTCCCTTTGACTCCACCATCCAAGCTCATATTGCTCATATCCAACATGAGGTCAAAGTGGTTGAGTTGTATGAATCTAAAGGGGTTCAAATCAAATCCAAGCTCCATTGGCTTAAAGTGGGTGACAGAGTTTCTAAAGATTTTTGCAAAGACTCAGGCCTCCCAAGTATTCTACTCAATTCAAAGCTCTTGTTGTTAATAGGGTTTGAATCACTTCTTTTCCTGAGATAGCAGCAACATTTACCAAGCATTATACTCGTGTTTTTGCTACTCAACAGTACACTTCAGAAAGGGAACAAGTTATCCCTACTTGCCACTCCCCTACTCAAAGGAATTAATGTGAGTTCTTATTTTCAGTGCAGGACCTAGCTAATGCTCTTTTTCAAATGGCAGATGCTAAGGAACCTGGGCTAGATGGCTTCCCTTGCAAATTCTATAAAATCTACTAGGATTTTGTTGGCCCTAACCTACACAGAGTATACTTGGAATCCTTGAGGACTGGCTCCCTAGGCACTCTAATCAATGACACTGAGAGGGGGGGTAAATCAGTGTAGCTCTTTAAACTTAAATTCACAGCTCTTAAAATAGAAATAATGAAACCTTAAAACTAGATAAAGCAAGTATCACAAGAGAACATCACACAACACAAGATTTAACGAGGTTCACCAATGTGGCTACTCCTAAAAAATGATTGCTTGGACTACCATCCAAATCCAGCCTTTATAAAGCACCAACTTTACAATCAATTTACCAGCACCCACTGAAAGGAGCACCAACCCCTTATTTATCTGCACAAACAGAAAGGAGCACCAACCCCTGTTTTACCGAGCACCAATTGGAAGGAGCACTAACCCCTGATGCCAAGCTGCAACTTGGACTTCAATTTTGAATCTAGAAGTTTACCAAAAAAATACCTTCGCTTTTACAAGACCCTGACTGGTCTATTACTTACCCAATCTCTCTCACTGTTCATAGAATAGACACTTCTATGATCTACAGTCGCACTGCACCTTCTGCTTTCTTTGTGTAATCACTTTGCACACTCTGCTTCACTACAGTCGACCTTCATGATCGTCTTCTCCCCTTCGCGCACACTACTCTCTTTGCAAATTTTGCACTTAGCTTGATTTGACACGACTTGCTCTCTGTGCACTCCAACCAAACTTCGCACTCATCAACAACACCTCAAATCTCCAAACAACCCTCCTTTTATAACAGAATGTTTGAGATGAAAACCCTAATCTTAGTCAGCTGTAAATCCTAATCTTAGTCGGCTTTCATGACAACTGTAAACCCTAAATTTAGTCGATTGTTCATCGGTCTTCGTCGGCTTCAACTTAACCGCAAAAATACAACATGTCGCGATATCGCGACACTTTTTCTCCTTGCTCTTTTTCTTAGCTTTGGTCCACGGAAATACAACATGTCGCGATATCACGACACTTTTTCTCTCTCCTCTTTCTCTTTGCTTTGGCCCGCGAAAATACATGTCATGATATCGTGACATTTTTTCTCTCTCCTCTTTCTCTTTGCTTTGGCCCACGAAAATACAACATGTCGTGATATCGTGACACTTTCGCCTTCGTACGCTTTCTCTATTCTTTTGTCGCGATATCGCGACACTTCTGCTTCCATAGACTTCAACTTTGCTTTTGTCGCGATATCGCGACACTTCTGCCTCCATAGTCTTCAACTTAGCTTTTGTCTTGAAATCGTGACACTTTTGCTTTCGTACTTAGCTTATTTGCTTTTGTCGCAAAATCACGACACTTCTGCCTTCGAAGTCTTCTTCTCTGTTTTTATCGTGAAATCGCGACACTTCTGCCTTCGAAGTCTTCTTCTCTACTTTTGTCGCGAAATCGTGACACTTCTGCTTCCAAAGTCTTGCTTTCTGCTTTTTTCACGAAATCGTGACAGTTCTGCTTCCGTATGCTTCCTCTCTTTCTTTTGTCGCGAAAATGCGACATGTCGCGATATCGCGACACTTTTGTTTCTCTTCCTGCCTGGCATTTGGGAGCCGTGAAAATGCGACATGTCGCGATATCGCGACATTTTTCAAACTTAATTTCTATCTCCTGTTTTAGTCGCGAAAATGCAACATGTCGCGAAATCGTGACACTTTTTCTTTTTCTTCCTTCCTGCCCTTTTCGAGTCATGAAAATGGGACATGTCGTGAAATCGCGACACTTTTTCTTTCTCTTCCTTCCTGCCCTTTCCAAGTCGCGAAAATGTGACATGTCGCGAAATCGCGACACTTTTCCAACTTACTTTCTCTCTCCTATTTTAGTCGCGAAAATGCGACATGTCGCGAAATCGCGACACTTTTCCAACTTACTTTCTCTCTCCTATTTTAGTCGAGAAAATGTGACATGTCGCGAAATCGCGACACTTTTCTTACTTGTTCTCTTTCTTCGAACTTGTCGTGAAATCGCGACACTTTTTCCTGCTTTCTCTTTCTCTTCCAACATGTCGCGAAATCGCGATAGTTTTTCCACTTGCCTTTTTCTCTTCCAACATGTCGCGAAATCGCGACAGTTTCTCCTGCTTTTTCTCTCTCTTCCAACATGTCACGAAATTGTGACAGTTTTTCCACTTGCTTTTTTCTCTTCCAACATGTCATGAAATCGCGACAGTTTTTCCTGCTTTTTCTCTCTCTTCCAACATGTCGCGAAAGCGCGACAGTTTTTCTTGCTTTTTCTCTCTCTTCTAACATGTCGCGAAAGCGCGACAGTTTTTCTTGCTTTTTCTCTCTCTTCCAACATGTCGCGAAAGCGCGACAGTTTTTCTTGCTTTTTCTCTCTCTTCCAACATGTCGCAAAATCGCGACAGTTTTTCCAGCTTTTTCTCTCTCTTCCAACATGTCGCAAAATCGCAACAGCTTTTCTTGCCTGTTGTATATGTCGCAATATCGCGACACTTTTCTTACTTGTCTTTTTCTTTGATCTTTTGCAAATGGGCCACTTCGGTCTTCTTGGAAAATCATTGTACATACTCTGAATAACTTTTGAACTCCTATCTTCTACATCTGAATAGCTTTTGAACTTCCTGTCCACTGCATCAACAGATCTATCTGACTGTGTTGACAACAATGACAATACTGATGTTGCACCTTGCTCAACAAAGAGAAACATCAAATTTATCCCCAAGTCAGGGGATCTAGAGATCATCACAAATTGGAGGCCTATCACCTTGTTAAATGTTAGCTACAAAATCATTTCCAAAGCGATTGCTTTGCAGATTCGACCTTTGCTTCCCACTATTGTAAGGCCTAAGCAAAGTGGCTTTATTCAAAATAACTATATTTTGGACAATGTCTTGGTAGTATGGGAAGGTATGGAGTGGGATCGTAGATCTAATCAATAGGTCCTCTTCCTCAAACTTGATTTTCAAAAGGCCTATGATAGAATTGAATGGGTCTTCATACTTTCCATGCTTTGGCCATCAATTCATTTCCACTATCAATATGCTTTTTCAGGATGTTTCAATCATGCTTTCTCTCAATAAATGTTAAACTAAAGCTATTGGGTTGCATAGGTCAGTAAGGCAAGGGTGTCCTCTGGCTCCTTCACTCTTTGTTCTAGCATCAAAAGCTTTTGGTTATTTTTTGGCCAACTGTACCTCTAATGGGCTGCTTCGGGATATTTCTCTTCCTAGGAATACAAGCCAGCTTATTAACGACCACTTTGTTGATGATTCCTTCCTCACCCTATAGGAGGATGAGAAATCCTTCTTTGAAGCTCTTTCATGCCTTGATACTTTTTTAAAAGCTTCAGGTTCTAATATTCAATGGAGGAAAACTTCCTGTTACCGACAATCCCCTCAACCTCTTCCTCATTGGCTTCAACACGTTCAATGGAGTTGGATTCATCCTACAGAAATTTTCAAATTCCATGGCATTCCCTTTGCCTTTCAAGTCTCTCCATCACAATTATGGTCATATGTCATCAACAAAGTTGAAAGTAAACTGGAGTATTGGAATGCTAAGAAACTGTCTCTTGCTGGCAAATTCCAAATTTTCTCGAAAGTGTTGGTCTCCACGCATGTTTACTACTCATCCTGCTAGGCCCCTTCCTAGGCATGTTACAAAAAGCTTGAAAAAATATTGTGGGAATTTCTATGATCCAATGGTTTTGAGTGGAAGGGTTTCCACAAAGTGGCTTGGGATATTTGTTGTCTCCCAAGGAATGTTGGTGGTATGGGTATGCTAGACTACAAAATATAAGGTTTAGCCCTCTATGCTAAATGGATTATTCGAGTTCTTAAAGACCCTGAAGCTTGGAAAGTGCTTCTCAGTCATTGTATCTCAATTGAGCTTCCTCTCAACCACAGAGCATGGGCAGGGATGGATCTTCCATCTCTGGTGCTTGCCCCATTATTCATTAAAATACCTGGCTCCTTTGTTATCAAGAGCATATGGAAGGCTTGGTAGCAAATCAACTCATGGATTATATGGAAGGGGGATAGGTTACATAAAGGCCTCTCCATCAATCATCTCAATGTTTGGTGGTCCCCTGTTTTCAAGTTACAAGGCACATCGTTAGCACAAATCCCTTGGGTCCATGCTCAAAAGTTCTTTAAGCGTGGAATTGTCACAATTGCATATTTTTATTCTAGGTAAACCAGGGATTGGATCCCCTAGGATAATTTTAAATACACCTTTCGCTTGACCAGTGCGGACAGAGCGACCTATGATGGAGTGATTGACCACACCTCCTTTTATATTTGGCATAAAATAGAAGTCAAGTCCTAAAAACCCTGGAGGAAAGATTGGGCATTGTACAAAAGCACTCCTTTGCTAAATTCTAAAGCCTGGCATGGTTATGAATGGCTTACACCAGCTTCCCCCATGGTGCCCAAGCTCAATGTCAAATGGGACCTCATATCTACTCACAATAGATGGAAAGCCAATTTCCACTCAGCTTGGGCTTCTTACTTGGAGCCAAAGAAAGCCTTTTTCGCATGGAGCTTGTTGTGTCAAGGACTGCCTCTTGGAAATCGATTTTATTATATGCAGGTGCCTGACCCTAGATGCATGTTCTATCAAGAACCTGAATCTTATTTACATCTTTCTTGGTCATGCAGGCGTGCCAGTCTAACCTGGAATTGGGTTACTTATTTCTTTGCTCCGTACATGTCCCTATCACTTTCATGGCAACATGCCTTACTGGGTGATCCCATCCAATTCTCCCTCCCTCTGAAGGAAGTGTGGCAATTTTTCAGAGTCATCTGTTTCACATTTGGAAATCTAGAAATAGAATTATTTTCAAATAGGTTGATCCGTCTCTAGAATTTTCTTTGGCTGACAAGTTGGAAGTATTCCATGATGTGTGGTTTCAAATTTGTGACCAGGCTAAGAAGGTGGCTATGGAGGTGGACCACTTGCAGGTCTTGCTAAGTTATTGGGGTGGTGCCCCATGTGTTGTGAGTAGGGTGGCCCCAGATCACACACCTCCTAACCAATCCTGCTCTCGTTCTCATCGGTGCCTAGATCGTGCTAGACGCCAGCCACCTAGGAACAGAGACAATGATACTAGGGGTAATTTACAATAGCGTGATACATGGAACGTGCAACAACTGATGCAGGAAACCAGTGACGAGTGAGGTGCCCTAGTCAGCAATGAAAATCTCTTTGCTTGGTCACGTCCCTCATCTCCCATTTGTCGTGCTTCAGAATGGGGTGATGATCACTTTGATGGATGGGGAGAGCCGCCCACTCATATGAATAAAAAAAATTCAGCAAAAGACTCCATTCCATAATATCTTTTTGGTTGTAATTAGTTCTCAGTTTTGATGTGTTGGCAATAGGACCAGTTCTTTTCAGCTTTGTCTTTCCTAATCCACTATTAAGATTAGTGTGGTTTCCTAGTAAATGTGATTTTTCCACCACACTTTTTTTTTTAAATCTATTAACTATTGATTAAATAGTCTTCTCATTTAAAAAAATTGTTCCGTTCCATCGAGGACAATGGATAGTGATAATTTTTCTCCAGAAATTAATGACACTCTTTTTAATTCTTCAGTTCGTGGTAAAAAGGAATTCAAAGTAGAATGGAAAATAGTTGTCCCTTGGAAAGAATTGCGGGTGTCTCATTAATCGGCCCACAAAACTTCAAAATTTATGGATCTAAACCAGTTTAATTCTTCAGTTCGTGGTCAAAAGGAATTCAAAGTAGAATGGAAAATAGTTGTCCCTTGGAAAAGATTGCGGGTGTCTCATTAATCGGTCCACAAAACTTCAAAATTTATGGATCTAAACCACTTGGTGTAATCAAATTATCGCATGGCATTGTTAAAAAAAATTGAAAGTAATAATAAAATTTAAAATTATAATAATAAAAATAATTATATGGTTTTAATTTTTTAAATAATTTTATTAAAAAATAAGTGTACATCATTTTAAAAAGATGATATAAAAACATATCTCAAAAGTTTATGCAAAATATTAATCCAAACCAAAAAAATATCTAAAATAATTATAAAACAATTAACATATAACAAAAATAAAAATAAAAAAACTACTAAGTTAAATGACCAATAACTTTTAATTTAAAAAACATTAAATATAATTCATTTTAATTTTATATAATTCATTAAGAAAAACAAAAACTTTAATTTTAATTTTATATAATTAAATAAAAAATAAAAAACAAAAATTAGGGATAAAATGGCTTTATAACCTTATTCTCAAACCTGTCCAGTTACCCACCTACCTAGTTTAGTTCAATCCCGTAAGCGTGAGGGTAAAGCGAGCACACTTCATTCGCATTCCCCCAAATTCCGCTCACCCTTAGCCCCATTAATTTTAGGTGTATCATATATGTATTTTTTAATATTAAACAAATACATATAAATTTGAAATTATATTAAAGAAATTTAAACCCTCACTACCTTTCAATTTCGTTGATTCCAACAATGATGACTTCCCCTATTTTCTGCGTTAGGGTTTAAGAATTTCAATGCATTTAGCGTGATAGTCTTCGCAATCATCAACTCTTTCCCTCTTGTGACCTCCATTCCTGCCTTCTATTTTAAATACTCAAAGAACTTCCTACTCAAGTGGGGGCACATTCATTTGGCAAAACCTACTAGCGGTCGGTTAGGCCTCCCCAAAAATAAAAAATAAATATATCGACAGTTATTTCACCACCGCGAAGACCGTAAATTAGCTCGCGTGAAGTACATTGTATCGAATTATAGTTTTGGGCAGCACCTCCTTCTTCACCTGCGAATGTAGGTTTCACCGTCCATACGCGCAACTGCAGATTTTAACAACCCAAACACTACAATGAATGTGATTGCTGACCTGTACATAAGTTCAGACAATTGGTCAAAGACCACGGTGGCGCGGATTACACGCTGGCATTATTAGCTGTCTGCTTGGCGGTTGGTTACTTCCTCGAAAGGATCCTCATTCCTACTCATAACATTGGCCTTCTTCGATCTCTTGTTCTTACTATAATTTCCATTCTGATTTATATAGTCTTGAGTATTTTAGAGGGACAAATTTGGCAAAGTCAAATATGTTGTCTCTCGGACAAATGGGAACGTAGCAGAGGGCTAAGTTGGGGGAAGGTGGAAGGTCATGCGCCATCACGCACGTGAACCAAAAAGTTATGAAAATGTATAGTTTTGGTGTGGTGGGCCATCCTGGAATCGGTGGGGTAGCCAACGCATTTCTACATTTCCATGTCGTGTGCGCGTCCATCGTCACGTTTTAAGTAACTCCCGGGTCACACAGTTGGTACACACGTCTTTCTTTACACGGCATAGCTTGTCACCGTCACCAATCGGCTTGTCTTCGCATTTGAATTGGAAAATGCCGTGCTTTTCGGCTTTGATGACTACGCTTTCGTAGTTGGAGTATTTGCTCTGCGAATTAAACAATTTCTTGTGCGGAGATCTCAATTCTCGCTAGGGCTTGTTGAAAATTCCTTGTGGTTCGGCTGGTTTCTTGTAAAACGAAGCCTACGGGAACTCCTCTGGAAAAGGAACCATTACAAGGCACAAATCCTCTTATGGATAACAGGGTTGCTGCAACAAACGGCTACACCTCTGCTGCTTCTTCCTACAGAGAAAGCTTTCCATCTATCACAGCGCTGAAGGCCACTTTGAGAAGACTGACGGTTTTGGTTGCAGATGAAGAAGACTGCAGGATCGAAGTTTTGGACGAAATCTCCAAAACGGTTACGGCCATGAAGGACCTCACATGCAATCAGCACAGGGCGCACACATCTTGTTCTTCAGAAAAGACGGATCCCATCGTGGTCCCGGAGCATTTTCTGTGCCCGATTTCATCAGAACTGATGGCAGATCCCGTCATGTTGGCCTCAGGGCAGGTAAATCGCTTGAACTAATCACTGTAGGGCTAAGCAAATCGGATTTTTTTTATCTTTCAGAAGTTCTAAAAACGCAGGATTATGTTGCAGACATATGACAGGGCTTATATTCAGCAGTGGTTAGATGCGGATCACATGACGTGTCCTAGGACTCAACAAATACTGCCACACACAGCCCTGACGCCAAATTTTCTGGTGCGGACCATGATCGAACAGTGGTGCCATTCTCAGGGCTTACAGCCTCCAAGCCCCGCTCGGAGCTCCAACGACGCAGGCGGCGACATTAAGCCACAGGAGGCGAAATATGTGAACATCTTGGTTGATAAAGTATCAGGCAATTGCCTTGTCCAGCAAAGGGAAGCGGCCAGGGAGCTTCGAGTGCTAACCAGGAAAAAGCCTTCTCACAGAAATTTCCTTGGTAAAGCTGAGTCGTTAGGCCTCTTGATCCCTTTGCTCGGGAGCCACGATTCGGAAACCCAGGAGCATGTGGTGACAACGATGCTAAATCTCTCCATACACGAACAGAACAAGGCGCTGATTGCGGAGGAAGGAGGCATCGAACAAATTGTGGAGGTTCTCAGAAATGGCATGACCATGGCCGCGAGAGAGAATGCGGCCGCGGCTCTTTTCAGTCTCTCTTCTCTGGAGGAAAACAAGGTCAGAATCGGGTCGTGCGGCGCGATCCCTGCTCTGGTGCAGCTGCTGCGTGATGCGACTTCCAGAGGAAAGAAAGACGCCGCCTCCGCACTGTTCAGCCTATGCATTTATAACGAGAACAAGAGCAAGTGTGTGAGGGCGGGTTTGGTGCCTCTTCTTGTGGACTTCATGACCATCAACGGCAATAATAATAAGAATGAGGACGAGCAGGCGGCCATGAGGGATGAATCGTTGACGATTCTCGCCCTTGTTTCCAGTGACGGCGAGGGCGCCAAGGCAATTGGGGACGCTGGTGCGGTTCCTCTTCTTTTAGATGTTACTACAGAAGAAACCTCTCCTCCTCGCAACAAAGAGAATGCCGTAGGGATTCTGGTGGAACTCTGCTCAAGGGATTCGACATATCTAAAGGAAGTGAAGAAATTAGGAGGATCCATGGCATTGGTAGAGTTAAGCCTAAATGGAACTTCTAGAGCGCGGCGTAAGGCCAAATCTCTGTTAGATCGCATGAACAGACAACAGAGATTGGCAACCATATAGACGTTATCATCTCTTCTCTTCTCCCCAAAGAAAATGTAGAAAATGTACATGGATGGATAGAGTGTACATAGCTTTTTTATAAGACGGTTGCTTATCAACGGAGCAGGTTATCAACGGAACAAACTAAAACGAGTGCTTTGTACCGAACAGTGCAGACATGGTTTTATTAAAGAAAACAAGGACGAATGTGTGCCGTTCCAGGGGTGCATGCTTGGTCCCTGTTTGTTTGAAATTGAGCCATGACTGGTGCTTGGTTCATGTCAAAATTTGTAGCCAGTTGATATTGACAATGGAAGTGATGGATCAAGCGACAGATCCATGGCTCTTATTTCTTGTGTCGGACATTGCATGTGTTTTTGAGGGGACCCAACAGTGGTAGGAAATTAAAATAATATGTCCTGTAACTAAATAATAATTTCCACGTGCCTGTGTAGGTAATCCGTAATATTCGAGATTTTTAATTAGGTTGGAATGTTGAAGCGTGTCATCTGGAATAAGTGTTGACATTGAGATGCTTTTCCTGCTTTTTTTTAATTATTATTTTTATGTTTTTAACGTGGTCGAAAGAATTAAGATCTCCTTAAACAAAAATCTCCTTAAACAAAAGGATAAAACAACAAAAGACAATCTTTTTTAAATAGATAAGACAACTCCAAGGAAGAAAATACAAGGTGTAAAATATAATTGCACATTAAGTCAAACCATTAACAATGTTATTGCAAGTTGGAGAAGATATTGGAAGTTCTTTTATTTCTTTCATAAAATAATGGTATTGTGAGTTGGTGAAGGGATTGGAAGTTCTTTTATTTTTATTTTTTTTGGTTAGTAACTTTTAGAGGAAGTTTGTATTGAATGTTTGAATGTATAGTGAACAAATAAGCATATAGTTTGTAGATGTATATTATCATTTTTAATAAAATAGATGAATAATAATTTATTTATATTAAAATTTAAAATTATTATGCATGTTACATATAAAATAAGATTTATAAATAAAATATAATATTATTTTTTAAATTAATATGAGTGTTTTCATTGTGAATTTAATATAAAATACATAGTAAATATGATTGAATTATATTTTTAGATTAAAAGTTATGGTTATTTATAAAATTCTTGTTTCATAGGCTATTTTGGGTCCATGACATTAAATTATTAATATTTTATTTAATATATAATTAAAAATGATGTAGCATTTGTTATACATGGTTGATTTGTGATGACTTGAGGTGCTAGTATGATTTCCAAGTTGTTCAAGGTTTGATATTGTTAACATGATGCTCATAAGAAAAAATTAAGACCATATAAAGATTACATCATAGAAAATGTTAACAAATCAACTACATACCTATAACTTCTTGGTTATACCATTTGATTAATTAAGTGCAAAGGAATTGGAAGGAAGGCAATATGAAAAGGTGAAAAAAATATATTACTATGGAAGGCTATGGTAGGCTACATGAAGAGGTGAAAGAAAATTATTTCTAAAGGTATTGTCTTTGAACCTAGAAAATTGTGATACCATGAGTCATTTGACCATGTAATGTCCTTTAAATATTCTTATGTATCATTTATAAACCAAAATATTATCAATTTATGTATAGCGCAAGAACATTAGAAACATAATAATACTCTATTCTTAACATTGTTGTGGCCTCAATCTTTGGTCCCTAGATGGGTGCACAAGATAATTAATATATATAAGCAACTTTTCAGTGTGAAATGTGCAATTATCATAATATATTTATATAAAATCTATTTAAAACATAATCTAACTATCTTTGGGATAATGTTCGATTTTTTCATCACATTGAAATTCTATTACATACAATTGGGATGAGTAATCCTTATCTAATTTAGAAATGTTATTGCACATATTATTGTTCATGTTTGGTCTTAGGTGTTTGCCACATGGTTGCATCAAACAACTTTAAGAAATATCTTGCGTAGACCCTTGCTTATCCCTAGTTGCATGTCATTATTGCATGGTTGATTAAAATTATACTTCACAAAAAATTAATGATGCATTTATTATGGGCACAAACCTTCTTTACGTTAAGGTTTAAAATTAGTGCATCGTGACAGAGCTTTACTTTATCCTATATTGAGCAAGTCAATTAGTTGAGCGATTCTCGAATTAATCAAATTTCCAACCAAAAGAAGCATTGCTTATTGAATAGTCAATCCAAGTCTTATCCAATTTCATCAATAAGTGTATAAAAAAGCTTATGTATGTAGGCATGTCTACTTTATCTTGCCCATAAATTAGAATTTAGTGGCTTCCATATAGACACGATGGTTTAAAATGTTTGAAAGTGTCTTTTAATTAGAAACTCAAAGATCCAAATTTTTAGTACACACTCATATTTTTGAAACCAGATCCAAAAATTATAAAATCTCTACAAAAAAAGGTCATCTTTACCAAATGATTAAAAAATGCAATGGATTTTGATGTTAAGAACCTTTTGTCTCAAACTAGATGTTAAAAACCATTGCTTCTCATAAAATAATCAATTCATAACTATGTACAATATTAAATAACTCAATCCACAATAAAATCCACACAAGACAAGATATATAAATACCCTTTATGTAAGACAAAACCAATATTATTCCTTATGGAAGGAACTACTCCACAATATCTCCCAAGGTGAAATTTGATCCATGAACAAAGACAATTACAATAAAAATTGACTTGGATTGGATGATTTACAATTAATAGGTTCCTTCTATATAACCATCCCCTAGTATTTTTTGAAAGACATATTGTTATGAAATAACTTCAAAAATTACAACAATAGCAGTAACAATCCAATAATGCAAAATCAACAATACCCAATGATATAAATAAATCAGACCCAATTACCAAAAAATCCAATATGTAAATATCAAATCTAGATTTAAATTAATGCAAATCCCTTAGCCACTTGTAGAGGGTAAAGTCTCATATGCATTGTAGACATGATTAAGAATTGAATATGAAAGATGATCTCAACTACCACCTAACTCTTCCTATTTATAGACTAAATCAATCATTACCCTAACCCTAATGCTTAAGGAATGACTATCTAAACTCAAGGCCTAGGCTAAATAAAAATAAAGATAGACAATATGGCTATATTGGAGTTGTTACATGGTTGTCCCTTAGAAATATTTATCCTCAAAGCTAGAAAATACTAGAGATCTCTCTCAGGCTCCCCAATAGCATATTTTTTGGAAGATCTTGCTACTTGAAAAGGAACTCTTGAATTTATCAAGATCAAAGATGAACTCTAGACCACAAAATTACTTCAAGCTAGAGAGTGACTCGACCTTATTCATAAAGTATTAGAAGCTCCTTTTGGGACTACACCTTCTAGCCAATAACCTATTTGAGATAATATACATTGAAATATAATATGGATGAGGGATGAGGGAGGAAACTTTAGCTAATATGCTACTTCACCAATACAGAAAACCACCTTCTAGGATGAGCCAACTTTCAACTAGTTTTGGTCTTTAAGGATAATTGCTTGTAGGGTTGTAGGAGCAAAAAGACCATATCTCCTATGGTAAATTACCTTTAAAATTAGTGTGAATTCTATTGTTGATTCATGAGTTTATATGCCTAGGTCAAATTATCCTTAAGAAGCTAAAGCACAATTCATTGTTGTTATAGAAAATCATCTATCTAGGCAACCTTGGAGGATCCTAAAACATAACCTACCACTAAGGTATGAATGGTAAGAAGTATTGTACCAAAATTCAACTAATGAGATATATTGAACCAATTGATATTGCTTGTCTTGATTAAAACAATAGAGGTAAGTACACAAACATTTTTTAGTAATCTTTGTCTAGCCATTCAAATGAGTTGATAAGATGTCTGACCCCTACCCTAACATCATTAATAATTACATAGTCATGTGGTACATTGGGAAACTAGGCTTATGGGCCTATATGATGTAACCATTATTTATTATAAAGATATGTTATATAAAGATGTAACAATTATTATTTAGGAGTTACTAGCTTGGACCCCCACTTATATGTGGATAAGAACCCTTGAGTGTTAGGGTTAGGGTTATATAGAGACTTTAAAAGAACTAAGAGAGAAAGTTTATGGATCATTTCATATTTTCATATTATAATGAAGCTTTGCTTCCAAGGAGGCTACCCTCTCAAAGTGATTTGTGATTCTGTAATTTTTTTTTGTTTCTAAAATATAATTTGCTATATTTCCATTTCATTTTGTAATAGTGTTAATCATTTACATTGATTTTCATTTACTATTACAATATTGTATGGATTTGCTATTAATTTACTGTAAGGTTCCTAACAAGTGGTATTAGAGCACTTTCTAGGACCACGTCCTACTACAACTGCAATGATAGGTATACTTTTCCTTCCTTTTGTGCTTTCTACAATTTATCCTACAAAATAGTAGGTTATTTTTTCTATTTTAGTTTAATAGTTAATAAACCCAATTTTGGAGGTTTTAAAATATCATGTAGATGTCATTATTGGCTAAGATATATTGCACAAAAAGCATTTAGTGAAGTGAGGGGTGATCATATTCCAATACCTAAGCCTCAAATAGCACATGTATATGAATTTGAGCTCCCATGTACCTCGGGTATATAGGGAGACCCCCTAGGTTTAGGAGAAACTTTTAGTCATAGGAAGCTTTCAACCATGTACCTATTCCATAGTGCACCCATCACAACACTCAAGAAGATTACCCTCTCGTATTTTTAGAGATATGGGTAGTGTGCTCAAGGGTATGAATGGAATCATCTTTGAATAATGGACTACAATATTGTTCTAAGCATTATCAGTTGTTTCTATGGTATGAAAAAGAGCTATGGGAAGTACACACACCTTGGCCTAGAGTTAACCTATTTTTGTCATATGTTAAACCTTCAACATAGATTGTCAAACCTATAAAATCCTAATCATCAATTTAAGCATACTAAGAAGACTACACCTATCACAAAACTAACGATACCGTAATAGTTCTTGATAGAAAAAATAATTATAGGAAAAAATAATTGTTGGGAATAGTTGTCAGAATAGAAGGTTATCAGTAATAGTTGGGAACAATGTTAGACAGGGAAATTGTTAGTAATAGTTGAGAACAATATTTAATAGGGCAATTGTCAATAATAGTTAGAAATAATATCAGACAAGGCAATTTTTGGGCTAAGAAGTCCATTAGTATAGAAGGAACCTAGTGTAATAGTCAATCAATGTATAAGAAAAGTCCCCAAAAAATGTTATTTTGAGACCTAGTTCATTATGATCGTCTTCCCGCACTGATCATTTTGGTTTATAGCACTTGTGAGGTTTTTAGGAAGTCCAACATTTATCATTTGGAGGTATAGTCCATTTTGATTGTATTTTTTAGTTGATCATTTTGGTATATAGCATCCAAACAATTTTTTTAGTACCCTTACTAAAATAGTAACTATTGAAATAGGAATTTTATTTTAGTAAAGTATTTTTAGAAGGTCCAAATCACAAACCCATGGTTGGAGGAACTAGAGAGGAGCAATGAGGGAGATGGAGCAAAACCAATTGTCTAAACAAAAAGGGCTATTAAGTTAACAACTTAAATATAGAACCAATTTGATCATGAAATTAAATACATGAAAGACTCTATGCATCTTTTAAATAGTGAGAAGATCAACATAAAAATGGGAATTGAGAAAAATTCCATGAGGTTGAAGGACACTTGAAAGGAGCCACTCATGCACACCATCAGATTCAAAGTGGTGAAATTAAGGGAAAGGGTGGTAGATCTAGACATCTAGGAGAGGAGATGCACAATGCTATTTTCAATAATAATACCTTATATAAAATTCCTAACCTTAATTTTCCCAAGATTAATGGCAAGGACTCTAATGGTTAGTTGTATCGGGTGGATTAGTATTTCAAGCTCCACGATATCCCCTAATATGTATGGATCACCATGGAATCCTTTAACTTTGAGTTTAAATCCCTTCAATGGTATCAATGGATGCAACATATGACTCATGATCTTTCTTGGAAAGAATTTGAACTACAAATTCATTTTAGTCCCAATGAGTATGAGGACTTTAAGGAGCTCTAAAAAAATTGAACTAGATGTCCACTATTCATGAATATCATATTCAGTTTGAGAAGTTGGGTAGCTGCACAAGGGGTTTGGATGAAGGATTTTTTAGAGTTCTTTTATTAGTGGGTTGAAGGATGATATCAAGGTCGAGGTAAAAATTTTTAAACCATAATCTATGATGCAACCAATAGGGTTGGCTAGGTTAGTAGAGGAAAAAATTACTGCTCAGAGGCATCCTTCTAAATTTTCATAGGCCAAACCCCCAATCACATTCAAAACCATATCTAATCCAAGGAATAAATATTCAATAACTAAGCGATTGACTAGGGAGGAAATGGAAGCCCATAGGGATAAGGTTTATGCTATAATGGTGATGATATATATTCTTAGAGGTATATATCTGTAAAATAAAAATTGTATTTGATGGATATGGATGATTCTATATCAAATGAAGTCCCCAAAGAAGAAGAACAACAAGAAGAAAAGCACCAAGATGAGGGTGAAACATAGCCAAAAATTTTAGTTCATGCACTAGCTAGAATCTTGATCCCTCAAACTATGAAGGTAGTAGGATATTTTAAGGGTAAAATAATGTAATCCTTATTGATTTTGATAGGACAAAACTTTATTGATCCATGAGTAGCTAAGCAAGCAAACTGTTACATACATTCCTACAATTCTTTTGAAGTCATGGTGGTCAATGGAGGAACATTACCTTGTAAAGGGAAATGTCAAAAAGTAAAGTTGAAGGTCAAGGAATATGAACTCAAAACTGATATGTTCACTCTTACCCTAGGGTAATATGATGTTTTTTTAGGGGCACAATGACTCTACACTTTGGGAACAATAGCATATAATTTTGCTAAATTGTGGATACAATTCACTCAAAATAGGAAGAAGTACACTCTTCATGGCCACCTACTAGATCCACTTAAATCATTAGCTCAAATAGAATGGATAAAATCTTTAAAAAATCCACATATGGGGTAGTGGCACAATTGTTTGTAGTGTAGGCATAGAATATTGAAGATCCTAAATAACAAAGCAACTTGTAAATACTTATGAGTAAACATGATTCTGTCTTTTCATAATCCAAGGGGCTACATCCACAACAATATTATGATCATGCAATACAACTTGTACCAAGGATCTTGCCACATAATATTTGATCCTATAGGTATACATATGCATAGAAATAAAAAATTTGAAAAATCAATTTTAGAGTTATTAAAAATAGGGGTAATTCAACCTAGCGTTAGTCCCTACTCTTCACCAGTGTTATTAGTACATAAATTGGATGGGTCATGGTAGCTATGTATAAACTTTAGCAAACTCAATAAAATCACCATCAAGGATAAATTTCCTAGTCCAATAATTTATGAATTACTCGATGATTTATATGGAGCTAAATGTTTCTCCAACCTAAATCTTCGATCTGGATACCATCATGTACTACTCATAGAAGAAACATCCCAAAAATAATATTCAGGACCCATGAAGTTCATTATGAATTTTTGGTCATGCCTTTTAGCTTAACTAATGCACCTTCAACTTTTTAGTATCATGAATAATATCTTCCGCCCCTACTTGTGCAAGTTCATTCTGGTCTTCTTTGATGATATTGTAGTTTATAGTTGCACTTGGGGAGAGCACCTACATCATCTAACTTTGACTTTGCAAATCTTGAAAGAACATCAATTGTTTGCCAAATGATCTAAATGTTCCTTTGGAATGCAAGAGGTCAAATATTTGGGTCATATCGTCTCATAGGAGGTAGTTAAGGTTAGACCAAAGAAAACTTTGGCCATACAAAATTGGCCTAAGCCATAAACTCTCAAAGTGATTTGAGGATTTTTGAGTCTCATTGGTTACTATCGTCAATTCATCCAAGGTTATGGTAAATTGGTAGTCCCACTAACTGCCATGTTAAAGAAGAATTCATTCATATGGATGATGCCAACTGAAAACACCTTTTAAGATCTCAAGGAAGACATGAATTCTACTCAGGTATTAGGTACTCCCAATTTTACCAAACCATTTATAATTGAGAGTGATGCTTCGATCCATGACATTGGTGCAATATTAATATAAGAAGGATGACCCCTAGCTTACACTAATAAGGTCTTATCTAGGAAAAATATAGGGAAGTCCACTTATAAAAAAGAAATTATGGTTGTTCTTCATGTCTTCAATCATTGGAAACCTTACCTCAATGCGCGGTATTTCTCCATTAAAATGGATCATCAAAGTTTAAAATATTTTTTAGAATATAGGGTATTAACTCTAACATAACATAAATAAGTTTTAAAATTATTATGGTATGATTATGAGATTGTGTACATAAAGGGGAAATAAAATACTGACGCAGATGCCCTTTCTCATCAATTCGAGTATCAAGGCACACTATGTGTCATATATTCCCCACTCCTCTATCGGGTCATCCTTCTTCGAGAAGAGGTAGCCAAAGAATCATCCTTACAAACTTTGAGGGAACAACTACAAAGGGACCTCAATTCAAACATAGGATACTTGTGGGATGGATAGTTGTTGGATACTTGTGGGATGGATAATTGGCCTATGATGTTTTTAGATGCTCACCAATAGGTGAGAAAATATAACAATTGCAAACTCTTCATTAGAAGAAAGAAGAATGCACCCATGTCTTTAAAACCCATAACAATGGATGAATCATTCTCCCAATAGGGATTGGATTTCATTGGCATGATAAATCCACCATCAAGTGAGGGTTATAAATGGATTCTCACTACCATTGACTATTTCACCAAGTGGACAAAAGCAATCTCATTGAAGGAAGCCACTAAGAAGGTAATCATAGACTTTTTGAAGGAAATCATAATCATATTTGGGATCTTGAATACCATTATCACAAATAATGTAAAAGCATTCATTAGGAATAGGTTTAGTAGAATCCACTAAAAAATACCTAATATGGATTCTAAAGAGAATAGGTTTAGAAAATTAAAGGTAGTGGTACCTCCATCTTAGAAGAACCTTATGGGAAATAGAATTAATCCAAAGAAGGCCATAGGTTGTTCACCTTATACATTAGTATATGGCAAAGAGGTGAGATTACCCATCTATATAGAGTTGCCAGCACTAAAGTTTCTTCATTCGTTGGAACTCCAATAAAATGATGCTATGATTGCAAGGATGGGTGAGTTGTTCAAGCTTGAAGAGTAGAAAGAAGCAACCAAAGAATAATTTCTTAAGTATTAGGGAATTATTAAGATATGGTTTGACAAAATAGCAACTCCCTAGAGCTTAAAGGTTAGTGACCAAGTGCTCAATGGATGAAGATAGAAGAAAGTCAGGGTTCCACACCAAATTTACTTCCATCTAGAGTGGCCCTTACATCATCAATGCTTGTAAGGAGAATTTATTTGAGTTGATCACACTTAAGGGTGATGTATTGTAGATCAGAGTCAATGGGATCTATTTGAAGAGTTATATATAAGCTCTTTTATTTAATTTATTTATAGATAACATTGTGTTTTAGTTTATTTTATTTTTTGGAAGCATATTGCATTTCAAGCACTCAATCTACACCGATTGAACGTGGGTATTATTTAGTTTGCAAGATCATAGAACTTTTTGGGGGTGCAAGGATCATAATAAGCTACATAATTATGGAATTATGAGAGTAATCTATGCTATGAAAATCCATAGGTGGATCACAATCAATGGCCCACATGATTCTAAGAGTGCCAAGTTGAATACTCTTCTTCATTAATAGTACTGACCATTACATCATCAAGTTGGCAAGGCCACATGACAAGCTCATACTCAATTAGGAGCCATTGAAGAAAATCTTGAGCTCGAGTAGCATGACTTATTTGATCAAACAAATCAACAAATGAGGTTATTTGCTAAAGTGATAAATGTGAATAGACCTCCAATATTTTGGTAGCCATTAGATCAATGAAGATAGAAGATCCAGAGGCTACCCGATTTAGAAGACTTTTCCTTGGAATTACATCCCACACTTAGCCAAGGCCTTCATCTAGAACTATAGAGACATGTGGAAGGCACATGCCAAATTGAAAATCATCAAAGAAAATCCCAAGGGTAGGTGAGCATGAACCATCCAATCAAGATCATCAATAGGCAACATTTGTTGCTAGGACAAAAAAGTGAGCAACTCCTCAATTTAGTGCTAACCAATCGATCATCCAATGGCAAAGGACCACAAACTCTATGATCAAAAAAAAGGGTGGCACTGTTTTTCCATTGAGCTCTCATGGAAAATGAAGTCGCAAAAGGAAGCAATGTCCTTTCGCAAACCTTGTATGGGAAAAGAATAACTCCACATGGCATGAATTTAATGCATTAAGAGAATTGCTAGTCTCTTTGCACTGAATCTTTAGAAAAGGGAAGTAAATGCATGCAACATGAATTTATTACTGAAAATATGACAATTGGAGTCAAAAAATGGAAACTCATTGTTCTAAAAGAGTGGTAATCTCTTCATGTCAGTTCTACAAAAGGGGAACAAATAAAATAAAACAAATTTAATGCTAAAGAAGGTGGTAGATACTTCCCACCAGCTTTACAGAGTGAGAGCATGGATTCATGTAATATGAATTCAATGCAGGTAGATGCTCTGATCTTTGAGAAGAAAATCCATTAAAGGGCATCTTGCCTTTATTTTTTTCCCATTGAAGTATGAGCATTCAAGAGCCTAGAGAGAATAAAAAGAATAGTCATGGAGCCAAGCCATGAGAGAGAAAGTTACAAACACAAGAAGTATTTGAAAGAGATACCAACATCTATGGAGAAGAAAAAGACCACCTCCCATCCAACAGACCCATCCACAACTTTTTTTGTAAGAGCAACTATAGCCTCTTCTTCCACCTCAAGTTGAGAAACACTAGTATTAGCTCCCCAAGTCATAGCCCCAAGTTGGTGAAGGACATGGTAGAGAGGATCATGGACCCTAAGTTGTCTAAGAGGACCAAGAACCTAAGTGAAGGGACAGTATAGATGTTCAATGACAAAGACCTTGAGATCTTTGGAGCATGAACCTAGAGTAGCTTCTTGGAACAGTATATGGAGCCTAAGGTCCATAACTGTTACGGGCTAGTGAATACATGTATGAGACTCTATGATGTCCAAGACTAAGAGATCCAATCATGTGATAGGAACTTCTGAGTTGTTGCCATCCCCATACTATTCAAAATATGTTACTAGTGGAGACAAGTAGGCATAATATAAATTTTAAGAATGCCATTGGATACTACGATGCTATCTAGGACAACTTGATGTACCTTGTTAGTCAATACAACATTAAAGACACCATGCCACTAGAGTTCCCTCTAAGCCATAAAATGTTTAGTGACAGTGTTAGGGACATCTTGAGCATGCTAGCATTTATTTTTTACTTTGAAGTTGACAAGAGCATGGTCTAGGCCCAGCTTGGAAATTTTGTACATGATGATTAACATTCAAAAATGAAAGGATGATTTTTTATTTCAATAAATTTATCACTATACAAATTCATGAGGGGTTTTTTAGATTCACGGACACCCAATTTTTTTTGGTACAGACACCCAAATTTTGTAATTCTCTTTATTCATAGCCTATTTGATTTTATTCCAAAACCCTAGGGTATACCCTAGATTGAATTTAAAGCAAGTAGACAAGTCTGGCCATAAGAGACCTATTTCTTCTTGGAAAGAGGTCCTAAATAAGGCATCTTCCTATTACACTTTTATAGAAAAAATTCCAGCCTTGACTCTAGTGACTCTAAGTGGGTTCAAGCCAAAGGGCCTCTCAATGGCCAACATTCAATTTTTATAGGAAAATCATAAAAGAGAATCATATTTTCTAGAGAATGCCACTATTTTTAAATTGCATAGTTTGAATAATTTTGTCTATTAGCTACCTAAGTATGTGTTGGAAATTTTTTTTACTTTAGAGCTATTCAAATAGATGGACAATTAATGCAGTCTATGGGAGTAAAAAGGGAAAGACAAGCTTCTATAAGCTTCCCCTTAACCTCGACAAAGTAATAATGACAAAAAGAAAAGTCACCCATATCCTGGGGAACAAACTAAAGGATATAGGGCTCAATATAATGCCAAGTGAATGGAACTATGACCTAGAAGGCAAGTTCACTACTTGGTTACCAAACATCAAGAGTTTGGTTAAATTCATATATAAGCCCAAACCAGATGTTGAATCCCAAAAGAACCCAATAGAGGAGGTAGGTGCATGCCCAATAAAGATAATCATGAAGCATCCATAAAAACCAATGTCTTATGGGACCTTTTATTAGAAGAGATGCCAAGTGAACTAATAGTCCCAAATTAGTACCAAGAAGAAACAAATTTTGAGAGAGGAGCATTAGAGAGAGGCAAAAATCGAGGTATGGTGGAAATTATGATAAGAGGTAGGGACAATAGCCTATGGCGATGGAATGGCGATGAAAGGTTTATTGAGTTGTATAACTAGGAGCACTCAAACACCAAAAGCATTGTGGGTCAATGCAATTGCCCACATATAGAAGTCATTGCAAGCCATTTTAGACTCTAATTTTTGCTACAGTTTTGCTAAGGCAAGAGCTCGAACACATGATTGGAATTATACTTTCTGCAAATAAAGTTGTTGGAGGTTCAAATACATCAATCTAGGGCCAAATTTCAAAGCGGACACTTATATTAGGAATGGTTGAGACTGTACAAGAAGCTAAAATAGCAAAAATTGGCTAAGTAAAATTTTTTTGGTAAAGCTAAGTCCAAAATAAAACAATCCCAAACTTTTTAAAAGATGATATCACTCGAACCTTCAAAAATTCTAGGAAGTGAAGGTCAAAAACAAGCGATCCTAGGATTTTTAAATGATGATGTCAGATATTTGTTTAGAAAACTCGGCCTCGAAATTCAAAAGCCTATAACAAAAGAAGGCTAGAGTGTTCGAGAGCAAAAGCCTAGAATGAAGCAATCCTGGACTTTTCAAAATATGACGTCACCTAGAGTCTTCAAAAGTCTAGCTTAAAGAAGCAAGAATCTGAAAGATAAAGGAAATATGGAGAAGCAAAGCTCAAAATAAAACAATCCTAGGATTCTCAAAAGATGATATCAACAAAGCTTTATAATATCCTAACCCGGTGTCTAACATCTATGCAACAGTCATAAGACCTCAACAATGAGTATAAAGCTCTTAGACATATCCTTTTCAAAGATCATGCGTATTAGAAGCCTAAACCTCCAAACCACTCCTTAGCCTCTCAAAGCAAAACCATTGAGTTGAGTTGACAGCTCTGAAAAGCCAAATCAACGACTAGGCATAGTGGCAAAAATGACAACTAAAGATCCCTGGACTTGCCAAGGACACGCAAAGGAAAAAATTAAAGAAGAGATCTAGACCTACTATGTTAGCACCACAAAATTGAAATAGTTGAACTGAGTTGATTAATACAAAGCAATAAAATGACATCCATGCCCCACAAGTATACTGGCTAGGTTGTCCCTATCAGGCCTATAACAAATTTACATTGTAATGTGATTCATTGTAAACCTATAAATAGCCCAAATCATCTTAGAATGAGTGTCAACTCTTTATCACTTTGCTTATTATATTTGTACAATTTGGATGTTATTATAGAAGAAACTTCTCCTCGCAACAAAGAGAATGTCGTTGGGATTATGGTGGGACTCTGCTCAAGGGATTCCACATATCTAAAAGAGATGAGTTAATTAGGAGGATACGTGGCATCGGTAGACGTAAGCCTAAATGTAATGTCTAGAGCATAGCGTAAGGCCAAATATTTGTTAGATCGCATGAACAAACAACAATGATGGGCTACCATATATGTTGGACTAATCCCCACACCTCGAGGATTTGACTTAGTGGACTAACTGCCACCCTGGCCTTAGGACTAATCACCTTGTGAGGTGTTCAAATATAGAGATTGTATCGAAAACCAACGCCTTGAGGATTTGGTGTAACGATAACTCTATAGTGGTATCAGAGCCTCACCCCAAGATCAAATCCCCCTGAGTTACATCGGAGAGGAGGTGTTGGATTAACTATCGCACTTCAGAGATTTGACTTAATGGACTAATCGCCACCTTGGGCCCTTGGACTAATCGCCCTATGAAGTGTTTAAATACAAAGATTGTATCAGACACTAACATCTCGAAATTTTGATGTAACGATAACTCTGCAATATAGACCTTTTCATCTCTTCTTTTTCTCACGGGAAAAATGTAGAAATATACATAAATGAATAAAGTGTACACAGATTTATTCTAAGACAATTGGTTATCAACTACGCAGGTTGTGGAACAAACCATAACATGTGCTTTGTACCGAGGAGTGCAAACATGGTTTTATAAAAGAAAACAAGGATGAATGTGTACCGTTCCATGGGTTCATGCTTGGACCTTGTTAAGTCCAACACTGGTGCTACTCATTTTAAAATGTGTAGCCATTTGATATTGACAATGGAAATCATCGATGAAGCGACTTACATGGCTCTTATTTCGTGTGTCCGGCATTCCATGTGTTTTTGAGGGAACCCAACCGTGGTAGGATTTTAAAATAAGGGGCATTTAGTTTCCCGTGGTACTGGACAAAATAATGTCTTGTAACTATGTAATAATTTCCACGTGCCAATGTAGGTAATCGGTAATATTCAAGATTTTGTATTAGGTTGGAAGGTTAGAAGCGTGTCATCTGGAATGAGTGTTGACATTGGGATGCTTTTCCTGCTTTTTTTTAATTTTTAATTTTATTTTATTAACGTGTGGGGAGCATATGTTTATCTTAGAAAGAATTATCTCCTTAAATGAGAAGTCAAACCATTAACAATGTTATTGCAAGTTGGACAGAAGATTGGAAGTTTCTTTATTTCTTTCCTAAGATAATGGTATTGCAAGTTGGTGAAGAGGCTGGAAGTTGTTTTATTTTTTCTATAAGCAACTTTTAGAGGAGGTTTTTATGGAATGTTTGAATGTGTAGTGCTTTAGATATATATTATAATTGTTTTAAATAAAATAGATAAATAATAATTTATTTATTTTTAAATTGTAAATTATTGTTTATTATAAATATGATATAAGATGTATAAATAAAATATAATAACATTTTTTTATTAATATGTATGTTTTTTAAATTAAATATGAAATATTGAATAAATATGATTGAATCATATTTTTAGATTGAAAGTTATGGTTCTTTATAAAATTCTTGTATTATAGACTATTTTGGGTTCATAGATGTTAAATTTTTTATAATATTTTAATATAAACAAAATATGATGTGACACTTGTCATACATAGTTGATTTGTGATGATAACTTGAGATGTTTGTGTAATTTCCAAGTTGTTTAAGGTTCCGTATTGTTAACATGAATCTAAGTCATTTAGAAGATTAGGTAAGAAAAAAATTAAGACTACTTAACAATAACATCACAAAAGAGGCTAACAAATCAACTACACACCTATAACTTTTGGGTCATACCATTTGATTAATTAAGTGCAAAGGAATTGGAAAGAAGGTAAGATGAAAAGGTGAAAGAAAACATAGCACTATGGAAAGCTATGACAAGCTAAATAAAGAGTTGAAAGGAAATTATTTCTAAAGGCATTGTCTGGACCTAGAAAAGTTATTTAACCATTTAATATCCTTCTTTAAACATCTTTATGTATAATTCATAAACCAAAATATTATCAAACTATATATAGCGTAAGAACATTAGAAACATAATAATAATAAATTCTAAAAAATTATCATGGTCTCGGTCTGTGCTCCCTAGATGGGTGCAAAGCATAATTAAAATATATATAAGCAAATTTTCAATGTGAAATGTGCAATTATCATAATATATTTATATAAAATCAATTTAAAACTTAATCTAACCATGTTTGGGAGGATTTTTATTTTGTCATCACATTGAAATTTTATTACATATAAAGTTGACACAATCAGAATGATTAATCCTTATCCAACCTAGAAAGTTTCTTGCACATATTATTGTTCATGCTTAATCTTAGGTGTATGCCACATGGTTGCATCAAAAAACTTAAAACATTATCCTGCATAGACCCTCACTTATCCCTAGTCCCATGTCATTATTGCATGGTTAATCAAAATTATGCTTCAAACACCAAATGATGTATTTATTATGAACACAAATCTTCTTTACATTAAGGTTAGAAATTAATGTATTATAGCAGAACTTTACTTTATCCTATATTGAACAAGTCAATTAGTTAAGTGATTCTCAACTTAATCAAATTTTCAGCTAAAATAAATATTGCTTATTGAATAGTCAATCCAAGTCTTATCCATTTTCATCAATAGATGTTTAAAAAAGCTCATGTGATTAGGCATGTCTAGTTTATCTTACCCGTAAAATGGAATTCATCGGTGTCCATACAAACATTGGTTTAAAATGTTTGAACTTATCTTTTAATTAGAAACCACTGACCCAAAAAATTTTAGTACACACTCTTATTTTTTATTCTAGATCCAAAAATTATAAAATATCTATCAAAGAAAATTCTATTTACTACCAAATGATTCATAAATGCAATGTATTTTTATGTTAAGAACCTTTCCTCTCATACTAGATATTAAGAACCTTTACTTCTCATAAAATAATCAATTCATGAATATGTACAATATTAAATAACTCAATTCACAATAAAATCCACACAAGACAAGGTATGCAAATACATTTAATGTAGGACAATACCAATATTATTCCTTTTAAAAGGAACCACTCCACAATAACTCCCAAGGTGAGAGTCGATTCACGAGAAAAAAACATTTACAATAATAATTGACTTGGATTGGATGATTTACAATTAATAGGTCTCTTCTATATAATCATCCCCTAGCATTTTTTTAGAAAGGCATAATCTTAAAAAACAACTTCAATAATTACAATAATAACAATAGCAATCCAATAATGCAAAATTAACAATACCCAATGATATCAATAAATCAGATCTAATTGCCAACAAATCTAATATGTAAATATCAAATCTATATTCAAATCAATGCAAATACCTCAACTACTTAGAGAGGGAAAATTCTCTTAGCTACTTAGAGAGGTCAAAGTCTCATATGCGCAATAGACATGATTAAGAATCAAATATGAAAAATTATCTCAACTACCACCTAACTCTTCCTATTTATAGACTAAATCAATCATTACCCTAACCCTAATTCTTAAGGGTTGTCTATCTAAACTTAGGGCTTGAGCTAAATAAAAATAAAGATAATCAATGTGGCTATATTGGAGCTATTACATGGTTCCTCCAAAAATAGGCTTTGTTCTTAAAGCTGGAAAAGACTAGAAAATGCTACTAGGCTCCCACATACCATCTTTTGGAAGGTTTTGTTGCTTGATGAGGAACTCTTTAAATCATCAAAGATGATGAACATTAGACCACAACACTACTTCAAGTTGGAAAGTGATTCGACCTTCTTCATCAAGTACTAAAAGCTCCATTTGGGACTACACCTAGCCAATAATCTATTTGAGACAAATACATGAAATAAAGGATGGATACAAGATGAGAGAGGAAACTCCAACTGATATGCTACTTCACCAATTAGATGAACCATCTTGTAGGGACCATCAAATGAGGAGTCAACTTTTGACTATTCTTGGTCTTTAACAATAATTGCTTGCAATTTTGTAGGCACAAAAATACCATATCTTCTAGGGCAAATTATAATTCAAATCAGTGTGACTTTTTCTATTACTTCATGTGATTCTATGCCTAGGTCAAATTATCCTTAAGAAGTTAAAGCACAAGCCATTGTTGCTATAGCAAATCATCTATTTAGTCAACCTTTGAGGATTATAGAAAATAGTTTACCACTAAGGGATGATTGGTAAGAAGTATTGTACCACCATTCAGCTAATGAGAGCCAATGAACCAAGTGATATCACTTATCTTGATCAAAACAATAGAGGTAAGTACTTAAATATTTTTTAGTAATCATTGTTTAGCCATCCAAATTAGGGTGATAATATGTTAAACCCTATCCTAACACCATTAATGATTTCATATTCATGTGGTGCATTGGGAATCTAGGCCTATAGGCCCATATTATTAATTTTCTTTGTTATAACGCGATGTTATATAAAGATGTAACGATTGTTATTTAGGAGTTACTAGTTTGGGCCCCCACTTGCACGTGGATGAGAACCCTTGAGCGTTAGGATTAGGGTTAGCTAGAGTATTTAAAAGAACCAAGGGTAAAAGATGATGAATCATCTCATATTTTTATATTTTAAAGAAGCTTTGCTTCCAAGGAGGTTGCCTCATCAAAGTGGCTTGGATTCTATAATGTGTTTTTGTTTCTACAATATAATATATTGTATTTATATTTCTTGTTGCAATATTGTTAATCATTTGCATTAATTTTAATTTAATATTATAATTTTGTGTGGATTTGCTTTTAATTTACTATAAGATTTCTAATGAGTGGTATAAGAGCACTTTTTAGGGTTACATCCTACTATAGCTGCAATAGTTCATGTCTAGCCATTTCATGCATATTAGGTATAATTTCCCTTTCTTTTGTGCTTTTTGCAATTTATCCTATAAAATCTCAAGTTATTTTTTTTGTTTTAGTTTAATAGGTTAGAAATATTGTATCAGAGGTTTTAAAATATCACAAATGAGTTATCATTATTGGCTAAGCTAGGTTGCTTGTAAAGCATCTAGTGAAGTTCGGAGTGATCATACTCTAATACCTAGGTCTCAAACAACACCTACATTGGACTTGAGCTCCCATGTACTTGTTTTTATCTTAGAATGCGCCCATAAAACCCAGGTCAGGAAGACCCGACAAGACAAATGTGCCCACACCTCACATAGATTGAAACAACCAGAAGCACTACTGATGGGGAGACCACCTATGAGGCAAAATATAGGGTTTTTAATTGAGGTTGGATCCTCATTGAATCTAAATCCTTGACACACAATGACCTCCATGATCTGAGGTTGGGGAAAGAATTGCAATGAAAGTAAAAACAAGAATTTAAATTCTTTGTAGAAAAATAAATTCCTAAGCTAAGGGACGATGCACCAAAGAATTAGGGCCCCCAATTTTTTACTGCAACAAGTGATAATTAAACACAAGAAAGAACACCTATGGCTAGTGAACACAACCAAGCAAACACACTATTAGGAATCGAGACAAGTCAAGAATTAGATAGAGCAAAATTAGTCATGACTTCCATTAACATTCTTAAAATGATTACAATACAATGAGGTCCAAAGGGTTCAATGTTTCTTAGGCATAGGAAAATGTTTGAGATCCCCTTGTTACAGTTGGAAAGAAAGTGAAAGGAAGAGCCCACAAGACTAGGTACCATGCACAAGTAAATAACTTTTAATACCTTTTGCAATGAAATTGGAACTATTTATAAGGTAAATTAAGGTTGGAAGTGAATCAGGGTGAAACAACCAATCACACACATCAAATCCACCATCGCTCATAGGCTCATTTGGTATCTGATATATATTGTAATAATTTACGATTGCTATTTTTTTCCATCGCTTAGCACCATAGATTTGAAATAAACAAAATCCTATCAATATGGTTTCTCTTGAGTAATTTGTTGCCACTATTATTTGTCAGCACTACTAGTGGATTTCTAAGAATTTTTTCAAGGCTCCGTTCATGTTTGAGAAGAGTCACCTCAACCGCTTTGCTCGAATTGTTCTACTATTCTAAGCTATATAGAGGACTTTGGATAACCACTCTTAGTGATAGAAATGTTAGGAGGATATCGATGAGAAAATCCACACACCACAAATCAAACAAGACTCCTTTTTGAATATAGAGATCGGTGTATTCACCTAAATCTACAAGAAGATTTAAATCTACTATGATCACTTACATAGGCCTCAATCTCAAGAGTACTAAGTACATGCTCTGATACCATATTAGGAATCAAAATGATTTTATTGAATCTATAATGCAATTTATACAATAATATAGACTAATATTAGACCATAACAAACTAGCTCATATCAATAAGGGTAGACTAATTTAAGTATCATATTTAATAGCAAAACATTCCCTACTAACTAGATAATATATCATGAGCCATAAAATACTTCTAGAATATGTGCAAAGGTTAATAATATAATAAACTAAAATTTCCTAACAAGAGCAGGGTGCCTTCCCTCCAATTATTTGTGCAAAAGGCCTACAAATATCTATTGTTCCTATAGCTGAGAAATCCTTCTGCAACTTGCATAACAAAAACTTTAAGGTCTTTAGATCTAGGGCTATAAATATTGAAATCTTATGGGCCTTCAGATAATCAAATTTGGTTGACTCAGCTCCTTGTTGTTGTGTTAGGGTGGCTACACCATTACTTCTCCATCACATTTCTCTTGGGATGCATCACTTTGTTGACATGATAGAAATGGCCTCTTGATTGGTACAGGTGAACAGGATAGGCTCACACATATGGTGGGCGATGGTTGTGACTGATGAGTAATTCACTCTAACAAGCTTGGTCACAAAAGTTAAGTTTTATAGCTACTAGTAGATGTTTTATTTAATATTCTCACTTGTTTCTTTCTCATGCATGTAGCTACCATGTTTTCTCGTATGAGTTATGATACTCTTTGACCAATGGTAGACCTTTTTCATGAAGCATTGGTTATTTCCTTTCTTGGGCTCTCGATTGACCACCACATGTCTTGCTTTGGCCTTTATTGGAGCTTCCCCTTCTTGTTGGATCTTTCCTTTATTGAAAGTATTATGTGGGCCATTGGATTGAAAATCAATGGTCCATAGGCCTTAGCACTCTTAATGTAGTTAGGTAGGATAGAAGATGAGTGTAAATCATAGATGGAAGACCTAATAACCGACATGACTTCTAAGCTTGTTTACCTTTCCTTGAATCTCTTTTCTTTTGACTGAAGGTAGAAATTCCTTCTAATTATGTAGCCTTTGCCTATCATGCTTTTGACTGGTCTAGCTTTAAGTGAAGCAGAGTTGTAAGGAAAATTTCCCCACAACTTTAGAAGTTTTGATCACAAACATAAACTTCTTGCCTTGTCCATTGGATGCAGAGTCAAAATTTAGAAGTTGTAATTATAAACATAAAAAAAACAAAAAAACAAAGCAATAACAAAAGTAAAAGGATAGGGAACAAATTTTTTAGGTATTGTTTCGGAGGTTTAGTGAGATGGGAGCTTGCTCATCTGAGATCTCACTTCCTCCCACTCTTCTTCATAGAATACATGGACTTATTATAAGCAATGGTGTATCCTCTAGAGATCAACTTTATCCAGGCATAAAAAACTTATTGCTCCATGTGCAACTTCCCACACTTTCACTTCAAACTCTACCACAGGTTTTATAGCCTTCACAACATCTTCAGTTATCAAGACCTTTGGCCTCTTTATTTTCATTCTTCTAAGACTTGTGCATATTATTTCTCTAAAAGAGGAGAATATCCTTTTGTCCATAGGTATGGAAACCCTCTCTAAATCAGGGACTCTAGAGATGTGTGTAAACTTTTTTCCACTTTATTCAGGACTTTTTCTTGGGCTACACACTCATGTGTGGATTATCCTCTATTTATGGTGTCCTATACCCTTATGAATATCACCTCCTAGAATTGGATCTTAGCAATTTCTAACTCCTATTTGGTTGATATGGTCATCCAAACTTGGAATTTTTTTGCTTTGTGCATCCTTTATGATTTTACCACTAGGGCTTGCTCCACTTATTGGGTATTTTTTTTTCTTAACCAAGATGCTAAATTGATCAAATAAATGAACAAGGACATTGAAGCCATAGAACTGGCTATGTTGTTCTAGTGTGAGGTGCAGACATATCAAATTAATATGACCATACTCTATTGCATGATCGTAGATCATTTCCTTCGCTCTTCCTCCAACTCCCTCTCAAATTTATTTCTATGTGATTTAAGTTGGTCTTCCATGGCAAAACAATCAATCCAATAACTCTCAACCCTTCCTTAGCTCTTCTTATAGTTGGGCAACTGTATCTCAAACTCTAACCACTTGTTCCATTTGGTTATGAAGCTCTTTGACCTCATCTTGAGAGTCCTTGAAGGCATATTTGACCTCTTGGAGCTCTTTTTCTCTCTTTTGAAACCTCTTCTCCAAGATCATAAAATCATGTTTAAGCAACTTCATCACATTTTTTGGTTAATTTGATCATACCCTTAGCTTCAGTTCCTTTTAGAATAATGGCCACTATGGTCACTTGATCATCTTGAGGATGCATTTTCTCTTTTAGGTCAAATATGTTTGGGTCCATATAAGTAAGGTGGAGAACTCTTTCTTGTAAATAAATTTGGCTTTAAAGCTCCTTTTCTACAAGATTGCTTGTTCTCTTTGCCTCCTTTTATGTATATTTAGATACCTTCCTATAAATATCTTTGAAGTATGGTAGAATGCTTAGAGGGGTGATGAAGCCAACTAATGATTGCCTCAGTGTAGGGATAAACAATGTGCGCTAGAATGGGCCAAATGGAGGTGGTTGAGAGACAATAGTGAAGGGTGGAAATCCTTTGACTAATATGGATTGGATGCCTACTTGAGGAGTGATAGGAGTAGAAGTTATTGAGGTAAGGGTTTTGGGCCCTTATAGTGGGAGCTCCACATAGAGGGTCAATATACTAGGCACCTATGGGGAGAAAACGACTGTTGAGGCTATGACAGAAGTTAGTGCTAGCAAAGCTAGTATCAAAGAAAAAAAGAACCTTACATATGATAGGGGAGAAGGAGGGGTGTTAGGTATTGATTTTACCACTAGGTCTATGGATACTTAAATTTTTTCCTTCAAAGGGTATTTCTTCTTTTTCTTAGTTAGAAAGGAACTGATGTTGTGGGAAGACTCATTATTCATTTGCTTATGTTGCATTGGGGTGATCACCTAAGTCAAGAGTTCTTGAGCTAAAAATTGCTCCTCAGGCATTGTGGCCCTTGCATCCTATGAGGAAGCATCTTCTGATTGAATAACCTCCTTCATACCTATATTTACATCTATCATTGCTTGGGTGATGGCTTCCACCACTCTTTCTTCTCTACCTCTGCTCATGCTGGAGCATACTTCTTTAGTTTACTCCCTATCCCACAATTATTCAAATTTTGCATCTTCATAAACCTGACCAAATGTAGAAATTGTATTTCTAATATATTGTTGCATCACCCACCATGCATTGATATTTTCCATTTTCCATTTCTCCTTAAGAAATTTCAACTTAGGTGCGTGAATTTGATAATTTGGGTCCACCTTCCTAATCACCTTATAAAAGGTATGGTTAGGTTTCCTCCTTGATGCTAGTAGTAGAACTTGATATAATAATTTATTTAATAGAGAAGTACATCTTTCATCCATAGGATTTCATAGGGCTTTTAGTTTTGGCTTGGAATCGTGTACAAACTCTACTGAATTCTTGACTTTTGAAAGCCACTCTACAAACATCCTATCAAGGTCGTACTTCTATTTCTTGGAATTCTTCTAAAATTTCAATTCTTTGAGCTTCTTTTCCAAGAGTTCATGAGACTTCTACTTTATCAGGATAATCACTCCAAAAGCAAAGAACAACTTGAATAGACTAGTCGTGTTCCTTTTGCTAGCATATTGGACATCAATTATATCTAGCTAGCAAAAAGTCTCCAAAACAAAGACTCATTCAAACACATATTTTGAAAACCAGTATGCTTGTTTGTTGAACCTATGCATTCTAATAAGTGTTTGGTCCTCAGCAAAGAAATAGTCACCAGTGAGTTGCCTCTCCAAGAAATTTTTGTAACTTCCACTAAGGTATTTAGGCTTTTGTTCCTTAAGAGTTGTCAATGTTGGGACTAAAATATTCTCAACAAAATCATAATAGGAAGAAGAAGAAGATTTTTTCAAACCTTATGTCTAGAAAAATATGGGTTGTGGATGGCCTGAGTCATCCCTAGTTCTTATAGCTAGCCTGAGGTACAATCCCAGGTTCTATAATATAATTAAATGAGCTAAGTATATTGAGCAATGGAAAATATGATCAGTCCTTCATTAATATTTTTTGCAATACAGTCAACAAAGTCAAGAGCCACCCTTTCTCGACTAGGGGGTGCCTTAGATGGTATAGGACATCAGTTTGACCCTGAAATAATTCCTTTTCTTCCTTTAGGATAAATATGAATATCGGCATCCTAGCCACATCCCTAGTGCTATATTTCAAACACTTAATGTCTAGGGAAAATTTTGGAAACTCTTTCCCTCTTACATTGCATTCATCATGAAGATAGTCAAGCTTACCCATGATGGCATTGCAAAGTTTTGTTGCACTTGTAAAATCGACCATGGTGGTCCTCGTGTCTACCATTAACATCTCCAAGATCAAGTGGGCATTGACAACCACTTTGAAGCCTTTGTTGGAGGTTTGAATCTCCTAGGTATTAGGGTTGTATAGCTTAGCATATGGGGAAATTATCTCAAAATAATTATATACTTTAGAAACTATGTATTACACCAAATTGCTAGTTTTTGATGTAGGTGCCAAAACTCTCATAAGTGCTTTGTTTGAAATAATCTAGTGCCTCATAAATATAAGGATATTGGCCCTTTGGAAAACTTAGGGTTTTCTACCCCATCTAATGCATCTCTCATGAGTTTGAGTCCTGTGGACTAGGAAAATGGAGTTGTCCCTTCTTAGTCAAAAGTGGTTGGGGAGGGCTCTAGTGGAGCTTACATGTATCCTATCCTAGGCATAGAGCTACAAGTGTTTCTTCTCATCTTCTCCATCATTTTATGGATACTTTTTCAGATTAGGGCTCTTGTTAAATTAGGCTATATCCTCTCTTTTTTGTCTAATGCCTCAATGTTATTTCAAAGGTCGTGCTTGCAAAAAAGGATTTGAAGGCTATTGTTTTCCTTATAGATTTCTTTTTAGGGAGTTAGCAATAAGGTCAACTTTAATTCCTCCATGAATGTGATATCTTCTCTTTTTTGGGGTAGGTGGCAAGAGGCATCCATTATCTCTTTGGCTTGAGTCTATGTTTTTTAATTTTTAAAATGAGTACTCCCCTCTTAAGTCGTAGAACTCCTTATTATGTGAGGTTTATCTCCTTGCCTATCATGAATGCATAGTATGGCTACCAATTTATGATAAATATGGAACTCATCCCAAGACCAGGTTCAAAATAATGGGTAGATATGATCTTAAAAACAAAAAAAATTAATAAAGAGGTGATAGAGATTGATGGTCTAGAGATAAATGATTAGATTGAAAAAATATTGAGATGGATAAGAGGGTAAATATAGATAGAGATTGATAGATATATTAAATGGGTAAGGAGATCTAGTTTTTAAATATAGATGATGGGGATAGATAGAGTAAATTGATAGTTGATTTAGATTAATGAAGAGATGGTTAGATGAACCTCAATTTATCTTCCAAGTATGGGACTAGGAGGATCCACTAGAATTAGTCACCTAGTGCAAGTGCAATGCATGTGATTTATCCTTAAATTGGAAATGAGTAGTCACAAAAATAATAAGAATTACCCCTAAACCATATTGTGCCCACATGCAACTTTGAATTAGATATAAGACCAATTTCAAGATCCTATTAAAATGCCTCCACATGTACTATGAAGAGCAAACTTTTTTTAATAAGAGTGGGAAGAAGTAGACCTACTTGGAAGGAGAGTTTCTAAACTTTGACTGCTTCATAGATGAGAACACACTCTTGATGACTACCTAGAGTAGTGGGCATTCGAGACATGGAGATTAGATTCCAACAAAGCATTCGAGCTAGTCGGTGTAGGGTGATTTATCAATAGGTATTTTACCTTTGTACATAGTGTAAATATTGTACATAAATTCACTTAAAAAAAAGGAGACTTTCAATTAGGGGGACTTGATGCAAAAGGGATTGAAAATTTGTAAAAGTAAAAATTTGCAATGATACCAACCAACAATCCAATAAAAACGGTCTCTGCATCCAAATGACTATTTGATTGGAATACCATCAATGACTATGAAGGTGGTACTCCTCCCAATATTAGTCAAAAGAGTATTGAAGATTGAGTTTTTCCTATGAGAGTGTGCTGAGACAACCATTTTTAATAGCTCATGGACATGATTATTGATACCTAGAATTGCACATAATAAAGCACCATACGATAGAATCATCATAATAGGCACACTAATATTATGGACAAGAATTATCACAAAGACCATTGCAAAGTGGTACACTTCCCTATTATGGCAATCATGCCTAATGTCAAACCTCATTAGCTAAATTTGAATCATGTGATTATTACACCATGTTATTCCTCTCTCTAAAGCGATGGTTGTAGATTTGTGACCTTGGGATGAGTTCCATATCTATCAAAAACTAGTATCCTTACTACACATTCTGCTAGAAAAGGAGGTAAACCTCATAGAATATACAATTTAGGAGGGCAGTAATCATTTCAAGAATTAAAAAAATAGACCTAACCCAAAGAGACAATGGATGCCTTCTATCATCTCCTTGAAAAAGAGAAGATCTCACATTTATGGAGAAATTAAAACTAGTTTGCTTGCTAACTCACCAAAAATAAATATATAATAAGGGAAACAACAACCTTCAAATTATTTCTTGCAAGTATGATCTTTAGAATGGCATTGATGCATCAGACAACAAAGAGGGGATAGAGTCTAAGTTAGCAAGATCCTGGCTATGCAAAAGTATCCAAGTGATGAAGAAGATGATAAGCAACACTCATAGCCTTATTCCTAGGATAGGACACATGCTAGCTCCACCAAAGCCCTACCCAACCACTCATGACCGAGAAGAGATGGCTCTCTTTCCCCAATGCATAGTCCATGAACTCATGAGAGATGCATCATATGGGCTAGCAGACCCTGAGCTATCCAAAAAGGCCAAGATCCTAAGAGATGGGGTACTAGAATATTTTAAACAAAGCACATATGCAATTTTTGGTATTTGCATCTAAAATAGCAATTTGAAGCAATACATAGTGTCTAAAGTGTAGAATTATTTTGAGATAATTTCCCCATATGTCGAGTTGTACAACCCGGATACCCAAGATATTTGAACCCCCAATATAGGCTTTAAATTGTTTGTCAACATCCACTTGATTCTATAGATGTTAATGGTAGAAATGAAGATCACCTAATTTTATGAGTGCCATAGAACTTTACAATGCCATCCCAGGTAAGCTTGAATATCTTTGCAATGAGTACAATGTAAGGGGGAAGGAGTTGTCAAAATTTCCCCTAGACATTAAGTGTTTGAAAGATAGCGCTATGGATGTGGCTAGGATGTTGGCATTCATATTCACCCTAAAGGAATAAAAGAATATATTTTAGGCTCAAATTGGGGTCCTATACCATCTAAGGCATCCCCCTAGTCGAGAAAGGGTGGCTCTTGACTTTTTCGACTACATTAAAAAAAAAAATCATGAAGGACTGGTTAGATTTTTAAGGATTGGTTGCATTTTCTTTTGTTTGACATGTTTGGCTTATTTAATATTGTTATAGAACCCTAGATTGTACCTCAGGTTGGCTATAATAACTAGGGATGACTCAGGCCACCCACAAACTATCTTTTCTTAGATGAAAGGTTTGAGAAAATATTCTCTCTTGCTACTATGATTTTGTTTGAGAATTTCTTAGTCTCAATATTGATAGCTCTTAACGAATAAAGGCTTGAAAACCTTAGTGGAAGTTGTAAAAATTCCTTGGGGAGACAACTCCCTGGTGACTAGTTCTTCGTTTAGGATTGCACACTTATCAAAATGCATAGGTTCAACAAATAAGCATATTGGTTGCCAAAATATGTGTATGAACAAATATTTGATTTGGAGACCCTCCGCCAACTGGATAAGATTGATGTCGTATATGCTAGTGGAAGGAACAAGACTATTCTATTCAAGCTACCCTTTGCCTTTGGAGTGATTATCTTGATAAAGCATAAGGCTCACGATCTCTTGGAAAAGAAGCTCAAAGAATTGAAATTTCATAAGGCTCATATAAAAATGGAAGTATGACCCCAACAAGAAGTTCATAGAGTGTCTCACCAAAGTCAAGAACTTAGTAGAGTTTGTACATGATTCTAGGCTAGACCTAGAAGCCCTATGAAACCCTATGGATGAAAGAGATGCTTATTTGCTAAACCAATTACTAGAGCAATCTCCACTACCAACACTAGGGAGGAAACCTTAACATTCCTTTTATAAAGTGACTGAGAAGGTGGGCCCAAATTATCATATTCATGCGCCTAAGTTGAAATTTCTTTAGAGGAAATGGAAAATGGAAAATATTAACGCTTGGTGGGTGATGCAACAAGAGATTAGTGATACAATACCTTTGTTTGATTAGATTTATGAACATACAAAATTTAAAGAATTGTGGGATAGGGAGTACATTGAAGAATAAGGTTCAACATAAGCAAATTCAATGAAGAAATAATGGTGGAAGCAATCACCCAAACAATGATAGATGTGAAGGCAATGACGAAGAATATTATTCAATTAGAAGAGTCTCCCTCATAGGATGTAGAGGTCATCATGCCTAAGAAACACTCTCTAGCTCAAAAACTCTTGTCTCAAGTACCCTAATGCAACATAAGCAAAAGGAGTCTTCTTGCAACATTGATTCCACACTAGCTAAGAAAGAGAAGAAAGATCCTTTGAAGGCAAAAATCCAAGTATCCATGACCCTAGTGGTTGAAACAGTACCCAACACCCTTCCTTCCATGTTAGATGTAATATCCCCGTTGTCTTTGAAACTAGCACCACCAACACTGAATTCTATCCTAGTAGCCTCAATAGTTGTTTTCTCCCCACAAGCGCTTAGGATATTGACCCTCTATATGGAGCTCTTGCTCCAAGGACCTAAAACCATTACACAAATAGTTTTCACTCCTACCACTCCTCAAGTAGGCATCCAATCCACCTTAGCTAGAGTATTTCTACCTTTCTATACCATCTCTCAACCACCTCCCTCTAACCCCTTCTTCCATCCCATATTGTATGTCCCTACACCAAGGCAATTAGTAGTTGGCTCCATCACCCCTCCAAGCATAGTGCCATACCTTGGAGATATTCAGAGGAAGATATCCTAATATACACAAAATAAGGAGGTGAAGAGAATAAAAAAACCTACAAAAAAGGATTTTTGAAGCCAAATTGATTTACAAGAAAGAGTTCTCCACCTTGCTTATGTGGACCCAAAAGTATTTAATCTAGAAGGATAAATGCAGCCTCAAGATTATCAAGTGACCTAGGTGGTTATCATTCTAAAAGGAACCAGATCCAGGAACATAACCAAATTAATTGAAAACATGATAATGTTGCTTAAACATGATTTGATGATATTAGAAAGGAGGTTGCAAAAGACCAAAAAGGAGCTCTAGGAGGTCAAATATATCCTAAAGGACTCTCAAGATGAGGTCAAAGGGTCCCACAACCAAGTGGAACAAGTGGAAAGTGTTCATGAGATGGTTTTCCAGCTAGAAGAAGAGTTAAGGAAGGGTTGAGAGTTATTGGATCGATTGTTTGTCATGGAATACAAACTCAAATGTTATATGAATAAATTTGAGAGGGAACTAGAGGAAGAGCAAAGGAAATGCTCTAAGATCATGCAATAGAGTATCATCGTATTGATCTAGGATGTACATCCAAATCCATGGCTTTGATATTATTCAAACCTTGAGTTTAGATCGTTGTCACAAGTGGATAGGAGTTAGAAGTTGTTGGATCCAAGAATGGGAGGTGAATTTTAGAAGGGTGTGGGACATCATAAACATAGAACAATCCATGCATGAGCCCAAGTGAGAGTCCTAAACGAAGTGATTGAAATTTTATGCACCTCTCTTATATTCCTTGACTCAAAGAGGCTTGTCATCCCCATGGGTGAAAGGATATTTCCCCCTTTTGGAGCAAAGAATATGCACAGGCCTTGAAAGAATGAAAAGAAAGAGAGATAAATTTTTAGAAGAGGCTATAGGTCTTAAAAACTAAAGATGTCATGAAAGCTATTGGACTTATGGTAGAGCTTGAAGTGCATGTGTGGGGAAGTTAAACATGGAGCAATAAGTTTCTCATTCTTGGATCAATTTGATCTCTAAAGGAGCCACTATTGCTTCTAAGAAGTTTGTACATTATTTGATGAAGAGTGGGAGGAAATAAGAGATTAGATGAGCCAAATCCCATCTCACTAAAACTCCCATACAGTTCCTAAAAAATGTGTTCCCTATCCTTTTGTTATTTCTTTTTTGCATTGTTGTATTTTTTATGTTTATAATTATAGCTTCAAAATTTTGACTTCATACCCAATGAATAAAGCAAGAAGTTTGGGTTTGATCCTTCAATAGGCCGAGGAGCCCTGGAAGCCATAAAAGTTGTAGGAAAATGTTTCCTATAGCCTTGCTTCACTCCAAGCTAGACCAGTCAGAAGTGGGACATGCCAAGGCTACATAGTTGGAAGGTGTTTCCCACCTTTAGTTAGAAGAAAAGAGCTTCAAGGAAAGATAGATAAGCTTAGAATCCACCCTAGCAATTAGATCTTCCATCTGTATTTGATGCTCATATTCTGTCCAACGTAGATACATCAAGAGTTCTAAGACTTATGAACAATTGATTTTCAATCCAATGGCTTGCATGGTCCTTATAACAAAGAAAAGAATCAACAAGAAGGAATGGCTTTGACAAAGGCCAAAACAAGAAACATGGCGACTAGTTGAGAGATCAACAAAGAAAAGAACCAATGCTTCATAGAGAAGGCCTACCATTAGCCTAAGAGGATTCCACCTCATCAAAGAACACATGGTAACCATGTGCATAATAAGAAAAGCAAGCGAAAGAGCATTAACGAGGATATTTGCCAATGGCTACAAAGCTTAGATTTTACAGTTGTGCTTATCAAAGCCAATCACGCATCATTTGTGGCCACCATCCATCATATGCATGAGCCTACCCTATCCATCTACATCGATCAAGGATCCCATGTCCATCATGTCAGCAAAGCAATGCATCCCAAGACAAATGTGATAGAGAAGTAATGGTGTAGTCACCCCAATATAGGAGTAGAAATTCAAGTTAGCCATATTTGATCATCCAAAGACCCAAAAGCTTTTAGCATTTACGGTCCCATATCCAAATACCTCAAAGATATTTTTGTGTAAGTTGTAGAAGGATTTCTTAGTTTTAAGAACAAAATATATTTGTAGACCTTCTACATAAAAGTTCAAAGGAAAGGTGCCCTCCTCTTTGCTTATAAATAGGATCAATTTCATTATAAAGAACATTGGAAGCAGTTTGCTCATTCTTGGTACTTGGTCATGTGGGCTCTTCCTTTCACCTTATTTCCTACTATAATAAAGGGATAAGGGGATCCTGAACCTTTTATTATGCCTAGGGAGCATCAAACCCTCTAGACCTCATTGTCTTGTAATCATTTTAAGCATGTTAATGAAAGTCATGACTAATTTCGCTCTATCCTCCTTTTGAATTGTCCCAATTCTTAGCAATGTGTTTTCTTCATTGTGTCCACTAGCCATAGATGGCATTTTTCATGTTCAATTGTCACTTGTTGCAAAAAAAAATTAGGGGCCTTAATTATTTGATGCATCACCTCCATAGCTTAAGACTTTAATTTTTTGCAAAGCATTTAATTTTCTATTTTTACTTTCATTGTAATTCTTTCCCTAGCCTCAACTCATGGAGGTCATTTGCATCAAGGATTTAGATCTGATGAGGATTTGACCACAATTTAAAAACCCTAGAGGTCACCCTACAAGCAATCCCCCCATATGTAGCACTTCTTATTATTTTGTTCTATGTAAGATGTGGGTACATTCGTCTTATCGGGCCTCCCCAACCTGAGTTCGATAGGTGCATTTTGAGACAACAATAGGTACATGGGAGCTCAAGTCCATATATAGGTGTTATCTGAGGCCTAGGTATTGGAGTATGATCACCTCTCACTTCACTAGATATTTTATAAACAATCTAACTTAGCCAATAATGATAGCTCATCTATGATATTTTAAAACCCCCAACACAAGGTTTCTAACCTATTAAACTAAAATAACAAAAAATGACTCGATATTTCATATGATAAAGTGCAAAAAGCACAAAAGAAGGGAAATTATACCTAATATGCATGGAAGGGAAAGACATAAACTATTGCAACTACATTAGGATGTGACCCTTGAAAGCACTCTTATACCACTTATTAGGAACCTTATAGTAAAGTAAAATCAAATCCACACAATATTACAATAATAAATGAAAATTAATGCAAATGAATAACAATATTGCAACAAGAAATGGAAATATAGTAGATTATATTGTAGAAACAAAAGCACATTATAGATTCACAGGCCACTATAAGGAGGCAACCTCCTTGGAAGCAAAGATTCTTTACAATATGAAAATATGAGATGGATCCATCCTCTTGTCCCCTTGGTTCTTTTAAAGACTCTAGCTAACCTAACCCTAACACTCAAGGGTTATCATCTATAGGGAAGTGGAGGCCTGAGCTAGTAACTCCTAAATAACAACCGTTACATATTTATATAATATCTCTTTATAATAAATAACAGTTACATCATGTGGGCTTGTAATCCTAGCTTTTCAATGTACCACATGATTATGCAATTATTAATGATGTTAGGATAAGGTCCTAACATCTTATCACCCTCATTTGGATGGATAGATAGTGATTAATAAAAGATATTTAGGTTCTTACCTCTATTATTTTTATCAAGACAAGCGATATCACTTGGTTCATTGGTTCTCATTAGTTGAATGGTGGTATAATACTTCTTACCAGTCATCCCTTATTGGGAGATTATTTTCTATGATCCTCAAAGGTTTCCCAAATAAATGATTTACTATAGCAAAAATGGCTTGTCCTTCAACTTCTTAAGGATAATTTTACCTAGGTAGAGAATTGCATGAAGCAACAATATAATTCACACTTATTTTAATGATAATTTACCCTAGGAGATATGGTATTTTTGTGCCTACAAACCTGCAAATAATTATCCTTAAATACCAAGACTAGTCAAAGTTGACTTCTTGATTTGATGGTCCCTACAAGGTGGTCCATCTAATTGGTGAAGTAGCATATCAACTAGAGTTTCCTCCCTCATCTTACATCCATTTATCTTACATGTATCTTATCTCAAATAGATTATTGGTCAAAAGGTGTACAATAATGTATCTTATCTTTCATGTATCTTGCATCCATCTATCTTTCATGTATCTTATCTTGATGAGTGTTGGACATTTTGAGTGGATAAGTTTTCATTGATGTCAAGATTGAGTGGTCATTGATGTCAAGAGTGAGTGGTCATTGATGTCAATATTTCAGCACCAGTTAGTGGCAGTTTCAATGAGCAACGATCGGTTTCGAGTTCTTCGGTTTCGATTGATCAAGACCCGGTTTTCGGAAGTCATATATGGTCTAAAGTGAAAAAAGCCCAAGTGAATTATATTATAATATTTTTTATAATATTATAAAGGGAAGTTTTAAATTAATTATAAATTAATTAATATAATTTTTATTATAAATTAATTTATAATTTAATTTACTTAAGTTATTTAAATTAATTATTAATTAATTTTAATATTAGTTATAAAGATTAATTTATATTAATTTTTAACTAACCCTAAGGAGGGTTATCAAATTATAATTTGAATTTTTGAAATTCGAATTCCAAGCGCCGATGTGGGAGAAAATTTCCAAACGTGTATAAAAGGGGGATCATCCCACCTTAGCAAATTACCATACCTTCGATTTTAATTAACTATGAACTTTACGAATTGTGTTGCATCTAAGTGGAGAGCATTGTGGTTTTTGTGGGAAGTCAACGATGCATGAAGGCATAAGGTGAAGGAAGTGTTCCTTCCTTCATGTGGGCATCAATAGCCCACGCAGTGGACTCCCAAGCACTAAGGCGCTTAGGCTTGGGGAGACGGCAGATCGAATCACGTCGAAACCCCTTTTGGGGGAAGCAAAAGGTATGCATTGAAATTGAGTGCCGAAAATTTCTAAAGGGTTAGTTGAATATTCAAAATTTAATTTTTGTATTTTTATTTGGTTTGTTTGGTTGTAAGGGGAGTTATAAGGGTTGTGCAAAATAAATTTTTTGGTGTTATTTGTTTTGTTGTTTTGAAAGGGTGGTAAGGTGTTTTAGAAATATTGATTGAAGTATTGTGGTGTTGGATATTATTTTAAGTTGGATTTATAAGGTGTATCCAAGGAATTATTATTTTCATGTATGATTTGATGGTTGGGAGCAATAAGGTATAGTCAAGCTTTGAGTATTTTGTGTCTAAGGAATATTTGAGAAAGTGTTAAGAGTGAGATTTTGCCATCTAACCATTGATATTGGAAGGAAATTATGATTTAGACAGGTTTTCCAAGGACACTTCTACATCAAACAAAAGGTATGGATATATTCTTCCTAGTGAGTGATTTTTGAATGTTGTGAATGCAAAGTTGGAGTGAAAAGGATTGTTTGGTAAGCATTGTTGAGTGTGTGTTGAATTAATGCTTTAAGGTTTTATGAAATAAAGAGTTGTTGATAAAACCTTGTTTTATAAGCATTGTTGTTGAAGTGATTGGTTGAGTGAAGAACTTGAACTAGGGTTTGAAAAGAACATGATTGTTATGTGAGATTGGTTGATAAACATGGTGGAAATATTTGAGTGAGTGTTCATATGCTTGGACTAGGATTTGTGAGTAAAGATTATTTCATTGAGTGATTGGTTGAGTAGAGTTGGTTGAGCCTAGTCAAGTGAATGTGTTGAAGTAATTGTTCAATTTCTTGTTCTATATTCTAAACTGATTTGAGAAAGAGATTGAATGTTTATGAGTGTGAAACATATTGAGTCTCTAACAATTCTCTATATGTTTTTATGATAAAAGAGAGATTGAAAGTGATTGAGAGTTTGTGAGTGTGAAGCATATTGAGTCTCTAACAATTCTCTATATGTTTCTAAAAGAGTGATTGAAAGTAATTGAGCATCGAAGTAAATTTGAAACATATTGAGTCTCTAACAATTCTCTATATGTTTCTAAAAGAGTGATTGAAAGTAATTGAGCATCGAGGTAAATGTAAAACATATTGAGTCTCTAACAATTCTCTATATGTTTCTAAAAGAGTGATTGAAAGTAATTGACCATTATGGTGAATGTGAAGCATATTGAGTCTCTAACAATTATCTTTATGTTTCTACGAGATTTGGATAAGTTCTAGTGAGTATTTATTGAGCAAATTTGGACAAGTTCTAGTGAGAACTTGTTGAACAGATTTGGACAAGTTCTAGTAATAACTTATTGAGCAGATTGGACAAGTTCTAGAGAGGACTTGTGGACAAATTGGTGTGAGCTTTTTTGGAAGCTTACAAGGCAGATTTGAGATAAGTCTTTGAGAAGACTTGAGAGCAAAGTTGATTGATTGATTTATTCAAACCTTGAGTTAAGGTTTGCGATAGATCTAGCAGTATTGATTTGATATTGATTCAAGCTTTGTGTTAAGGCTTGAGGATAGATTTGTGCTATATCGAAGGACTATGTTTAGTGTAGATCAAAGGACAAAGATTGAGGACATATTTATGCTAGATCAAAGGACTATGTTTAGTGCAGATCAGAGGACAAAGATTGATGATATATTTGTGCTAGACCGAAGGACTGTGTTTAGTACAAATTTGAGGACAGGTTTGTGCCATACCAGAGACATAGATTGAGTAGATTTGTGCTAGAACAAAGGACTGCATTTAGTACAGATTTGAGACAGAGCTTTGAATGTGACAGAGTATAGAGGACGAAAGTCTCCAGTGGATAGATATCCATTAGCCAAGATAGTGAGGACAAGTCTTCTAAGTGGGGACAAGATTCTTCAGTGGATAGAGATCCATTAGCCATAGTAGTGGGAACAATAGTTCTTTTAGAAGATCACCAGTCAAAGCTAAGGAGAAAGGAGTTCTCCTGTGGATAGAGATCCACAAACTTGATTAGGGGATTGGTGTCTCCTTTAGATAGAGGTCCATAAACATTGTAATAGGGAAAATATTCCCAAGAGATTGATTGAGAAAATTTTAGTGAAAGATTTTCTCCGTGGAGTAGTGATATGGAAATTGAAGCTGACTTTATTAATAAAATTAAAGGGCTTAAATAAGCCTAAAACAAACAAATGTAATCCTAGAAATCTGCAACTACTCCAAGGATTACGTACACAAAATACGCAAGGGCTAAAATGAAAGCCCAAAAATGACGAAAAACAAAACACCTAGACTAGACTATTCAACGGAGGTTATCAAAACAACTCACGTTGATTATTCAACTAAAGCCTAATTATTATTTCCTAGGTCTAGAACATTATTCCTCATCATTCGTCCCAACAAAAGAAGCATTGGACTCCAATGCTTTTAACAAAGAGGGAAAATCCCGGGACAGAATGTGAGCAGAAATCCAACGAGCCTGATGTGGAAATTGGCCTCGACGGGCCACAAGATATGAAGTAGAAACACCTTGGCATGTTTGTCGGGTCTTCGTATCAAAGACTGTATCGACGTCAAGTGGAAGCTGAGCATCAGGAACCACATCAACTGGATGAATGATGGTTGGAACTGTCTCCAAGGTGGAATCATAGTATGGTTTGAGAAGATCAACATTGACAACATCGTGAATGCCAAGATGAGCTGGAAGGTCCAAGCGAAAGGCATTCTCAGAGATTTGCTGAAGAATAGTATAAGGCCCATAACGAAGAGGCTTGATCTTGCTATGTGCCTTATCTGCAAATCGTCGTTTGTCAAGATGAAACCATACTTTGTCACCAACCTGAAAGGAATGAGGTGTGCGGTGCTTGTCCATCTGTTGTTTCTGCTTTTGCTGAGTCTTCTAAAGAATTTGAACCACTTTGGCTTGAAGACTCTGCAAATGCTGCACAAAAGAGTTGGCCTTGTCTTGTTCCTTCTGAATGTGCATTGTGGCTGAAGAAGGCAAAGACAAAGGTAACTCATAAGGAGCAAGTGGTTGAAAACCAAAACACACTTCAAATGGAGAGTGCCCCGTAGAACCGTGGACGGCCCCGTTGTAGGCGTGCTCAATGTGAGTGAGGCTTAAGTCCCACTTGGCTGGAGTGGAATGATGGTAAATCCTCAAACTCGCACTGAGAGTACGATTAACTACCTCTGTCTGCCCATCGGATTGTGGATGATAAGCAGTAGAGAAGTTAAGAGATACTCCCAAAATCTTCCAAAGTGATCGCCAAAAGTGACCCACAAAGCGTGAGTCACGATCAGAGACAATGCTGGTAGGAAGACCAAAAGAACGCCATACCACCTCAAAGAAGAGTTGGGCAAGATCCTGTGCAATACTTGTCTTGCGACAAGGAATGAATTTGGCCATTTTGCTGAATCTGTCCACCACAACAAAGACACAATCATGCTTGCGTACTGTCATTGGAAAACCACTCAAGAGATCCATGGAAATGCTTTCCCATGGACGAGAAGGAATGGGCAAAGGCATGCTCATTCCCAATGTCCTATTGGCTGATTTGGAGCGATTACATACTGCACATTGTCGCAAGAAGCGAAGAACATCTCTTTGCATGTGTGGCCAAAAGAAAAACCGCTGCAGATGATGAAGAGTTTTCTGCCTACCAAAATGTCCCCCATAGAGTGTGGAATGAGCCTCCTTCAAAAGAGACTCCCTGTTCCCATGAGGAACACAAAGTTTGTCCAATTTGTACAACAATCCATCCTGAATATGAAAGTCTTGAAGAGCTCTCAAATTTGAAGAAGAAGGATTGGAAAGTTGGTGGAAAACTTTGCCAAAATCTGGATCCATAGGATACTCGTGTAGGCCAAGTTTGGAAGCCAAGATGAGAAGTAGTGACAATTGTCAAAACAAGAGTAGAAGGAGGACGACTCAAACAATCAGCCACGGCATTGTTTCGTCCTTTCTTGTACTTGATTACCAAATGGAATTGTTGCAAGTACGATGCCCATTTCATGTGCCTAGCTTCCTCAATTTTTGTTTGAGATTGAAGAAACTTAAGGGGCATGTGATCTGTATGAACAATTGTTTCTTTTCCCAAGAGATAATGCCTCCAATACTTGATTGCTTGAACCAAAGCATAGAACTCCTTATCATATGTAGAATAGTTCTTCTTGGCCTCTGAAAATGTTTCTGAATGATAGGCCACTGGATGGCCATTCTGCATGAGCACAGCTCCAAGTGCAACTTGTGAAGCATCAGTTTCTATCTCAAATGGTTGAGACAAATCAGGAAGAACAAGAACTGGTGCAGTACTCAATTTATGTTTCAATGTGTCAAAGGCTTTTTGTTGATCCTTTGTCCACTGAAACCGAACTTTGATCTTTGTCAAATAGTGTAAAGGTGCAGCAATAGAAGAATATCCTCCAATGAACTTGCGATAGAAATTAGCAAGTCCAAGAAAACTCCTTAACTCCGTGGATCGAAGTAGGAGTTGGCCAAGAGAAGATAACTTCAACTTTGGAAGGATCTACTTGCACACCTTTTTCACTAATTACAAATCCAAGATAGGCAATGAATGTTTGCCCAAATGAACACTTAGGAAAATTTGCATACAATTGGTTCTTTCAAGAGTTTGAAGAACCGTTTCCAAGTGTTCCAAATGATTCTCCCAAGTAGAAGAATATATAAGAATGTCATCCAAATAGATGATTACAAATTGATCCAGACAATCTCTCGAATACTTCATTCATCACCGCATGAATGTAGCTGGAGCATTTGTAAGGCCAAAGGGCATGACAAGCCACTCAAAGAGCCCCATTTTGGTCTTAAATGTTGTTTTCCAAGTGTCTTCTGCTTGAATTCTCACCTGATGATACCCACTTTTGAGATCAATTTTGGAGAAGAATTTTGCACCTTGCAATTGGTCCAAAAGATCATCAATGCGAGGAAGTGGATAACGATTCTTGATTGTAATCTTATTGAGTGCCCTAAAATCAATGCATAGTCTCCATGTGCCATCCTTCTTCAACACAAGCAAGATAGGAGAAGCACAAGGGGAAGTACTGGGTTTGATGAACCCTTTAGTCAACAATGCTTGAATTTGCTTTTTAATTTCTTCCATTTGCACTATTGATTGTCTATACATTGAAGAATTAGGAAGAGAAGATGCAGGAACAATCTCAATACTATGATTAATCTGTCTTTTAGGTGGAAGACTTGTGGGTTCTTGAAAAACATCAAAAAATGATTGAAGTATTGAATGAACCGAAGAACTCCTGTTATTAGTGTGCTTAGGTGCTTGCTTTTCTTCTTGAATTGGTCTGATGAAGATGAGTGCTAATTCCTTTGCTTGATTTACAGCTTTGCGTGCTTGTCTACAACTCAACATCAAATTATGTGGTGTTTGTTGTGTACTTCTGATTATGAATGCTTTATTATCTTTGTGCAAAGTGTATGTATTTTTGTACCCATCATGTATAGACCTCCTATCGTATTGATAGGGTCTTCCAAGCAACAAGCCACAACAATCCATTGGAGTTACATCGCACACAACCGAGTCCACAAAAGAAGGACTAAAAGCAAAATTCACAGTGCAAGTGTGTGTGATGTCGGATGTAATCCCATTGTCCTTCCATCCCAAAGGATAAGGATGAGGATGGGGATTCATCGGTAACTTCAGCTTGTCAACAACGGACCTCGCAATTAGATTTTTCTACGAGCCGCTATCGATTATACAATCAACCATAAAGGTGTCACTGAGATGGACCGTAGTCACAAACAAATTCTCACGATCACCTTGTGAAGTATTCATAAGGGTCAATTTGTTTAACCCCGCCAATTCCTTATAAGGCTTACGTTCCCTTGTAGCCTCAATGGGACTTTCTTGTGAGTCCTCATTGGAAGGCTTTACAACTAGGGATTGTTTCTTCACATTTTGCAACTTAAAACACCTCTTTTGAGTATGCCCTGGCTTTTTACAATAATTACAAATCAAAGGTGATTTAGAAGAAGAAGATTTTTGTGAAGAAGAAGAGGAAGATGAAGAAGAGGGAGAAGGAGAAGAAGAAGATTTAGCTCCCTTAGAAGGTTGTGGAGAAGCCTTCCGATTTCCTCCCGACGTAGAAGAGCGAGTCCCACGCGATTGCTCCCTCATTTCCTCCTCAAGAAGAAGGGCTTGATTGAAAGCCATGTCAATGTTTACAATCAACTTGTATTTCATCTTCCCGTAAATGGGCTCCTCGCAAACCACTTTTAAATTTGTTAACAAGTTGTGCTGCATTATCCTGTATAGAATTCAAAATCCGCAACTTGCTAAATTGAAAAATATAATCATGAACAGTCATATTGGAGGTTTGTCGAAGACGAAGCCACTTGATCTCAAGGTCAGTGGCATAGTTTGAAGGATAAAAATTATTCTTCAATACTCTTTGCAATTCATCCCACGTGTCAATGGGATTTTGGGTCCGTTGTCGATCAGTGACAAGGACCTTAGCAATGCCAGAAAGTTTCAACTTGGCAAAGTTAACCTCCTGATCCTTTGCGATCTTGATATACTGAAACCAACTATCCATGTCCAAAATCCAACTGTTGAGGACTTCGAGATCTCACGAACCAGTGTAAACCGGAACCTCACACTGTTGTTGAACTTCATTAGAAGTAACCTTATCAGCCAAAACGCTGACAAGTTGGGTTACTTGAGCCAACTTATCGGCTAATTCGAAAGCCATTTGACCCCGAGTGATCGCCAGCAAAAATTGTCACAAAAAGACAAATTACAAAATGTGCAAAAAAAATGTGCCCAAATTAATTTGCAAAATAAATTGCAATATTACAATGAATGGGCAAAATTATAAGGCTGCAACAAATTTGCACATAAATACAATTGGAAAATGGCTTTGATCAACCAATAATGTTAATAATTTTTTTTTTTTATATTGAAATTAAAAGCCAATGGTCGGTGAGTTTGTTTTTGGAAAATGGCTTTGATCAACCAATAATGTTAATAATTTTTTTTTTTTATATTGAAATTAAAAGCCAATGGTCGGTGAGTTTGTTTTGTTTTTAATTGAAATCAAACAAAAAGGTGGTTTAATTGTACCGAATGTAAGCTCACCAAGGTCAAACTGACCATACGTAACTGATCAACAGAATCGACCATCGAATCGAACAACACGCGTGCAGAGAGCAAGGTGATCACCTGCTGAAGGGAAAGAGGCGAATCGCCTATAATTTACCGCGGGCCGGTGGGCACACGATAAATGTGGGATTAAACCCTCAAAGCCAGGCAGCAGGCCTACGATTGTGGCAGCTGCTGAACGTGCCACTGCGTAGCACGGCTGCGTGATGGCTGCGGGCATGGCTGCGTAACGCAGACACTGGCCAATCAGTGATGGAAATGGCTGCTGCGTGGCGATCGCTGCGTAGCGGCTGGCCAGGTCTTCAGTCTGTCAAGAAAAACGTAGAGAAAACGTCGAACAGGACGAGGAACGAAACCATCGGTGAAAATTTTGAATGGAAACGCTGGAAAATTTATCTGTCGTGAGTTGCCCACCAAAAAATGTCTTCGAGCGCTGCAGTCCTTTAGACCGCCCTTGTTTTTTTTTTTATATGAAGCCGAAATTTGCTAAAACAGGAGGCAATTTTAGCCCTGAGCAGGGCTTAGAATGCAGACTGAAACCCAGAGGCACGCTGGAAAATGCAGATTGCATCGGCAATCGCTGGAGTTTTGCCAGAATTCGACGAAAAAAGAATAGGGTTTTTCGAAGTCGGGCCACTCCAATCGTCACCAGTCGTGTCGCACGATCGAGGTGAGATACGCCGAAAAATCGATAAGGGCCGAAAAATTACCGATTCATGCCCTGAGATGCCAAAAATGGCCGAAAACTGGCCAGTAAGGCCAGATCGCACCTGCGTCGGCCAGAAAGGGGATCTGCAACGTCCAGAGGTTGGCAGAGAGTCACCTGAAATGCGTTGGAATTAGCAGAACACGGCAAAAAATGCAAATCAACAGAAGATACTAAAAAATGCCAGAAAAACTGCGATTTGTGTTGCGGAGGTCGAAAATAATTTTGTCACTTCAAAAGTTGACAAAATATTGTCGACGAAAATTGGCAACAATAATTTGTTGACACAAATTTGTCAACAATTCATAAGCAAAAAAAAATGAAAATTGACAGCAAGTTGCTGCAATAATGGCAGCCTAACTCCAGCAATTCTCCTGAGCTTCAAACAGGAACGACAAACTATGGTGGTCGAAAATAACCCAACACCTCCAAAACAAACCGCTCTGATACCAACTGATATGGAAATTGAAGCTGACTTTATTAATAAAATTAAAGGGCTTAAATAAGCCTAAAACAAACAAATGTAATCCTGGAAATCTGCAACTACTCCAAGGATTACGTACACAAAATACGCAAGGGCTAAAATGAAAGCCCAAAAATGACGAAAAACAAAACACCTAGACTAGACTATTCAACGGAGGTTATCAAAACAACTCACGTTGATTATTCAACTAAAGCCTAATTATTATTTCCTAGGTCTAGAACATTATTCCTCATCAAGTAGCCCACATTGGGTGAACCACATTAAATTGATGTCTCTATTGTGTGTGGTGATTTGTGCATTGTTTTGATTACTATTTTTGATATTGCTATCTATACATTGCATAATATTGATTGAAAAAGAAAAGTAAAAAGTGGTCTTATACTATTCACCCCCCTCTCAGTATAAGTTTGTGTTCGTCAATAAGGAACTCTTAAGATCGAAGATGATGAACATTAGACCACAACACTAGTTCAAGCTAGAGAGTGATTTGACCTTCTTCATCAAGTAGTGGAAGCTCTCTTTGGGATAAGATACATATCAACTAATGTTTGAAGAAGGATATTACATCGTCAAATGACTCATTGTATCACAATTTATCAAGTCCTAAGACATTGCCTTTAGAAATCATTTTGTTTCAGCTCTTCATGTAGCCTACCATAGCTTTCCATAGCACTATGTTTTCTTTCACTTTTCATCTTGTCTTTCTTCCAATTCCTTTGCACTAAAGTAATCATTTGGTATGACCAAGAAGTTATAGGTATGTTGATTTGTTAGCCTATTTTATGATGTAATTATTAGGTGTCTTAGTTGTTTTTTTATCTAATCTTCCAAATAACTTAGCATCATGTTAACAATATTAAACCTTGAACAACTTGAAAATCATACTAACACCTCAACTCATCATAAGTCAACTATGTATAACAAGTGTCACATCATATTTTATTATATATTAAAATAAAATATTAAAATTAATATATTTTATCTATACATTTTATATTATATTTATAATATATAATGTCTCAGTGGTGCAGCGCAACGGTTCAAGCCTTGGCTCTTCTTCATGAGGTTCAAGGTTCAAACTATGACGTGTGTGTGGGGTTGTGTGTTAAATTTCCTGTTGATAAGCTCAACTCTCCCCTTATAAGAGATCATGGTAGGATGAGAATGGTCAACCTTGCATGAATTTTTCACACTAACCAAATCTAAAAAATATTTATAATACATAATAATTTTAAATTTAAAAATATATATTTTTTTTTTTTATATATAGAAGCAATGGTTACAATCACAATTTTTAGTAACTACCAGCATAGCTGGTAGGGTTCGAAGGCTCCCAGGACTTCCACCGTCTCGGTACATGGTAACCTGGCGTGAGATGGGGACCGCCGGACGCATAGGGGTTGCACCGTCGTTATCAATCTGGTGCACCACTCAGAGGAATCAGATCTGGGCTACTGTTGTACATGGGCAAGCCCATGGGATTGGAACCTAGGTCTCCTCTCGGTAAGAAAAATAAATAAATTATTATTCATCTATTTTATTTAAAACAATGCTAATATATATCTACAAAGTATATTCTCATTTGTTCGCTATACATTCAAACATTCCATATGAACCTCCTTTAAAAGTTGCTTTACAAAAAATAAAAAATAAAAGAACTCCCGATCTCTTCACCAACGTGCAATACCATTATCCTAGGAAAGAAATAAAAGAACTTCCAATCTTTTGTCCAACTTGCAATAACATTATTAATGGTTTGACTTCTCATTCTTTAAATGAAGATTAAAAACAAAAAAAACAAAAGTTCACTTTATTAATGTGCAATTATTTTTTACACCTTTTATTTTCTTCGTTGCAGTTATCTTATCCTTTTGATTAAGGAGATGGAGATGTTAATTCTTTCTAAGATAAAGATATGCTCCCCACACGTTAAAAAATAAAAATAATAATTTAACCTCAATGTCAACACTCATTCTAGATGACACGCTGCGAACATTCCAACCTAATTCAAAATCTTGAATATTACCGATTACCTACATGTGGAAAGTATTATATGGTTACAAGACATTTTGTCCACTACCACCGGTAACTAAATGCCCTTTTTTAAAATCCTACCACAGTTGGGTCCCCTCAAAAACACATGGAATGCCGGACACACGAAATAAGAGCCATGGATCTGTCGTTTGATCCATCATTTCCATTGTCAATATCAACTGGCTACAAACTTTGACATGAACAGCCCCGGTATTGGACTCAATTTCAAACAAACAGGGGCTATGGATTGGTACACATTCAACCTCGTTTTCTTTAATAAAACCATGTCTGCACTGTTCGGTACAAAGCACATGTTATGGTTTGTTCCCCCAACCTGCTCCGTTGGTATCCAACCGTCTTTTAATAAGTCTATGTACACTCTATTCATACATGTACATTTCTACGTTTCTTTTGTGAAGGAGAAGAGATGAAAAAGTCTATATGGTTGCCAATCGCTTTTGTTTATGCGATCTAATAGAGATTTGGCCTTACGCTGTGCTCTAGACGTTCCATTTAGGATTACGTCTACCAATGCCATGTATCTTCCTAATTTCTTCACCTCCTTTAGATATGTGGAATCCCTTGAGCAAATTTCCTCCTAGATCTCGATGGCATTCTCTTTGTTGTGAGGAGAAATTTTTCTGTAATAACATTCAAATTGTACAACATATAATAGGCAAAGTGCTAAAGAGCCTACAGTCATACTGAGATGACTTGGGCTATTTATCGGTTTACAATGAATTTGTTAGCTTTAGTATTACAATGTAAGTTTGTTACACACCTAACGGGAGACAGTTTGTACGCTTGTGGAAAGTGGATGTCATTTTCTTGCTCTCTATCAATTAATTCAGCTCAATTGTTTTGATTTTGTTGTGCTAACATGGTGGGTCTGGATCTCTTCTTTAAATTTTGCAATCACGTGTTCTTAATAAATCGAAGGATCTTTGGTTGTTATTTTTTGCCATTATGCCTATTTGTTGCTTTGGCTTTTCAGAGCTGCCAACTTAACTTAATGGTTTTGTTTTGAATAGCTACGGAGTGGTCTCGAGGTTTAGGCTTCTGACACACATGATCTTTGATGAAAATGATATGTATGGGAGCTTTATACGCATTGTTAAGGTCTTATGACTGCTGCAGATATGCTAGACACTGGATCAGGATCTTATAAAGCTTTGTCGATATCATCTTTTGAGAATTCTAGGATTGCTTTGTTCTAAGCTTTGCTTCTCCATCTTTCCTTTATCTTTCGGATTCTTGCTTTCCTAAGCCAAACTTTTGAAGACTCTAGGTGACGTCATTTTTTGAAAAGTCCAAGATTGCTTCATTCCAAGCTCTTGCTCTTAAACAATGTAGCCTTCTTTTGTTCTAGGTGTTTGAATTACCAGGTAGACATTTCTAAACAAATGTCTGACATCATCATTTGAAAATCCTAGGATCACTTGTTTCCAATCTTCTGCTTTCTAGGATTTTTGAAGGTTTAGGTGACATCATCCTTTGAAAAGTCTGGGATTGTTTTATTCTAGGCCTAGCTTTATAATACCTTATTTGACTTAGCCAATTTTTGTTTTTTTAGCTTCTTGTGCAGTCTCGTCCATTCTGAAAAGACTTGGCCACTTTGAAATTTGGCCCTGGACTAATGTATTTGAACCTCCAACAACTTATACTTGTAGAAAGTATAAGTTTGATCATGTTTCTGAGCTCTTGCCTTAGCAAAACTATAGCAAAAGTCAAAGTCTAAAATGGCTTGCAATGACTTAAATATGTGGGCAATTGCATTGACCCATAGTGCTTTCGATGTTTGAGTGCTCCTAGTTATACAACTCACTAAATCTTTCATCGTCATCCTGATCAGCATAGGCTATTGTAGTGTCCCCTACCTGTTGTCATAATTTCCACCATGCCTCAATTTTTGCCTCTCCAATGCTTCTCTCTCAAAATATGTTTCTTCTTGGCACTAATTTGGGTTATAAGTTCACTTGGCATCTCTTCTGCTAAAAGGTCTCATAAGACATTGGTTTTTATGGTTGCTTCATGATTATCTTTATTGGGCATGTGTCTGCCTCCTCTATTGGGTTCTTTTGGGACTCACTGTCCGGTTTGGGCTCATTTATGAATTTAGCCAAACTTGTGATGTTTGTTAAAAAAGTAATGAACTTGCCTTCTGGGTCATAGCTCCACTCATTTGACATTATATTGAGCCCTAGATCCTTTAGTTTGTTCCCCAGGATATGGATGACCTTTATTTTTGCCATTATTACTTTGTCAAGGCTAAGGGAAAGCTTACATAAGCTTGTCTTTCCCTTTTCACTCCCATAGGATGCATTAATTGTCCATCTATTTGAATAGCTCTAAAGTATAAACCTTTTCCAACACATACTTGGGCAACTAATAGATAAAATTATTCAAACTATACAATCTAAATATAGTGGCATTCTCTAGAAAATATGAATATCTTTTATGCTTTTCCTATAAAAATTGGATGATGGTCATTGAGAGGCACTCTGACTTGAACCCACTTAGAGTCGCTAGAGTCAAGGTCAAAAATTTTCTATCGAATTGAAATAGGAAGAGGCCTTATTCAGGACATATTTCCAAGAAAAAATAGATCGGTCATGGCCAAACTTGTCTACTTGCTTTAAATTCAACCTAGGGTATACCCTAGGGTTTTGGAATAAAATCAAACAGGCTAAGAATAAAGAGAATTAAAAAATTTGGGTGTCCTTGAATCTAGAAAACCCTCATGAATTTGTATAGTGATAAATTCATTGAGTTCAAAAATCATCCTTTCATTTTTAGTGTCTATATAATCATGTACAAAATGCCAAGTTGGGCCTAGACTATGCTCTTGTCATCTTCAAAGTAAAAAATAAATGCTAGCATGCTCAAGGCATCCTTGGAACTGTCACTAAAACTTTTATGGCTCAAAGGGAACTATGGTGGTATGGCGTTATTTGTATTCACTAACTAGGTACATCAACTTGTCCTAGATAGCATTGTAGTATCTAGTGGTGTTCTCCATTTTTACCTTATGTCTACCTGTCTCCACTAGTAACATGTTTTAAATAATATGGGGGTGACAAAAACTTGAAAGCTCCTATCAAATGATTGGATCTCTTGTTCTTAGGCATCATAGAGTCTCATGCTTACATTCATTAGCTTTAACAGTTATGGACCTCGGGCACCATATATTGTTTCATGAATCTACTCTAGGTTCATTATCCAAAGATCACTAGGTCTCTAGCGTTGAACCTCTACAATGTCCCTTCCCTTAGGTTCTTGGTCCTCTTAGACAAATTAGGGTCCATGATCCTCTCTACCAAGTTCTTCACCAGCTTAGGGCTATAACTTGGGGAGCTTAGACTAGTGTTTCTCAACCCTAGGTGGAAGAAGAGGTTGTAGCTACTCTTGCAAAAACATTTGTGGATGGGTCTATTGGTGGGTGATGGTCTTTTCTTATCCATAGATGTTGATATCTATTTCAAATACTTATTATGTTTTCAACTTGTTCACTAATGGTTTGGCTTTGTGACTATTCTTTTTATACTCTCAAGGCTCTTGAATGCTCATAAATCAATGAAAAAAAATGAAATCAAGATGCCCTTTAATGGATTTTCTTCTCAAAGATCAAAGCACCCACCTGTATTGAATTCATATTACGTGAATCCATGCTCTCACTCTATAAAGCTGATGGAAAGTATCTACCACTTTCTCTAGCACTAAATTTTTTATTTGATTTTTTCTCATTTTTGTAGAACTGATGTGAAGAGATTACCACTCTTTTAAAACACTAAGTTTCTATTTTTTGAGTTCAATCATCATATTTTTAGTAATGAATTCATGTTGCATGCATTTACTTCCTTTTTATGTAGATTCAATGCAAAGAGACTAGCACTTCTCTTTATGCATTAAATTTATGTCATGCGGAGTTATTCTTTTCCCATACAAGGTTGGTGAAATGACATTGTCTCCTTTTAGCACTAAATTCATGTCATGAAAATTCATTTTCCATGAGAGGTCAATGGAAAAAGGGTGCCACCCTTTCTGCTAATAAGAAATTTTGTGGACCTTCGCCATTAGATGATCAATTGGTTAGCACTATTTTTAAGAGTTGCTCAATTTTTTATCCTGGCAATAAATATCGCCTATTGATGATCCTGATTGGATGGTTCATGCTCACCTAGCCTTGGGATTTTCTTTGATGATTTCCAATTTGGCATGTGCCTTTCGCATATCTCTATAGTTATAGATGAAGGCCCTTAGAAGCTCTCCATAATATAGGAAACAAAATATGGCTAAGTGTGGTATGTAATTCCAAGAGAAAGTCTTCTATATCGGGTGGCCTATGGATCTTATCTCTTCATTGATCTAATGGTTGCTAGAATATTGGAGGTCTATTCACATTTATCACTTTAGTAAATAACATCATTTGTTGATTTATTTGATAAAACAAGTCATGCTACTCGGGCTCAAGTTTTTCTTCAATGGCTCCTAATTGAGTGTGAGTCTATCATGTGGCCTTGTCAACTTGATGATCTAATGGTCACTACTATTAGGGAAGAATAATATTCATCTTGGTACTCTTAGAATCATGTGGGCCATTGATTGTGATCCACCTATGGATTTTAACAATATAGATTACTCTCATGTTTCTATCATTATGTAGCTTATTGTGATCCTTGCAACCTCAAAAACCTCTATGATCTTGCAACTAAAGAATACTCATGTTCAATCGGTATAGATTAAGTTCTTGAAATGCAACACGCTACCAAAAAAGAAAATAAACTAAAACACAATGTTATCTATAAAAAATTAAATAAAAGAGCTTACAAATAGCTCTTCAAATAGATCCAATTGATTGGGATCTGCAATACATCATCCTTACGTGTGACCAAATAAAATAAATTCTCCTTACAAGCATTGATTATGTAAATGCCACTCTAGATGGAAGTGAATTTGGTGTAGCACCTTGTGTTGGCAATTTTGGGTACATTGGGTACATTGCCTTTGCTCAAGTGTTGATGTTGTCATTGATGTCAATAAGCGGAAAGGTTTTTTGTGAAAACCAAGGCAGACAAAATAAAAGGTTTTATTTAAAACCATGGACAACAGATTTGAAATGGGTTTTTCTTAAAACCCAAGCTGGCTCTTTGTTTCGTTGAAAAAGGTGCCCCGGTGATGAAGATATTTAATTTTAAATATCTAGTTTAAATTTTATTTATTTAAAATTTAAATTAATATTTTAAAATTAAATTAAAGTATTTTTCGACGTGTTTGGAAATGCCGACGTGTTTGGTAATGCATCGAAATACATATAAAAGGTGGCAATGGAATTCATTTTAGGGTGTATGTTTTCGACATGAATCCTCGTGCAATTTCGATTTAGTCGGAGCCCCTGCGCTAACGAAGAATGATGCTCGGGAGCAGCACCAAAGAGGAGGGCTCGCGGTGGAGATTCAAATGATGCTCGGGAGCAGCGCCAAAGAGGAGGGCTCACGGTGGAGATTCAAATGATGCTCGGTCGATATTAAAATGAAGCCCCAATGTGATGAAAATAAAGAAAATTCGTCAGTGATCGAATATCAAATTACTATAGTGCAAAACATTTTAAACAACAATCAAACATGAAGATCGATGTGCCGAAGAATACGCCAGGGATGCAGGAATATCCAGAGGTCTGTCACAGAACATAAACAATAGTGTGAAAACGATGAAACCAAGGTATCTCCGTTTTGAGGAAGAAATTAAGGTCAGTTGGTTGCCTTTCACTCGTCATCAAACGAGTAGCGCAGATGGTGATTTGACCTGTGTAGGAAGTGGGCGTCGATAGTTCGAATCACAGCATTGATAGCACGGTGAACAATATTTTGGAAGGCTCCAAGATTATAAGGTATGTTATTTTAATATTTTAGGAGATATAAGGGTTTGAGTATGTGATATCTTAAAAGATTATTTTAAGAATGCTATAAGTATTTTAGTGGAGTTATAAGGTTATGCAATGTGGTGATTTATTTTACTTTTATGGTATAAGTGGTTTTGGGAGTTATAAGGTTATGCAATGTTGTGATTTATTTTATTTTATGGTACAAGTGGTTTTAGGAGAGATAAGGAAGTTGTGCAATTAAAGACTTTGGTGATGATGATTGAAAAGTGGAGTAATGTTGATTATTTTGTGATCTACTAACCTTTGTGAATATTGGCAAAAGAACTTTGTGATTGTGGCAGATTTCCAAAGGGGTTCCTTCACTTAAATAAGGTATGGGCACATTCTTCTTATGAGTATGATTGGTGTATGTTTTCCTGAAATAAGATTGGAGTGAAAAGGTATTCAACTAGGTTTCCTTTGGTTGGGTGTAAGTCCTAGTTTCTGGTTTGTTGAAGACTACTTATGCATTGTTATCCTTGATGAGAGTTTTGGTGAATGCATATTTCTGGTTTGGGGTAGTGGAAGCATTGTGCACTAGGGTTTATGGTTGTGAGTCTTGATACTTGCTTTGAGTTGGTGAAACCCTTGGATGGTTGTGTTGAGGTTGATGATTGAGTTGCTTCCATAGAGGTTGGTTGATCAAGTTATTGCTTTTACTTGATACATGATATTGGGCTTACTCCATTGAGTTGATTTGAACAAGTTATTCTTTGCATTTGGTGATATTGTGTGGGTGGTTGTTTTGTTCAAATATCTTTGGAGGGAAAAGGATTTCTACTTGTTTCCTTTTCTAGTGATGATTGGTTGAATACTTCAAGGTTAATGTTGAGTTGAATGATGTTGGTTAAACCTTGTCTATGAGCATTGTTGTTGAAGCCCAAATTGGTTGAGAAAAGATATTGGTTGTTGGAAAGAACATGAGTATCATTGTTATATGATATATTGCATGGTTGGCAATTGTTGGGTTGTGTTTCATGTTCTTGAGAAAAGCATACTACATCTATCTTATTCTGTTGAGATTGAGATTGAGTTGAGATTGAGATTGGGAGTTAAGTATAGAACATATTGAGTCTCTAACAATTCTCTTTATGCTTCTATGAGGTTGATGAATCACATTGGGTCTCTAACAATTCTCTTTGTGGGTTCACGCCAAGCAAGTTTTTCTTGATGAACTTGTGAGCAGGTTTTGGACAGGTTCCATTGGGGACTTGTGAGTAGATTTGGACAGGTACTAGCAGAGGACTTGTGAAGCTGAGTTTGATAGTTCTATCAGAGAACTTGAGGACAGAGGTGCATTGGTTCTATGAGAAGAACCTGAGGACAGATTTATGCTAGATCGAAGGACTGTGTTTGGTGCAAATCAAAGACAGAGGACGAGGACATTTGTGCTAGACCGAAGGACTGTGTTTAGTGCAAATTCGAGGACCAGCTTTGAGGTGATAGAGTTGAGGACAAAGGTCTCCAGCCAGAGCAGGGAAGACAGGTGTCTTCTGTGGATAGAGTTCCATTTGCTAAGGGCAACGGAGGCAAAGGTCTTCTAGAGGATCACCAGCCAGAGCAGAGGTAGGGGAAGGTATCTCCTTTGAGCAGAGGCTCATAAATTCAGATTGGGGGAAGGTTTCTCCTTTGAGCCGAGGCTCATAAACATTGTAATTGGGAAGGTTTCCCAAAGAAATTTGAGATAAATTTTAGAGAAAAGTTTTGTGGATGAATCACATCAAAATTATTGTGTCACTTTGTGGATGATCTTGTGCATTGTTTTGATATTGCTTTGGATATATTGCTTTGTTGTTTTGAAGTATAAAGGAAAAGTTAAAAGAGGTCTTATACTGTTCACCCCCCCCCTCTCAGTATAAGCTTGTGTTCTTCACCCCGACTTTCTTCTATCCTCATCCCATTTGAGCACTTGGTCACCAACCTTGAAGCTCTAAGGAGTTGCTATTTTTTCAAACCATCTCTCAACCATTACCTAATACTTTAAGAAATTGTTCTTTGGTTGCTTCCCTCTACTCTTCAATATTGAACAACTCACCCATCCTTGCAATCATGGTGTCATTTTCTTGGATTTCCAATGGATGAAGCAATTGTAGTGCTAGCACTCTATAGATATGGGTAATATTACCTCTTTGTCATAGACTAAGATAAAAGGTGAATAACCTATGGCCTTCTTTGGATTAATACTATTTTTCCATAAGGCTCTTCTAAGATGGAGGTACCACTACCTATGATTTTCTAAACCTATCTGTAGAGACCTAAAAAATGTTATATTTTTCCTTGTCCAAGGTCATATGTTAATTATTGCACAATTGCTCCAAATAATCCAAATATTGGACATTGTAGCCTTAGAAAATTTAATGTTGATAATTTTAAACCCTTTGACCCATTAAGCCCCATCCTACACCTATTCCATGGTCACCAAGTGACTATCCCACTTGTCCTAGATTGTGTACACATTCCCCTAGTCTATGTGCACATTTCCCTAGTCTACCCTATCATCGTAGACTATCCTACCCCCTCCTCTCCATATCCCCATGCATCCACACAACCCCCTACTCTAATTAATGCATATGGGTGGGATGAGGACTCTCCCCACCAAAGAACATTAATGAGACATGTTGCACACATCCCCTTGATGGTCATAAGTTTATCATTATAGTGACTGAGTACTTCACTAAATGGGTCAAAGTCATACCCTTGGCTATGGTGACTGGAGCCTAGGTTTCCAAGTTCATCTTCAACTATATTCTTTGTAGGTTCAGGATTCCATCAGTGATTATCTCTAACAACGATACTCCTTTCAAGAATAAGGATATCCATAATATTTATGCTAAGTACAAGATTCAACACAGGTGTTCAACTCCTTATTACCCTCAGGGTAATGGACAAGTCGAAGCATCCAACAAGTCCTTGATCAGGATCTTGAAAAAGTTGTTTAGTAATATCGGTCATGACTGGCATATCTAGCTTTATCCTACCTTGTAGGCCTATCACATTAGTGTGCATACTACCATAAGTACCTCACCATATGTCTTGGTATATGGTTCTAAGGTAGTGTTTCCTTTTGAGCTCGAGGTTCCCTCATTGTGCATCTTTTTGCAAGATGCCTTAGTCGGAAATGAGTATCACACAGACTATTTGTACCAATTGGAGCTGCTAGTTGAAAAGCGTATTCATGCCTTAGAGCATTTGCGAGCCTATAAGGATAGGCTCTGATGATATTACTCTAAGGAAGTTACCAATCATTCTTTTGAGGTTGGGGATCTTGTTCTCAAGGAAAACCAGAAGAACAACAATGCTCATGTTGATCTTTGAGGTAAGTTTCAACCCAATTGGTTAGGGTCCTTTATCATAATGGCCAAGTTTGGCTTAGGTGCCTATCGTTTAGCTCTTTGGATGGTAAAGAACTTAAATAATCAATTAATATAATACATCTTAAAAGATATTATACATGATTCATCGTTTGCATCACATGTTGCATTTAGCATAGGTCATGCTATATTTGGTTTTTCTTGCTTATACTGCTTAATTATCTATCATATTTTCCATGGTTACCTGACATTCTATTTCTCTTGCATTTTTGCTTGTCATAATTACTTGGTTGCTTGTCCATGATTGCTCGATCATATATATTTTTGAGTATTTTGTGACAATGGCAAGTGATGACACCTAGTTAGGTCATAGCTCACATGTATTGCACTCTCACTAGTGCTATGATGCCTAGCAAAGTCCTCAACCTAGAATCCATGCATTTTTATCCTCTTTATTCCTCTCTTCTCTTATAGCACATGCACACACTCACATAGTGTTATGCTCAGATTGCTTGGTTCATACATACTCTTACACACCTCTATCAGGTGGTACTTAATAATTCATCATCCACATCAGTAGTAAAATTACACCCCTATTGAGTTACACTCTTGACTCAGTGAGTACTACACCCCATTACAGGATAAGCTCCATGGCCATTTAGTAGGCCATAACATACATCCTAATGGGTAATCGCCCCATAGCAATCACTAGCGAGCAACCACCCATAGTGAGTCATGCTCCATCATTTGATAATTTGTCCATATTAGCGAGTGCTACACCCATAGTAGGTTTTCACTCCACATTTGGCCATCCTTTTGGGTATAACACCCTTCATCCAGGGTTTTTGGCTAGTTTCTATAGCTTTCTATATCATTGACCTTCTTTGGATATGTGCTTCTTCTTCTTCTTCTTCTTCTCTTCTTTTTTATTTCCCCTTATTCTATTCATTCTTGCATTTCATATTAGATAGATTGCATTTCATGCTAGATGCATCAGATTCATGTTGTACCCAATAATCCTTGCCATGTTGATTGTTTGCTTGTGTTTTCTTGTTTTTTTGTGTTTTGTTCTTTTTCTTTGCCTTTTTCAAATTTCTTAAGGAATTTTTCATTCCTTCTAAAACTCGATGGGGAATCCTAGCCTTAGAGGTATTAATGGTATTGATGTCTTGCCTTGTGTGCAAAATTCTAGAGTATTCATCGTGATACCCCTTTTGGACCACACCTTTGTCCAAACCTAGCCACCTCTTTTTTGTGTTTGTTGCTTTATTTCACATAGTATTATACATATTTCTTTGATGCATTTAATTGCTCATAAATGCATCAAAGAAGGGGCAAAATGTAGACACAGAAAATTGATCCGCTAATGTGAGTCATTTTTTCTAGATCCCTTTCTTTCTCCTTGGTAAAGTAGGGTCATATTTGAGCCAAATTTTTGCCTTCTAAATATTCTTATTTTCCCTCAAATATTATATAATTATATCATGCTTATAAATAGATTTCCAATGGTATATTATTTATCTTGTTTCGACTCCATTTGTCCTCCAAAGTGCATTAAAACTGCATAGGGGTCTAGCTGTTGCGAAATCATAATTCACTTTTGAGGGGCACAATTTCACATATATAAGGTCTTTTGCCTGTAGCAAAATCATGGTTAGCCCTTCTAGGGTGTAATTTCACATATCTAATATCTTTTTCCTATTGCAAAATCATGGTCGGCCCTTACAGGGCATGATTTTGTATTTCTAGAATTTTCTCTAAAGAAAACCCTAATTTTTAAGTTGACATCTTCTAGCATCGACTTGTATTAGTTTTCCCATCCATTCCTCTTTCAAATCCACTATAAAAGGTGGGTTTGAGGTTTTATTTTCCTACGAACAATTTGATATCTAAGTTCTATTTCTTGACTTCTTCCTTAAGCAAGCTAACTCACAAGTGTGAAGTGTAATCTATTGAAGCTCTATTTTATGTTGCATTGAACTATTTCTTATTGATCTTGGTGGACAAGCATTGAAGCCCTAAGGAGAGATCGACTATTTGGAGGTCTTCACCCATTTGTCTACTTTTTTGCTATCTACCAAGTGTTTTTGCTTGTTTGAATCTGCATTTTAATTTGGTTTTTATTGCATATATGTTAATTCATATTTTTTAGATTTTTATTTTCTCTTCTACAAAATCGTGCTCAATAATTTTGGGGCATGATTTCATCGATCTGCAAAATCACAATCATTTTGTGCGAGGTGTGATTTTGCATAGACCATGTTTGGGGGCAACTTGCTACACCCAAATCCTATATCTATGTTATATGCTGCATTTAGACCATATTAGTGCATTTTGTGCTCTATTTTATCATTATGTTCTATTGCATTTCATTGTGCATGTTCATCTTCCAAAGATCAACTTTCACTTTTTATTTCAAAGGTCAGCTAAAAATACCTAGGGGGCTTGACTATTGCACCTCCAAGCATTGTTATACAACTGCCTAAGTAGACCCCTAATGCTAATCATATTTTTCAAGTGTTTGCCAAGTTATTTTGCAGGAATAGAGATAATTGGATATCTTCGGATAAAAAATAACAACTTGGATCAAGCACCAGATAAGATAAGTGCCATAGTTAATCTTTAGGTTGTTTGTTGGGTGTTTATTATTCTTATTAAAACCCTAGATTTAATATATAAAATGAAGATATTTAATCGATTTCTAAGCATTTGAAAAGTAAATAACATACAGTGTGCACTTAGGGTTTTAAATTGTTTGTACATATTCTCTTGAATCCTTGATCAAAAGGATTTCATTTTGTAACCCTAGGTTAGAAATCATTCAAACAAAGAACCATACTAAGGTTAGCTCTTGTTTTCTTGCATTTTGTATTTTGCATTATCCTTTATCTTTTATATATTAGATCTAGAAAGGCCAAACATAGGTGATTATCTTAAACTGAACGCATCAACACATTCCACCCTATACTTGGAGCGAGTCCTAAAATCGTTTCTAGTGAACCCTTCTCCCATTTGTTTATACTAAGGTGTAGAGAACAACATACCCCAATAGTCACCTTGACTCCCTCACGGATCTAGTCAAGAATCGTACATGGTAGGGCAATTTTCCCCCTTTACAATCGTAATATTGTATTGTAACATATTTTATGTTCAATAAAACAATATATTTTATTTACTATACTATCCTCTTCATAATACTTATTAGGTTTTTGTTAGTGAATTCTACTAAACCATTCCTCTAAGGATAATAGTTTGAGGAATTATTTATATATATGCCATACTAAAGGGTAAACTGAGTGATTTTTCCCTAATGAATGCTTTTGCATTATTTGTGATAACAGTATTTGGGATCCCAAATCTAATTATGATTTCATCTAAAAAGCCTATGATTACCTTCTTAGTGGCTTCCTTCAATGAGATTGCTTTCATCCACCTAGTGCAATAGTCAGTGGTAGTGAGAATCCATTTATAACCCTCACTTGATAGTAGATTTATCATGCCAATGAAATCCAATACATATTGGGAGAATGATTCATCCATTGTTATGGGTTTCAAATGCATGGGTGCATTCCTCTTTCTTATAATGAAGAGTTTACACTTGTTATATTTTCTCACCCATTGGTGAGCATCTAAAATCATTGTAGACCAATAATATCTAGTACTCATGATCTTTGTAGCAGTAGTTTGAGTTGAGAAATGACCACTTGATAATATTTGATGGAATTATTTCTTGAAGCAAAGGGTGAGTTTGATCCATTCTAATACATCTTAATAGGACACCATCAAGTCCCTAGTTATTTACTGATAATTTGGTTGGGCTCCTGCCACTCCTTTAAAAAATCCATTCATGCTTATGATTACATAATGTATTGCTTGAGAGGATCCAAAGCCAAGTTTAGTTTTCCAAAAAAATTGGTCTAAAATTCCATAGGCCCCTTCATCTCCACCCACAAAAATTCTAGCTATCATGGCCAAGTATATAGTGGAAGGTTTCTAGAAACCATTCAAGAAGGATGTGGTATATTTTGAATATAAATTTCAATCCTACATAGATGGAAAACTAATTTTAGAGGAGGAGAATTTGACATTGTCGGAATCACTTATTTAATATTTTGAGAGCAATCAATCCACAAATGTAAATTTTTTAGCATAAGACATGTCGCTTGATAAATTTTATTTTATTGTCCTAGAAGAACAATATTTTCTAGGAGATTCAAAATTAGAAAAATATTGGGCCATCACAATTTTTTAATTCTTTATTTATATAATGATTAATTGAAATTTGATTATATTCTCTACATTCATAAATTGGATGTATTTTACTAGTTCACATGGTTATTGTTAGAATATGTAAATTAATTTTGCTAAGGTGTTTAGTGTCAATGGTTGATTACATCCACTTGTCCATTGACTAGGTAGTTGGGTAGACTATATAATTATAGAATGATCTAAGCTTAGTGTATAATCCTTATCTAGTGATAAATGAAGCAAACAATTTTATATGTTAGACTAATGTTATATTGACTCTAAATCTAGGGCCCAATATGGCTATATTGGATTTTCTTGGAATATATTACATTATTTGGTACATGCTAATGTACCCCTATGGTACCTTCATGGTACATTTGTAAATAATAGATTAGGGTTGAGTTATAGTTTAGAGTGTGAGTGGTAGGGTACCTAGGAATAGATATTTGGGGATATATTATTATATTGTATAAGGGTTGGCATGGGCCACACATAACCCAAGGTTGATTGTATTATAATATTATATTATATTATAATATAATATTATATTAGTAGTAGGCTCCCCAAAGTAGAATAAGAAGATGGATATATAAAGAAGAGATATTTGTCATTGTAATCATCATTGGAGAATAATCTTATGTAATCGTCGTTGCCCACGAAGTGGCTTATGGGACTTTGCCCTCCTTGAGTGGCTCTCTCATCTTGGGAGAACTTGTGGAGTGATTCCTTCCTTAAGGAGTATTATTGGTGTTTTCCTACCTTAAGGGTATTATCTATCTCTCTCTCATTTGTGGATTGTTATTGTGGATAATTATTTGTGGATGAATGATTTGATATTTTTGCATATTGGTGAATGATTTATATTAATGATAATAAAGTTTTGCAACAAGTGGTATCAAAGCAACAATTTTGGCAAAGTGGGGATTTTTGTGTGAAATTGTAAAATTAGGGCAATTTTTTTTTGGAAAAACATCTCATCTTTCAGGAGCCATATCTCTGCGCAAGTTTATCCGATTCAGGCGATTCTTGGATCAGATTGTGCAGAATTTGAAGAGCTTTAAAATGAGTGGTCATATGAAGGAATCCAAGTAGTATTAAGGGAGATATGACCTTTTGAAGTTAGTCATCCGAAATAAGGATAGTGACGAATTTTGTAGATTTTTTTTGGAAAAAAGTCTCATCTTTCAGAAGCCATATCTCTGCAAAATTTTATCCGATTCAGGTGATTCTTGGATCAGTTTGTGCAGAATTTGAAGAGATTTAAAATGAGTGGTCATATGAAGGAATCCAAGTAGTATTGAGGGAGATACGACCTTTTGAAGTTAGTCATCCGGAACAAGGATAGTGACAAATTTCGTAGATTTTTTCTAGAAAAACGTCTCATCTTTTAGAAGCCATATCTCTACGAAATTTTATCCGATTCAGGCGATTCTTGGATTAGTTTGTGTAGAATTTGAAGAGATTTAAAATGAGTGGTCATATGAAGGAATATGAGTAGTATTGAGGGAGATACGACCTTCTGAAGTCAGCCATCTAGAACAAGGGTAGTGACGAATTTTCAATTCGTAGTTTTTTCGAAAGACAAAATTTGTTTAGTTCGGGTAAGCAAATCAATTGCAATTTATTTTGTTTGGAAGAAAAATTGTAGATCTAAGGAATTTTAGCTTCAACTTAGTGGGAATATGTGTATTTTCATAAAACCCTAGTTTGCATTAGGGCATGATATATATTGTCAAAAAACCCTAGTTTGCATTAGGGTATCAACTATGGAACTACAAAAATTTTCTGGAGCATATGATATTGATGCTAGGGATTGGTGGAAAAAATTTAAATCCTTGTATCATCGACATCCTCTTTGGAAAAGTATGCTTCCTCATTTTCTTGGAGAAGTTGCTCTCTCTTGGTTTTATAGTCTTAGTGGCACCCATAATGAGTTGTCTTGGGAAGAAGTGGAGCATGAATTCTTAAGTAATTGGAACCCCTATAAAAATATAGCTACTTTGATGGAATATGAAGAGGAACTACAAATATATTTTATGGAATTGCTTGAGGAGAGGGATAAAAATATAGATAGCTTGATGGATGTCATCACAAACCTTAAAAAGAAACTACAGGGATTTCAAAATGAGTGGAATGAAATGAAAGGAGAATGGGAAGTTTTCAAGAAACAGAATGAAGACTATGAAAAAGAAATAAAATTACTCAAGGAGAAAGAGGAAAAGGTTAAGGAAGATAAAAATATGGGAAGTATGAGACAGAGGCACCATACCCTTGGATTAGAAGATCAAAGTAGCAAAATGGATAAAGGAGTTTGAATTGAATCTAAAATGTCTATTTTGCGGGTTCATGGAAGCATTCAAAAGGAACAGGTTATTATTTCCATTGACCCTGGTAGCAGATATAATTTTATTAATATTGCTTTGGCTAAGAAGTTACAAGTTCAAGCAACAAAAATTAAGGACATACATCTAGAGGGTGAGCATGTTCAAATTTTTGAATATTTGAAGATCACCATGGATAAATATGTTTTACATTCAGATTTCTATGCTATTGAGATGGATGATGAGGATATTGTTCTTGGTTATCCTTGGTTAGATTCTTTGGGTATTGTTAACATTAATGTGCAAAAGAAGTTTATGAAGTTATGGTACAGGAAAAAGAAGATAACATTGCAGGATATTTCTCAGCTTAAGGAGCAAGGATCCAAGGAAAATCAAGAAGTGGTTGTAGAGAAACAAATTGAAGAACTTGAAATAGAATCCAAGAAGGCAGTAGCAACAACAGAGTCCATGGAAGAAGTAGCAACAACTGATTCCGTGGAAATAATAGTAACAAAGTCCAAGGAAGCTTTGATAGAAGAGCACAAGGACACACCAAACAAAGAGAACATGAAAGAACAATGTGTAGAAGAATTTAAAACAATGGAGCCAAATTTTGAGAAGTCAAAGAAGGTAGAACATCAAGTTAAGGTTGCACCATATCGCCATCCACACCACCATGAGCAACAACAATCTTGGAGGTATGGTTCAAGGCAACAATATTATGGTTCTACATGGAATCATAAGGGCACCAACTATGGCAGTGTTTGGCAGAGAAAGCATAGTGATCCTGGTTTTTAGAGTGGATCATCAACATCAAGGAAAAAGTGGACCCATCATTCAAGTTATCAAAATACAACAGTAGAAGCATGGAGCCAACGAAGCATATTTGGATACTCAAGTAACAAAATGGCATACCAACATCAACGTGTTTCACTTGGATGGATGGATGATCAAGATTGGTACCAATTGCTAACATTGCTTAGCAAATCATATTATCATGTTTCTTCATATGTTTCGAGGATGAAACATTTGTAAGGAGGGTGGCATGGTAGGGTACCTAGGAATAGATATTTGGGGATATATTATTATATTGTATAAGGGTTGGCATGGGCCACACATAACCCAAGGTTGATTGTATTATAATATTATATTATAATATAATATTATATTAGTAGTAGGCTCCCCAAAGTAGAATAAGAAGATGGATATATAAAGAAGAGATATTTGTCATTGTAATCATCATTGGAGAATAATCTTATGTAATCATCGTTGCCCACGAAGTGGCTTATGGGACTTTGCCCTCCTTGAGTGGCTCTCTCATCTTGGGAGAACTTGTGGAGTGATTCCTTCCTTAAGGATTATTATTGGTGTTTCCCTACCTTAAGGGTATTATCTATCTCTCTCTCATTTGTGGATTGTTATTGTGGATAATTATTTGTGGATGAATGATTTGATATTTGTGCATATTGGTGAATGATTTATATTAATAATAATAAAGTTCTGCAATAGTGAGTTATATTTCCTTTTCTATGTAAGTGTGAATGTGCAGTAAATGCACAATGTACAAGTGTCATGTGAAGTTGTAATATGCAGAAAATGCAAAAGTGTCAAGTGAGTTAGAGTGCAAGTGAAAGTTGAGTCTATGTGCACAAGTATCTTGTATGTATAAGAACACATATATAATGTAAATATGTGCACAAGTGTCTTAGATTAGAGTGTGCAAGTTATAAAAGAGTAAGGGTCATGTATAGGTGTGCAAGTACATAGAGTCAAGTGTTTATTAAGTATGCAAGTGGTAAGTAGATGAGTCAAAACTCATGAGACTTGGCATATGGAAAGGAATAGTCAAGTATCTAAAGAGTCACACTACTATAGCTATATTATGGAGACAATGCTCCATAGATCGACTATAATTCATGTATCTCATTATCTCATTGTAAGAGAAAGAGGAGTAATAAAGCTTGTATACATTTTGAGAAATTAATATTGTAAGTTATATTGCATGCTTAGTACATGTTTTATTAAGGCTATTTACATTCATATTTCTGCATATTATTGAATGTTAGTTGATTTATTATAAGCCTTGATTTACATATTAATTTTCTCATATTATTCTACTCATATTATTATCTTGACCTTATTATATTATGGCTATATTATATTCGATCCTATGATACATAACCTATGATATTTGTGGTAGTATTAAGGCTTAAAAAGCCATCAGTGGTATCAAAGCTACCACCAGACTCTATCCATATTGATAGAGTTTATTTTTTAGCCACTATTAGAAATTATTTTTATCTAGTTTGATGAAGTCAATTACGGGTCTATCCACTTTGAAGATAGTGAGACTTGGACTCTATTTTAAGGTCATATTGAGTAGAAGAGGCTAGGGTCATTCCACTAGGTTGAAGTAAAACCAGTGAAGAATAAGACTTAGCTATATTGAAGAATTAGAAGAACCAACTTAAAATAAGATCGGCCATTTAGGAAAGATATATTCTGATATTTATATTATATTCTCTAGTAAGGAGGAGTATCATATTGGGTTATTACGTTTTACCTAAGACATTATTTATTTCAAAAAATAATTGCAGCAGATATTAAGCTACAAAAGTCTAAGAATCTTCCTACAAAGGATAGAGAAGAGTTTCAGCTTCTAAAAGCAAAATATTGAAAGATAGAAGAAATAAAGCATATAGAATAAACAAAGAAAGATAGTTGTAAATTGAGAAGCATTTAGACCTTCCTAATAAAAAAGAAGAAATCATATAGAAGAAGAAAAATAGCAACAGATTGATAAGAATTCAAACTTTCTGAGAAAATAAAGAAAGCAAAACAAAATATAGAAGATTGATATATCAATCTTGAATAAGGATAAAGAAGATCCTAGATTATTGTATATTACTTCAAGAATTGTATTAGAATATATAGTTGATAAGAGTTGCAAGTCAATATAAAATAAAAGAGGCCCTTATAGAGAAAATAAAAGAGGCCCTTATAGTGAAAAGAAAAGAGACCCTTATAGAGAATAGAGAGAAGCCCTTTATAGAATAGAATCACTCAAGCCTGATAAAGCTTAAGCATAAGAGTAGAATCACTTGAGCTTGATAAAGTTCTAACTCAAAAAATAAGTAATAAATCTTGGAAGAGACAAAACATATTTCAGAGAAGAAGCAACAAAGCTTGGAAGAGACCAAGCATATTTTAGAGAAGAAGCAATAGAGCTTGAAAGAGATCAAGCATCACAAAAGTAGTTCAGAAGAAAATCATTCGAACCTGAAATAAAGTGAAATAACCAAGTTAATGAACAACTTGATATACAAGAATACCAACACTAGAAATAGAACAAAAAGCCAACGAGCTTAAGCTAAGAAACTTAGCCCATAGAAAGCAGTATTAGAATAGTGCTCAAGATGTTACAAGTGAAGGAGGCTAGTCTACAATAAACAACATTGAAAAGTGCTTAAGATACTTAAGCTAGAAAATATTAAAGCATAGTGGTCAAATATTTTGGGTACTAAGGAGAAGTGTTTGAATAGAAAAGAAGAGTGAAGCACTCTAATAGTGCTCACATAATAGTGAAAGTCACCTAAGGGTGAAGCGCCCTAAATGCTCATGCGGTAGAGAAGGAAGTAGTAATAAAAAAAGAAATATCAAGCAATATAACAACGTCCATCTAGAGAACAATGTCCATTCTAAGAATAACATGCATCCAAAGAATAGTGTTTTCCTTGAAAGCAACGTTCATCCTAAGAACAACATAATAGTAGAGTAATAAACATCCATTAGAGCATACCTTAGCTCAATTAGTGTACAATATATCTAAAGTAATAGCTATCATAGTTCCAGCAAGCATATAAGCAACAATAGTAGAAGTTAAAGCTCTAATTGCACTAGGCATATTCGAATTTGAGCAAGTCCATCATAGAAGATAAACCATCTGGAAGTCAAAGTAAAGAAAGCATTTTAGGTAGTTGGAAAAATCCTAAAGTGAAAGCACCAAAGAACTATTTCACCTTAAGTAATGTTCGAGTGCAGAGTGCTACACCATTTTGAGAGCCATTTAGAATGTTATTTGAAGTGCTGCATTTGGAGTGCAATGTTTAGAGGAAGTGAAATATCTCATCATGCAAATATACACATAGTAATTAACTAACACTTATTAAAATCTATTCACATGGGCAAGCGTTGCAAAAAAAAACGTGTGCAAAGTTAAAGCAAGAGTTAAAAGATAAAGTTTCTAAGGTTAGTCTTTAATTTTAGGGTTTTATTGAAGCTTAGTTTTAAATAGGAGTTATAAGGATTGATTATAGGTTTTTGAATTATTTTAGATTATTTTATTTATTTGGTTGGGATGATAAGATATTTAGGGTTAAGAAGGTTGATAAAGTTCTTTAAAGTCTTTTATTAGGTTGGAGCGATAAGGAATTCAACTAGTCTATTTACAATTTTTTAAAAAGGTTTTTTAAAGTTTGAAGTTTTTTGAAAAATATTTAATTTGGTTTTATTTTAAATTTTGAAATTCTTGATTTTTTGCAAATTTAAATATTTGGGAGGTAAAAGGTTTTCAACATCAAAGGATTAGGAAAAACAAAAATTTGCAAAATTCATTTTTAGTTTCTAAACTAGGGAGACATAAGGTTTACTACTCCATAGGAATTAAATTAGAAACTTTGAATTATTTAAACCTAGGAGTTATAAGGTCTTCTACTTCATAAAAATAAAAACAAAAGGTACAAAAATAGATAAGTTGCCAAGAGGAACTTTTCAACATAGGAGGTATTTTCAAAATACAAAACCATACTTTATGAAAGGAAAAGTTCAAAATCAAAATCTACATCAAAGGAAATCTATTGAATTCAATGGGCAAGGTCATAGAAAACTTTTTCAAAACTCTTATCAAAGATGCAAGATAGTATCAAGTGAATCTAATCAAACATAAAAAGATATTTGGTATATAGATTTAGGAGCTAGTCATCATATGACTAGTAATTTACATTGGTTTGATTTAGAAGTCAAGGATAATTTCTATTTAAATATTACATATGATAAGAGATATCTAGTTCATGGAACTGGTAGAGTAACACCTAGTATACCATTTTCAAATTTTGTACTAGAGGATGTTATGTATGTTCCAGGATTATCAACCAATCTCATTTCAATTACTAAATTGGTTGAAAGTGGAAGATCAATTGAATTCAAATATATAAATGAGCACAATAAATGCATCATCAAGAATCAAAATATAATAGAAGCTACAAGATCAATCAAAAATGGAATATATGCTTTAGATTCAATTGGTTTTTCTCAAGAGCTTATTAAATCTTTATCTCAAGATGAAATTGTTAATAAATTGACTGAATGTTCTAAAAGACAAAATACAAGAAATTGGGTTCAACGGTCTTTTTAACAACACAAGCATTGGGTGAATCCAAGGTTCAAGATGATGAAACAAATTCAAGAAAATCAAAAGATCACATGCATTGCAAGGTCACTTGAAGATTGAAGACAAATACGAAGACCATGATTGAAGACTAAAGTCTTCAATAACAAAATAATGTAATATAGAGGGGTGTTGGAGTATATTACATTATTTGGTACATGCTAATGTACCCCCATGGTACCTTCATGGTACATTTGTAAATAATAGATTAGGGTTGAGTCATAGTTTAGAGTGTGAGTTATATTTCCCCTTTTATGTAAGTGTGAATGTGCAGGAAATGCACAAGTGTCATGTAAATTTGTAATGTGTAGGAAATGCACAAGTGTCATGTGAGTTAGAGTGCAAGTGTAAGTTGAGTCTATGTGCACAAGTGTCTTGTATGTATGAGAACAAATATGTAATGTAAATATATGCACAAGTGTCTTAGATTAGAGTGTGCAAGTTATAGAAGTGTAAGAGTCATGTATAGGTGTGCATATATTATAGTGTCAAGTGTTCATCAAGTATGCAAGTGGCAAGTAGATAAGCCAAGAGTCATGAGACTTGGCATATGGAAAGGAATAGTCAAGTATCCAAAGATTCACACTACTATGGCTATATTATGGATACAATGCTCCATAAGATCGACTATAATTCATGTATCTCATTGTCTCATTATAAAGAGGAGTAATAAAGCTTGTATATATTTTGAGAAATTAATATTGTAAGTTATATTGCATGCTTAGTACATGTTTGATTAAGGCTATTTACATTCATATTTCTACATATTATTGAATGTTATTTGATTTATTATAAGCCTTGATTTACATATTAATTTGCTCATATTATTCTACTCTTATCATTATCTTGACCTTATTATATTGTGGCTATATTATATTTGATCTTGTGATACATAACCTATGATATTTGTGGTAGTATTAAGGCTTAAAAATCCATCAAAGTCGTTATATGGATCCCTACTTAGAAAGCTTTATCCTCAAAGTTGAAAAAACTAAACGATGCTCTTCGACTCCCATATGGCATCTTCTTCTAGAAGGTACTACCACTTGAGAAAATTTTTCAAGACTGGAGATGACAAAATCTAGACTACAACACTACTAGTTGGAGAGTGATTCGACTTTCTCCATCAAGCACTAGAAGCTCCATCTAGGATTGCACCTTTTGGATAATAACCTATTTGAGATAAGATACATGAAAGGCAAGATGGATGCAATATGAGGTAGGAATCTCCAACTAATATGTCACTTCACCAATGCAACGAACCACCTTGTAGGGCCTATAAAATCAAGTATCCAACTTTTGACTGGTCTTTGTCTTCAAGGAAAATTTCATATAGGATTGGAGGCACAAGAAAACCATACTCCCTAAAATAAATTATTATTTAAAATGGTGTGAATCAGGGTGTTGCTTTATGTGGTTTTGTACTTAGGTCAAGTTATCCTTACTAAGCAGAAGCACAAGCCATCATTGCTATAAAAAATCATCTACCTGAGCAACCTTGGAGGATCCTAGAACATAGTCATCCATTGATGGATGATCCTAGAACCTAGTTTATAAATAAACCTACTACTACTACTAGTTGATCACGAGTCAATGGTTGATTGTAGTGCATTGTTCATTTAGAGGATGTGTGTATGAGTAGAAAGAAATACCAATTTAGAAATCTTGGTAAGAATCACACTATTCTCCCAAATATTAATAGTTTTGACTAGTTTCTTCTTTCTTTCTTAAATTTCATGGCTTTGCCTCCTCCCAAAACCTCTAGTTTTTCTTTTTCTCTTCCCAATAACCCTCCACCAATAACTCCTCCCACTACCCCTCCAATTGGTAATCCTCTTCCTAGTGTTATTGACCTTGATCTATGTGCATATATTTTGAATCAAGAATAGATGATTACTTCCATTGTGAAGTCCTTAGATAACATCCAAAGAGTCTAAATATTCACTACAATACCTCCCCTTGCCCATGGGTTGGAATAAATCATGGGAAAACATCCTCTAATAATTCATTAGGAACCAAATACAATTCTTCCACAATTACCACCTATCATAGTGTTCCAAATTCCTATGGAAGTCACTCAACACCTTATGCTACCAAAGTTTCTCCTCTATGTATGAGTGGTTATGGACTAGGTTTTGCTTGTAATTTAGATTTTATGGTATGATGTGCTTCTACTTTCCTTGATTTATATCATGAAGTTCATATTCCTTGCATTAACATGCCCATATTTGAGGGTGTCTATCCCTGTAATGGATGGGCAAAATAGATAGCATGATCTTCTTGTACCATGTTCTTGAATTAGGTCATGTTACATTAGTGGATACTAAGTTCAGAACCCAAGATCACCAATTTTTATAGTGGCAATTTTACCAACATGGGGTCCTCTTTTATAGCTTGACTTCAAAGAATGATTTCTCCAAGCTTTGACAAAGGACCTTCCACATCGTATGTGCTCTATCTAATGCAAATAAAGCAAACAAGAATAGTATATAATCATTGCATCAAGTTCACAAGTCTTCTTACCTACACACACTAATTGAATCCAATAGTGGTAATATCAACATTTCACCATGGTATTAAAGATAAAATTCAATGGGAAGTGATTTGCTTGCTCCCTATGCTCTCGATGATGCTCAATGTATAGCTTTTATGGTAAAAGAGAAGGTCCAAGTTTCTAGTCCCAATATAAATGTGACTTCAAATCTCATCATTCTTACCACAATAATGAGCATTTCTAGGGATTCTTTTATTTTAAATGTTATTCTTACCATCCCCAAGACCAGGCCTATGAAGAACATCATAACTTTTAAGTAGAAGGTGAAGACAATAGTATTTGAATATGAAGATTTACTGCAACAGAAGCAACTTATATACTTAGATGAGGTGGAACATGAGGATGATACCATGGCTCTCACTACTCATTCTCACATTGAAATATAGGCTCACCATACTATCAAGGTACAAGGATTTATTAAATAATAGTGCATCAATATGTTGGTTGATTTAGGTAGCACACATAACTTTATAGGTAGTAAGACAACAATGTCCATGCATTTGTATATCAATACTTAAAATCAAGATAAATTTCATGTCTTAATTTATAATGGTGGTACTACTCAGTATGTGGGTTGATTGGTTAAGGTTAACATCCAAATGGGGAATTATACTCAGTCGGGTAATATTTTTGCCATGAACCTAGGTATATGTTATCTTGGGAGAACAATGGTTATCTAATATTGGGGAAATTACTATTAAATTAAAATAATTATATGTCAAGTGGAGAAATAATAGAAAATTCATTTGTCTCCAAGGAATCCAACCCCATCTTTCCAAGGTGGTTATTTCACATAGAATGAAAAAGATATTGAAGAAATATATTTTTGGATTTTTCTCTCAAGTCAATTGCATGGAGGTTCAGTTTTTTGATCCACTTTCTCTAACTATTCCTTTGGATTTATAGAATATCATTTTTTTAGTTTACATAGTAGAATCGATAGCCACCACAAATTCGAGTAGGCTATCCAGATTTTATGGCTGCCATAATATTCTACGTTGTCCGTCCTAGAAGCCACTACACAGTTCTTCACACAGTCCACCCCTATAACCACCATGTCATAATTATTTTAAACCTTTTAAGCCACTGAAAGAACTAGGAAAGGGATAAAGTGTTTGGTCTGATGAGGCTCAAGATTTGAACCTTGGATCTCTGCCCCCTTATGGGGTTTGGTCGAACCAATTGGTCTACACCTCGTACCTAATTTACATAATATCATAGATTGATATGAGGATATCTTTGATGAGCCTAAGATCTTCTTCAAATTAGGATAAGTTTCAAGTCTTAATTACAAATGGGGATACCACTTAGTGTGTGGGTCAAATTGTTAAAACTAACATCCAAATGGAGGATTACACGTGGTCAATAAATCTCTTTTCTGTAAACCTAGGTAGTGCATATGTCATCTTAGAAGCACAATGACTATCTTAGTTTGGTTATGTTACTATTAATATACAAAAAATATATCTCAAGTGGACAAAAAATGAAAGAGTCAATTGTTTCCAAGGAATCCAACCCTCTCCCTCCAAGGTGGTTAGTTCACATAACATAGAAAATATATTGAAGAAATGTGGTTGTAGATTTGTTGCCCAAGTCAATTACATGGAGGTTTTAGCTTTAGAGTTTCTTATTTGAGCTCTTCCTTTGGATTTATAAAATATTGTTGATTGGTATGAGGAGGCCTTTATTGATCCCATAAGTCTTCTTCCTAAGAACACACATAGTCATGCCATCCACATTATTCAAGGAAGTCAACCTCCTAATGTGTGTCCTTACCACTATCTCTAGCCCCAAAAGTCTGAAATTAAGAAGCTAGTTTAGAAAATATTAGAGAAAGGAATTATCCATCTAAGAATCAATCCTCTCAACAAGATCACTATCAAATATAAGTTTATTATTCTTGTTATATATTATTTTTTGGATGAATTGCAAGGTACTAGATACTTTACAAAATTTGACTTGCATTTTGGGTTTCATCAAATTAGGATGAGAGAAGAGGATATTCCTAGGACTACTTTTAGTACACATGAGGGTCATTATGAGTTCCTAGTCATGTCTTTTGGTCTCACTAATGCTCCTTCCACTTTCCAAAGTCTCATGAACTCTGTGTCTTGTCCTTTTCTTTGGAAGTTTATCCTGGTTTTCTTTGATGATATCTTAATTTATCGCAAGTCTTGCGAGGGTCATCTAGTTCATGTGGACAAAGTTCACCTATTACAAAGGAAAATATTTTTTTCAAAAGGTCCAAATGTTCCTTTGGGATTTAGGAGGTAGAATACTTGAGACATATAGTAACTCGGGAAGGAGTCAAGGTCAATCCTAAGAAGATCAAACATATGCAAGATTGGCCCTTTTCCAAATCCCTTAAATAGCTCCATGGATTTTTAGGACTCACAAGCTACTATAGGAAATTTATCTACAACTATGGCAATATTGTCGCTCCTCTTAATTTTTTCACTAAGAAGAATGCCTTTATTTGGTTTGAAGCTACTTCCCAGGACTTTAAAACCCTCAAAGAAGCTATGTGTAAAACTTCTATTTTGGTCACTCTTGATTTTAATAAACCTTTTATCATTGAGTGTGATACTTCTCGCATAGGCATCATAGTTGTTTTGATGGAGGATGGACACCCATTAGCATTTGAAAGTAAGAAAATTTTATTAAATAATTTGAGAAGGTCTGCTTATGAGAAGGAAATGTTAGTTATTCTACATGCCATATAGAAATAGAGACCTTATTTATTGGGGTACCATTTCATCATCAAGATCGACCATAGCAACCTTAAGTATTTCTTAGAGCAGTATTTTTCATGTCCTAAATAGAATAAATGGATGATCAATCTCTTGGAGTATCATGTTGTCATTGAATACAATAAAGAAAAGGAGAATGTGGTGGTTGATGCTTTATCAAACAAATATGAGGATGTTGTTGTCAATGCCATATCTAGTCCTCTTTCATAATGGTTTTTAAAACTTTGTAAGGATCGAATTTTTGAATCAACGACTGCTTGGATCATTTAGAAAATGGAGGTTGGCTCATCATTGTATTCTTGTTTCTCATATACTAATGGAGTGCTTCACAAAAATGATTGCATTTATCTTCCTCGGTCCTTTGTCCTCCAATAATTCCATGTATATCCTTTAATAGGGCATTTAGGATTCTTGAAAACATATCAATGGTTGAACCAATATTTTTCTTAGAAAGGATTAAAAGTGAATGTTAAGATTTTTATGGATAAGTGTGAGGTGGGTTAGTGTAACAAGGGAAAATAGTTAAATCTCTTAGATTGTTGCAACCCTTGCCAATCCATAACCACTAATGGGAGCACATATCCATGGATTTCATTAAGGGACTTCCCAAATCTAAGGGTAAAACAATAATATTTATGGTAGTAGATCGCCTTTCCAAGTATGTTAATTTCTATGCATTGCAACATACTTTCCAAGTAAGAAGAATGTTGTGATTTACTATGACCTTGTCTTCACCAATAACTTTTGGAAAGGATTATTTCATCTTAGTGTTAGTAAGTTGAGTATGTCCTTTTATTATGTTAGGAATCTTGCAATAAATTAAAAACAAATCCATACAATATTTTATAATAAATAGAAATTAATGCAAATTATTATTAGTATTGCAACATAAAATGGAAATGCATCATATTATATTGCACAAAAAATAGCACATTATAGAATCACAAACCACTTTGAGGGGGCAACCTCCTTGGAAGCAAAGCTTTGTTACAATATGAAAATATAATATGATCCATCATGTTGCCCCCTTGGTTCTTTTAAAGACTCTATCTAACCCTAAACCTAATGTTTAATGGTTCACATCCATGTGCAAGTGGGGGTCGGGGATAGTAACTCCTAAATAACAACCATTATATTTTTATATAATATCTCTTTATAATAAATAACAATTACATCCCGTAAGCCTAGTTTCCCAATGTACCACATGGCTATGCAATTATTAATGATATTAGGATAGGGTCCTAACATGCCCTTCCCCTTCAAAAATATTTTTTCCTCAAATATTGAGATGAGGAAACTATTGATAGAGCTACAAAATATTTTCCCATGTGGCATCATCTTGTTGTAAGCTTTGCCACTAGAATAATACTTCAATGATGGTGTGGTTATTGAGAATGTGGGTTCTTTTATCCAAACTATTGTTAGGCTCCAAGATGATCGAACCTTCATCATTCAACTTGGAAAGTGTTTATTGGACCTGAATGTGGTTTCCAAGTACCGTCTTTAGATAAGAGACATGGAAAATTGGATGGATCTTAGAAGTTGGTAAAGTGAGCTTATAAGCCACTTGTCCAATTCACTACATTACCTGATAGGGACCATAGAATCTGGCTACAAGCTTCTTGTGAGCATGGAGTTTCCCTAATATTTACTTATATGGATGTATTCAAAGGAAGACCATTTCCACTACATTGAAACTATGCTCTGAATTATGTTGATTTATTTGTTGTCACATTCAATTATGAGCCATGGCCAGATTTTCCTTTAGTTGTTGTAGTAGTTTGGTACAGTCTTGAAGTATCGAATACATTGCCTAGACATTGGATTTGCTAGGAACATATGAATAAGGTGATGGTAGTGGGTACCCATAAACTACCTTAAAAGGAATTAGTTTGGTGGTGGTGTAGAATGAAGTGTTGTACCACCACTATGCCAAGGGAAGCCACTTGGTCCACTGGGTTGGATGCTCATAAGTAAAATAGTGAAGGTAAGTTTTCAAACATTTATTTACAATTTCTGTATGCTCATTTGTCTAAGAATGGTAGAGTAAGCTCATTCATGGTTGCATACCCTACAATTTAAATAGTTCTTGCTAGAAATGACTAGTGAAAATAGGTTCATAGTCAAACACGGTGGATTTTGGCATACCATCAAGGTAAAAAATGGAGTCCATGAATATTTAGAAAATGGTGGAGGCATGGTAGGGGTGGGCTAGGGAACAGAAATGAGCATACTTCAAGAGACAGTCCATCACCACAAGAATGATGGTTTTTCCTCTTGATTTTGGAAACCCTTCAATAAAATCCATGGAAATGTCAGTCCATACATTTTTAGAATTGGTAAAGGTTGTTGAGTGCTTGAAGTGCAAATTATTTCTCCTTTAATCCAATGGAATATCTTACACTTAGACACACAAATTTTAATTCCCTTAATTATTCTTACCTAATAGAATGAGTGTTTAACCCACTCATAGATTTTTTAAAAACCTATATGGTCTATCATGGGTGAAGCATGCATCTCCTTCATTATGTCCTCACAAATGGATGAATTTTTAGGAACCACAATGCGAGCTTGATATCTCAACAACTATCCATCCCACAAGTATCCAATGTTTGAATTGAGGTTCCTTTGAAGTTGTTCCCTCAAAGTTTGTAAGGATGATTCTTTGGCTACCTCTTCTTGAAATAGGGTAACCCACTAGAGGAGTGGGGAAGGTATGTCACATGGTGTGCCTTGATACTCAAATTGATGAGAAAGGGCATATGCCTCAGTATTTTCCTTCTCCTTTTGTACATAATCTCATAATCATACCCTAACAATTTTGAAATTTATTTCTACTATGTTGGAGTTAAAACCCTCTATTCTAGAAAATATTTTAAACTTTGATGATCTATTTTAATAGAGTAACATCGCCTAATGAGGTAATGTTGCTAATGATTGACGACATGGAGAACACTCGTTATTTCTTTTTCATAAGTGGACTTCCCTAGATTTTTCCTAGACAAGACCTTATTAGTGTAAGCTTTCACATATAAATAGTTTTTAGTACATTTAATACTTTTTATAGTATCTCACAATCACTACCCATAAACTTTTATATATAGATAGTTAAATTGTGTAGATTTTCCATGCAAGGACATTAAGTATAGTTAGGATATATCTTGAGTAGCCTAATGGTAGAGACTTTGGAACTCTAAATAAAGATCTAAGGTTTGAATCATGTATAGATAGGTTGTACACTATACAACCAAAGTATGGTTGGATAACCATATATTAGATAAACAATATCAATCTCATGTGGTCTATAACCTTTTGGACATGAGAAAAACTACTTAGTATGTCAATTTGTTAGAATGATTTCTATAACGAATAAATATAACTTTAAACAATGTTAATATTAGAAAATGAATTAAGTAAATATATTTCTAAAAATGTAATGTAAAATTTATACTTTAAACTATTAATTTGTTAACAAAATCAATCCCCATGGTGGATGTGTATAAGCAGTATTACTTCAAAAATAAATTATATTATATTTTTATATAAATTTAATATATTAAAATTTATTTTAAATTAAAATAATAATTATTAAATGTTATTACCATTGTTAAAAATATCACACATATTTATGTTTGGAGACAACCCAACGGTTCGGGATTTGACTCTTCTTCGAAAGATCCAAGGTTCAATCCACGACGTGGGTGAGTGTGTGAGTGAGTGGGTGTGTGTATGATTGTGGTTGGTCCCTATTGATAAGCTCAGCTCCCATCCTTATTAGAGCTCATGGCTAGGATGGGGATGCCCAACCCTAAGGGTCGGTTGTATGGGTCTCTCACACTAACCTTAATAAAAAAAATTTATACATTTATTTTTAGGTATAAGTAAAGATAAAATAGTTTTTAACCTCTATAAAGCTATGGGTCATATGCATGTTGTTACTTGTATTTTTTTTATTCGGATAGTGTGAGAAACCTCTACTATTGACACATAGGGTTGAGCAGTCCCTTCCCGACCATAACCCCTCACAAGACCAAGAACTATGCTTATCAATAAGGAATTAACACACAACCACCGTGGTTTGAACCTTGAACCTTCCAAGAAAGAATGTTGTTATTTTTTAATTTAATTTAATTTTTTATTGTTTTCTTTCAGGTAGTAATGTTGTTATCATTGTTTTTATACATAAAGGAATCGACAAATACCTTTCCTTTTTGAACAACTGGTCACAGGGTCAAGTAACATTGCCCCTAATCGTAGCGTCAAATCATGGTGTTACCACTATAACCCCTATCTCACCTCGGTGAACATGGCCGGAGTGAGGGAGACCCCCAGTGGCTTAAGGTTGGTACTATCGTCATCAATCTGATGCATACTTAGTGGACTCAAGTCAGACTACTACCTTTGCCTTAGATTGGGCATGCCCACAAAGTTTGAACCTAGGTCTCCTCCTAGTAAGTGCCTAACACATAGGGTTGAGTAATCCCTTCCCAGCCATAACCCCTCACAAGACCAAGAACTATGCTTATCAATAAGGAATTAACACACAACCACCATGGTTTGAACCTTGGACCTCTCAAAGAAGAATGTTATTTTTTTTTAATTTAATTTAATTTTTTATTTTTTCCTTTCGGGTAGTAATGTTGTTATCATTATTTTTTTATACATAGAGGAATCGACAACTACCTTTCCTTTTTGAACAACTGGTCACAGGGTCAAGTCGCATTACCTCCTATCGTAGCATCAAATTATGGTGCTACCACTATAACCCTTATCTTGCCTCGGTAAACATGACCCGGAGTGAGGGAGACCCTCGATGGCTCAAGGTTGGTACCGCTGTCATCAAACTGGTGCACACTTAGCAAACTCAAGTCAGACTACTACCTTTGCCCTAGATTACCCTAGATTGAACATGCCCACGATGTTTGAACCTAGGTCTCCTCCTAGTAAGTGCCCAACGTCTTACCAATCCACCTAGCCCTTGTGGACAATGTTGTTATATATATATATATATATATATATATATATATATATATATATATATATATATATATTATAATTTGGTTATTGTGAGAAACCCCTATGACCGACATACAGGGGCGAGCAATCTCCTCTCAACCATGACCCCTCGTAAAACCAAGAGCTATACTTATCAATAGGGAATTTAACACAAAGCCACCACACACCCACCCCCTCACACACTCGCCCACACCATGGTTTGAACCTTGGACCTCTCGAAGAAGAGCCAAAGCCCGAACCTTTGCGCTGCACCCCCAGGTGCTTATAAAAATTTTAGGTTAGTGTGAGAAACCCCTACAACCAACACACAGGGCTGAGCAATCTCCTCCCAACCATGACCCCTTGTAAAGCCGAGAGCTATGCTTATCAATAGGGAATTTAACACACAACCTTTGTGTTCCCCTTTGCATCGCAGAGGTTCAAACCGTGGACCTCTTGTTCAATAGGGCTAGGCTCGCCTTCTCCACTTGTTGTATAATACTATTTTTTTATTTGGTTAGTGTGAGAAACCCCTATGACCAAAGCTTAACGCTGAGCATTCTCATACTAGCCATGACCCCTCGTAAGGTCGAAAAATAGGGGATTAACATATACACACTACGGCTTGAACCTTGGACCTTTCGAAGAAGAGCCATAGCCAGAACCATTGCACTATCCCCGGGATACTGTTTTTTCAATTGGATATATGGGATTGAAACAGGCCCTACCCATATTACATTATCAGTAAATAGTGGTATTACAACAAAGCTTGGACCTCCTCCTTGAATGTTGAGGAATCTAACAAGTTAAACTAATATCATTTAATCTCAAGATATTGTTAATAATAATATTACACATTTATTGACACCTGGGGTACAGACGACAACGGTTTGGGCTTTGGCTCTTCTTTAGGAGGTCCAAGGTTCAAACCGTGACGTGGGTGTGTTAGGGGATGGGTGTGTGTCTCCCTGGTGGAGTTGTTGTAACAGGTTGGGGAATTCTCGATCAAAACCCCCATATCTTAATGTTACCAAAAAAAATTAATAGTACACATTTATTTTAAAATAAAAATAAAATAATTTTTAATATCTGTGAAACTATACATTAATTCTTATATTATTTACTTAATATATATTTATTCAACTATAGTTAAATTATTAAAATATAATGTAGAACTTTATACCGTTAAATTTAAACATGGTTAAAGTTTTGAAACCTTACTATTAAACTCACTCAAAGTGTATTACAGCCTGGGATGGACGATAAGATAAAATCTTAACTTTAATGTTTTAGTGATGTTGAGGTTGATAAATTATTATTTTCTAATTCGTGTTATCAAACGCCCCTTTTTCATTTTATATATATATATATATATATATATATATATATATATATATATATATATATATATATATATATATATTTTAAATGCAAGGGTTGTTGTGATGAAAGCTTTAAAAATTATCACTTCAGTATTATTTTAGATAAGGAATTGTGTTCCGGATAAAGTGCAATAGTGAAATTAAAAAATTTAGCTAGTTGAAAGCCAAATTGGTAGAAAAATAATAGTTACACTAACATGGTCAGCCACGACGGGATACGAAAGAGTAAAAATTTGACACATAGGTCGTTTAGAGGTACGACAAAGGCGATTTTTGAAAAGCTGGTTTGAATGCGAGATTTTTTTTTTTTCGATTGGTTGAAAGGGTGTTGAAAGAATTTTTTACATGTTTTCCAAACCGACCGAAGAGGCCCATGAGCTAAAGATCAAAGAAAAAGCAAAACACCACAAGAAGAAAGGTGTCACGATATCGCGACATGTTGCATTTTCGCGGTCCAAAGCATAGGGAAAAATCCAGGAGGAAAAGGTGTCGCGATATCGCGACAAGATGCACCATCGCGACCAAAGGAAAGAAAGTGTCGCGATATTGTGACAAGATGCAACATCGCGGCCAAAGGAGAGAAAGTGTCGCGATATCACATGTTGCAACGTCGTTGCCAGAAGAGAAGAAGTGTCGCGATATCGCGACAAGTTGCGTCGTCGCGGCTAGAGGAGGAAAGGTGTCACGATATCGCGACATGTTGCATCGTCGAGGCCAAAGGAGAAAATATGTCGTGATATCGCGACATGTTGCATTGTCGCGGCCAAAGGAATATCGCGACATGTTGCACCATCGAGACCACAAGAGAAAAAGTGTCGCGATATCGCGACATGTTGCATTGTCGCGGCCAAAGGAGGAAAAGTGTCGCGATATCGCGACATGATGTAACATCGTGGCCAAAAGAGAAAAAGTATCGCGATATCGTGACATGTTGTATCATCGAGGCCAAAGGAGAAAAAATGTCGCGATGTTGTGACATGTTGCATCGTCACGGCCAGAGGAAAAAAAGTGTTGCGATATCGCGACATGTTGCAGCATCGTGGCCAAAGGAGAAAAAGTTTCACGAAATCGTGACATGTTGCATCGTCTCGGCAAAAAGATAAAAAATGTCATGAAATCACGACATGTTGCATCGTCACGGTCAAAGGAGGAGAAGGTGTCGCGATATCGCGACAAGTTGCAACGTCGTGGCCAAAAGAGAAAAAGTGTCGCGATATCGTGACATGTTGCATTACCATGGCCAAAGAAGGAAAAGGTGTCGCGATATCGCGACATGTTGCATCATCGCGGCCAAAGAGAAAAAGTGTCGCGATATCGCGACATGTTGCATCATCGCGGCCAAAGAGAAAAAGTGTCGCGATATCGCGACATGTTGCAACGTCGTGGCCAAAAGAGAAAAAGTGTCGCGATATCGCGACATGTTGCATTGCCGCGGCCAAAGGAGGAAAAAGTGTCACGATATCGCGACAAGTTGCATCATCACGGCCAAAGAGAAAAAGTGTCACGATATCGTGACATGTTGCATCATCGCGGCCGAAAGAGAAAAAGTGTCATGATATCGCGACATGATGTAACGCCACGACCAAAGGAGAAAAAAGTGTCGTGATATCGCAACATGTTGCAACGTCGCGGCAAAAGGATAAAGAAATGTCGCGATATCGTGACATGTTGCATTTTCGTGACCAAAAGTGTAAAGTGTCACGATAACGCGACATGTTGCATTTTCGTTGCCGAAGGAGAAGAAGGAAAAAGTGTCGCGATATCGTGACAAGTTTCATCAATAAACCAAACCAATCCCCTGGCAACATCTCACATTGTGCAAACATTGAAACTTGTAGGATCGTTCCTTAGGCCAATGGGGAAGGAGTCTCTCCACACTTGAATGTTAGATTCGCCAACTCCCTTGTTAGCAAGCCAGTCCGCAGCTTTGTTTCCTTCCCGGTATTGATGCTTAATGACTAATTCTGGGAAATTACCAATTAGGGCCTTGCATTCTTGGAAAATCGAAGCAAGGGGCCAGGGAGGCTTAGCGGTACTATTGGTAACCAGATCCGCACAGGAAAGGACTTTCGATGATTTGTGCGCCCTGGACCTGCGACCAACATTGAAAGGCCGAGGGGAAGAGATGCCCCTCGTGCCGATCTCCGAAGAAAGGTCGACTCCTATGCTAAACTACTTTTGGGGTTTGAAGACAAGAGTGTAGGAAAGAGATAAAAGGATAAAGGTTAGAGAAATAAAATAAAAGGGGTTAAGGGAAGAGAGAGTTGTGATTTGAGGTGGGAGAGAACCGGAAGCACGATCACCAACTAGCAACTTGAATAGCAGCAAGGAACACCAAGAGAAAAACGAAAGAAATGTGGTATCAACCTTCCTATGTATCCTCCCGAATGAGTTTCAGGACACTGTCCCCGATTGCACCCCGGACGCAGAGTTCAACATCTCAGTTTACAAATGAGGAGAGATGGAAGAATCAAGCAAGGCAGGCAGCATAAAAGAAATACAACACAACACTTATCTACTCCTATGTATCTTTTCGAACGAGTTTCAGGACACTGTCCTTGATTGCACCCCGAACACAGAGTTCAGCATCTCAGTCTACAAACAAAGAGAGATGGAAGAATCAAGCGTAGAAGGCAGCATAAAAGAGAAGAAATGAGCTCAAAGTATCTTAGTATTAATCGCAGGACATCAAGTTACAGCAGCTTTCTAGCAGATAGTTCCCCCCCTTTTTACATTATAAAATCTAGGTTTTTATAGAGGACCCGACCCTCTGAGTCATAATTACACAGAATGGTGAAATATTCTTGAGATCTGAGAAGTCGCTTCTCGCGGCCCTCGAGACTGAGCTTTCTAATCCATTACCCAAACAGGCAACTATGATCGGGTCAACCGCGGAAGTATGCATTAATGAACCGCCTGAGTATCCCTGGTGCAATGCTCGAGTGGCCACCATGCTCGTCGAACTTCTCCTTCAGGGTCTGACACTTCGCTTTCAATTCCCAAAAAGAGCAGCGTGCTTATTGGGCAAGAAAGAATGCATTTACGAGGCACTTGATGGTCTCGAGAAAATACCCGGCTTGAAGCGCGTGCCCATCGTGAAAATATGACATGTCGCAAAATCGTGACATGTCAATGCCTTTGTCTTCTTTTGTCGCTTGGAGCCGCGAAAACGTGACATGCACGATATCGCTACAACTTTGTCCCCCTGGCGCTTCTTCTCGCTGTGGGTCACGAAAACGTGACATGCACGATATCGCGACAACTTGCTTGCTCTGCCTTCTTGCTGTCGGCCGCGAAAACGCGACATGCACGATATCGCGACGCTTTCTATTGCTGGCATTTCCTCTCGCTTTGAGCCACGAAAACGCGACATGCGCGATATCGCGACGCTTTCTATTTCTGCACTTCATCCTTGTTGTGGGTCGCGACATGTGCGATATCGTGACAACCTGTTGGTTCTTGCGTCTTTGTCGCTGATTGGTCGCGAAAATGCGACGTGCACGATATTGTGACCACCTTTCTTTGCTGTGCTCTTTCATTGTTGTTGGCCGCGAAAACGTGACATGCGCGATATCGCGACAACTTCTGTCTTTTGGAATTTTTCCTCTATGTCGGTCGCAAAAACATGACATGCATGATATTGCAACGACATTCTCGGCTCTGCTCCTTCCCTCGCTGTCGGTCGCAAAAATGTGATATGCGCGATATCGCGACGACTTTTGCTTTATGTGCTTTTGCCTTGCTGTCGGCCGTGAAAACGCGACATGCACGATATCGCGACCACTTTCTTGTTCTTGCGCCCTTGTCGCTGATTGGTCACAAAAATGCGACATGCACGATATCGCGACAACTTTTGTCTTTTGGCTTTCTCCTCGCTTCCGATCGCGATTTTGCGACACGTCGCGATATCGTGACAACTTTGCCTTTTATGTCGCGATATCGCGACGGTTGTTTTGTCGCAATATCGCTACAGTTTTGCCTGCTTGCTCCTTCTTCTTTGCTGCGATCGCGAAAACGCGACATGTCGCGATATCGCGACCGTTTTCATGTCACGATATCGTGACAACCTTTCTTTCCTTTGGCGGAGCTATTTTCTTTGGCCAGCTTGTCAGTGAAGCTTTTTCTTCTTCATTCTGTATACAAGGGAGTGACATGGAAAGCCAAAATTGCTGCAACACTTACAAATGAAAAGAAATACTCTTGCAAAAGGAAATTTTTTGATTTTTTTTCTACCCCTTGTGCAATGTGACAGAATTGTCAACAGGTACCATTGAGCCAGTTGATACAGTGCAACGAGTCTCCTTCGATGATAATTTTATTGATGGTCAACCCTTCCATAAGGATCAAACTTTGGAGTAGAGCTCGTGCCTCTGCCATATTGTTGGATTGAATTCCCAGGTTCTGGGCAAAGGCCAAAATTATTTCTTCTTTGTGGTTTCTGAGAATTCCTCCTCCGCTAGCCGCTCCTGGGTTGCCTTTAGCCACACCATCGAAATTGAGCTTGTGCCACCCAGTAGGTGGTAGGACCCACTTGATGACAAACCTATCAACAGAATTACGGGGCATAACAGAGATGTTAGACATATTGAAAAGTTTGGTTAGGTTTGATTCTAATCCAGGGGGGTTTTGGAGACAAAACAAGAGAGGCATTCTCCGCAACTAGGGCCAAGGTTTTGACAATGATAATCTTCTTATCAGTGGCTTGATTTTTGAAAATTTTGGCGTTTCTCTCGAGCCATATCTGCCACAAGTAAAGGTGGATGCAAGCTTGCCACATGAATTTTAGTTGGTTGCTCTTGAAAGGTCGGGGCCATTGCTTAATAAGGAGGGGAATGGAATGTGGGAGGGTTGTGGAGATGTCAAAGGTGTTATGAACCTGGTTGAGAACTGCTAAAGAAAAGGGACATTCCAAAAAAACATGCAAATTTGACTCACAGGCGTTTTTGCACAGGATACACCAATTGGGAATGAGTAACCCTCTGATTATCAAGTTGTCTATGGTGAGGATTCTATTTTGGATGGCCAACCAAAGAAAAGAATTTGACCTTGGGAATGATCTTGGGAACCCATACATGATTTGATAAGTCCCAACCATCTGTGGGAGTTTCTTGACTGTAGTAAGCTGATTTGACAGTGAAATTTCTAGATTCTTCAAGGTTCCAGACCATGGAATCATCTTTGTGTGAGCTCGAGATAATGCAAGTCCTCAACAAGTTTTGTAACCGCCTGAGAGCCTCGATGATATGCTTGGGCCCGTTAAGAGCCAAGTGTTTCCATTCAGGTCTTGTAGGACCTTGGTTAATGAAGTGACACACCTTATCTCCAAAGGTGGCTTCTGTAGTCGCCTTGAGCATTGCAAGATGCGGATCTTGGCTGAGAGGTTTATCACGAATCCACAGGTCGTCCCAAAAATGGATGGTCATTCCATTTCCTAGACACCACCTTAAGCCTTCCATGATGATTTTCCTTGTTTTGATAACGTCATTCCAGAAATGGGATCCGATAGGGAGGTTGTGCTCTCCAATAAAGGAAAGTGGGCTTGTTTTCGTACTCAACTCCTTGGCGTATCCTATAACTCCCGTAGTTGATACCAATGCAGGTAGGCAAATCCGAGTCCAGATTTGCCATGACACAAACTCGAGCATAGGTCATTCTAGTTCTGGCTCGGGTAGCAGGGTCAATGGCGACCAAATCTCCAATCGGTTGAGTGATGCCTTTGAGTGCGTCGTTGTAGAAGAACTGTGGGGGGAGCCCATGAAGTTTGACCCAAATCGGTGCGATATTGATAGACTGAGTCTCAAGGTCAAAGTCTTCCCCCCATATTCGCAGAAACAGGCTGCGACGGCCAAAAAACCATGGCCCTCCGATAAGGATGCGGTGGGTGTCAAGGGCATTATTTAGCCTTATCATGAAAAACCCCCTGGGAAAGGCCACTAACTCCAAGCTGCCCGAAAGCCACCATTTGGATAGAGCCCACTCGCGGATTGTTTCAATATCAGGCCGAGCACCGACAAATTTTCCAATAAGAGAGAGACTCTTGGAAAATCAGTGGCTCCATGACCTCACTCGGGAAAGAGACTTCAGTGCCCGTTATAGAGAAGGGAAAAGGAGTTTGGAAAGAAAACGCACAGGACGAAGACCACACTTTGTTAGCAAAGGATAAAGACCAAGGAGGTGCTTTGGAAGGAGAAGAGGAAGAAACCCTAACGGTTTCAGAGCGGCTCCCATTGCCATCCACCGGTTTCACCACACCGTTAGGGTCTTCACCGAGATTCCCACCGAGTGGGCCTGCGGTAGACCCAACAATGCCTGCAAAACCCGAAGACTTTGTAGCAACACCTGCTCCCGCCATCGTCGTCGTCTTCTTTATAAAAATTGTTCAAATACGAGATTTTATCACTTGTGCGCGTTTGAGGGGTTTTTTTTTTAAGTAGATTTATTGACCGCTTTAGCACGACTTTTAATTCTCATCGAGAGTTTGAATATAGTGAAAAAAAAATATTAATTAAAGAACGGATATTATGAATAAGGTTCCGAATACTTCTTTTGTGGCAGCGTTTGCTTTTTGGAGTACTTACATGTTAAATCGATGAATATTTCAAAGCGGTGTTTGCTTTTAGAAGTTCTTAAGTGTTAACTCGATGAATATTTCAAATATATTTGAAAAAATAGGGTACTCTTCGGTTAATTATAGGATTTTTATTTTAGAAGTTGAGATTTTCGAAACAACAATACGTTTTTTGAATAGGATTTCGAAGAGTTCTTTTGAGATTGCTTTTGTTTTATGAATAGGGTTTCGTAGAGCCTTTTTGTGTCTACTTTTGCTTTTAGGAGTGCTCATAGTTTTAGCTTTCAACATTTCGAGAGAATTTTTCTTCCACTAGTGAACATCCAAACATTTCAAAGATTTGTAAAAAAAAATTAGGGGTGATGTGACCCGGGTTCAATCCCCATGGTGGATGTGTATAAGAAGTATTACTCAAAAAAATTAAGGCATTCCAGTGTTATTTTTAGGGTTTTTACCCATATTTGGAGTTTGTTGAAAGTTGTGCATCTTTTAGGGCTTAGAGTAAAGAATTGGGACAATCGTCGCCATTCGACAAGTTCAACTTTGTAGTGGAGAAGCATTTGGGTATAGAAAAATTTTTCGTACGGGATGTGAGGTTTCTATGATGGATGAAACTTCATCCCTTAATGATCTTGAATCTCATATTCCCTTGACTCCCCTTGGGAACCTTACAAACAATTCCATGGAAAAGCCTACAAATCTAGAGAGCAAGAGGAGCTTACCAGAGGGCTACATTGTTGACCCGTCAAACCCTAATCCAACAACACCTCAACCATATGTAGAGCAAAGGTAAGCCTCTTTCAGTTGTTCTTCTTGATTCTTTTGTTGAAGTAGCTAATGACTTGTCTAAACATACTGTTATTTTTTTTTTTTACGGGGATACCACCCAAGGCTGAATTTCTCAAATGGGTTAGGGGGGTTTGGGAAAATACTAGAGGTTGGACAATTGAGGCTATTCAAGGGTTGTAAATGGGGTACATAGTAGTCTCCTTTGCAAATCCCAAACATGCTAAAAAATCCCTCCACTATGAAACTTGGGTTATCTACAATTCTAGTCTTTGGATTTTCATCCAAAGGGTCCCTCTAGGGCAAAATACCATCTTTAGATAGAGTTGTACTTTTTATCTCTTTCATGTTGCCCCTTTCTCAATAAAATCTCTGCTCTTCTTGGTAAGGTTTTGTGTTCTCACACTATGTTAGAAAATTTGTCTAATTATAGAGTGCACCCTCATATTTGTGTAGAAATGGACATATCTAAGTTGTTGTCCCCCTCCCTTGACCTCAATGGGTCAGGTTTCCATGTTAGTCAACCTCTTATCTATCTAAACTTACCTAATGCATATTTTTATCGTAGATAAGTTGGACACTTGATCAGAAATTGTTCGAAAAATTAGCTAAAAGGGAACAAATAGAAGCGACTGCTAAAAATACGAGGGAGGGGGCACTGAATTCAATTTGTTCCTTTTTAGCTAATTTTTTTGGATAATTTCTGATCAAGTGTCCAACTTCTTTATAGTAAAAAAATGCATTAGGTAAGTTTAGGTAGATAATAGGTTGACTAACATGGAAACCTGGCCCATTGAGGTCAAGGGAGGGGGGCAACAACTTGGATATGTCTATTTCTAGAGAAATACAAGGGTGCACTCTATAATTAGATAGTTTTTCTGACATAGGGTGAGACCACAAAACCTTACCAAGAAGAGCAACAATTATATTGAGAAAGGGGCAATATGAAAGAGATAAAAATGGTAACTCTGTCCATAGGGGGTATTTTGCCCTAGAGAGACCCTTTGAATGAAAATCCAAAGACCAACCTTGCAAATAACAAGTTTACTTGCTGATAACCCAAGTTTTGTATTGGAGGGTTTTTTGGCATGTTTGATATTTGCAAAGGAGATTGCTATGTACCCCCTTTCCAACCCTCAAATAGCCTCAACTATCCAACCTCTAGTATTTTCCCAAACCCCCCTAACCCATTTGAAAAATTTATCTTTAGGTGGTATCCCCTGTAAAAAAAATAAAATGACTGTATGTTTAGACAAGTCATTACCTATTTTAGCAAAGGAATCAAGAACAACTGAAAGGGTCTTATATTGCTTTGCATGTGGTTGAGGTGTTGCTAGATTAGGGTTTGACGAGTCAACAATGTAGCCCTCTGGTAAGCTTCTCTCGCTCTTCAGATTTGCAGGCTTCTCCATGGAATTATTTGCAAGTTTCCCAAGGGGAGTCAAGGAAACGTAAGATTCAAGATCATTGAGGGATGGAGTTTCATCCATCATAGAAACCTCACATCCCGTGCGAACTATTTTTCTATACCCAAATGCTTCTCCACTGCAAATTTGGGCTTGTCATAGGATGGTGACGATTGTCCCAATTCTTTACTCTAAGCCCTAAAAGATGCACATCTTTTGGAAAACTCCAACGATTGGTAAAAACCCTAAAAATAACACAAGAGTGCCCTAATTTTATTTTCACAAATATTTAAAATATTTGGATGTTCACCGATGGAAGGAAAATACCCTCGAAATGTTGAAAGTTGAAACCATGAGCACTCTTGAAAGCAAAAGCGAACACAAAAGGGCTCTACGAAATCCTATTCATAAAGCAAAAGCAAAAGTAGTCACAAAAGGGCTCTGAATTCAAAAAATGTTTTGTTCTGAAAATCTCAACTCCTAGGGTAAAAACCCCAAAATTAGCATAGGAGTGTCCTATTTTTTCACCAATATTTGAAATATTCATCGGTTTAGCACAAGAGCACTCCTGAAAACAAACGCTATCGCAAAAGCACTCTTAAAAACCCTATTTAGAATATCCAAACTTTAATTGATATTTTTTTCACTGTACTCGAACTCTCGCTTGATAATTAAAAGTCGTGCTAAAGCGATCAAGAATATTTCTACATAAAAAAACCCCTCAAATGTGCATAGGTGACATAATATTGCATTCAGACCAGTGTTTCAAAGATCGTCATTGTCATATCCCTAAACAAACTCATATGTCAAATTTTTACTCTTTCATATCCCGTCATGGCTAACCATCTTAGTGTAATTATTATTTTTCATCATGTTTACCTGGAAGCTCTCCGTAACAATTCCCTCAGAGCTTATATCAATGCAAGACTTATGAAATTGATTTCTAAAGGTACGACTCGTAACTAAATCTTCAATTGGAGACCTATTATCCTCCTCAATGTTTCTTACAAGATCATAACTAAAGCTATAGCTTTAAAAATCAAAATTGTTGCTCAAGCGATTGTTCACCTTGAAAATCTGCTTTTCTTAAAGGTCTTTATATTTTAGATAATCTTATGATGGCCTAAGAAAATTCGCAATGGGTTATCGATTCCAATCAAGATGCCCTCTTGGTTAAGTTAGATTTTGACAAAGCTTATGATAGAATCAGATGGGATTTTATTCTTAGTATGCTTTCTTGGTTTGGTTTCGGTCCAAAATTTTGTAATCAAACTGGTATGCTCTTTGGTGATGCTTTAGCTTGTGTTCAGGTTAATGTAACTCTTTCCCCTCCTTCCCTCTTCAACGGTCTATGATACAGGGTTGCCCCTTGCTCCTTTTTTGTATGTTTTGGTTATTGATGCTCTTGGTTATCTTATTCATAAGGCTCATTTTGATGGCCTCATTTAGGGTATTAAGCTTCCTGGGGATAAACATGCTCTTAACTCACATTTTGCTGATGATTCTCTTATTTTTCTTCAAAATACCCAACAAGATGTGGAAATGGCTAAAGAGATTGTTCAATTGTTTTATGATGTCTTTGGATCTCGTATCAACGACTCTAAAACTAAAGTCTTCTATACCTCTTCTTCTTCTCATGGATGTAACTCCTCGACTGAGTGGAAGATCATCCCTCATGGTATGATTGTATGTTATTTGAGAATTCCTTTTAGGATTAATATCTCTCCTAAGGATATGTGGAACTAGGTTATGGAAGGACTTCATAAAAATGTAATGCTTAGCTAGCTCAATTTCTTTCCTTAGCAGGAAGAATTCAAGTTACGAATAAAATTATGGCAACCTCTCATGTTTATTACTCCTCTTGTTGGATGGCCCCCAAGGTAGCCTATAACAAATTAACTTAGTTCATTTTTATGGATCAAATGGGATGGGTATTGGGAATGACACCCATCTCTTGGAAACTTTGTACTCAACCTAAGGCTTTAGGAGGTCTAAGCATCATTGATTGTCTTACCCAAAGCAAAATTTTGGCTGCAAAATGGGTTTCTAGAGCCATCATTGGCGATGAAATTTGGAAACACCTATTTCATTACATAATCTCTCTAGATACTCACAAAGGTAAATGGAAAGAAACCCCTTGGGAGGATAAGGTCCTTAATGCGTTTTATTTTATGGTTAAAGGATCTATTCTAGTTAACCAAAATTTGAAAGCTTGGAAACCATTTTTTCATTTATTGGCTTGGAAGTCTAACTCCTTGAGACATGGTCTAAGCATCGGTCTAAACAATCTTTGGTGGAATAAACTTATCCTCCATAATGATAAACCTTTAGCTTTATGCAATGCTATTCATGGTCTAGCTTTTTTTAAGAAAGGAATTAATAGAATTAGAGATATTTGGGATCCAAGTAGCTGCTCAATTCTTACCTAGAACCAAATATGTAATTATTGCTCCCTTCCCTCTAGGTTCAAAGAGTCTTATGGTTTAGTTGTGGCTTTCATCCCTTGTGAGGTCCTTATAAAGTTGGGAACAACTGCCCATAATATATGGAATGATTGGATATGGCTTAATGGTCATAGAATCTCTTCCATTACTTCTAGTTGGATATACAAAAATATTTTGTGTCCTTCTTTAGACTCTAAGATCAATGTCAAGTGGTAAGTGAATTTTACCAATGCCCAATGGCAGTCTCTTGCTACTCAAATTTGGAAAGTTCTTGTTGAATCCAAAATTCAACTTCTTGGATGGCGGATTTTGCATCAAAAACTTCCAACTTTTGAAAGTCTAGCCTCGATTTTACACATTTCCTCTCAATGTAATTTTTGTAATGATTTAGAAACTCTTATTCACTTGTTTTGATTTTGTGACATGGCTAAACAGTTTTGGGATGTCTTCTACACTTTTCTTTTCCCTCTTTCACTAGATATTGGAAGCTTTCTCTGCTTAGTTTTTCTTAGCTAGATCAGTACCCCAAAATTTGGGATGTTTGTAGACTCATCCTTCTTAAGCACATTTGGAAGTGCAAATGTAAAAATGTATTCACTAGATCTGCTCCTCCATGGGATATAGTTTTAGTAGACTTGACCTTCGAACTTTTGTTACATCTAGGACACATTCATTTCAAAGTCTATGGGACTTCCAACACACCTCGAGATGTTATTGATAGACTTCATCAGCTTTCTCATGTGGTTCAAGATCTTCATAAGGTACAACATGAAACTAAAAAAAAGTCAATTAAAAATGATGAGCAAGTTCAGGTTTTGATTACTTCTATTTCTTCTTTGAAGACTTCAAAAGATATCATGGAAGACATGCCCATAATTTCTCCATATAACAGGTTCTCCCACAGATGAGTGTTGATATTTGGTGTATTGCAACAAGATATAACTATAGTATTTTTGTTGTTATTAGCTTCTATTCTTATATATATTCAATTATGAATTCTTTACTCCTTATCCACCTCATTTTGTTTTTCAGTTGGTAGACAATGTTAGCTCCTTAATATTGTAATGTTCTGGTTAATGAATTAATATAATCTTAAGTTTTTTCTAAAAAAAAGAAAAAAGAATATTTAAGTTGTTGAGCTCCTGCCACCTAATATTAACTTCATAAACTTTTAGATCTCATTAATTTAACTAAATTATTAAGCAATATTAGTACCAAAGAAGAAAAGAATAATGCTAATGCATCATTGTAATTTGTGAGGACTCTCCTAAGAATATGTGGTTCTTGATTAGCCAAGCTTTTAGTACATCTAATACTTTCTACAATATCCCACGATCACTAACAAGGCAAAACAAATTTTATATATAAATAATTTTTAGTATACTTAATGATATCTAGAATATTGACAATCATTAACAATGTAAGATAATTTTTAGTACATCTAATCCTTTCTGCAATATCTCACAATCACTATCAGTGCAAGACAACTATGGTTTTTGACTAGCCAAGCTTTTACTACATCTAATGCTTTCTATACATCGCACAATCACTAACAATGCAAGACAACTTTTATATATAGATAGTTTCTAGTAGATCTAATACTTTCTAGAAATATCTCACAATCACTACTAATACAAGATAATTTTTATACATAGATAGTTAAAATATATAAATATTCCAAACAAGGATATTTAGTACTGTTAGACTATAGCTTGAGTAGCCTAGCCTTAGAGAGTTTTGAACTTTGGATAGAGGAATAAGGTTTGAATCATGTGGAGGTATGATTGTACACTATGCAATTGGAAAATGGTTGGATAACCATATATTGAGATATTGGGTAAACAATATCTATCTCATATAACTTATGGCTTCTTGCAAATTAAAAACTACTTAATATTAGTCATTTTATTAGAATGTATTTTCTAATAAATAAATATTAACTTTAAACAACGTTAATAATAGAAAAACTATGTCCCAAGGGGACATCGCAATGGTTCGGGCTTTGGTTCTTCTTCGGGAGGTGCAACGGTTCGAGCTTTGGTTCTTCTTTGAGAGGTCCAAAGTTCAAACCACGACGTGGGCAAGTGTGTGAGGGGGTGGGTGTGTGGTGAATGTGTGTTAAATTCTCTATTGATAAGGATAAATCTCAACTTTACAAGGGTCATGGTTGGGAGGAGATTGCCTAGCCCTATGCGGTCATAGGGGTGAAAATATCTCACAATCACTACCAATACAAAAACAACTTTTATATATAGATAGTTAAAATATGTAAATTTTCCAAACAAGGATTTTTAGTACTATTAAAGGGGTTAAAATATCTCACAATCACTACCAATACAAGACAACTTTTATATATAGATAGTTAAAATATGTAAATTTTCCAAACAAGGATATTTAGTATTGTTAGACTATATCTTGAGTAGCCTAGCCTTAGAGAGTTTGGAACTCTGGATAAAGAAATAAGGTTTGAATCATGTGGAGGTATGATTGTACACTATGCAATTGGAGTATGGTTGGATAGTTGAGTAAACAATATCTATCTCATATAGCTTATGACTTCTTCCAAGTTAAAAACTACTTAATATTAGTCATTTTATTAGAATAACTTTTTTAATAAATAAATATTAACTTGAAACAACGTTAATATTAGAAAAACTATGCCCAAAGGGGGCAACGTAAGAGTTCGGGCTTAGGCTCTTCTTCGGGAGAAACAAGGTTTAAATCGCGACGTGGGCAAGTGTTTGAAGGGGTGGGTGTGTGGTGGCTATGTGTTAAATTTTGGATAGCTCTCAACTTTACAGGGGTTATGGTTGGGAGGAGACTGCCCAACCCTATGCGGTCATAGAGGTTTCTCACACTCATCAAATAAAAAAAATATTAAAAAAACTAAAAATAAATATATTATAAAAATGTAATGTAAAATTTATACTTTCAATTATTAATTAATAATTTATTTTAAAAATAAAAAAATATATATTTTTTGTTTTGGTTATTGTGAGAAATCTCTATGATTGACGCACAGGGCTGAGCAGTCTCCTCCTAACCATGACCCCTCGTAAAGCCGAGAGCTGTACTTATCAATAGAGAATTTAACACAAAGCCACCACACACACCCACCCCTCACACACTCGCCCATGTCACGGTAAATTAAATTATATTTTTAATAAATTTAACCTATTAAAATTGTTGAACAAGGTGCAGCAAAAGTATTGTCATTGTTGTCAACACAGACAGAAATTGATGCAGTTGAAGCAATGGACAAGAATTTTGAAGTCAGTCAGATCAAGTACAGTGAATTTGCAAGAAAACAGAAGTGACCCAGATTCAGAAATTTGCAAAAAAAGACAAGTAAGAAAACTGTCGCGATATCACGACAGGTTGAGAGGTCCGAAGGCAGAAAGAAAAATGTCGCGATTTCGCGACATAACGGAGGAGAGAGAAAATTCATGCCAAATTGTCGCGATTTCGAGACATGGTCGAGGAGAGAGAAAATGCATGCCAAATTGTCGCAATTTCGCGACATGGTCGAGGAGAGAGAAAATGCATGCCAAATTGTCGCGATTTCGCGACATGGTCGAGGAGAGAGAAAATGCATGCCAAATTGTCGCGATTTTGCGACATGGCCGAGGAGAGAGAAAATGCATGCCAAATTGTCGCGATTTCGTGACATGGTCGAGGAGAGAGAAGGTGCAAGCAAAATGGTCGCGATTTCGCGACATGGCCGAGGAGAGAGAAAATGCATGCCAAATTGTCGCGATTTCGCGACATGGTCGAGGAGAGAGAAGGTGCAAGCAAAATTGTCGCGATTTCGCGACATGGCCGAGGAGAGAGAAGGCGCAAGCAAAATTGTCGCGATTTCGCGACATATCGGAGGAGAGAGAAAAAGATGGAGAAACTGTCGCGATTTCGCGACATGTTTCGGGTACAGGCGCAGTTGAAAATGTCGCGATTTCGCGACAAGTCGAAAGAGAGAGAAGGCGCAAGGCAAACTGTCGTGATTTTGCGACATGTCGGAGGCCAAGAAGCTAAGTCGAGTAACTGTAGCGATTTCGCTACATGTTGAATTTTCGCTGGCCGAAGCAGGGAGAAAGTGCTAAGTGAAAAAGTTGTAGCGATTTCGCTACAAGTCGAAAATACACAAAGCAAAGGTGTAGCGATTTCGCTACGTGTCAAAATTGCTCAAAGCAAAGGTGTAGCGATTTTGCTACAAGTTGAAAAATCTCAACATGAAGGTGTAGCGATTTCGCTACAAGTCCAAAAGTGCACTATGCGAAGGTGTAGCGATTTCGCTACCAGTCAAAATCGCAAAACTCAAAGATGTAGCAAGTCGAAAGCACAAGGCACAAAGTTGTAGCGATTTTGCTACTACATGAAGCAAGGATTGTACGGAAGCCGAAAGCGTCACGATTTCGTGACAAAGCTGAGGATGACATCAGCAAAAATTGAAAGTGTCGTGATTTCGCGACAGGGTGAAAGAAAAGCCGCTGGAAGCCGAAAGCGTCGCGATTTCGCGACAAAGATGAGGATGACATCAGCAAAAGCTGAAAGTGTCACGATTTCACGACAAGTTGCAAGAGAAGCCTCAGGAAGCCGAAAGCATCGCGATTTCGCGACAACATTAAGGATGACATCAGCAAAAGTTCGAAGTGTCACGATTTCGCGACATGAACGGTGGGAAAGCTTTCAAAGACCAAAATGGTCATGATTTTGCGACATGAACGGTGGGAAAGCTTTCAAAGGCCAAAATGGTCGTGATTTCACGACAGCAAGGGCATGAAGGCGTACGGCTGCAAAAAGTGTCACGATATTGTGACAGGTCAGGTTTTCGTGATCAACAGCCCAGAAAAAGTCAAATGGGCAAAAATGTCGCGAATTCGCGACAGGTAACAGTTTGGTTGGTAAATGTCGAAGGAACATGCAAGGTGACACGTGTCAAAAAAACATCATGCAGCCAGTTACGTAAGAAGTAACTGAAGTCAGATCGGCAGTTACACATTGACAGGTGTTGGACATGCACTAGAACATCTGTATATGCATGATTGAAAAGCATTCGAAGAATCACATATGGAGAATCGAAAGTGTATTCGAAAATCTGTATTTGCAGAATTCGAACAGTTAGAGTATGTCATTCGACTGCATGCAGGATTAAAAAGTTATAGAAGACGAAGAGTCCCGATGAGAAAAAGGGGTTATAAAAGGGCAGTCGTACAGAGAATACTATGGCTGTTGTTAGAGGGAAATTGCTGTGAAAAGAGGGTTAGAAGAGAGCCAAGACAGAAATTAGCAGAGCCGTGAGAGTGTGCAGAGTTTGTTTAATTACAGACCAGTCAGGGTCATGTAAGAAGTGAAGATATTTTTATATCATTTTAAATTGCTCAGAATTGCAGTCCAAGTTGGTGCTTGGGACTAGGGGTTGGTGCTCCTATCTGTTGCAGGAGAAAACTAAGGGGTTGGTGCTCATTCCAGTAGATGTTGGTAAAGTGTTTGTAAAATTGGTATTTTGCAAAGACTGGATTTGGATTGGAGTCCAAGCAATCATTTTTGAGGAGTAGCCAAATTGGTGAACCTCGGTATATTGAGTGTTGTGGTGTGCTCTATTGTTCAATTTGCTTTTCTGGTTTTCAAGTTCTCTTTGCTTCATTTTAAATGCTATAGATTTGATAATTAATATTTACACTGATTCACCCCCCCTCTCAGTGTCATTGTGTGAATATCAATTGGTATCAGAGCCCATGTTCCTTGAACAAGATTAATTAGCTAAGGTGATCTTGGAAGAAACAATGGCAGGCGATGAAGGATTCTCATCCAACAAAGCTCCCTTTTTTGATGGAACTAATTACACTTTCTGGAAACTCAAGATGCAAACATATCTGAGTGCATTGGGATATGATATTTGGGATTCTGTAGATAGTGGATACACAACACCCACTACTCCTCCAACAGATACTGTTGAGAAGAAAAAATTTGAGAACAACTCCAAAGCTAAGAATGCCATAATGTGTGGACTTGTAGACAGTGAATTGATAAGAGTCATGAGCTGCAAATCGGCAAAAGACATGTGGGATAAACTGAAGAGCATCCATGAAGGAGACAAACAAGATCAAGGAAGCCAAGCTGCAAACTCATCGAGCTCAGTTCGAAGCATTACAAATGAAGGAAGATGAGAACATAGAGGCCTATATGCTAAGAGTCAATGGAATCATCAATGCAATCAGAGGACTCGATGAAGAAATGGATGATGCAGTTGTTGTGAAAAAGGCTCTCAGAACCCTTCACAAACGATTTAACTCCAAAGTTTCTGCAATAGAAGAGGCAAAAGATCTAAACAATTTTAGCATGGATGAGCTGCATGGTTCCTTGACCGCATACAAAATGAGAATAGGACAAACTAAGCCTATAGACAGAGAAGCCGCTTTTAAAGCACACAAGAATACAAAAACCGAACATGAATCTGAGGATGAAGAGACACTGGATGAAACAGAAGCAAATTTTGTTCGAAAACTCACAAAGGGAAAAGGAAAATATAGAGGAAAGCTACCATTCAAGTGCTTCAATTGTGGAGGAGTCGGTCATTTTGCAGCAAAATGCCCAATGCATGAGAAAACCAAAAATGGTGAAGGGTCACTCCAAGAAAAAGGTGACTGGAAGAAGAAACAAAATTTTAGAAAGAACAACCTCAAGAAGAAAAGCTTCATATCAAAGAATTTCAGCTCTTCTGAAGAAAGCTCGGTGAGGATTCTGAAGAAGAAACAGGTGAAGCTCTGTTCATGGCACTTGAAGAGGAAAGAACAGAAGAAAATCAGGAAGGTGATGAAAGCTTTAAAGATGAGGCTGAAGTTTATCTGGAAGGAGAATTGGTTGCTGCACTTGAAGAGTTGAGTGTAGAAAGGAAAAAGAACATAAAGTTTTCAAGAAAACTAGAGGATGCCACTGACATAATAAACATTTTAAAAATACAGACAGAGGAATTCAAGAAAATGTCTGAAGTTCTTGATGAACAATTAACTGTAAATACAGTTGAATGCAGCAAGCTAGAGGAAGACATTGTTAAGTTAAGGATGCAGTTAGAGGAGATGAATAGAAAATTGAGCTGCTTTCATAAGTTTGAAGAAAGTACTGTAAAGTTGGATAAAATGTTAAATAACCAAAGGCCTTCCGACATCAAATTTGGTTTAGGCTTCGATGAAGGAGAATCATCAAAGGGTTCAAAGGCCTTGAATGTAGAACCCATAAAGAAAGAAGAAAAGATCAGGGTTGACCTAGAAAAAACAAATCATGCCAAAGAAAGCAATAATGCCAGACTCAAGAAGAGTACTGACAAAGATGGATTCACAAAAGTCACACATCCAAGAAGGAGAAGATTCATGGCTCCTACTTCAAACTGGAAAATACCGGCACCTAGGTTTAATCATTCCCTTTCTGGTTATTGTTTTAAATGCAATGCTTATGGCCATATGATTTCAGATTGCGAGCATAATGTATCTCAAAGGAATTTCACCAGCAGAAATGTTTTTTCTCCTTTAATGAATTATGCAGTTGAATGTTATAATTGTCATAATTTTGGACATATTGCTAGAAACTGTAGAAGCACTTGTGCATCAAATAATTATCAGGGTAGAAAATCTCAACCAAGTGGGTTGAAACAAAACAAGAAATTTCCTGAAAAACAGGCACATGCTAATGAAAGGACAAAGGCAAAACAAGTAGCCAAATCTGTCATCAAACCAGAATGGAAAGAAAATAAATCTTTGATTGTTCAGACTGCTTTTAAAGCACAAGACAAATCTGCACCATGGATACTTGACAGTGGATGCTCCAGTCACATGACAGGTGACAAGCAAAAATTTGAGAATTTACGGAATTATGAAGGTGGTTCTGTGAAATTTGAAAATAATGATGGAGCAAAGATTGTTGGAAAGGGATCGATCAAGATCAGTGATGGAAAGATAAAATCAAAAGAAGTCTTGTTTGTGATTGGTCTGAAGCATAACTTGCTGAGTGTAAGTCAAATATGTGACAGAGGTCATGAAGTCATTTTTAAGAAGCAGGGCTGTGAAGTGAGAAAAGCACATAGTGGGAAGCTGATAGCTATTGGATCTAGGACTTCTGGTAATCTATATACTCTCTCAGAAATTGCAAAAGGAACATGCTTGATTGGACAGGAAGATGAAAATTGGTTGTGGCACAAGAGGCTCGGTCATATTAGTTTTGACAATCTGGCAAAAATAAGTTAAATGAAGATGGACAGGTTCTCATAAATAAGGCAAGATTGGTCTGTAAAGGCTATGCTCAGGTTGAAGGCATTGATTTTGAGGAAACCTTTGCACCGGTAGCCAGACTAGAGGCAATCGGGAATGTTTTTGGCTTTAGCAGTCCATAAAAATTTCAAAGTATATCAAATGGATGTAAAATCAGCATTTCTAAATGGAAAACTGGAAGAAGAGGTTTACATTGAACAACCATATGGTTTCCAACTTGGTGACAATCCAGATTTTGTTTGCAGGTTAAAGAAAGCGTTATATGATTTGAAACAGGCACCCAGAGCATGGTATGCAAGGTTGGATAACTATCTTATTAAACAAGGGTTCAAGAAAGGTTTGGTGGACAGCAATTTATATGTCAAAACAGAGAAGGGGCATCTTATTGTTCTTGTTGTTTATGTAGATGATATAATATTTGGCAGCAGCATGGATGAATATTGCAAAGACATCAACTAAAATGAAGAAAGAATTTGAGATGTCTATGATTGGTGAACTTTCTTATTTCCTAGGACTGCAGGTCAATCAAAATGAAAAGGGCATTTTTATTTCTCAAGTTAAATATGTAAAAGAAATTCTGAAAAAGTTCACAATGGAAGACAGTAAACCTGTAAGCACTCCCATGACAACAATCTGCAAGTTAAGCAAGGATGACAAATCTCCAGATGTAGATCAAACAATGTACAGGTCTATGATTGGAAGCCTGCTGTATTTAACAGCCACTAGACTAGACATATTACAAGCAGTATGCATGGTTGCAAGATTTCGAGGCTAGTCCCAAAGAAACTCATGTGACAATCTGTAAAGAGGATCTTCAGGTACCTCAAGGGTACTATGGATTATGGGTTATGGTACCCAAAAGGTAAAGATTTCACTTTTATTGCATATTCTGATGCAGATTGGGCAGGATGTATTGATGACATAAAGAGTACCAGTGGAGGAGCATTTTATCTTGGAGACAGGCTGGTAGCATGGCACAACAAGAAACAAGAATCAGTCTCTCTATCCATTGCAGAGGCAGAATACATTGCAGCCACAACATGCTGTACATAGATATTATGGATGAGACAAACTTTGAAAGATCTTGGTATTCACTTCAAAGAACCAATATCAATAAAATGTGATAACACTAGTGCTATCAACATATCCAAGAATCTGGTTATGCATTCTAGAACCAAACATATTGCAATCCGATATCATTTCTTGAAGGATAAAGTTGCTGAAGGAGAGGTCAAATTGGACTTTGTTCCAACTACAGAGCGGGTAGCTGATATATTCACAAAACCATTGTCCAAGGAAGTTTTTGAGTACCTTCGACATAAGTTGGGAGTGGTCACAATTCCCAAGAACTGACTTTCATTTGGGATCACATTCTCAGGGGGTGCATTTATGCCTATACTTATAGTTTTGCTTATATTCATGATTTTTGCTAACTATAACAACATTTGTCTGAGAGTGGTGTGCATAGACTCAGGGGGAGTCTGCAACAACCCTTTGGTATTATTGTCAAAGGGGGAGAAGAATTACAGGAGAGTGCATAAGTGTTGCCAACAATTCCAAAGGGGGAGATTGTTGAACAAGGTGCAACAAAAGTATTGTCATTGTTGTCAACACAGACGAGAAATTGATGCAGTTGAAGCAATGGACAAGAATTCTGAAGTCAGTCAGATCAAGTACAGTGAATTTGCAGGAAAACAGAAGTGACCCAGATTCAAAAATTTGCAGAAAAAGACAAGTAAGAAAACTGTCGCGATATCGCGACATGTTTTCTGTCGCGATATCGCGACAGGTTGAGAGGTCCGAAGGCAGAAAGAAAAATGTCGTGATTTCGCGACATAACGGAGGAGAGAGAAAATGCATGCCAAATTGTCGCGATTTCGCGACATGGCCGAGGAGAGAGAAAATGCATGCCAAATTGTCGCGATTTCGCGACATGGTCAAGGAGAGAGAAGGTGCAAGCAAAATGGTCACGATTTTGCGACATGGCCGAGGAGAGAGAAAATGCATGCCAAATTGTCGCGATTTCGCGACATCGTCGAGGAGAGAGAAGGTGCAAGCAAAATGGTCACGATTTTGCGACATGGCCGAGGAGAGAGAAAATGCCTGCCAAATTGTTGCGATTTCGCGACATGGCCGAGGAGAGAGAAGGTGCAAGCAAAATTGTCGCGATTTCACGACATGGCCGAGGAGAGAGAAAATGCATGCCAAATTGTCGCGATTTCGCGACATGGTCGAGGAGAGAGAAGGTGCAAGCAAAATTGTCGTGATTTCACGACATGGCCGAGGAGAGAGAAGGCGCAAGCAAAATTGTCGTGATTTCGCGACATATCGGAGGAGAGAGAAAAATATGGAGAAACTATCACGATTTCGTGACATGTTTTGGGTACAGGCGCAGTTGAAAATATCGCAATTTCGCGATAAGTCGGAAGAGAGAGAAGGCGCAAGGCAAACTGTCGCGATTTCACGACATGTCGGAGGCCAAGAAGCTAAGTCGAGTAACTGTAGCGATTTCGCTACATGTTGAATTTTCGCTGGCCAAAGCAGGGAGAAAGTGCTAAGTGAAAAAGTTGTAGCAATTTCACTACAAGTTGAAAATACACAAAGCAAAGGTGTAGCGATTTCGCTACGTGTCAAAACTGCTCAAAGCAAAGGTGTAGCGATTTCGCTACAAGTTAAAAAAGCTCAACATGAAGGTGTAGTGATTTTGCTACAAGTCCAAAAGTGCACTATGCGAAGGTGTAGCGATTTCGCTACCAGTCAAAATCACAAAACTCAAAGATGTAGCAAGTCGAAAGCACAAGGCACAAAGTTGTAGCGATTTCGCTACTGCATGAATCAAGGATTGTATGGAAGCCGAAAGTGTCACGATTTCGCGATAAAGCTAAGGATGACGTCAGCAAAAACTAAAAGTGTCGTGATTTCGCGACAGGGTGAAAGAAAAGCCGTTGGAAGCCGAAAGCGTCGTGATTTCGCGACAAAGATGAGGATGACGTCAGCAAAAGCTGAAAGTGTCGCGATTTCACGACAAGTTGCAAGAGAAGCCTCAGGAAGCCGGAAGCGTCGTGATTTCGCGATAACATTAAGGATGACGTCAGCAAAAGTTCGAAGTGTCACGATTTCGCGACATGAATGGTGGGAAAGCTTTCAAAGACCAAAATGGTCACGATTTCACGACATGAACGGTGGGAAAGCTTTCAAAGGCCAAAATGGTCACAATTTCGTGACAGCAAGGGCATGAAGGCATACGACTGCAAAAAGTGTCGCGATATCGCGACAGGTCAGGTTTTCACAGTCAACAGCCTAGAAAAAGTCAAATGGGCAGAAATGTCACGAATTCGCGATAGGTAACAGTTTGGCTGGTAAATGTCGAAGGAACATGCAAGGTGACACGTGTCAAAAAAGCATCATGCAGCCAGTTACGTAAGAAGTAACTGAAGTCAGATCGACAGTTACACATTGATAGGTGTTGGACATGCACTGGAACATCTGTATATGCATGATTGAAAAGCATTCGAAGAATCACATATGGAGAATCGAAAGTGTATTCGAAAAGCTATATTTGCAAAATTCGAACAGTTAGAGTATGTCATTCGACTGCATGCAGGATTGAAAAGTTATAGAAGACGAAGAGTCCCGATGAGAAAAAGGGGTTATAAAAAGACAGTCGTACAGAGAATACTATGGCTGTTGTTAGAGGGAAATTGCCTGTGAAAAGAGGGTTAGAAGAGAGCCAAGACGAGAAATTAGCAGAGCCGTGAGAGTGTGCGAGTTTGTTTAATTGCGGACCGATCGGGGTCATGTAAGAAGTGAAGACATTTTTATATCATTTTAAATTGCTTAGAATTGCGGTCCAAGTTGGTGCTTGGGACTAGGGGTTGGTGCTCCTATCTATTGCGACGAGAAAACTAATGGGTTGGTGCTCCTTCCGGTAGATGCTGGTAAAGTGTTTGTAAAATTGGTATTTTGCAAAGACTGGATTTGGATTGGAGTCCAAGCAGTCATTTTTGAGGAGTAGCCAAATTGGTGAACCTCGGTATATTGAGTGTTGTGGTGTGCTCTATTGTTCAATTTGCTTTTCTGGTTTTCAAGTTCTCTTTGCTTCATTTTAAATGTTGTAGATTTGATAATTAATATTTACACTGATTCACCCCCCCCACTCTCAGTGTCATTGTGTGAATATCAAAAATTTATTTTGAATTAAAATAATAATAAGTTGAATTTTATTATCATTGTTAATAATATTATTAATAGTATTGCATATGTTTATTTTTAAAGGTATAAGCAAAATAATGTAAATCTTAACTGTTATTATTATTGTTTTTTTTATATGAAATTGACAAAGTCTCCATAATTCTCCATCGTTTTATTTGCCTGGCTGTGGCTTCAAATTCGAAAAGTTACTACTATAGTCTGTTTTGTTGGTAAACTTTTACTCTAGAGGGGAACCCCAAAGGGACTTGAGATTGGAACTGTCGACCTCAAGCTAGCAAACACTCAGTAGAAACCAGTTCGTCTACTACCTTTGCTCAATGTTATTATCATTATTAATAATATTATACATATTAATTTTTAAAAGTAAAAATAAAAATAAAATTAATTTTTGATGTGCATCAAACGATAAGTTATATGAGATAATCCTACGTTTACCCATGTTTATCTAATTATATTCAAATTATTGAAGTATGATTATACAATTCTATATGTGTTCAATTTTTTCAGCAAAAAAGAAGAAGCAACAACTCAAATTTTAGTTTGCAGGAGAACCGCTTGATGTAGTAGTAGAATACAAATACCTGGGCATAGACTTTCATGACAAACTTAATTGGAATACATGTAGGATGAAAAGAACTCAAAGTGGTTGGAGAGCACTATATGCACTTCAAAACAGGTGTAGGAATGCCGAGTTGTGGGATTGGAAGACCACCAAGGTAATATTTGGCCTACTTGTTACATCGGTTTTGTTGTATGGTTGCGAGGTGTGGGCTAGTGGCACAACAAATGCAAAATAGAGGAAAATAAAAAGGATTCAAAATATCTAATATCTAATCACAAACTTTCTCAAAATTAAGGCCACAACCCCTTATGAAATTATTCTAGCTGAAACTGGAATGTTCCCTTTAAAAGCAATTGCTATGACCAAGCTGTTATGTTATTTGAAAAAAATAAAAAACATGACAAATGATAGATGGCCTAGGGCAGACTAGGGACGAAGAGTTGCATAGGCGAAAGAATACATGGATGAAACAAAATCAGAAATGGATGAAACGTTGGGAAATCAACATAAATGAATGCCCAAATGTCAACAAAGACATTAAAAATTATGTGAATGAAAAGTTCAGAAGTGGGATGTGGAAAAATGCAAGCAAGAAAAGACAATATTATATTGCAAATTTTAACTCAACGTATGAACACAACGAAAAAGTGTATATAGGCGCTGAAGTCAAGTGGAAGGAAAAAATATTCATTGCTCAGATAAGGACTAGCTCTCATAGGCTTAGATGTGAAACAAGGAGATAGACAATGCCCAAAGAACAATGGGAAGAAAGGATATGTACTCTATGCAGCACAAGGGCAGTAGAGACAAAAGAACACTTCATCTATAAATGCCCGAGTTTTTCAGATATTCATGACAAATACAAAGAAACACTTGAGAACGAGTTTATGGCAGATTTATTTGAAGACGGTAAAATAAAAAAAGTTGGGGAATTGCTAACACAAATCAGCAGAAGGAAAAACCTTCTCAAAGATATTAAAGATTATATGATATGATTTGAGTAATTGTACTTCCATATTTAAGGTCCCATAGACCATATTTGGGTCTTGCGGATGTAATTAAAATCTTTCATTTCATTTCATTTCAATTCAAATGTTAGACCTTATGTTTAAAGTTCCAAAATCTTATCATTAAATTCACTCAAAATTTATTACTACTTTAAATATACAAAAAAAAAAATTTTTAACTTTCATTCAAATTACTCAAATTTAAACCATATAAAAAACCTTCTGATACCCACAAATGAATTATGTCACTCTCACTTTATATTATTTCAACCCAAAAAAATCATTCTCAAAATTAGCTTTATTAAAAGTTCATTATTCATATCTCTCTTTATTGATACGAGAAATCAAGGCAAATCTCTAGACACCAAGGTTAAGTTTTTCCTATTACCAATCAGTTTCAAAAGCGTTTTCTTTCTATGTGGACTGATCGGCGATATTTGTTCCTCGTGATTAAAAACAAAGTAAACTCTCTTCGGCACATCAATTTCAGACGCCCCTTATTTCATTATGGACCCATTATCAATAATCTGGTAATCAATTTTATTGTTTTTTAATAGCAATTGTTAAGTAGGTTTAAATAAAAAAGTTTATTTTATTTTTCTTGTTAACAAGAGGGAGACACCTATTATAAGGGATTTATATTATATTGTTGGTCTAATGTGTACTCAGAAGATTTAGAGCAGTTTACTACTTTGCAAATTGATACCTAAGGTTTGAACCCAGATCTCTGCTTAACGAGTGTACTATTACTTTACAAATTAGCACCCAAGGTTTGGATCCAGGTTTCTCCTTGACAAGTATACTACTACTTTGTAAATTAACATCCAAGATTTGAATCCAGATCTCTTCTTGACAAGTGTATAGTGACAAGACAAACACTTACCAATCTAAGTAATTGTTATTTTAGGTGTATTCAAAAACCTTCTGGATAAAGGTTCCTAAAGCCGTCTAAGGTTATAAAATTAATAAATTTAGCTAAATTGATTTGGATCTGGAGGCCAAAGTACTATGTTAAAGAGCGTTTTCATAGATAATTTTGAATGGCAAATTGAAAAATAAATAATAGATTATAAATATATTTTTAAGATATATAATTTAAAAATAAAAAATTTAATAAAAGAGATAGTTAATGGATTGTTTTTAATGATTAAGGTTTATTAATTTTATTTTATTCAACAGATAAAGGTTATAAAAAATTTCGAAAAAGCTTTCTACCTGAATTGTTTTTAAATTGATTTTGCTAAAAGTCCCGTCCCATCTATTTCCATCGTAAGCATTCTTTGGGAAAATGTTTTTCGCATGATAAACCAGCAACCTACCCCATGCGGGCCCCACAGTTTTACTGGGTGAGCTGGACGGCATCAAAGACGTGACGTGCTCATATTCATTCTACGCGTGAACGTCAAATAAAAATAAACTTGGGCTTTACCAGCTGGCGGCTATGCTGACGTGTGACGTAACATGGCAAGCACAAAGTATCTCCGTGAACGATAAAGGAACACCGCACTACATGGAATATTAAATTTCACATGACCGACGAATGTCAGGCACAAATTTCGTACCCTACATAATTCCCCGTCGCCATCCAAATTACCGCGTTGGAACGTCGTTAAGTGATACGCGGTATAATAACGCCCTTCATTGCTACTGACGGCGGTTTTTGGCATCCTCTCGTATTTCCTTTTATTTAATTAACGGACGTCCCTGGTTTTGGACCGTGGGAAAATAACAAGCGAGAGCTGGGATAACGTTTGGTGGCTCAGTTTTGCAGGTCGAAGAAAACAGTAGAGAAGACAACGAGTGGTATCCTACAGGTTACATATCAAGTCAACCTTTTGTATAAGTTGTTGGGTGATGCCAAATGCAAGGGGCCTGTGGGTCTGTACCATTTCTACACCAGACCAAGGAATTCAACCACCCACCGTTCACTGTAACATCACCCATCGCCTTGTCTTTTTAGCTTTTACTTGTTTTCTTCTGGAAAAGCTGCTGCCCCCTGCTCTCAGAATGTCGCCCCATGAATACCTTACTGGACTCTACCACCACCTTGGACTCATCCCATGACGATAGCCGCCCATCACATGGATAATAGTAACCGGCCCTATAATTCTGTTAATGGAAACAATTACATAGTGAGGTCCACTTCAGAGGTGAAGCGGGAGCTGAAGAAGCTGGTTGACCTCCTCACCGTGGAGGACGATTGCAGGGCCGAGGTTTTGGACAAGATCTGCGAGAGTGCACAAACCCTCAAGAGCCGCAAGGCGGAGGGCGCCGCGCCCTCCAAATCCTTAGGGGAACGACTGTATTCCATATCGGTACCGGACTGTTTCCTGTGCCCGATATCGTCCGAAGTTATGAGAGATCCCGTCGTTCTGGCCACCGGACAGGTAATGGTAATCTGCTTCTTCAGCTTGCTGCTCTGAATTTTGGCAGAGTTCGAGCAATTGCCTTTTTTAATTTCAAATATTTCAATTCGTATTCCTCAGATTTTGAATCTGTATGAATTCTATCGAAAATTGTACTTCAAGCTTCTTTATAATGGAAATCATGGCATTTTACGGTTAAGAATTACAAATTTTCGCCTAAATGCGCACCGTTCCGTTACGATCCATATGCCAACCATAAACAAAATATAACGAGAAAGAAGTAAAGTAAACTTTTGAGATTTATTGAGGAAGTAACACAGCCGTGGTGACTGTTCTTTATTTTAATTCTGTGGTGAAATCCTCCAAGTAGGAGATTGGAGAGAAAACAGAAAGTCCTCCACAGAGTTGCGTAAATAGAGTCACTGGTTGTTCAAATGTAGGCTAGTTTGAAAGAGAGCTGGAGCCTAGTCTAGCCTAGAGTTCCCTGCGCAAGTCAGCACCCAAGCATTCGAGAAGAAATGGCAGAAGAAGCTAACGCCATTAACATTCTCTCTAAAGGAAAGATACTGTATTTTCTAAGGATGATATGTATTCCTGTTTTGAGTAAAGGATTTCCTCTGTTTTCTTTGTACTTTTGTGTTTGATTTTAGAAAAATTACAGATCACTTCATCTTTGCAAATTCTGATGGCTGGAGGCCGGGGCCTCTGGGGTTGGGGTTTTGTTTTACAGACATATGACCGGCCGCATATCCAGGCATGGCTGGATGCCGGACACAGGAGGTGCCCGAAGACACAGCAGGTGCTTGAGCACTTGACGTTGACGCCCAATTATCTGGTGCGCACCATGATCAAGCAGTGGTGCGACTCCCAGGGAATCGAACCCCCACTCCAAAGCGGCGGGGAGGGCGAGGGCATCACGGCGCGGGAGCGACAATATGTTGCGGCGCTTGTGGAGAAGCTCGGCGGCGAGCACCAGTCCCAGCGGAGAGAGGCGGCGAGGGATCTCCGGGCGCTGACAAGAAAGAAGGCTTTCTACAGGGCCTACCTTGCGCAGGAAGCCGAGGTAATACCAGCTCTGATTCCTCTGCTTTTGAGCCCCGATTACGAGACGCAGGAGCACGCGGTGACGACGCTGTTGAATCTGTCAATTCACGACGCCAACAAGAGGCTGATTGCGGAAGAAGGAGCCGTCCAGCCCATGGTGGAGGTGGTCCGAAACGGCAGCATGCCCGCCCGGGAGAACGCTGCGGCGGCCCTGTTCAGTCTGTCGGCCGTGGAGGACAACAAGCTTCTGATCGGCGCGTCCGGCGCCATCCCGGCTCTGGTGGAGCTTCTGCGCGAAGGGAGTTCGCGAGGGAAGAAAGACGCCGCTTCCGCGCTGTTCAATTTGTGCATTTTGCACGGCAACCGGGGTAGGTGTGTGAGGGCGGGCGTGGTGCCCATTCTGCTGAAATTGATAAGGAATGCCGAGGAGGGCATGGCAGACGAGTCCCTGGCAATCCTTGCTATAGTGTCGAGTAACGAGGAGGGGGCCAAGGCCGTCGGCGACGCCGGAGCGGTCCCCCTGCTCATGCAATATATTAAGCAGAGCTCTCCCCGCAACCAAGAGAATGCCGTGGTGATCCTTCTCGCCCTGTGCACGAGGGATGCCGTCTATCTGAAACAGGTCAAGTGTATGGACGCGGGAGATGGTTACATGGCGTTGCTGGATCTGAGCATGAGTGGCACGTCCAGGGCCAGACGTAAGGCTAATGCTTTAGTCGAACGAATGAATAAGCTATAACAGAGAGGTGCTCCATAGACGGAGAAACCGTATATCTGCACAAACGTAGAGATGTATATATATATATATATATATATACATTGTTAACATATGTACAGGGGGATCTGTAGAGGAATTTTGATTCGTCGGAGCCTGGAGATTGTACCAGTACCCAATAAAGGGAATCCATTGTATTTGCGATGGTGCTCGGTGTGGATATTTGAGCCGAACAGAGCTGCGCAACATCAATAATGTTTTAAATTATTTTTCTAATTTTTTAAAGGAAAGAATTAAACATGAAATAGTTAAATGGACTGTGATTTCAGTCACAGGTAGCGGTTTGAACCTGAACTGTGAATTCATCTCCGCATCATATTAATTATTTATCCTTTAATGATATACATTTTTCATTATGTTTCTGTTTTTTTTTTAAGCGAAAAACCCCTTGCGGGGCCGCCTTGGTCTAAGAGACCATGAACAGGGGGTTCTACACCGTCAAAGTCACTCGGGGATTGCACCCTGCCTGCACCAACATTATCAATTGGATTTTGGGTACCCAATTCACCTTTTTGGTAGGGTGGAGATTCGAACTTGGGACCTCCCTTGGAGGATTGCCCTCTCCTCTCCAACTCACCTACAACACCTGGGTTGTTAAAGCTGTTTTGGTTTAATGGATGGGACATATGAACGATATAGTCCACATGTGAGGTCCCTCATCTAGAAGAATATTCATGGTTTTCTTGATCAAGAGCTAATTAGCTATCGCGTGAGGTTTTCTTGATCAAGAGCTAATTAGCTATCGCATTCGTCATCCTCTTTTGATTTCTAAAGATGTGTATGAATCCATTGTCTCAAAGTGTTGTTGAGTCATTTGTATTTGCTCAAGCATTCTTCGTGTTCTCTAGTTTATATTATTTTGCTTGTTTGGTCCTTTTAAATGGTTAATCATAGTTTGGAAGTCTAATTTCACCTTAATTTTCCTCCATCCCACTTTTAAAGCCTCATGTAATCCCTTTAAGATGGCATATCCCTTTGCCAAGTTATTGGATAAGTGTTTTTGGGTTATCTATATTTGCTTAAGCATTTTATATATTAGGTAGTCTATATATATTTTTGCTTGCCTAGTTTTTTTTTAATTTAATCCTAATTTGGAAGTTTGATTCCACTTAAATTTTTCTCCCCCATCTTCAGAGCCTCCTATAGTCCTCTTAAGATGACATATCCCTTTGCCAGGTTATTGGATAAGATACCTAGGTTTTTTTGTGAAGATAAAAGCAGGGACGTCATTCAAGAGGTGGTATATTCCTCCATACTCGCTCTTCTTGGATTTTTCCTTGGGGCTCTTATCCATATTAATCCCCCATACTCATTCTTCCTAGATTTTCCCTTGAGGCTCCATCCATATTAATCTTACCCAGTCCTTATGGAGGAGGTTTTCAATTCCCAGTTTTGATTACTTGTGTGTGATTTGGGGTTACCCTTTTTTATGTGACCACCATTGGAGACACTTGTAATCGGGATTCTAGGGCTCTTTTAATAGGTACTAGATTGACTCCCTCATATTGGATGTGATCCTTTGCCAAACAAAATGGTTGTCTCTGTACTCTTGTTGAAGATACAATTATTTCTTTCCTTCCACAAATTTCATAAGAGAGTCGTCCCCACCCAAAAAAATTGTTGAGTGGCTTGATCTAGTTCCTCCCATTTAGACCACTCCTTCCAATGTTGTTCTATAGAAGATATCTCATACCAACGAATGTCTAGCAAAGTTGGCATCTGTTTCCATAGTTTGATTATGATGGGGCATTCTATAAAAAGGTGATAGATCGTTTCTTCATTCTAAAACACATCTCACATATGAAATTTCCATACATCCCTCTTTTCATCAATTGTTCCCTATCAGCACCTTTCTATGAAGTAGAAGACAAATGAATAATCTCACTTTGGGCCAAAGGTTTTGTGCCCATGACTTCGTAAATATATCACTTAATGGGCTTGTGGTACTCTAGTAGAGGGTTAAGTATCTAGAGGTAACTATATATTCACTCTGATTTTTCTTGCCCCATCCAAGAGTATCCTCCTCTTGAGACCATAAGAGTGATCTCATCTAGATGGTCCTATAGATTTTGTTTCTTTGATCCTCCAGGACTTGGATTGACCACTCCTCTATTGGGATCCATTGCCTTCCTACCCCCAGCTACTAGTTCGAGGCTTAAAGTATTGGGCTACCTTAACCCAATTGTTTTATGTAGATTCACCATCAACTGTCTCTAAGTTTGGATTGAGTTATTAGAGGATGACCACCCCACAAATCTATACAGAAGTTAGCCTTCTATCCATTATGGATAATCCAAAAAAAAAAATTCTTGATCATGTCCTCTCCTATTTTTAGTCCCACTAAGATGGGAGATCCTCTACTAGGAAGTGGAAACCAAATAAGCTTTGTTGGTGTTTTATTCTCTGCATATTTGACCCTCAAATTTTAAGCCTATAATTCCTCATGGGATTTAAGCAATCTCCAGTATAACTTAGCTGCCAGTTTCTTGTTATTCTTGACAACAAATCTAATTCCTAGAACTTCCTCCCTTTTTGTAGGTATAAAATATCCCATTTCACCAGCGTCCATTTTCGTTCTTCCTTGAATTCACTCTAGAGGAATATATAGTTTATTTGATCCAATTCTTTAAGAATTGCATTAGGGATGGTTAGCATTGAGGAGACAAACAAATATGGCATTATGAACAACTTTTATCAAGGTCATATGACCTCTTATAGAAAGCCATTGATTAGTTCATTTTCTCACTTTGGCTTTTACTCTCTTTGACAACCAAGTCCATTCCTCTTTTTTTTGCCTCTCAATTGTAAGTGGAATTACTAAGTAGGTGATTGGAAGAGATGTCTTATTGTATCTCAATTTATCCAACAAAATTATTTCTTGCCTAGGTGAGCAATGGAAAAAGATGACCTTGGACTTTTCTTCATTTATAAGTTGTCCAGTCGCTTTTGTAAATCATCCTAAAATCATTTTAAATTTGGAGGTCTCCCTTGATTTTCTGAATAATGTAGTCATCAATAAATTGTAGGTGAGTAATTGGTTTAGCATCAGTTGCTATTATTATTCCCTCCAAATCTCTAGTTTTTCTATCCCTAGCTAATGTTCTACCCAAGACATTCATCCAATATGATGAACATGTATGGGAATAAACGGTATCCCTACCTGATACCTTTGAAAGTTGTAAAGAGTTAAGTAGGAACTCCATTTACTAGTACCAAATAGGATACTAAGGAAATACATCCATTGATACATTCTACCCAATCCCCTAAGAATCCAAATAATCACATCACCTTTAGGAGGAAGTGCCAGTCAACTCTATTGTAAGATTTATATAGTTCTAACCTAATAAACATGGAGGGTATTTTCTATACCTGGATAAAGTGGATGGCCTCTTGAGCTAAGACTATATCATCCAATATCTATTTTCCTCCCACAAAACCACCCTGTTTCAAAGAAATACTTTTTGTGAAGAAGAGGTTTGACCCTTTCTACTATGATCTTAGTGATAATTTTATATAGGATATTACAAAGGGCTATTGGTCGAAAGCCATAGATGTGTTCAGACTCCTAGGTTTTTAGAACCAAAGCTATATATGTCTTGTTCACCTCTTTGAGCACCACTTTGGCTATCCTAACCTCTTCTACCACTTCCAACCATTCTTCCTTAAGGATATCCTAGAATTCTTGGTAGAATTCTATGGGAAATCCATTTGGGCCTAGAGTTTTGCCTTTTTGCATATTGAAAACATGTTGTAGTTATTTGGCAATAATTGGTGTAGTCAAAGTTACATTATCTTCTTTATGATGAGAGAAGGAATCGCTTGGAGTACTTCATATTGTGCCTCTTGGTTCAGTGGTTCTACCTTAAGGAGTTGGGTAAAGTATTTTATTGCTATATCTTTTATCTCATCCCATGTGTGTATTGAATCACATGTTTTTAGGGATGAGATGAAATTGTGTGATCACCTTAAGAGAGATTTATGGAAGAAACTAGCATTCCTATCTCCCTCCTAGAGCCATTGGATCCTAGATTTATGTTTCCACAAGATCTCTTCTCTTTTGTCCCATTCCTCAAACTAAGTAGTAAGCCTAGTCTCTTGCTTCAAATATCAATAGTGTCATCTATTTGTATTTGCTTATTTAGGTCCTCAAGTTTGGTTAAGATATGTCATTTATTTTAATTTAAGTCATCAAAATCCTCCTAGTTCCATGTTCTAGTGCAACTGATGGAGCTTCAGGGGGTGTTTGGACTCTTTGGGATCCAACTAGAGTGGAAGGGTCTTGCATCCACCAATCAGATAGGTATGTTTCATTTTTTTTAATGAAAAAAATAGATTTCAGATGGATCATTACTAATATTTATTCCCCCAACTCTGTTAAAAGAAGAAGGAGATTATGGAGGGACCTCATAGAGATGCATAAATCTTTCACCATCCCATGGGTGGTAGTTGGGGACTTTAACTATCCCCTTTTACCCAGTGAGAAGAAAGGGGCAATCAGAATTTCAACGTTGGGATGGAAGACCTTGTAGATTTCATCTCGGAGACTGACTTGATTGATATTGATCTAAAGGGGAGTAAATATACATGGTCGAATAGGAGAATTGGAAAAATACTTATATAGGTAAGGTTGGATAGGTTTCTGGCCTCTCTAGAGTGGTTTTCTAAGTTCATCAAATCTATTATTTCTTCCCTCCCTAAGATTACTTCTGACCACAACACTTTGAGCTTGGATATGGTCTGTAAGAACCCAAAAAAACAACTAGAGAGATTTTTTTTAAACACTCGATATGAATCTACATATCTCTACCAAACATAAGCCATTATATGAAGTGGTCTAATTACTTAATATCTTATGATTAAGTTGTCCATCTCATTTTCGCGATGAGCCAACTTATCCATTTTTAATCTATCAAAAGGATACGCCCATCCCTACACCATACATAAGTTTACCTATGTAGGTGCACTAAGCATAATGTAAATAAGCTATTAGTCTCATCCCCATGATGAGATAACTTATCCCTTTTTATTTGTCAAAAGGGTATGCAAATCACTACACCATAGATACGTCTGTCTATGTAGGTGCACTAAGCACAATGCTAATAAGCTATCTTTTCCACCCATCACTCTTGGTCATAGACGAATTCATAAACCTAAATCTAATGTGTATTCATACATCTTTCTAAGTTTAGGTTCTAGAGGAAAGCTTTGAAAAATATTACTCGAAGTTCCTCCATAAGGGATCCCATAATCCCTTAGATTACTCTCTCTACTTCTAACTCATAAGCATTAACATTCTTAGATACCATCTCTAATCTAAAATTTATTAAACCATAAAGATATCCTAATCTAAAATTTATTAAACCATAAAGATCTCCTAATATTTCTTCCCTTAAAGAAGGATGTGATCAAGTCTACCTACTTAATTTAACATTAGATAACATCTATAACTTTATCAAAAGAAGGTACATAAATAAGATGTAATTACTATCTAATTCATAAGGCATGCTAGTTTATAAAACTATGACAACATAGATCTTTTATCAACAACAAAGTAACATATACCTCTTCCATTTATAAATGAACATATTAAATCATTACATATTCCATGTAGGGTAAAATTATTACCATAGTAAAGAATAGAGCATTACATCATCATCCAAACTCGAAGATTACTCATGCTAGAGTATATTTTACAAATAAGTTGTCTATAAGAAGAGCTTCACTACAATATATGTCAAAAAGAGTCCATGTCTTGAATATAAGTGTCCTCCTTGGTCCTTCTTGCTTCTCCATCGCTCAATTGATGGTAGTAAGGGATCATGATAACTCATAGATCTTATGAAGCATGCAACTAAATGCATTTGCTAAATGACTTATGAAACATGTGCATTTATAAATTGGATGCCAAATTGCAACTATACAATCTATACAATGTAATTATGCATAAGTCATTCAATCAATCATCAGGAGGAAACCCCATAATTTCCCCACACCCATTCTTTCATCTAATATTCCCTTTTTCCATACTAGCTTACTTATTTCATTAATCACACAAAGTGTATTCATTATCTAAGAATGAAAGTCATTTATCATTCATTTCATCATAGAAGGAGAGTCCTTTTTATTCGTTAAGAATAAAGTTCAGTTATCAATTATCAATGCATGGAATAATTCAATAAACATTCATTTAATTAATCAAAATACTCATAAAGTTCATTCTTTTACTTTTCATTTCTTTAATTAATCAAAAGCCCATACTTTTAATTAATTAAATACCCATAAAAACAATTCTCTTTAATCAATTAAAAGCCCATACTTTTAACTAATTAAATACCCATAAAAACCATTCTCTTTAATCAATTAAAAGCCCATACTTTTAACTAATTAAATACCTATAAAACCATTCTCTTTAATAAATTAACAAGTTTATATTTCAAAGAAAAAGGTCCAACTTTCAAATTAAAGAAATGGTCTATCTTTCAATTTATTAAATTAAAAATCCCTAATTGAAAAGTAGGGTTTCACATGGGCAATCCCACGGGCTTGCCCATGCACAGACAGTAGCCCAGATCCGATTCCTCTGAGTGGTGCGCCAGATTGATGACGACGGTGCAACCCCTGTGCGTCCGGCGGTCCCCATCTCACGCCGGGTTACCATGTACCGAGACGGTGGAAGTCCAGGGAGCCTTCGTAGATAGTTTGAACCCTACCAGTTGTATTGGTAGTTACTAAAAATCGTGATTGTAACCATTGCTTCTATATACCAAAAAAAAAAAAAAAAAAAAAAAAAATAATTATGACCACTAACTTGGTTGGTTAACAATCACCTCAGTCAAACAAAGACAACAACCAACTCAGTTAAACAGTGTATAGGGCAGTTAAAAAGCGCACAGGGGTCAAATAGTAACAAGTCGTGTCAACCACTAGCACCACAACTAGGGCAGCCCAAGTAGGCTCCTCATGACCACCTAGAGGTGGTCATCCTTAAGGGGGAGTTCTTCCCCTTTTTTTGCACTAAGGACCCTCGCACCAGACATGTGGGATTAAAACCATACCTTAAACAAAAAAAAAAGTTTAACAACTCTAACAACCGTGTGTGAAACAATCGATAATCAACCACAACATTTCACACCAAAAAGTAAAGGAAAGTCGATCAAATTACGATCAAAAAATGAGATTAAACCACGTGGCATGGAGGAAAAAATACCCCAACTGGCACATGGGTGGCCCACCAAGTGGAGCAAACTTTAACCACAACTTGTGGTCGATTACTTAAGGTATATAAACTCCCTTTAAGGCGCTTAGAGCACTAGGGCATATCCCATGTGGGATATTGCCCAAGCAAGGCTTGAATGACCTTCCTTTGTCTGCACCCAACCATTTACAAAGTCGTCGTCTAGTGACATCACAATGGTGGCGAGACTATAATTAATACTCCTTCCTAAGGTTAAACCTTAGGGGGAAGCCTACCAAGCGATGATGAGGATTTAAATACCACCAACGACTTGTGATAGGGGTGTGCAGTGAAACAAAAAATAAATCAAAACAAAGCAAGGTTATAATAAATCGTTTCAAACTCAAACAACCATCAACATTTTAAACCAGTCTCAAGTGAAGTAAACAGAGGCTATGTCTATTAAAACCATAAGAACAGGGGTGGTTGGCTTGATTAAAAACCAATAGAACAGGGGAGAATTGTCATGGCCCGTCCCCATGGATCCTTTCTAAAAGGCTACTAGTTAATTAGTGGGATAAGTTCATGACCAGCAAAAGGGGCATAGACCCTAAATAATACTACAAAATTTCAACTAGGGAATTTTGGAAAATTTAGGGAAGGATTTATTATCTTTCAAAATAGATAATTTAAAGTAATTTAATTAGAAGATAAATAATGCCTTGGGGAAAAATGAAATAGAAAATAATATTTTACCAAAATTTACTACAAAATAGTAAATTGGGTGTAAATAACCTAATTATGTTACAATTAGGTACTCACCAAGTTTATCCAATTTAATTGGACTAAAAAGGATTCTAGAATTTTTAAACAAAATATAAATTATCCTATTGTTTGAAAATCTATCCTTATTTTCTACATGGCCTATTTTCATTAATGGAAAATAGGTGGAGATTATTTTCTTTGTCACCATTAGTCCTAATTCTACATCTAACCTATTCTCTAATAATAGTGTTAGTTGGTAATTGTCTCTAGAAAACAAGGCCACCTACTCTTGGTGGACTCTTTTCTACTCTTTGAATTTTCCCTCCACAAGAAATGTCTTATTTGAATGAAGGTATATTTTAATATTAAAATAATAATGCCACTATTTGGCTTATGAGAGGAGAAGCTTTCCTATAAATTGGGTGTCTCTTGGAAGAAGGGGGCAATAAATCTTGGAGCTTAGGGAGTATGCTCTCCACCTTGGTGGACCAAAAACCAAAAAGCTCCAAGAGAATAATTAGTGTAGGGAAAGGCTTTTGGCAAAGAGAAACAATTTAGAAGCATCAACTTGGGGAAAGGAGGGGCATGGATGGACGATTCAAGGAGCTAAAGACTCTAAGATACAAAGAGGACTAGAGAGCTTGTGGGATGACAAGTAGGTCTTTCTATGTACTCATATTGCTTTGAATTCATATTCTACAATGAACCCCCTTAGCACTGTTAGCTATACTCCTTGAATTGATATATATTTCAAATCATCTAGGATATGTAGTCGATTGTAGAACCCCAATATAACCTCAATGTGATTCTTATTTGAATCATTTAATCACAAGCTCTTTTTAAATTTGAGAATTTAAAGTAAATATTTCTCTCTACCTAAGAATCGGTCGGTGACTAATGATATGTCATGAGTTTCATTAGTTTAGAAGTTATTCGTGATTATATATGGGTATTTTGGCTAGAGACCATCGAACATAATTTGGACCCTAATTAATAGCAGCTAAATCATTATTGTCACCAATGAATTTCCCTAATGCTTTCATTGGATGGTTAATAAACCATATTGCATAAGTATTTTTGTACTATAATCATGGACTATTAAATATAGGTCATATCCCTAGCACCATTAGTTAAATTGTGACACTGTCATCTGCGAAGAACCACATTTAGGTAATACGATTACTTCTTGCGGTGATTAAGGACTGGTTCGAGTTGTACCATGATGATATCATGGCATCCTAGTGTGAGTAGATCATAAATTGTAAATCTATAAATGCCTAAATGGATGGGTGTCTCAAATTATATCCTTCAACGTTGGATAGGCACTCTGTTCGAAGAAATGGAAATTTCCCTCGTTTGTACTGAGCTATTGAATCCCTACTCGTTCGTCGAAGGATATGTCAATTATTTCAATCTACAATAACCTAGGAAAAATAAAGCCTAAATTTGGATTCCCTCTCTTGTATTGAAGGAAACTCCTAAAGAACATAAAAGGAGTGGGAACACGTACACGCTAATGTTTGCTCCTTCAGTTTCGTGAATAGATAATCTAATCCCGCAAGGATCCACTCGAATGCTAAATCTAAACATGTTAAAACCATGCTCGAGAAATCTCATAGACTATGATATAGTCTCGACTATGGGGAGCTAAAGATTCTTTTCACCACATCTACATCGGGAGTCTAAAAAAAAATAAACTCGATTCAACCTCAACAAGAATACAAAGCTATAAAATAAAACCAGACGTAGTCCTTATCCATTATTAGTAAAGTTTTGATTTGTTGGATTGGGCAAGGTCTACAATCTAGAAGGGTGATTTGAAGATAACCTTTAGAAAACTCTGTGATCGTTTGGACTCTTTGGCCACACGCTATTGAAGTCGTGATGTCGAAATTTTGCAATACGACCTACTGTATAGATGGCATCCACCTACTCTATACCATGTGTACCTAATTGCTCTCTACCACATGATGAATTGAATCTACATCACATGTGGTCTCTATTGATTCACCTAAGAATATTTTAATGGTATATACAAAAGTGTATCTTGTAACTACCGACATTGTAAATCACTAGGTTGAATGGATCAACGAATGTGATATCTGTGGTTTATATGGTATTAGGTTGGGGTATACTAAAAAGAGACTAGGTCAATCTACCCCTTCCCTTAAGAGACTTAAGACTTCCATAAACATGAACCAGTAGATGGGGGGGGCTATCGTCATAGTGCTTCGAAATAATTTTTAATCAACCTCTTAAGGAGAAAGCACCCCGTAAGTTGTTGATTTTGTCATATTGAATGGAAAATGACCACCATAGTCTTTATTATTAAACTAGATATATAAAAGACTATTTTCTTGAGAGGCAGACAATAAATATTTTGACTAAGTAAAAGGAAACTAAAAATTGGGTGAATTGTGGAGATGCATTAGGTATATCTCTGTGGTAGAATTATTTAAAAGATTATAAAATGAATTGGATAAGCATGAAGATAGACAAGGTTATAAACATGGTTTGTTTTAAATAAGAAATAATTATATTATAAGTAGATAACCCAAGAGAAAATTAGTTATAGACTATTTAATATAGGAAGAATGTTTGTTCATGAATTAAAGGTATGGGACTTTAATTCATCAAACAAAGGATTGGTTGTGTATCAATCGTGGAGAATGGATTTAGAATTCCATTCTCGAGGAAATTTATGGGATTCCCTCTTTGATTATCGATATGTGTCCAATGATCATTCATAGAGACATGTATCTAGATAAGAATTTGTAAGATTATTATGTAATGCTATATATGGCTTAGAGAAAGGAAATCAGTGTTTTATTATTTGCATCTTGAATTAACAAGAGATAAATTGATCTCTCTTGTATAGATGATACAGGAAAGGATCCATGAGATGCCTTTCTGAATTGTAATTTATAATAACTTTTTTTATGAATGAGAGGAAAGAAATATTTGGAGGTTGGGTTTATTCCCCATGAGGATTCCCAGGATAAACATGTGTCACTACATTTGTGGTTTGATTTGATATTTCTTGTGAATGTTGCATTTACTTTCAATATGTCATTGATTACGTAAATTGTGAATGTTATAAATTGATGTTAGTGAGATGTTATTTGCTTGATGTAATGAATATGCAATATTTTAGATCAATATGACAATGCTTATCATTTATTAATTACTATTCAATCTGAAGTCAAGTTATGATGCAAGGAATGTATGCTTTTATCTAATATGTTTATGATTTAATGGATTATGAATATGACATTTACTTTTTGAAATGTTATTGATTAAATGAATTGTGAATGATGTAATTAGCTAGATTTACCTTTCAATGAGTAGTATTTGATATATTCAATTGTTGGGTAGATTAAGAAAGTATGATGTAATGAAATATATACCTTGCTCAAATGATTATCTCGTGTTATTTACCTTTCAATGAGATGTTTATTTTGTAAATAATCTCAAGGATTATAATGTAATGGGTTCTATACTTTAATGGTTAATTGAAATATGTTGTGCTAATCACTTCATAAACACTCATGGATGGTTTAACCAGAAACACTATAATAATAAAATGATAACTAATTTTGGAGTAATCCGAGTTGGAGCTCGAAGTGGGTTGGAGCCCACAAATGGAAATTTGGGCTTGAATGGTATCTCAAGCTAGGCCTTACATTCTGAGTTGTTGCTCAAATGTACATGTGAAATAGGTGCTCCCATGATGGTGAAAGCATACCTTTTGATAATGAATTCAATTGATTTAGATATTTAACAAAAATGAATACCCTAAATGAAAAGTGATCAAATAAATCCTAAGAGGAATAAGGGAAAATAATCATGCTTAAGATGTCTATTCCAAGGATTGTGTAAGTTAATCATATTTAGTGATGTATATATCTTAGTGACCCCATCATTGGGATGAGATATTTGCAACTAAGATGATGGTTAACCATTGGTGTGGTTCTCCATATTCAAGGCATTTACCTACATACTAATCTTGGTGGATAGTATGGTAAAGGGCGATTCTCTTTGGTGAGGGATAAAAACCTAACACTTTGGTGAGTGTTATCATACCCGACCGGTATGAGGATTTTTATAGAAGTTGGTCACTTCTACTCAAGAGTGACTTTGATCAAGTCGTAATATCTCTTGATGATGATTGCCTTGGAAACTTACAATCCAGTTGGAATAATTCTATCTTATATCATGATTATGTCCTTTCTCTATGGAAGATAAATATATGAACAAAAAAAAATTGGAGTGGATGAGTAGTAACAATTGGGGTTGTTACAGTTGGTATCAGAGCCCATGCTAACTAATGGATTCTAGTTAGATCTAGGTTAGCAAAATATTTGGGCAAGAAGAACCATAAGTCGGTTCAGATCCACTGAAGGATCACTTGAACTATGATTGTCAAACTATTATGGACAACTTAAATGGCTATAGCCATGTATAGAAATGAAACCTTATGGGGTACAAGTGTAAAGTAAACCATGTAAGTTAGTTTATAGAAATTGAAAACTAACTATTGGAAATTTAAGATCAAGAGATAAACAAAAAAATATTTTCTTTATTTATATTTTTGATCAATGTTACAATACACTTTGGATTTTCCAATCAAAAGCTATGGTGTAATGGCAAAGGAAGCCATCCAACAACACCAGAACCTGAAAACCCCGATATGTTGAAGGAGAACAAGGATGGTGAAACTTCACATCTAAGCATGGAAATCTTCCAAATATCACCAGACACGTTTCTGACATGAGAATTAGGGAACTCCACCAAGTAGCTCTGGAATCCCAAGTATCACCTCCACATGTAACTTCGCCAATATCCCCAAGTATCCTGACTTCGTAGAAAAGTATGCCACCCAACCATCCGAGTGGTGGTCGAATGTAATAAGGTGTGATACACTATTTAAAATAGGAACTAACCATTATGCCATGCATGTGGTATTATTTTCATAATAAAACTAGAATATAAACCTACAATAGCTAGTTGAAGCATAGAAAACCCTATGTGTTAAGGAATTCTAGTAGCAGTGTGATAGTGAATGATCACAAGTATATCGAACCTAAGCAGTGATGAGTTGAGTCGATGACTAGATAAATTATATCGATATACACCTTGTAAGGAAGAAGTAAATGTTTGAAGATTACTTGTGTGTGAATATTTCCTCCCACTACTGGAACCATTGGTGTATCCAAGTGGAAGAGCTAGGCAAACCCTCCATGTATGTGGGTCTTAAGAGGTGTACCCTAGACTCTTTTGAGGATATCACTTGAAATTTGAACCTTTCAAGCTAAGCTTCCCCCTTACGATGAAGATAAAAATAGAAATTATAGTGAATCCCTTAAGATAAATCTTTTAGAGAAGTTCCACACAAGCTAGACTTAAACTCAGAACAAGGAGATTATCATAAAAAAGTGGAACTAAATATGATCAAATATTAGATAAAAGAATATTTTATATTATTGATTGAAGAGATGAAGCAGTATTTGGATACAAATCTGGTCATTGTCCAGAGGAAGGAATTGAACATATTAGTAATGGCGATAGGAGGCAAGGTGAAAGGAAAACCACCATACTTGAAGTTGTGGTCATGGTCGAAACACTACCACCTGAAATATCACCAAACATGTTTGAAGCTTCTAAATTGATACCAACACCACCGCCACAACAGAGTAATAAGCCACCCGACCACCCGGGTGGTGGTCAGGTTTAATAGTGTGTTAAACATTATTTAAATGCAGAATAGTCTCCCTACCCGATGCATGTGGTACAAAAAAAATTGCATATATGAAACCTATGTTAAATCGAACATCGATGATATAATTAAGTTAGTCCAATATGATACGGGATCAACTGTAAATACTTAAAAACTCTACCATGTGATAATAAAGTCAATGTTGGTATACTATACGGTAATGACATCATGTGATAGGCACACATTGTCAACAAAACAATAAAGTATAAATTTGAAGATAGTACTTAAGGAAAGGATACTTGCATAAGTATGTACAAAATCATCCAATGGAGTCATCAAAGGGTCGATGATGGGATGTTATGCAAGCTAGAAACCATAGTGGAAGGACACGTGTGTCATGATAATGTATTCTAAGGCACATCAAAAGAGGTTACTTCCTTGGGAACTGGAGAAGAATCAAATAACTCAAGATGATTGATTCACGAATCTATGGAAGTGAATAGACCTCGAAACACTATCAAGCAAATAAAATCGAGGTAATAACTCCAACATCGTAGAATGGATAAAATGGTGTAGAGTTGTAGCTGAGAAATTTTATCTCAATTTCGGTTAAAAGAATTAACCTAACAATTATTCATGACAGTTTTGCTTGTATTAGGGTTTACCCTATTGATACTAATGATCTTAGGAACAAACACCATAGTGTGTCTTGTAATCCTCTTACTTATGGCAGTTGATCTGTTGGTACACACACTCTGAGTGATGGCTTCTAACAATGCTAGAATCAGCAACGAAAACCATGTAAAGACAAAAAAAATCTGACCATTAAAGATCATTAAGGCACGACAACAATTGAGAATGATATTTTAGAATGCCAAGGATAAAATGGATGTAAATGACTGGCAATGACTAAAAGAAATTGGATTTGAAGGAGCGGCTCGACTAGAGCCAGTACGTGTGGACAGGTGTTATCTGTAAGTCCTAGTTGAAATATGGGATCCCAGTAGAGGAACATTCCAGCTACCCATTGGAGAAATGACTATCACTTTAGAAGATGTTGAAGAACACAAGCTTATACTGAGAGGGGGGGTGAACAGTATAAGACCTCTTTTTACTTTTTCCTTTATACTTCAAAACAGTAAAGCAATATACCCAAAGCAATATCAAAACAATGCAGAATATCATCCACAAAGTGACACCAATTTTAACGTGGTTCACCCAGAATGGCTGGGCTACGTCCACAAAAATTTTCTCTAAAAGTTATCTCAAATTTCTTTGGGAATCCTTCCCAATTACAATGTTTATGAGCCTCGGCCCAAAGGAGATACCTTCCCCCAATCAAAATTTATGAGCCTCTACTCAAAGGAGATACCTTCCCCTTTGCTCTGGATTTATGAGCCTCTGCTCAAAGGAGATACCTTCCCCTCTGCTCTGGAAATGATCCCTCAGAAGATCAATTGCCTCTACCTCTTGCCAGCACGTGGAACTCCTTTCCACCGAAGACCTCATGTCCTCAATGCTTAGCCTAAGAGACCTCTGCCTTCTATGATCACATCCACAGCAGCTCAGCAACCTGTACCAAACATAGTCAGTCGGTCTAGTACAAGTCTTCCTCTATCTGTCAGATCTGTCCAACACTTGAACAAATCAATCCTCTGCACACAAGCCTTCTCAAAGACTTGCCAAATCTGTCCTCAGGTTCTTCTCAAAGAACCAGTGCACCTCTGTCCTCATACAACAGCACTTCGCATTCGTCTTTGCCCTTTGTGCTCTCTTCGCCCTCTACTCTCTCTACGCAATCACAGCCACACTTGGTTGAACTTCAACCTTTGCACTATCTACGCAATCACAACATCACTTAGAACAATTCACCATGACTCTTCACTCACTCTGCACACTTCGATCGAATTTTGCACTCTACTCTCGACGATCGAACTTCTCACTCTATGCTCTATCTGCGAACATCATGACTAACTACACAACCAACTCTTCAAAATAGCCTGCCTTTTATAATAACACTTTCAAGATCAAAACCTTAATCTTAGTCGGCTGTAACCCTGATCTTTAGTCGGCTACACAACCCTAAACTTCATCGACTGCAAACCCTAATCTTCGTCGGCTCACATTTAACTTTGTCGGCTTCAACTGCCTCTGTAACTCTTCTATAGCTTTTGCTACGAAACTACAACATGTCGCGATATCGTGACACCTTTGCAACCGTACACTTTCTTTTGGCTTTTGTTGTGATATCGCGACACTTCAGCCTTTGTCGACTTCAACTAAGCTCTTGTCGTGATATCGTGACACTTCTGTCTTTGTCAGCATCAACTTTGCTTTTGTCACGATATCGTGACACTTCTCCCTTCATCGACCTCCTTTCTGCTTTTGTCTACTTTCTTTTCTACCTGTCGCGAAATCGTGACACTTTCTGCATCCGTACGCAGACTTTGCAACCCGTCACAAAATCACGACGCTTTAAGCTTTCATACGTTTTCTTTTCTCTTTGAGTCATGAAATTACGACATGTCGCGATATCGTGACACTTTTCTAACTTGCTTTCTCTCTCCTGCTTAAGTCGCGAAAATGCGACATGTCGCGATATCGCGACACTTTTCCTCCCGCGACACTTTTCCTCCTTAGCTCTTTTCTGTTCTTTAGGTCGTAAAAACCCGACATGTCGCGATATCGTGACACTTTTTCTATCGGACTCTCTCTCCTGCATTATGTCGCGAAATCGCGACACTTTTTCTCTCGAACTCTCTCTTCTGCAACATGTCGTGAAATTGTGACACTTTTTCTTCCGTACAACCTTCCTTGCAATATGTCACGAAATCGTGACACTTTTTCGTCCATACAACCTTCTTTGCAATATGTCGTGAAATCACGACACTTTTCCTTCTTTGCCTTCCTGCACTTTTCGAGTCGCGAAAATGCGACATGTCGTGAAATCGCGACACTTTTCCAACTTGTTCTCTTTCTTTGAACTTGTCACGAAATCGCGACACTTCTTCCTGCTTTCTCTTTTTCTTCCAACATGTCGCGAAATCGCGACAGTTTTTCACTTGCCTTTTTTCTGCCAACATGTCGCGAAATCGCGACAGTTTTTCCACTTGCCTTTTTCTCTGTCAACATGGGGTTTGCAAAAGACCTTTGAAACTGTCATGCTGTAACCTTCATCAAAACAAATTATTTGACATCAAATCAAATTCCTTCAAAAGCTTCTTGACATCAATGACAACTTATTCACTTGAGCAAATGCAATGTACCCAAAGTACCCAAAATTGCCAACAATCTCCCCCTTTGTCATTGATGGCAAACCTTTCTTGAAAACACTTCTCAAGAGCCAAAACTGAAACCAACTATGCTAACAAGCGACAAGCTGTGCCCACAACCGAGAATCTTCCTTTGAAGTTTTGCTCCCCCCGACTTGAAGCTTTCCTCTTCACTTGAAGCTCTCCCCCTTACTCATATCTCTCCCCCTTTGTCATCAATGGCAAAGGGTCACCTTTGGGGCTCGGGACTAAGAATGAGCCTCTTAGCTTAGTCCCTCCCCCACCTCCTGATGAGGTGATTAATTCTGGGGTGGGAGTAAAACTCCCATTATAACTTCCTTGTCGGGCCTTCTCTTGAACTCTTTGTCCATATTCCTTTTTTTGTCACTGTTCTTGTTCTTGTTCTCATCCCTGTTCTTGTCCATGCCTTGATCCTTGGAACTAATCATGCCCCTGTTCCTGTTTTTGTATCCTAGAATTTTAGCTCTACACTGTTTGATTATGTGACCTTCATTGTTGTACTTGAAACACTTGACGATGTTGTTTCTCTGAGGTAAACCTGATCTTTGAATCCACCAGTTCTGACCAAACTGTTCCAGCCAAACTGTTATGACCAAACCTGTTCAGCCGAACTGTTTGACCAAACTTGTTACTGTTATTTGCCTTGCAATAAACTGCCTTGTGCCCAAACTATTGACAAGAGTAGCAATACCCTTGAAAGTAACTAGCACTTCTAAAATTGTCATTTACCTTCTTCACTTGAGCCATGCAATGTGAAGCCATGTGACAAAACCTGTGACACGCAAAACATCTGCCTTGAAATTTTCCTTTATTTGACCTCTTGGGTCTTGAAAACTTCTTCTTCTCATTCTGAATTATGTTTTCTATTTCTGCGCATCTATCATTCAAGGACTCATGATCTAAAATACTTTCCTCATCAGAACTCTCTTCCTTTTGGAGTCTCTTACTAGACTCTCCAACTTGTTCCTTGTGTGGCTTAACAAAACCAAGGCCTGTTTTATCTGTTGTTTTTCTTTGACCTTTGATGAGTGACTTAACCTTTTTGGAGCTATCTTGAAACCTATAAAGCTTATCCTTGTACTCTTTAGTTTCTTCTTTCAAAGAAGCCATTTTCTGTTCTAACTCACTATACTCAAGAACCTTAGATTCTAACTCATCCTTGAGTTCTTGTGTCTTAGCTATAGAGAAATCAAGATTTTCTATAAGATCATCTCTCTCCATACAACATTCATCTAACTTATCCTTGAGTCTAGCATTCTTCTTTATTTCCTTTTTCAAAGCACTAAGAGCACTAATAAGTTCACTTTCAAGATCCTTTATTTGTTTGCTTTCTGAATCATCAAAGCCTTTTTCATATTTCTTATCACTAGAGGTGCTACCTTTTTCAAAAACCATACATGCATCTTCCTTATAGTTTTCTGAAGCATCCTCATACATACTAGAAACCAAATCATTATTTGTACAATCATCCTCAAGGTGACCAAAATTTCCACATCTAAGACATTTCATGATAATGAATCTATGTTTCGGTTCTTCCTCTTTTTCGATATGAACAACATCTCATTTTCATTATCACTTGAAGAACTTTCACTATCACTACTAGAACACTTACTTGCTTTTTCTAGATAGAAACTCTTCTTGTGCTTGTGAGAATACCTCTTTCCTTGATTGTTGTGCTCATATTTGTTCTTTCTGTGATGCTTATGCTTTTCAGAAACCTTGCTCATAGAATCCTGTTTATCTTCATCACTTTCATTCTTGGGAACAGTACAATCGGTAGCATAATGACCAAACTTTCCACAATTGAAACATCTTATATTTTTCATGCTTTTGTGCTTTCTAGAGAACTTGCCTTTCTTGTTGTAATATGCCTCTTCATCACTAGAAGACTCATCACTATCTTGAAGTTGTTTACCCTTGGATTTCTTGGTAGCCTTGAAAGCTGCCTCTTTCTTGACATCAACCTTCACTTGAGTTCTCAACTCAAATGCTTGCAAGTATACTATGGAGCTCATCCTTTTTCAACTTATCCAAATCTTTAGCTTCCTCAATAGTAGAAATATTTTCACTAAATCTATTAGGAAGAGATCTTAAAATCTTATCACAAACATCATTTTCAGCAAGCTCAAGACCTAAGTCTTTCATGGAGTTAACAACCTCATCCATACAAAGCATGTAGTCACTAATATTTTCATCATCATTCATCTGGAGTTGTTCAAACATACCTTTGAAGTGTCTCAACTTGGCCTTTCTGACATTTGTATCACCTGTATGAACCACCTTCAACTGTTTCCACATTTCACTAGTTGTCTTGCGAGTGAATCACTTTGGTGAGATCCGCTTTCCGTAAGCCTTTCGGGATTGCATTCATTGCTTTTGAATTGTTGTGATGTAGGAGCCTTTCTTCTTTAGTATTAGGACCATGTACGGGAATAGTGTACTCATCTTCAATCACTTCCCATACCTCATTACCAAGTGCCATTAGATGAACCTTCATCCTTGCACTCCAAAGACCAAAATCTGACCCATCAAGAATAGGTGTTGCATTGCCACTTGAATGATCCATTGTGTTCTTTACTAGCTTTTCCTTCAAGTTGTTAAACTTTTCGAAGGCACACTTGCTCTGATACCAATTGAAGAACACAAGCTTATCTTGAGAGGGGGGGTGAACAGTATAAGACCTCTTTTTAAATTTTTCCTTTATACTTCAAAACAGTAAAGCAATATACCCAAAGCAATATCAAAACAATGCACAATATCATCCACAAAGTGACACCAATTTTAACGTGGTTCACCCAGAATGGCTGGGCTACGTCCACAAAACTTTTCTCTAAAAGTTATCTCAAAGTTCTTTGGGAATCCTTCCCAATTACAATGTTTATGAGCCTCGGCCCAAAGGAGATACCTTCCCCCAATCAAAATTTATGAGCCTTTGCTCAAAGGAGATACCTTCCCCTCTGGTCTGGATTTATGAGCCTCTGCTCAAAGGAGATACCTTCCCCTATACTCTGGAAATGATCCCTCAGAAGATCAACTGCCTCTACCTCTTGCCAGCACGTGGAACTCCTTTCCAACGAAGACCTCTTGTCCTCAATGCTTAGCCTAAGAGACCTCTGCCTTCTATGATCACGTCCACAGCAGCTCAACAACCTGTACCAAACACAATCAGTCGATCTAGTACAAGTCTTCCTCTATCTGTCAAATCTATCCAACACTTGAACAAATCAATCCTCTGCACACAAGCCTTCTCAAAGACTTGCCAAATCTATCCTCAGGTTCTTCTCAAAGAACCAGTGCACCTCTGTCCTCATACAGCAGCACTTCGCATTCATCTTTGCCCTTTGTGCTCTCTTTGCCCTCTGCTCTCTCTGCGCAATCACAGTCGCACTTGGTCGAACTTCAACCTTTGCACTGTCTACGTAATAACAGCGGCACTTAGAACAATTCACCATGACTCTTCACTCACTCTGCACACTTCGATCGAATTTCGCACTCTGCTCTCGACGATCGAACTTCTCACTCTATGCTCTATCTACGAACGTCGCAACTAACTACACTACCAACTCTTCAAAACAACTTGCCTTTTATAATAACACTTTCAAGATCAAAACCTTAATCTTAGTCGGTTGTAACCCTGATCTTTAGTCGGTTGCACAACCCTAAACTTCGTCAGCTACAAACCCTAATCTTCGTCGGCTCACATTTAACTTTGTAGGCTTCAACTGCCCTTGTAACTCTTCTGTAGCTTTTTTCATGAAACTACAACATGTTGCGATATCGCGACACCTTTGCAACCGTACACTTTCTTTTGGCTTTTGTCGCGATATCGCGACACTTCCCTTTGTCGACTTCAACTAAGCTCTTGTCACGATATCGTGACACTTCTGTCTTTGTCAGCATCAACTTTTCTTTTGTCGTGATATCGTGACACTTCTCCCTTCGTCGACCTCCTTTCTGCTTTTGTCTGCTTTCTTTTCTGCTTGTCGCGAAATCGTGACACTTTCTGCATCTGTACGTAGAATTTGCAACCCATCCTGAAATCGCGACGCTTTCAGCTTTCGTACGTTTTCTTTGCTCTTTGAGTCACAAAATTGCGACATGTCACGATATCGCGACACTTTTCTAACTTGCTTTCTCTCTCTTGCTTAAGTCGCGAAAATGCGACATGTCGTGATATCGTGACACTTTTCCTCCTTAGCTCTTTTCTATTCTTCGGGTCACGAAAACTCGACATGTCATGATATCGCGACACTTTTTCTATCGGACTCTCTCTCCTGTATTATGTCACGAAATCGTGACACTTTTTCTCTCGGACTCTCTCTTCTGCAACATGTCGCGAAATCGTGACACTTTTTCTTTCGTACAACCTTCCTTGCAATATGTCGCGAAATCGTGACACTTTTTCGTTCGTACAACCTTCTTTGCAATATGTCATGAAATCGCGACACTTTTCCTTCTTTGCCTTCCTGCACTTTTCGAGTCGCAAAAATGCGACATGTCGCGAAATCGTGACACTTTTCCATCTTATTCTCTTTCTTCGAACTTGTCGGGAAATCACGACACTTCTTCCTGCTTTCTCTTTTTCTTCCAACATGTCACGAAATCATGACAGTTTTTCACTTGCCTTTTTGTCTGCCAACATGTCACGAAATCGTGACAGTTTTTCCACTTGCCTTTTTCTTTGTCAACATGGGGTTTGCAAAAGACCTTTGAAACTGTCATGATGTAACCTTCATCAAAACAAATTATTTGACATCAAATCAAATTCCTTCAAAAGCTTCTTGACATCAATGACAACTTATTCACTTGAGCAAATGCAATGTACCCAAAGTACCCAAAATTACCAACAGATGTGTATCAAATATATTGGATACCGGTAGAAGGTCGCACAGTGAACGTTGATAATGAAGTAGAAATGGGGTATATTTTTAAAAGAGCATTTGAAGCATAATGGAGAAGCATAAGCACTGATAAGGGTGGTATAGCATATAAACTGCACTATGTGAAGGTTAGTTTGACACATAGGTATGCTATAATAATGGAGCTCTTATCGGGTGTCATTTTTCCTAAATCAAGAGGTGCACGATTTCCCTAGAATTTATTGGGGATAGTGTAGGATCTAGTTGATGACTTAGTTGTATATGCATGGGATCCAACATTGTTGGCTCAAACCTATAGAGAGTTGTTTGAATTGCGAACGATAATGAAAATTGAATTGAGCTATAGTACCCTACTACAAATCTAGGCATGGGAACACATAGCGGTAGCAAGACCCCAAGGGCTACCTTATGATGCACACAAATTTGTGGATCTAGAGATGCCCTATGCATTAAGGTGGAAGAGGGGAAAGGAGTGGACTAGCCACAAACCACTTGAAGGTAATAGAGAGCGATATCACTCTATTTGGGAGAATCTACAATCCCAAGACATAATTTGGAGACCTTGGATAGAGGGCGCAGTTTGGATAGAATATGGATTACAACTCGCTCATGTAAGACGAGCAAGATGGTTGATCATATGTACAAGTATGTATACGAGTATTTTTAGTATACTTGGGTATTATGATAGTTCAATATTACTCAACAGATACCGAACCCGTCCATGGTTTATATGAGAAAGGGGTGAAAAGCAGTGATACATCCACCAATGGAACCATTAGCCTTAGAAACCGATGAGGCCATATGGACACTAGAGGAGGATGATGTTGGCACAACCCCTGACTATGATAGTTGGTGGGTTGCACAACGATGATACTAAGAGGAAGATTCTGGTGAGGAGGAATAAGACAGTAGATAAATAGCCAAGGCTATTAAGGAGGAGCATTCATATGGAAAGGGAGATGAGGAAGAATCTCCCAAATGATATGTATGCCAATGGGTGGATACAAAAGTAGTACCATACAACATAGGAGAAGATGAACCCATGAGAAAAGCACATCTCGTAGTGGAAGCATTGAAGGAACGAATTCGACTGTTAGAGTCCCAATAGTTGAAACTAGTAGACAAATGGGCATAAGAAAAGTTTATGTTAGAGAGAGAAGCTACCATTTCAGAGCAAGAGAGGCTCCAGCTAGAGTTAGCACAAATGCACTATTGGAGGGATACAATAGTAGTAGCCTTGCATGTAGAGAATGCACAGTTACAATAAGCAAGGGATGACTACATAGCTGCATTCTTTGATTTCTATTTTGATGCACTCATAAGCCATGATTTACTCCTCCCATATCAACCGACTGTGAGTGCAGTTTGTACATGGAAAAACAACTTGAGAAACTTAAGAAACAACTCAAAATAGAACTCAAACCACTTCTCAAGAAATTTCTCTAGCAGCTTCTCAAACTGGTAATGTAGGTATAACGTAGACTGGTGAAAGGACCGAGGGACAACAACCTTGAGATCCTTTCATTAGGTATAAAGCCACTACTATATGGACTATAAGGATGTGTAGTATGTATTCCAAGGAATTTGGCAAAATGTAATTAGGGAACATTTGAATTACATACTTCTATTTGTAGAAAATGAAATATTATGTGTTCATGGTCCATATTGTATAACTAATAAATATATATATTATAGACTTTTGTTTGTATGTTTTCATAATCATGAAAAGTGAAATTATTAAAAGAAAACTAATGGTAAAGCTTTTAGATCTGAAAAGGATGGATTGGAGTCCATTCTTAGAGAAGGTATGGAAGTTCTCCGTGATTTTATGATGATATAAACTAGAAGACATTTGGGTGGGGTGGATGCTTTGGTGATGGCAAATAGGTTGCCAAAATGCATCTTAGAATATATGTGAATATCCTAAATTGAGATTATGAAATTATAATTTCTCTTTGATGACACCTAATTTTATTAAGTTAACTCATGGTAAGGGTTGACAAATTATACTCTGATACTCCTTGGTGGGAGTTTTGATAAAATTAATAAGATTTATTGTGTCTAATACATTACAGAAGCATAATTTCATGATATATCTATGAGATCATTTTGCAAATTTTATTATTGCAAATATCTATTTCAGTTGATTGTGCAATAATTGATGATTTGAAGCTGAATTTTATGATGAAATTTTTGTATTGATGACGTTTCCAATACTTATTGCTATGCAAAATGGATGTTTTTTTGCTTAAAGGACATGGTACTACTAATATTTTGTATTTGTGTAGGTCCAGGTACTCTCATGGATGGAAGATGGTCCTTACCATCAAGAATGAGATGTTGGAAGTAAAAGAAAATTTTGATGACTCAGGTTGTAAAATAGAGGGATAAATACTAGTTTTGTAAGGTTTATGTACACACTAAGATAATTGTTCAAAACATAGAGAATTGTGTTTAGTCCAAGGTGGGTGTATGTCATGGCCCATCCCCATGGATCCTTTCCAAAATGCTACGAGTCAATTAGTGGGATAAGTTAATGAACAACAAAAGGGGCATAGATAAAGAACATAAGCTTATCCTGAGAGGGAGGGGGTGAACAGTATAAGACCACTTTTTACTTTATTTCCAAATCAATATCAATTAATGTTCTTAATTACAATAACCAAATATAGCAATGTGCATTAATAACTCAGATAACAGTAGTAAGCAAGAGCACAAGTCACCACACATAATTGAGACACAAGATTTAACATGGTTCCTCCAATGTGGGGTACTCCACCAGATAATCTCCTTATAATATTTCACATAGAAATAAGGATCCTTATCCAATACAATGATTTCTTTGATCTGCTCAAAGCTAGGAAATAATAAGTTCACACAGAACTTGTACAAATCTAAATAACAAGTTCACACAGAACTTGTCCAAATATGAATAACAAGCTCACACAGAACTTGTCCAAAACTGAATAACAAGCTCACACAAAACTTGTCAAAAATTGAATAACAAGCTCACACAGAACTTGTCCAAATTTGCTCCAACAAGCTCACCAAGAACTTGTCCAAATTTGCTCTAGCAAGCTCACCAAGAACTTGCCCAAATATGCTCTAGCAAGCTCACCAAGAACTTGCCCAAATATGATCTAGCAAGCTCACCAAGAACTTACTCAAATCTACTCTAGCAAGCTCACCAAGAACTTGCTCAAATTTTCTCTAGCAAGCTCACCAAGAACTTGCTCAAATTTGTCCACAAATATGTCCCAAAACTATCCACAAAGCTGTCCCAAAACTGTCCACAAATCTGTCCTAAAAATGTTCACAAAGCTGTCCCAAAACTGTCCACAAAGCTATCCACAAAGCCTTATCAAAGGCTCAATCAATCATGCTCAAGTAGTACTGAAATCTAATCCACAAATATATCAAGGCAAAGATCAAATATTAACTCAATAATGAATGGCAATGTCCTCTTCAATGGATGACAACAATGATCCACAATGATCTTAACTCAACTCATAGAAGCATGAAGAGAATTGTTATATGTTGGCAATTTTGGGTACCTTGAGTACATTGCCTTTGCTCAAGTATAGTTGTTGTCATTGATGTCAAGGAGTTCTTGAAGCAATTTGTTTTTATGTCTAAGAATGTGTTTTGATGAAGGTTTCAGTTGGTCGATAAGTCTCCAAGAAAATCGGAGTAGCCCGAGTTGCAAAAGATCAAGAAAAAGATAAGTTAGAAAATTTTTTGCAGGCGGCTGGAAAAACTGTCACGATTTCGCGACATGTTTGAGGAGAGAGAAAGTTTGGGCAAAACTATCACGATTTCACGACATGTTGGAAGGCAGAGACGAAGCAGGAAAAACTATCACGATTTCGCGACATGTCGCATTTTCGCGACTCGGGAAGCGCAGGAAGGCAGAGAAAGAAAAGTGTCACGATTTCGCGACACATTGCCAGGAAAGTTGTTCGGACGAGCAAGTGTCACGATTTCGTGACATGTTGCAGGAGAGAGAGTCCGAAAGGAAAAGTGTCACGATTTCGTGACATGTTGCAGAAGAGGAAGTCTGCAGTGTTAACTGTCACGATTTCGTGACAAGATTGAAGAGAGAGAAAGTGATTCAGGAACTATCATGATTTTGCGACATGCTACAAAAGACAAAGTGAGGACTGTTGCGATTTCGTGACATGATGCAAAGTTCCAATTGAGGACTGTCATGATTTTGTGACATGCTAAAAAGCTCGAAGTGAGAACTGTCATGATTTCATGACTTGCAACAAAGAGAAGAGCCTGAAAGGAGAAGCGTCACGATTTATGGGGGTGGAGAAAGCGTACGAAAGCCAGAAGTGTCACGATTTATGTATGTGGAGAAAGCGTTCGAAAGCTAAGCATCACGATTTTGTGATAGGCTACAAAGAAGTTGTACGGATGCAAGAAAGTGTCACGAATTTAAGTTGAGTTGGGGGAAAGTGTCACGATTTTGTGATAGAAGTGAGATGACGTCAGCAAAAATCATGTGTCATGATTTCATGACAAAAGTTGAGAGGAAGGCCATGAAGACTAAAGTGTCATGATTTCATGATAGAAGTGTGATGACGTCAGCAAGAGGCAAAGGTGTCACGATTTTATGATAGAAGCTGAGAGGAAGGGCATGAAGATAGAAGGGTCACGATTTCATGATAGAAGAGAAGATGACGTCAACAAAGATAGGAAGTGTCACGATTTCGTGACATAAGCGGTAAGGAGGTCGACAAAGGTAGTAGTGTCATGATTTCATGACAGCAAGCATAGAAGGTGTACGGCAGGCAAAGATGTCACGATATCACGACATGTTGTAGTTTCGTGCTACCAAAAGCTACAGGGAGGCAGTGAAGCCGACAGAGTTAAATCTGGGCCGACGCAGCGCAGGGTTTTGTAGCCAACATGATTAAAGGGTAAACAACCGACTAAGATCAAGGTTCTAATCTTGAGATTGTGAGTATAAAAGGAGGGTTGTTTGAGGAGATTTGATCATCGATCGAAGTGTGCGTTCATAGTGCGATCTGCACAAGTAAAGTGCGGGGGAGAAGTTCGATCGTCAAGAAGCTGAGTGTGCAAAGTCTGTGCTGTTGTGGTTGCGCAGAGTGTGAAGACTGTACTATGGTGGATGCGCAAAGGAGCAGAAGCTGTTGGTGTTGCGACATTCGGAGACAACATGCAGAAGTGAAGAGTTCGATAGCCGAAGTGTTGTGTACTGCTGTGACTGCGTAGAACTGTGCGAGAGTTGGTTTCGACCAAATACAGTTGTGACAGAATAGTAAAGACTTGGGGATAGCATTGAGCAAGCATTTGAAAGCTTGTGAACCATTCTTCTTTAACCAATTTTTGAGGACCAGATTGAGGACAGAGATTGAGGCAGAAGAGGACATTTGTGCTAGACCGAAGGACTACGTTTAGTGCAAATTCGAGGACCAGCTTTGCGGTGACAGAGTTGAGGACAGAGATCTCCAGCCAGAGCAGGGAAGACAGGTGTCTTCTATGGATAGAGTTCCACTTGCTAAGGGCAGAGGAGGTAGAGGTCTTCTAGAGGATCACCGGCCAAAGCGAGAATTAGGGGAAGGTGTCTCCTTTGAGCTGAGGCTCATAAACATTGTAATCGGGAAGGATTCCCAGAGGACTTTGATATAACTTTTAGAAGAAAAGTTTTATCCGTGGAGTAGCCCACCTTGGGTGAACCACGTAAATTGTTGTGTCACTTTGTGGATTATATTTTGTGCATTGTTTTGATTACTGCTGTTATTACTGCTATCTTTATTCTGCATGTTATTGAATTGAAAGCTGCTTTGAAAGAAAAAGTTAAAAGTGGTCTTATACTGTTCACCCCCCCTCTCAGTATAAGCTTGTGTTCTTCAATTGGTATCAGAGCAGGTCTCTCCAGAAAAAGCATAACAGCTTGGAGAAGGATCTTTCGGAAGAACATACAGTTTCAAAAAAGGATGAAGAGGTTAAGTTCGATCTCTAAAGTGAATTCTTCTGGGCTTTGAGAATTTTAGGGAAGAGAGTTCTGTTCTCAAGAATCATGACAGGAATAAGAGATAGCAAGATCAATCTTCAGCCTGAAGATCGATGGATTCCAGTTGGTCACAAAAAGAACAATCATCCTAGGCATCAAAACAGGTTACATAATACTTTCCATGGCTACTATTTTTCTTGCAAGAAATTTGGTCACAAAGCTATACATTGCATTAAATCCGTGAATAGCCATAGTAAGGAAAATGTTAACTCTTTTGCACCTCTTTTGGATAAAAATGTCATATGTTACAATTGCAAGAATGTTGGGCATATAGCAAGGATGTGCAGTTTGAATAGACCTAGCCTAAAGTCTGCTAAAAAGAGAAATGAGATCAAATCTAAGTCTATGATAGTTCAAACTGCTTTTCATGCTCAAGACAAAGCAGAGAAATGGTATCTTGATAGTGGTTGTTCAAAACATATGACTGGTGAAAAAGATAAGTTTTTGGTCTTAAAAAACACAAACAGAGGAACAGTTAGTTTTGGAGATAACAGGTCTGCTAAAATCTGTGGTAAAGGGACTCTTAGCTTGGATGGGAAATCTAAAACTGAAAATGTGCTTTATGTAGAAGGTTTAAGACATAATCTTCTAAGTGTGAGTCAACTTTGTGATCAAGGACACATAGTATCTTTCTTTTCAGATAGATGTGAGATTCGTAAAGAAAAAAATGGAAAACTCATTGCTAGTGCTACAAGGACTCCAAACAATCTTTACATGCTAAGTGAGATAAAAAAGGAAAAGTGTTTTCTAACTCAAGAAGATGAGAGTTGGTTATGGCATAAAATATTGGGGCATTTGAGCTTTGATAATCTTGTCAACATTAGTAACAAGGAAGCAGTTAGAGACTTGCCAAAAATAAAAAGGCCCCATAACACCGTTTGCGGTCCTTGTCAACATGGAAAACAGGACCAGAACCAGTTTTAAATCAAAAGGGTACACTTCTTCAAAACCATTAGATCTCATTCATACTGATTTATGTGGCCCCACCAGAACTCAGAGCATTCAGGGAGAAAGCTACTTCATGTTGTTTATAGATGATTACTCTAGAATGACTTGGGTGACCTTTCTCAAAGAAAAATCTGAAGCTTTTGAAAAATTCAAAGCTTTCAAAGAAATGATTGAGAATGAGACTGAAAAGAGAATCAAATGCTTGAGATCGGACAGAGGAGGAGAGTTCACATCTAATGAATTTGTGGAATACTGTGAGCAACAGGGAATTAAAAGAGAATATTCAGCAGCTAGAACTCCTCAACAAAATGGAGTAGTTGAAAGAAAAAATAGAACTATTGAAAATATGGCTAGAGCTATGTTAAATGAGTCAAAACTTTCAGATGGTTTCTGGAAAGAGGCAGTCAGTACAGCAGTCTACATTATCACCAGGGCCCAACTTAGAGTAAATCATCATAAAACTCCTTATGAGTTGTGGAAAGGAAGACCAGCTACAGTAAAACATTTCAAAGTGTTTGGGAGTAAGTGCTTCATCAGAAGGGAAGATCAGAACTTGGGAAAGTTTGATCCTAGGTGTGATGAGGGAATTTTTCTTGGTTATTCCAGCAGAAGCAAGGCTTATAGATGCTTCAACAAAAGAACGCATACAGTCATAGAGAGCATAAATGTAACAGTTGATGAAAAGACAGGGATAAGAGAACCTGTCAAGGGAATCAGTGATGAAATCTGTCAAGAAGAATTCAGAGAGGTCTCAGATGAAGAAGAAGAAAAATAGCAGCTGCTTCCCAAAACTCCGTCACGATATGTTCAGAAACATCATCCCAAATATTTGATCATTGGTGATCCAAACAATAGACAAACTAGAAGAAGAGTCATTCTGGCACACGATTCTACAAATATTTCTTTATTATCTCAGATTGAGCCAAGAGATTTCAGTGAAGCATGTGCAGATAAATTTTGGGTAAAAGCAATGGATGAAGAGCTAAATCAAATAGAGAAAAGTGAAACTTGGGATTTAGTTCCAAGACCTAAAAACAAGAATGTCATTGGCACAAAATGGATTTTCAGAAATAAACTCAATGAGGATGGAAAGATTGTCAGAAACAAAGCCAGGTTGGTTTGCAAAGGTTATGCTCAAGTAGAAGGTGTTGACTTCGAAGAGACGTTCGCTCCTGTTGCTCGTCTCGAAGCCATCAGAATGTTTTTGGCCCTTTCAAGCTTCAAAGCATTCAAGGTGTATCAAATGGATGTGAAATCAGCGTTTTTAAATGGAGTTTTGGATGAAGAAGTCTACGTAGAACAGCCAAAAGGCGTGTCTCTCTCAGATCAATCGGACTATGTGTGCAAACTAAAAAAGGCCTTGTATGGGTTAAAGCAAGCACCTAGGGCTTGGTATTCAAGACTTGACAGGTACCTTCATGAGCAAGGTTTCAGGAAAGGTGTGGCGAGATAGCAATTTGTATATAAAAGATAAAGGTAATGATATGCTTGATTGTAGTTGTCTATGTTGATGATATCATTTTTGGGGGAAATAATACCCAGATGTGCAAAGATTTTGCTAACACCATGCAAAAGGAATTTGAGATGTCTATGATTGGAGAGTTGTCATTCTTTTTGGGTCTTCAGATTGCTCAATCAAAAGACGGTATATTTCTCTCTCAAGGAAAGTATATCAAAGAAATGTTAAAAAAATTTGGGATGATGGACAGCAAACCTGTATGTACTCCAATGACTACGGGGTGCAAGATGAGTAAAGATGATGAATCTCCAGTGGCGAGATCAAAAATTGTACGAGATCGATGATTGGCAGTTTATTATATGTTACAGCTACCAGACCAGATATCATGCAGGTTGTTGGGTTAGTAGCCAGATTTTAGGCTGCTCCGAAAGATTCTCATGTTATAGCAGTTAAAAGGATATTCAGATATCTGAAGGGAACTATGGACTTTGGGCTTTGGTATCCCAAAGGTGATGATTTTACTCTCACAACCTATACAGATGCAGATTGGGCAGGCAGTAATGATGACAGGAAAAGCACCAGTGGTGGAGCATTCTTTCTAGGAAAGAGTTTGGTTTCTTGGCTAAGTAAGAAACAACCTTCAGTTTCTTTATCTATAGCAGAAGCTGAATATATAGCAGCAGTGGCTGGGTGTACACAAGTTCTATGGATGAAAACCACCTTGGAGGATTTCAAAGTCAAGCATGAACAACCCATCTCCATATTTTGTGATAATACTAGTGCCATAAGTATTTCCAAAAATCCGGTAATGCACTCAAGGACAAAGCATATTTCCATCAAGTATCACTTTCTAAGGGAGAAAGTGCAAGATAAACAGGTCAAGGTAGAATATGTGTCTACTAAAGAGCAGATTGCAGATATCTTCACAAAACCTCTTCCGAAAGATACATTTGAGTATCTAAGGGAGAAATTGGGAGTTGTACTCCCACCCCAGAATTAATCACCTCATCAGGAGGTGGGGGAGGGACTAAGCTAAGAGGCTCATTCTTAGTCCCAAGCCCCAAAGGTGACCCTTTGCCATTGATGACAAAGGGGGAGAGATATGAGTAAGGGGGAGAGCTTCAAGTGAAGAGGAAAGCTTCAAGTCAGGGGGAGCAAAACTTCAAAGAAATATTCTCAGTTGTCAGCTCAGATTAATTTCAGTTTTGGCTCTTGAAGATGTGTTTTTAGTAAAGGTTTGCCATCAATGACAAAGGGGGAGATTGTTGGCAATTTTGGGTACCTTGAGTACATTGCCTTTGCTCAAGTATAGTTGTTGTCATTGATGTCAAGGAGTTCTTGAAGCAATTTGTTTTTATGTCTAAGAATGTGTTTTGATGAAGGTTTCAGTTGGTCAGTAAGTCTCCAAGAAAATCAGAGTAGCCCGATTTGCAAAAGATCAAGAAAAAGATAAGTTAGAAAAAGTTTGCGAGCGGTTGGAAAAACTATCACGATTTCGCGACATGTTTGAGGAGAGAGAAAGTTTTGGCAAAACTATCATGATTTCGTGACATGCTGGAAGGCAGAGACGAAGCAAGAAAAACTATCACGATTTCGCGACATGTCGCATTTTTGCGACTCGAGAAGCGCAGGAAGGCAGAGAAAGAAAAGTGTCACGATTTCGTGACACATTGCCAGGAAAGTTGTTCGGACGAGCAAGTGTCACGATTTCGTGACATGTTGCAGGAGAGAGAGTCCAAAAGGAAAAGTGTCACGATTTCATGACATGTTGCAGAAGAGAAAGTCTGCAGTGTTAACTATCATGATTTCGTGACAAGATTGAAGAGAGAGAAAGTGATTCAGGAACTGTCACGATTTCGTGACATGCTACAAAAGACAAAGTGAGGACTATTGCGATTTCGTGACATGATGCAAAGTTCCAGTTGAGGACTATCATGATTTTGTGACATGCTAAAAAGCTCGAAGTGAGAACTGTCATGATTTCGTGACTTGCAGCAAAGAGAAGAGCCTGAAAGGAGAAGCGTCACGATTTCGATGGCATGGAGAAAGCATACGAGTGTCAGATTTGGGTGGAGAAAGCGTTCGAAAGCTAGAAGCGTCATGATTTCATGATAGGCTACAAAGAAGTTGTACGGATGCAGAAAGTGTCACGATTTCATGACAAGTTGAGTTGGCTTGAGTTGTAGAAAGTGTCACGATTTTGCAATAGAAGTGAGATGACGTCAAAAAAATTCATAAGTGTCATGATTTCATGACAGAAGTTGAGAGGAAGGCCATGAAGACTAAAGTGTCATGATTTCATGATAGAAGTGTGATGACGTCAACAAGAGGCAAAGGTGTCATGATTTCGTGACAGAAGGCGAGAGGAAGGGCATGAAGACAGAAGGGTCACGATTTCATGATAGAAGAGAAGATGACGTCAGCAAAGATAGGAAGTGTCACGATTTCGTGACATAAGCGGTAAGGAGGTCGACAAAGGCAGTAGTGTCACGATTTCATGACAGCAAGCATAGAAGGTGTACGACAGGCAAAGATGTCACGATATCGTGACATGTTGTAGTTTCATGCTAGAAGCTACAGGGAGGCAGTGAAGCCGACAGAGTTAAATCTAGGCCGACGTAGCATAGGGTTTTGTAGCCGACGTGATTAAAGTGTAAACAACCGACTAAGATCAAGGTTCTAATCTTGAGATTGTGAGTATAAAAGGAGGGTTGTTTGAGGAGATTTGATCATCGATCGAAGTGTGCGTTCGTAGTGCGATCTATGCAAGTAAAGTGTGGGGGAGAAGTTCGATCGTCAAGAAGCTGAGTGTGCAAAGTCTGTGTTGCTGTGGTTGTGCAGAGTGTGCAAGACTGTACTACGGTGGATGCGCAAAGGAGCAAAAGCTGTTGGTGTTGCGACATTCGAAGACAGCACGTAGAAGTGAAGAGTTCGATAGCCGAAGTGCTGTGTACTGCTGTGACTATGCAGAACTGTGCGAGAGTTGGTTTCGACCAAATACAGTTGTGACAGAACAGTAAAGACTTGGGGATAGCATTGAGCAAGCATTTGAAAGCTTGTGAACCATTCTTCTTTAACCAGTTTTTGAGGACCAGATTGAGGACAAAGATTGAGGCAGAAGAGGACATTTGTGCTAGACCGAAGGACTGCGTTTAGTGCAAATTCGAGGACCAGCTTTGCGGTGACAGAGTTGAGGACAGAGATCTCCAGCCAGAGCAGGGAAGACAGGTGTCTTCTGTGGATAGAGTTCCACTTGCTAAGGGCAGAGGAGGTAGAGGTCTTCTAGAGGATCACCAGCCAAAGCAAAATTAGGGGAAGGTGTCTCCTTTGAGCTGAGGCTCATAAACATTGTAATCGGGAAGGATTCCCAGGAGGACTTTGATATTACTTTTAGAAGAAAAGTTTTATCCGTGGAGTAGCCCACCTTGGGTGAACCACGTAAATTGTTGTGTCACTTTGTGGATTGTATTTTGTGCATTGTTTTGATTCTTGCTGTTATTGCTGCTATCTTTATTCTGCATGTTATTGATTTGAAAGTCTGCTTTGAAAGAAAAAGTTAAAAGTGGTCTTATACTGTTCACCCCCCCTCTCAGTATAAGCTTGTGTTCTTCATTAGAGACTCAATATGTTCTAAGCTCAATCTCAACTCAACTCAAATCAATCTCAACTCAAATCAGAATTATGGAATAGTTTGTTTCATGGAACTTGACCAATCACCTCACACAATCACTTGACTAGGCTCAATCAACTCAACTCAACCAATCACCACAAGGGACTACTCTTTCTCACAAAAACCCTAGTCCAAGCATGTATCAACCAACTCAAATGTTTCCAACAATGCTCAACCACAAATCTCACATAACAATGATACTCATGTTCTTTTCAAGTTCTTTCACAACCAATGGGCTTCAACAACTATGCTTATAAAACAAGGTTTAAACACAACTCTCAAACCAGAAAACCTTGAAGCATTCAACCAACCACTTTCGAAAAGGAAACCACAATCAATCCTTTTCACTCCAATGATATTTCAGAAATCAACCACCATAAACAATCAATAGGAGAATGTGCCCATACCTTTTTGATGCCAAGAAGTTGTCCACAAAATCTGCCACACTAAACACAACTTTCCTTTCCAATCTCAATAAGGGTTAGTGGACTTCAAATAATAATCACAAGATAAGCATAACTCAATTTACACCTTTTTACTCCAACTTAATAAACACATCCACCAAAGTCCTTTTTAATAAAAACCCTTATCAAAAATAATAATCAATAAGGCTCTCAAAAATATTTTATAACAACTCCTTATTTCTCCTAAATCTTAATTTTCAATTTCATGAATATCAAAATAAATCAACAACTCATCCACCTCTGAAATAATAATCACAGCCCTTATAAAAATAAAGTTTAATTAAAAACTTTAATTATTCCTTAACCACCTTATAACTCCTATCCTAGGGCATCAACGAAATTAATTAGAGCAAAACGTAATTACCTCCTCAAGGGGATTCGAACCCCCAACTTGCACACACCGCGAGCGCCTTAGCCATGGCTAAGGTTGCCACATGAGCTAGCCGCTCATTCGAAAGGAAAAGGCACGACGTGCCTTAAGTCCTTCCTCCCTTCCATGCAAACCAAAAGCGCTTCGAGCGCTTTCCTTCCAATGCCTTCGAATGCAGTCAAGGAGATTCGAACCTTGACGTAAAGCGCTACCACACACCTTAACAAAAAGCCAATTGCCAATGCACCACTCTACCCACAATGTCTTGGGCTTTCGACCAACCTTGGATTTATTCGTTGTCTCCCTTTTCAAAATGATTTTTGCACGAGCTCTCTTCGGATGCTTAGCCAACGATTAACACGAGCAAGGATTAATTTCAAATGAACCTTAGGATCCCCCTTTATATAGTCTTCTCCTCATTTTCGATGATGTCGATGCATTATTGATTTTCCCTCTTTCTTTAGACGTCGGCGCTAACTTTAATTTTAATTTTAAAATTAAAATTTAAATTTTAAATAATTAAAATTTAAACTAAATATTTAAAATTAAATATCTCCATCATCGGGGCACCTTTTTTGATGAAACGAAAGGCCAACCTGGGTTTTAAGAAAAACCCATTTCAAATCTGCCATCCATGGTTTTAAATAAAACCTTTTATTTTGCCTGCCTTGGTTTTCACAAAAACCCTGATTTTATCCATGCTTTCCAAAATATCATTTGCCCATCAAAACTCAATGTGATCCATATGACATCAATGATTCATGTGACATCAATGACAACATAAAATAACTCAAATTGCCAACAATCTCCCCCTTTGTCATTGATGGCAACACCTCTAAAGCAAAAACCACAATCACTACAAAAACCATCTCTGAGAATCAAAGTTGCTCCCCTGACTCAATAATCTCTATGGAGGCTGCTCCCCTAACTCAATGCTCTCTTTGGAGGCTGCTCCCCCTAACTCAATGCTCTCCCCCTTACTCAAATCTCTCCCCCTTTGACATCAATGGCAAAAGGGACACCTATGGGGCTAAAAGATATGACTCTTAAACTTAGCCCCCTCACCACCTTCTCTCTTGAGGTGATTAATTTTGGGGTGGGAGTACTTTTACTCCCATATCACATTGTTTCTTTCCTCTATCAACTTCCTTCCATGTTTTTCTGATATCCTTCTCTTGATGAATTACTTGATCTTCTTGTCTAGAACCTGTTTGACCTTCTTGCCTTGAACCCGTTTGACCTTCTTGCCTTGAACCTATTTGGAATTGAGTCCTACACCATTTTGCAATATGCCCAAAGTTATTGCAATTAAAACACTTGATATTGTAGCCTTTGGATGGTGCCCATGTCCTGAATTCATTCTTAAAATAATTTCCATATCCATTCCTTTCCTGAACCCTCGTATTGTGAAGCTCTGTTTTCATGACCATTATGACCATGACTTCTGAATTGTGAAGCTCTAAAACCAAAACCATGTTGCTCATTTCCTTTGCACTGAAAATCTCTATGACCAATCCTGTTACATGAGAAGCAATGTCCCTAAAAACCATACCTTCTTCCTTTGAAGTTTCTTCTATCAAAATCAAACTTCTTTGATCCATAGATCCTGCAATGTATAGCCCTGTGTCCAAATCCATTACAAGAAAAACAATGTCCTTGAAAAGCCCTTTGTTCATGCCTTGGTTCCTCATACCTTTCTTGACCATTATCCTTATGATCATTTTCAACTTGTGCATTGCATCCTTGAACCTTCTTTGTAGCATCTAAATCCTCTTCCTTAGTTTCTTCCTTGCTTTCCTCTTCAAGAATTTATTTTCCTTTTGAACTTGATTCACCTATCTCAAAACAAGAACCAAACTGAATATTTGGAGCCATATGAACTTTGGAACTTTCCTCACAAATCTTAGGTGCTTCCTTGCTTTCATATTTTAGAACTTCCTTTCCTTTTGAGTGTGATTTTTCTTGGAAGTAAGATACAACCTTAAAATAAGTTTCCACTCCTTTTTGAACCTTTTCATCTAATGTATCATGTCTTGTCATGGTTACCCTTAGTTCTTCATTCATCCTTTCTTCTATCCTTTTTGCATTTTTAATCTCTTCTCTGAGATTATGTGATTGATTTGAAGTAGTTCTTCTCTGATTTTGACATCTTTAATCTTGTTTTCAAGATTCCTGTATTCTTCTTTTAGCCTTTTGATTTCTTATTTTTATTTACTTAGCTCATCCTCTTCCTTTTCTATAACCAAAAGTGAGACTTCTTCATCTTCACTATCACTGAGACCATTATAATCTTCTATAGCAAACAAACTCTCAAGATTTCTTTGACCATGCTTGTTTCCTTGATGTGTCATCTCATCTTCACTATCACTGAAACCATTGCAATATCCTGATCTGTGATCTCTTTGACCACACACAAAGCACTGCTCTCTTTCACCTTCTATTCCTAGGAATATATGTTCTTCTTTTTCATCATCTGATTTGTCTCTATCACTATGATCTGAGCTATCACTTGCTTCTACAATGTAGTAAGATTTCTTTGCCTTACAAAAAATTTTCTTCTTCTCATACCTGTTTTGCTTGTATCTGTCATCTTTGTCATGCTTATGCTTTCCATATTCTTTTCTTCTTTGACCCTATTTTTCATCATCACTATTTTCTTCATGTGGACACTTGTATGCATAGTGACCAAGATCACCACACTTGTAGCATCTGACTTTCCTTATATCCCTAAAATTCTTTGAGTCCTTATTCCTTTTGATGAAGTTAGCTTCCTCATCATTATCTGAACCTCTACTTATTTCTGAAACTTTCCCTTTCTCTTTCTCTGAAGCCTTGAATGCAATCTCTTTTATTGGAACCTGATGCTTACTTACCCTCATCTCATAAGCTGTGAGAGTACCTTGCAATTCTTCCATTGTTAGCTTGTTGATATCCATTGTCTCTTCTATTTCTGAAACCTTAGAATCATATTTCATGGGAAGTGATCTCAAAACCTTTTGAGTAACTTCTGATTCTTTCATCTCAAAACCTAGGCCTCTCATGGTGTTAGTAATCTCATCAACACGAAGTAAAAACTTTGCAATATCTTCAGAATCTTCCATTTTCAATTCCTCAAATATTTTTCTATGAGTTTGTAGTTTTGCCAACTTTACCTTGGAATCTCCTTCATAAGTATTCCACAACTTGGTCCACATCTCATTAGCTGAATTACATACCATGACCTTTGCAAAATCTATCTCATGAAGCCCACTCAAAATACAATTCATTGCTCTTGCATTGATCTCAACCAATTTCTTGATAGTCTTATCTACCTCGGGATCACCTTCAACCCTATACTCTTTTTCAACCATTTTCCATACCTCATATCCTTGTGATATCAAGTAGTTCTTCATCCTCATGCTCTAGAAAGCATAATTGTTACCATCAAACAATGGAGCCTTATTTGTAGATGATCCATTCTATGAAGCCATCTATGTTCTTGTAGAATCTACCCTCAAGTTGTTAGCTTTTTTGAAGGAACCCACTTTGATACCAATTGAAGAACACAAGCTTATACTGAGAGGGGGGTGAATAGTATAAGACCACTTTTTACTTTCTTTCCAAATCAATATCAATTAATGTCCTTAATTGCAATAACCAAATATAGCAGTGTGCATTAATAACTCAGATAGTAGTAGTAAGCAAGAGCACAAGTCACCACACATAATTGAGACACAATATTTAACGTGGTTCCCCCAATGTGGGGTACTCCACCAGATAATCTCCTTATAATATTTCACATAGAAATAAGGATCCTTATCCAATACAATGATTTCTTTGATCTGCTCAAAGCTAGGCAATAACAAGTTCACATAGAACTTGTCCAAATCTGAATAACAAGCTCACATAGAACTTGTCCAAAATTGAATAACAAGTTCACATAGAACTTGTCCAAATCTGAATAACAAGCTCACACAGAACTTGTCCAAAACTGAATAACAAGCTCACATAGAACTTGTCCAAAACTGAATAACAAGCTCACCAAGAACTTGTCCAAATCTGCTCAACAAGCTCACCAAGAACTTGTCCAAATATGCTCTAGCAAGCTCACCAAGAACTTGCCCAAATATGCTCTAACAAGCTCACCAAGAACTTGCCCAAATATGCTCTAGCAAGCTCACCAAGAACTTGCTCAAATCTGCTCTAGCAAGCTCACCAAGAACTTGCTCAAATCTGTCCAAAACTATCCACAAATTGTCCATAAAGCTATCCCAAAACTGTCCACAAAGCTATCCCAAAACTATCCACAAAGTTGTCCCAAAACTATCCACAAAGCTATCCACAAAGCCTTCTCAAAGGCTCAATCAATCATGCTCAAGTAGCACTCAAATCTCATCCACAAATCTATCAAGGCAAAGCTCAAATATGAACTCAATAATGAATGGCAATGTACTCTTCAATGGATGACAACAATGATCCACAATGATCTCAACTCAACTCAACTCATAGAAGCATAAAGAGAATTGTTAGAGACTCAATATGTTCTAAGCTCAATCTCAACTCAACTCAACTCAAATCAATCTCAACTCAAATCAAAATTATGGAATAGTTTGTTTCATGGAACTTGACCAATCACCTCACACAATCACTTGACTAGGCTCAATCAACTCAACTCAACCAATCACCACAAGGGACTACTCTTTCTCACAAAAACCCTAGTCCAAGCATGTATCAACCAACTCAAATGTTTCCAACAATGCTCAACCACAAATCTCACATAACAATGATACTCATGTTCTTTTCAAGTTCTTTCACAACCAATGGGCTTCAATAACTATGCTTATAAAACAAGGTTTAAACACAACTCTCAAACCAGAAAACCTTGAAGCATTCAACCAACCACTTTCGAAAAGGAAACCACAATCAATCCTTTTCACTCCAATGATATTTCAGAAATCAACCACCATAAACAATCAATAGGAGAATGTGCCCATACCTTTTTGATGCCAAGAAGTTGTCCACAAAATCTGCCACACTAAACACAACTTTCCTTTCCAATCTCAATAAGGGTTAGTGGACTTCAAATAATAATCACAAGATAAGCATAACTCAATTTACACCTTTTTACTCCAACTTAATAAACACATCCACCAAAGTCCTTTTTAATAAAAACCCTTATCAAAAATAATAATCAATAAGGCTCTCAAAAATATTTTATAACAACTCCTTATTTCTCCTAAATCTTAATTTTCAATTTCATGAATATCAAAATAAATCAACAACTCATCCACCTCTGAAATAATAATCACAACCCTTATAAAAATAAAGTTTAATTAAAAACTTTAATTATTCCTTAACCACCTTATAACTCCTATCCTAGGGCATCAACGAAATTAATTAGAGCAAAACGTAATTACCTCCTCAAGGGGATTCGAACCCCCAACTTGCACACACCGCGAGCGCCTTAGCCATGGCTAAGGTTGCCACATGAGCTAGCCGCTCATTCGAAAGGAAAAGGCACGACGTGCCTTAAGTCCTTCCTCCCTTCCACGCAAACCAAAAGTGCTTCGAGCGCTTTCCTTCCAATGCCTTCGAATGCAGTCAAGGAGATTCGAACCTTGATGTAAAGCGCTGCCACACACCTTAACAAAAATCCAATTGCCAATGCGCCACTCTACCCACAATGTCTTGGGCTTTCGACCAACCTTGGATTTATTCGTTGTCTCCCTTTTCAAAATGATTTTCGCATGAGCTCTCTTCGGATGCTTAGCCAATGATTAACACGAGCAAGGATTAATTTCAAATGAACCTTAGGATCCCCCTTTATATAGTCTTCTCCTCATTTTCGATGATGTCGATGCATTATTGATTTTCCCTCTTTCTTTAGACGTCGGCGCTAACTTTAATTTTAATTTTAAAATTAAAATTAAAATTTTAAATAATTAAAATTTAAACTAAATATTTAAAATTAAATATCTCCATCATCAGGGCACCTTTTTTGATGAAACGAAAGGCCAACCTGGGTTTTAAGAAAAACCCATTTCAAATCTGCCATCCATGGTTTTAAATAAAACCTTTTATTTTGCCTGCCTTGGTTTTCACAAAAACCTTGAATTTATCCATGCTTTCCAAAATATCATTTGCCCATCAAAACTCAATGTGATCCATATGACATCAATGATTCATGTGACATCAATGACAACATAAAATAACTCAAATTGCCAACAATCTCCCCCTTTGTCATTGATGGCAACACCTCTAAAGCAAAAACCACAATCACTACAAAAACCATCTCTGAGAATCAAAGTTGCTCTCCCTGACTCAATAATCTCTATGGAGGCTGCTCCCCTAACTCAATGCTCTCTTTGGAGGCTGCTCCCCCTAACTCAATGCTCTCCCCCTTACTCAAATCTCTCCCCCTTTGACATCAATGGCAAAAGGGACACCTATGGGGCTAAAAGATATGACTCTTAAACTTAGCCCCCTCACCACCTTCTCTCTTGAGGTGATTAATTTTGGGGTGGGAGTACTTTTACTCCCATATCACATTGTTTCTTTCCTCTATCAACTTCCTTCCATGTTTTTCTGATATCCTTCTCTTGATGAATTACTTGATCTTCTTGTCTAGAACCTGTTTGACCTTCTTGCCTTGAACCTGTTTGACCTTCTTGCCTTGAACCTGTTTGGAATTGAGTCCTACACCATTTTGCAATATGCCCAAAGTTATTGCAATTAAAACACTTGATATTGTAGCCTTTGGATGGTGCCCATGTCCTGAATTCATTCTTAAAATAATTTCCATATCCATTCCTTTCCTGAACCCTGTATTGTGAAGCTCTGTTTTCATGACCATTATGACCATGACTTCTAAATTGTGAAGCTCTAAAACCAAAACCATGTTGCTCATTTCCTTTGCACTGAAAATCTCTATGACCAATCCTGTTACATGAGAAGCAATGCCCCTGAAAACCATACCTTCTTCCTTTGAAGTTTCTTCTATCAAAATCAAACTTCTTTGATCCATAGATCCCTGCAATGTATAGCCCTGTGTCCAAATCCATTACAAGAAAAACAATGTCCTTGAAAAGCCCTTTGTTCATGCCTTGGTTCCTCATACCTTTCTTGACCATTATCCTTATGATCATTTTCAACTTGTGCATTGCATCCTTGAACCTTCTTTGTAGCATCTAAATCCTCTTCCTTAGTTTCTTCCTTGCTTTCCTCTTCAAGAATTTCTTTTCCTTTTGAACTTGATTCACCTATCTCAAAACAAGATTCAAACTGAATATTTGGAGCCATATGAACTTTGGAACTTTCCTCACAAATCTTAGGTGCTTCCTTGCTTTCATATTTTAGAACTTCCTTTCCTTTTGAGTGTGATTTTTCTTGGAAGTAAGATATAACCTTAAAATAAGTTTCCACTCCTTTTTTAACCTTTTCATCTAATGTATCATGTCTTTTCATGGTTACCCTTAGTTATTAATTCATCCTTTCTTCTATCCTTTTTGCATTTTTAAGCTCTTATCTGAGATTACTGATTGTTTGAAGTAGTTCTTCTCTGATTTTGACATCTGTTTGAATCTTGTTTTCAAGATTCATATATTCTTCTTTTAGCCTTTTGATTTCTTATTTTTGTTTACTTAGCTCATCCTCTTCCTTTTCTATAACCAAAAGTGAGACTTCTTTATCTTCACTATCATTGAGATCATTATAATCTTCTATAGCAAACAAACTCTCAAGATTTCTTTGACCATACTTGTTTCCTTGATGTGTCATCTCATCTTCACTATCACTGAAACCATTGCAATATCTTGATCTGTGATCTCTTTGACCACACACAAAGCACTTCTCTCTTTCACCTTCTATTCCTAGGAATAGATGTTCTTCTTTTTCATCATCTGATTTGTCTCTATCACTATGATCTGAGCTATCACTTGCTTCTACAATGTAGTAAGATTTCTTTGCCTTACAAAAAATTTTCTTCTTCTCATACCTGTTTTGCTTGTATCTGTCATCTTTGTCATGCTTATGCTTTCCATCTTCTTTTCTTCTTTGACCCTATTTTTCATCATCACCATTTTCTTCATGTGGACACCTGTATGCATAGTGACCAAGATCACCACACTTGTAGCATCTGACTTTCCTTATATCCCTAAAATTCTTTGAGTCCTTATTCCTTTTGATGAAGTTAGCTTCCTCATCATTATCTGAACCTCTACTTATCTCTGAAACTTTCCCTTTCTCTTTCTCTGAAGCCTTGAATGCAATCTCTTTTATTGGAACCTGATGCTTACTTACCCTCATCTCATAAGTTGTGAGAGTACCTTGCAATTCTTCCATTGTTAGCTTGTTGATATCCATTGTCTCTTCTATTTCTGAAACCTTAGAATCATATTTCATGGGAAGTGATCTCAAAACCTTTTGAGTAACTTCTGATTCTTTCATCTCAAAACCTAGGCCTCTCATGGTGTTAGTAATCTCATCAACACGAAGTAAAAACTTTGCAATATCTTCAAAATCTTCCATTTTCAATTCCTCAAATATTTTTCTATGAGTTTGTAGTTTTGCCAACTTTACCTTGGAATCTCCTTCATAAGTATTCCGCAACTTGGTCCACATCTCATTAGCTGAATTACATACCATGACCTTTGCAAAATCTGTCTCACGAAGCCCACTCAAAATACAATTCATTGCTCTTGCATTGATCTCAACCAATTTCTTGATAGTCTTATCTACCTCGGGATCACCTTCAACCCTATACTCTTTTTCAACCATTTTCCATACCTCATATCCTTGTGATATCAAGTAGTTCTTCATCCTCATGCTCCAGAAAGCATAATTGTTACCATCAAACAATGGAGCCTTATTTGTAGATGATCCATTCTATGAAGCCATCTGTGTTCTTGTAGAATCTACCCTCAAGTTGTTAGCTTTTCTAAAGGAACCCGCTCTGATACCAATTGAAGAACACAAGCTTATACTGAGAGGGGGTGAACAATATAAGACCACTTTTTACTTTCTTTCCAAATCAATATCAATTAATGTCCTTAATTGCAATAACCAAATATAGTAGTGTGCATTAATAACTCAGATAGTAGTAGTAAGCAAGAGCACAAGTCACCACACATAATTGAGACACAAGATTTAACGTGGTTCCCCCAATGTGGGGTACTCCACTAGATAATCTCCTTATAATATTTCACATAGAAATAAGGATCCTTATCCAATACAATGATTTCTTTGATCTGCTCAAAGCTAGGCAATAACAAGTTCACACATAACTTGTCCAAATCTGAATAACAAGCTCACACAGAACTTGTCCAAAATGAATAACAAGTTCACACAGAACTTGTCAAATCTGAATAACAAGCTCACACAAAACTTGTCCAAATATAAATAACAAGCTCACACAAGAACTTGTCCAAATCTGCTCTAGCAAGCTCACCAAGAACTTGCCCAAATCTGCTCTAACAAGCTCACCAAGAACTTGTCCAAATATGCTCTAGCAAGCTCACCAAGAACTTGCCCAAATATGCTCTAGCAAGCTCACCAAGAACTTGCTCAAATATGCTCTAGCAAGCTCACCAAGAACTTGCTTAAATTTATCCACAAAGTTGTCCCAAAACTATCCACAAAGCTGTCCCAAAACTGTCCACAAAGTTGTCCCAAAACTATCCACAAAGTTGTCCAAAAAGCCTTCTCAAAGGCTCAATCAATCATGCTCAAGTAGCACTCAAATCTCATCCACAAATCTATCAAGGCAAAGCTCAAATATGAACTCAACAATGAATGGCAATGTACTCTTCAATGGATGACAACAATGATCCACAATGATCTCAACTCAACTCAACTAAACAACTCATAGAAGCATAAAGAGAATTGTTAGAGACTCAATATGTTCTAAGCTCAATCTCAACTCAACTCAACTCAAATCAATCTCAACTCAACTCAAGTCAATTCATAGAAACATAAAGAGAATTGTTAGAGACTCAATATGTTCTAATCTCAATCTCAACTCAAATCAGAATTATGGAATAGTTTGTTTCATGGAACTTGACCAATCACCTCACACAATCACTTGACTAGGCTCAATCAACTCAACTCAACCAATCACCACAAGGGACTACTCTTTCTCACAAAAACCCTAGTCCAAGCATGTATCAACCAACTCAAATGTTTCCAACAATGCTCAACCACAAATCTCACATAACAATGATACTCATGTTCTTTTCAAGTTCTTTCACAACCAATGGGCTTCAATAACTATGCTTATAAAACAAGGTTTAAACACAACTCTCAAACCAGAAAACCTTGAAGCATTCAACCAACCACTTTCGAAAAGGAAACCACAATCAATCCTTTTCACTCCAATGATATTTCAGAAATCAACCACCATAAACAATCAATAGGAGAATGTGCCCATACCTTTTTGATGCCAAGAAGTTATCCACAAAATCTGCCACACTAAACACAACTTTCCTTTCCAATCTCAATAAGGGTTAGTGGACTTCAAATAATAATCACAAGATAAGCATAACTCAATTTACACCTTTTTACTCCAACTTAATAAACACATCCACCAAAGTCCTTTTTAATAAAAACCCTTATCAAAAATAATAATCAATAAGGCTCTCAAAAATATTTTATAACAACTCCTTATTTCTCCTAAATCTTAATTTTCAATTTCATGAATATCAAATTAAATCAACAACTCATCCACCTCTGAAATAATAATCACAACCCTTATAAAAATAAAGTTTAATTAAAAACTTTAATTATTCCTTAACCACCTTATAACTCCTATCCTAGGGCATCAACGAAATTAATTAGAGCAAAACGTAATTACCTCCTCAAGGGGATTCGAACCCCCAACTTGCACACACCATGAGCGCCTTAGCCATGGCTAAGGTTGCCACACGAGCTAGCCGCTCGTTCGAAAGGAAAAGGCACGACGTGCCTTAAGTCCTTCCTCCCTTCCACGCAAACCAAAAGCGCTTCGAGCGCTTTCCTTCCAATGCCTTCGAATGCAGTCAAGGAGATTCGAACCTTGACGTAAAGCGCTGCCACACACCTTAACAAAAAGCCAATTGCCAATGCGCCACTCTGCCCACAATGTCTTGGGCTTTCGACCAACCTTGGATTTATTCGTTGTCTCCCTTTTCAAAATGATTTTTGCACGAGCTCTCTTCGGATGCTTAGCCAACGATTAACACGAGCAAGGATTAATTTCAAATGAACCTTAGGATCCCCCTTTATATAGTCTTCTCCTCATTTTCGATGACGTCGATGCATTATTGATTTTCCCTCTTTCTTTAGACGTCGACGCTAACTTTAATTTAAATTTAAATTTTAAATAATTAAAATTTAAACTAAATATTTAAAATTAAATATCTCCATCACCGGGGCACCTTTTTTGATGAAACGAAAGGCCAACCTGGGTTTTAAGAAAAACCCATTTCAAATCTGCCATCCATGGTTTTAAATAAAACCTTTTATTTTGCCTGCCTTGGTTTTCACAAAAACCCCGAATTTATCCATGCTTTCCAAAATATCATTTGCCCATCAAAACTCAATGTGATCCATATGACATCAATGATTCATGTGACATCAATGACAACATAAAATAACTCAAATTGCCAACAATAGACCCTCAAGAATACTATAAAATTCCAACTAGGGAATTTTAGAAAATTTAGGGAAGGATTTATTATATTTCAAAATAGATAATTTAAAGTAATTTAATTAGAAGATAAATAAAGCCTTGGGGAAAGTTGAAATAGAAAATAATATTTTACCAAAATTTACTACAAAATAATAAATTGGGTGTATATAACCTAATTATGTTATAATTAGGTACTCACCAAGTTTATCCAATTTAATTGGACAAAAAAGGATTCTAGAATTTTAAAACAAAATATGAATTATCCTATTGTTTGAAAATCTATCCTTATTTTCTACATGGCCTATTTTCATTAATGGAAAATAGGTGGATATTATTTCCTTTGTCACCATTATCCCTAATTCTACATCTAATATATTCTCTAATAATAGTGTTAGTTGGTAATTATCTCTAGAAAAAAAGGCCACCTACTCTTGGTGGACTCTTTTCTACTATTTAAATTTTCCCTCCACAAGAAATGTCTTATTAGAATGAAAGCATATTTTAATATTAAAATAATAATGCCACTAATTGGCTCATGAGAGGAGAAGCTTTCCTATAAATTGGGTGCCTCTTGGAAGAAGGAGGAAAGAAATCCTGGAGCTTAGGGAGTATGCTCTCCACCTTGGTGGACCAGAAACCAAAAAACTTCAAAAGAATAATTAGTGTAGGGAAAGGCTTTTGGCAAAGAGAAACAATTTAGAAGCATCAACTTGGGGAAAGGAGGGGCATGGATGGATGATTCAAGGAGCTGAGGACTCTAAGATACAAAGCGGACTAGAGAGCTTGTGGGATGAAAAGTAGGTCTTTCTATGTACTCATATTGCTTTGAATTCATATTCTACAATGAACCCCTTATCAATGTTAGCTATACTCCTTGAATTGATATATATTTCAAATCATATGGCATATGTAGTCAATTTTAGAACCCCAATATAACCTCAATACGATTCTTATTTGAATCATTTAATCACATGCTCTTTTTGAATTTAAGAATTTAAAGTAAATATTTCTCTCTCTACCTATGAATCGGTTAGTGACTGATGATATGTTATGAGTTTCATTAGTTTAGAAGTTATTCGTGATTAAATATGGGTATTTTGGCTGGATACCATCGAACATAATTTAGACCCTAATTAGTAGCAACTAAATCATTACCATCACCAACAAATTTCCATAATGCTTTCGCTGGAAAGTTAATAAACCTTATTGCGTAAGCATTTTTATACTATAATCACAGACTATTAAATATGGGTCATATCCCTAGCACCATTAGTTAAATTGTGACACTATCATTTGCAAATAACCACATTTAGGGAATACAATTACTTCTTGCACTCGATAATGAAACGGGTCTTAAGCGGTGGTTAAGGACTAGTTTAGAATGTACCATGACGACCTCATGGCATCCTAGTGTGAGTAGATCAGCAGTTGTAAATCTACAAATGCCTAAATGAACAGGTGTCTCAAATTATATCCTTCAACGTTGGATAGACACTCTATTCGATGAAATAGAAATTTCCCTCGTTTGTACTAAGCTATTGAATCCCTCCTCATTCGTTAAAGGATATATCAATTATTTCAATATGTGATAACCTAAGAACGATAAAGCCTGCATTTGGATTCCCTCTCTTGTATTGAAGGAAACTCATGAAGAATATATAAGGAGTTGGAACACGTACATACTGATATTTTTTCCTTCGGTTTCGTGAATAGATAATCTAATCTCACAAGGCTTTGCTCAAATGCTAAATCTAAACATGTTAAACCCATGCTCGGGAAATCTAGCAGACTATGATACAGTATCGACTATGGGGATCTAAAGATTATTTTCACCATATCTACACCAAGAGTCTAAAAAACATAGACTCGATTCAACCTTAACAAGAATACTAAGCTATAAAATAAAACCAGATGTAATCCTTATCCATTATTAGAAAAGTTCTGGTTTGTTGGATTGGGCAAGTTCTACAATCCAAAAGGGTGTTTTGCAGATAACATTTAGAAAACTCTAGGACCATCTAGACTCTTCGGCCACACGCTATTGAAGTGATGCTGAACTTTTGCAATACAACCTACTATATAGATGGCATCCACCTACTCTATGCCATGTGTACCCAATTGTTCTCTACCACATGATGAATTAACTCTAAATCACACGTGGTCTCTATTGATTCACCTAAGAATATTTTAATGGTATAGATAAAAGCGTATCTTGTAACTACTGATATTGTAAATCACTAGGTTGAGTGGATCAATGAATGTGATATGTATGATTTATATGGTATTAGGTTTGGGTATACTAAAAAGAGACTAGGTTAATATACCCCTTTCCTTAAGAGACTTAATACTTCCACAAACATGAACTAGTAGATGGGGAGAGCTATTGTCATAGTGCTTTGAAATAATTTCTAATCAACCTCTTAAGGAGAAAGCACCCAATAAGTTGTTGATTTTGTCATATTGAATGGAAAATGACCACCATAGTCTTTATTATTATACTAGATAGATAAAAGACTACTTGCTTGAGAGGCGGACAATTAATATTTTGACTAAGTAAAAGGAAACTAAAAATTACGTGAATTGTGGAGATGCATAAGGTATATCTCTATGGTAGAATTATAAAGATTATAACATAAATTGGATAAGCATAAAGCTAGACAAGGTTATAGGCATGGTTTATTTTAAATAAGAAATAATTATATTATAAGTAGATAACCAAAGAGAAAATTAGTTATAGACTATTTAATAGAGGAAGAGTGTTTGTTCATGAATTAAAGGTATGAGACTTTAATTCATCAAACAAAAGATTGGTTGTGTATCAATCGTGGATAATGGATTTACAATACCATTCTTGAGGGAATTTATGGAATTATCTCTTTGATTATCGAAGAAGGTTTCTCCTTAATATGCGTCCAATGATCATTCATAGACACATGTATCTAGATAAGAATTTGTAAGATTCTTATGTAATGCTATAGATGGCTTAGAGAAAGAAAATCAGTGTTTCCTTATTTGCATCTTGAATTAACAAGAGATAAATTGAAAATCAGTGTTTCCTTATTTTCCTTCTCTTCTTCAATTTTCAATTCAATTTTTCTCTATTATTTCTTTAATATTCTTATTTTTCAATTCAATTCCTTTCTTCATTTATCTTCTTCTTCAATATTCTTTAATCCAATTTTCTTTCTTCAATTTCAATTTAGTCTTTAATTTTATTTATCTTCTTCTCTTGTTCAATTTTGATTTTCAAGTTCTTTCTTCCTTCAATATTTCATTATTTTTATTCTTCTTCAATATATATTATATTCTTCTTATGACTCCCATAAGTTAATTTCTTCTCACACTAATTAATCAATAATTCAATTTCTTCAATTCTTTTATTCTTTAATATTCTTTACTTTTCAATAATCATTTTTCTTTAATATTCTTATAACTCCCAATTAATTTCAATTAATATTACCTTTGCAATTCTCTAATTTAATTAATTTTCTCTCTTGAAATTAACTCCCTCCAAATTTTATGAGCCTTCCAACTTAACAATTGGATGCATAGTAAAATAATTATGTGATATATTTATGGTACCTTATAAATTTTATGATATTCTTACCTCTAATGTATTAACGTTTTTCTAAATCAACCTCCAAACGAGTGCATTCTCATCATGGGCATGAAACAACAATTCTAAACTAGTGCTTTCACTATTCTCTTAGATGTGTACAATGTTCTTATCTTCCTATGAAAATAGTTGATGCTGTGTGCTTTGATCTTCCTTTTCTAGAAACACAACATGGTTCTTTTTTTAGGCTCACAACATGGTTTTTCTTGTCTTATGTAAAGTAGCTCTCACCAAGACGTTATATCACTAGATAATATGGATTTCATAGCTTTTACCAAATGTGGTTCTCACTTATTTTCTTCTTTATTTGTTAAACTTTATCTCTACCTCCAAAGCACTTTGAATAAAGCTTTGTCTTCCCTCCACTAAAGCTTTGATTTATCTCCATCATAGCTCTTCTTCTATAACTCTCCAATAGTGTGTCTCTCTTCTCAAGACTATATGTGGCTCTTACTAAGCATTGTCAAGGTGGTCAAAAAATATTTCCTCTTCACTAAAACTCTCTTACCAATTCTTTGAATTTTGTTGCATTCATCGTTGTTTTATCCAGTCGAGCTTTCATAGGGATGTCTTTGATTTCCTTTGCATCTCAGCTCTTGGATTTAGGCCTTCCTTCTACAAGTCTTGTCTCCTTTAATTTTATCATTACCTATCCTTTCAAATGCTACAGTATCTCTCACCATATGCTTATCGTGGGCTTCATGAAGTCCACCCAATGTGGCTCTAACACCACTATTAGCAAATTATCACTATTCTCATAGGATAATTCCATAGGATTTCACAATATTTCTAGACACAAATTCATACAATAAATCACTCAAACAATGCACAATAAACTCACTAAAATCTTTATTAAAAATACATCTACTATAAGCAATGCATAAATGCAATGCTTCTTCAATACATATTATATATATTTATCTTCAATATATACATACATGAGACTCTTCATATTTACATGACTCTTGACCTTTGCACTTACATAAATCTTCATCTCCTCATACTCATGGGAGATATAAATCTTCATATTTCCCAAATAATAAATCTAACTTATTTACATAAAGATAAATTCTCTCTTGATTGCTCATAACTCCTCACTTATAAACATGACACTTCACTCACATAACTAACACTTACTAGTATGACAACTCACAAGCATAACTCCATGCTTATTTACATGGCACATACTCACATTTAATAACATGATACCTACTATTTATTGAAATATTAAACACACTCTAGACTATTTACAAGACTAAAATATTACATGGTCCAAGTAATGTAATACCTCTAACATTCCTATCATCTATGGATCCTATATAGTTTACATCCATGAAACCTATCAAAAATAATTGATCATTCTTCTTGTACTCTAGGCTATACTAAATCATACCATGGATATACCTAAGTAATTGCTTTATTACTTTTTAATGACACACCTTTGGTTATTGCATGAATTGTAAAAGATAAGTCATAACATAGCTAATGTAAGGTCTAGTGTATATCATATAAATGAGTATCCCAATCAATTGGTGATAGATAGTTCCATTCACTTGTAGAGATGAATCACAGTGTGATAGTTACAACCCTACTTCCATTGGAGTGTCCATGGTATTGTAATGTTTCATCTAAAATTTTTTGAGTAATGTCTTGGCATACTTCATTTGTGATATAAACACATGGTTCTCAATTTACCACACCTCCAAGCCAAGATAATAGTACATTAGCCCAATATCGACCATGGTGAACAAATGCTTCAATGCTTTCTTGGTCTCTTCAATTAGCTTCATCAAATTCTTAGGGATGACCAAGTCATTGATATACATAGTGATCATAACCTCTCTTCCTTATCTCTTGAAGTATATATTTGGATCATATATACTATGATGAAATCCATATCACATTATATGCTCCTCAACCTTCATGTACTAGGCTCCAGGTGCCTACTTCAACCCAAAGAGAGATTTAGTGAGACTAAATAGCATTTTATCCTAACTAGATATGAAAATATGTCTTATGGTGTCATGTAGACTTCTTCATTGAGGTCACCATTGAGAAATTTACTCTTCACGTCTATCTGATATAATTGACATCCAATGCTCTCTCAAATGCTTCTTGATATGTAGTTGATAAAACTACCTTCATCCTTTTATTATACAACAATAGAAATCCATCTAGGCACCATGATATTTGTAGCCCATCTATTGGCTTTGCTTCTATCTTATTGATAAGTTTTTTCAAATGAAAATTATATGACTTTATTACTATCCTTCCTTTGATTCATTAAATAGATTTCACTATTGATATCCATGTCATCATGAAGCAATCTGAAGTCTTTATTGAATTTAGTTTTCAACGCATCCTAAGTTATGAAGGGTCCTTCTTGTTTTAGACGAGAATCTATCACTATTTTATGGAGTTTTATTGGAAATAATAGAAGCCATGAACCTTCATCATCTATTCCATTTTATGCTCATATCATTTTACATGTTGCAATATTTCATTCTGGTTCTTTCTTCCCATCTCCATTGAACTTTGGGCACTTATACTTTCCAATAACAACATTATCCATTGGTGGTTGTTCATCTTCACTTGACCAACCTTCATTTGATAAAAACTCTTCTATAAATAACCTATGGTTTCTAATTTATGCTTACACACTTTACAATCTCCTCCATGAATATATGGGCATCAAATCTTGTCTCTTGATAAAATATTCTATGGTTTCATTTGTGCTTGAATTCCATATATTACACCTTTAAATACTCTCCCTTGTACTTGTACTAGCATAATTAATTACTCCATATCATCTTATCCACACTCCATGTTTGTTCCTTCTTCACTACTTGTAAAAACATCCTCATTAGACTAAACCTTATTTCCTTGTTGCACCTCCACTAGCATTTTATCTTCCATTGTTAAAAATAACATTTGTCACCTTTCTCATTCTTAATCCAGGCTTATCTCCTCTTGAGGGTATTAAAATCATTCAACTTTTGGCACTTGTATTTCTCCACCATCAAGTTCTATCAATGCTCTCCCTTTTTACAACTCTTTGTTAGCAATATCCAAGTCATCTTCATGCTCAACACATCCATGTTCTTCTCACTCTTATTATTGTGTAATCCTCAAACTCCTACGTGTCAATTAGTCTCTCTCCTCCTTGTCCATATCTCTCATGTCCTCATGGTAAGTTATATATCATCCACAAAGCTTCACATGGTGCTAGTTCAAACTTCAAATAGAAATGGTACTAAATGTAGCACAATAATGCTATTCTACTCTTGGAAGAATAATTTGGGTTAACAAATTAACTATTCATGACTTGCCAATATGCAGTTTAATGATCTACATCATATTTTATCTTTGATGGCCTTGCTCAATGTTGTAGATAGTCTATTTTGAGAATGATATATCCTACACTTTTCTCAAATAATTGGCACTATCTAGATGGATTGGCAATTACCCAGATAACTTGCCTTTAGTATTGATGATCTGATAACTATAATTAGGCAACTTGGTAACTACCCAAACAACCTTGTACAAAGAGAAATGGAGAAATAATACAAGATAATAGGGTTTAATCTATTGTAGAAATCAATTAATAGAAACACATACAGATGTCACACATTAAATGATAGTAAAATGATGACCAAGTATGAATAATATATTGCATTAATAATAATCCTATACAATCAAATAATGTATGGTATCTTCTTGCATACACAACATCTACTCCTATGTATAATATCTCCAATTCACTCCATAATATATCCTTTTGGCATATGCAATGCAATATCTATATTCTTAAATTTACAATGTATCATCTACTATTTACTCACTCGAATAGATGAATAGGTCTATTTAAACTAGGGAGAATATAATTATTGGTAACCACCAACCCCAACACCTCATTTGTACCTTATGCATTTGTCTTTCATTTCATTTTATTTCCCTCTTAACTACAATACAAACTAAATGGCAACTACAATTACATGACTTTATCCACATATGACTATTATTTGACACATTATTACATTTTTCTGTGAAAGTATTACATTACAATTTATACAAAACTTTAGTATATGTGTACTTGACTTCTATGCATACTTTATTTCTAACTTTTTCTTTTTAAGTTGAGATGGCATGTCAAAACTAGCATCTACAACCATCCCTTGGTTTAGAGGGAGGAATTTCCTATAATGAATGTTGTTTTCTACATTTTGGTTTTGATTATGATTATATAGAGGGTTCTATAAGGATCCTAGATCTTGATTCGAATAAGAATAAGAGTAAAAAATATTGATAATAACTTAGCTATTGTTGATTAGATTTTAAATCATATTCCTAAGATTTATGCATCTATTAATCACACAATAATTGATGTGGTGGAAGACACATTGATTGTTAGGACAAAACCAATGAGCCTTTTTCCTTCCAAGTTCAACAAGTTTAACAAGCAGAAGTTCTATCATCTTAGATTTTAAGATTTTATTTAGGATGGTTGAAAGATATTTATCTAGTTGGGTTTTGAATTTTGGGGCTTCTCTAAGACAATATTTTGATGGTTTTTGATAGCATTGACATTGTTGGCCTATCATGAATCTATAACTCCATCATCAACATGTTTATTTTTGTACTTCCCATTTGAGTTAGAAGACTTATATTTCTCTTTATGGAACTTAGTGTTTAATTTCCTTCTCTTGACAGGAACAGTCTCTAATCTCTTGAACATATCAATTGTATCTTTGTAGGAAGATACATTGGTCATCTTTAGGTAGAAGTACAATTGCTCATCTAAGCTTCCTATGAATATATCTAGTATGTATATAGGTTGAGGGACATGCTATAGCCTTCCAACTAGGGTTATCTAAATTGGTTATTCTTAGTGGGAAATTACTATTTGTAAACTTAAAGAATAATCAAATCCAAATACCTCTTTGACAACCTTCACTAAGTTGGTGCATGATGTAATATATCATCTCCATTATTATAAAGACATATTATTTCAATAATTGCATCAACATAGAAATCAATCTTTCGAGTAGTGCACTAATAAACTCAATGATCTTCTCAATCAACTTTCCATTAACAATGATACAAAGGATTAATTTTTTCAAATACATAAATGGCCCATAGTACCATATTAATTCAAACATCAAACTTCTTCTAGTTAACTCTTTGGTGCAAGCATACGACTTCACATCAAAACTAGAGGAGAGGGCTTGAGCAAAACAAACAAGTCCAAATTCAAATGCATATATAATATTGAAGCCAAAGTATAAGTCATTAGTTGATAAAACACCAATAATTCTAGTGCCTAAGGGATATTCAATTACAAACAAACCCAAAGTACCTATAGCATAGTACTAGGGTTAGCAAAGGGTGGTTTGTAAATGGAGCAACCATCATAAAAACCACACTCACAGTGATGTTGAGTATAGGTACAATAAAAGACCTTGGTAGTCCATCTAGAGGATCAACATTTTTCATCTAGTTTAGATAAAAAATAAGAGGTAGACACCACATACCTAAATTTTATAGATCAATGGGAATGTAATGGTTGGACATCTGATACCTCTAATGAACAAGAGTACTTATTACACATCTATTTTTGCATAAAGGGTAAGCCTCTCCATATTATCATTGATACTAGGAGCTATAAAAATATCATCATATAAGATACAATTAATTGCCTTATCTTCCAAACTATGGTGTATTATCAACCTTACTCTTTGGGTTAGCTACATCCATGGAAATACATAGACATTCAGTGCCAATGCACCCTTGATTATAGCATTAATTTAATGCATCACATAATCACATGTGATGTGGGGCCATTATATATCAATTATGTCTTATTAGAAAGATATCTCTTCGATCACAAGATGACCTATCAAGCTTATATACAATAATGGTTAACGTGTATAAAATAATTGATATACAAGATTTTGGAGTATCTTTCATAACTATGGTTATTGTTGTAAAAGATTAATTTATTACACCTAGAATCTTGTATTGCTTATGGTTTTTCCTAAGAACCATCCTGCTAAGAATTCAATCCTTGTCATGCTGATTATTTGATCCTAAAATTAGATATACCAAATAGTCTAGTACATTATTAATCAGTCTATGAGAATGATGAAATTCACAATTATATATAGAAACTAATAGATTAGGAAAACATTAGACCTATATCATAAACATGTGGAAGTTTCATTTTTCTAGTGTCTAAGAAGGATGGTACTTATTTCCTATGCAATGACTATAAAAAATTTAATAATATCACCATTAAGAACAAGTATCCTTTTTCATGCATCATGTTGGAATATATTACATTATTTGGTACATGCTAATGTACCATTTTGGGTACATCTCTAGATTAGGTGTGTGTTTTAGATTAGAGTGTGAGTATTTACTTTATGCAATGTAATAAATGCACAAGTATTATTAGAATATGCAAAGTATTTAATAATATAAATGTGAATAATAGTCCATGTGCACATGTTTCTTTAGAATAGGAAAGTGAAGAGTCTCAAGAAGAGTGAAGGCCAAGAGTTCTCCATATGAAGAGTCACATTCCATTATATATGTGTCTTTATGTATGTGTGGAAGTAAGACAATGGAGAGAAAGTAAAACACGGTGCAAAGTAAGAGTGTATTAAAGTATGATGTACTTGAGATCTTTATTCTATATCAATTTACTATTTTTGTGAGCATTTGTTAATGGTAATTTTATGAGTTGTTACAAAATTTATTTATGAGTTTTATACATTTAGAATATTGTCATTATCTTATATTTGATATAGTATCTTTATTTTAGATCTTGAGGTTATTTTGCTTTAAGTATTTAGCATCAAAAGCTAACAGTGCTATCATAACTACAACAAGGTTTTATCTTGCACAGGTTTTTAAAATTTGCAAGGGAGATTTTCACTGGTTAAGGAGAAACCAGTGAAGTTGAAAAAATTACCTCTAGAAAATGAAAACCAAAGAAGATAGTATTTTCACTGTGTTGAAGGAGAACCAGTGAAGATTGGATATTTAATTTACCTATTCCAAGAGTGAATTCAGAATATAAGAAAATTTATAGGTCTTTAAGATAGACCTTGACATTGATAAAAATTAAGAGACCCAAGAAAGAGGTCCAATTTAAAATTTTGATAGATAGAAGAAGATTTTATATTACAATTTGGCTAGAGTCTTTCCATAGGGTTGCAGGAAAACTCGTGAAGACTAGGACTCAACATAGATTTATTTTCACTAGATTGAAGGATAACTAGTGAAGTTTATTGATTTTAGAATTCTAAATATTTGGTTGATTATTGTTGTGTAGTTTTTGTTGCATAAAATTAGTTCTCAAAATTTGAGAAGGTTCCTACATAGATATAATAATTTCATCTTCGATTGAATAAAATTCTATGTGTTTTCCTCATGTAGGGCTTAGTTTTTGAGTTGCAGCAAAATAGTAGATGTTGAAGACTAAGGAGGTCCAAGAAAGAGGTCCCATTGGAGATTGAATATTGAAGAAGGAGGAGACCCGAGAGAAGAGGTTCCCATTGAATATTGAAGACTTCAAATTGAATATTGAGAAGAGAGAAAGATGCCAAATAAGACATATTTAAGATTTAAGAAAGAGTAGACCCAAGAGAAGAGGTCCCCATTGAATATCTGAGAAAGAATATAGAGAAGGACTAAGAAAAAGGTCAAATTGAAGAGTTGCAAAATTTGAAGACTCAAGAGAAGAGGTCTCAATAAAATTTGGAAGGATAAAGAAGGCTAAAGAAGCATATTGAAGAAGTTGAAGAAGTGACCATTGGAGAATATTTGAAGAAATTTTGAGGAAGAATATTGCAAGTAGGAGAAGCTCATAGAAAGAGGAATTTGGAACAATTGTCGCCATCCGAAAACAAGCCCAAAAGGAAGAAGGATTTGGAAAGAAGTTTGCCAAATTTTGAAAAGTATTTTTGAATACCTCTAGACATTCAAATTCTTGAGTAAGAGGCTAGCAAAGAGGCCAAATTTAAAGACAATATTGAAAGGAATCTAAGGAGGAAAAAAAGGAAAGAAGAGACCACCAAATCGATATTTTTGGAGACAACCATTAAAGTTTTGAAGGTTGATTTATGGAGGATAAGATTGCTGATTTTTGTGATAGAAGTTGAAGGGTCACAAGACAAAAAATTGAAGGTGACATAGAGCTGCAAATTGAAGAATATTTAGGCAGATTTTGAAGTGCCCTTGAACAACCAATTGAAGGAAGGCTTGACAACAAATTAAGGTAGAATATTGGAGGAGTTAGAGACTATTTCAGGACAACAAGATAGAGGAGAAGAAGTTAGAATTTTGAAGCAACATTTGAAGAGTTTTGGACTATGAATTTGGGTAGAATTGGAAGGAGATAGAAGAGTTGTAAATTGGAGAATTTTTGGACATATTTGGAAGTGATTTTGGATTTTTGTTTGAAAAAGAAATTAACTGCAATCTAAGGCAGCAAGTTGAAGGATATAAAGTTGTATTTAGGACAACATTTGAATAAATATCTGATCTACAAATTTTAAATTTTTTTGGTAGCCTTGTGGAAGGAGAAAGGAGAATTTTTAAGGTAGCATATTGGGAGAAATTGGAGCTACAAAATTATAGAGTTATTGAACAGCGAAGGGGCAGGTTCTTGGACAATGAAAAGGTAGAATTTGGTGCTAAAATTTCCAAAGTCTTGGACAACATTTTTGGAAGAAGATAGAAGTTGATCCTTGACAATATTTTGAAGGGAGAAAGAATGGTTTTGGAATAGCAAGTGAAAGGAAGGAGCTGCAAGTTTCTATAGGATTGGAAAGCAAAGAGGAAATTCAAAATAGCTAGAAATCTAGCTATGAAGGAGGCCAAAAAAGGTTTGAAAATTGGTGCTATGAAAGTATTTTATCCAAGTATTATTTTAATTTTTTGAAAGCACCATATTTGAGTTTCTAAAATAGTAGAAGAAAGGTCTCAAGTTTATGTCTTCAAAGTTGAAGAAGATAGCATTCACACCGAATTAAAATCTATAGCAAAAATAAGTTAGATATGATATAAGGAAAGAGATGAAGTAAAGATAAAATATCAAATCTTTACTATCTTTTTGGAAGTTAAATAAGTCAATATTTTATAGCAAATTTTGGAGGTAATATACTATCCAAAAAGGTAAAGGTTTTAGCAAAAGTTAAGAAGCTTTATTATATGGTTAGAGTTACCAAGCATAGAGAAAATTCAAAGTTATCAAAGAAGAAGCTACTGAATATAGAGCTGAGGAGGATCTATCATAGAAGAGAATCCAATGAGGAGGAACCATCATGGAAGAGAAACCACCTAGGAGGAGCCATCATGGAAGAGAAGCCATCGAGCAGAGGTAAAGTATTTAGGAAAAGAAAACCACCAAAGAAGAGCCATCGTGTAAGAGGAAAAGTCACCAAGGTTCAAACATTGGAAAAGGAAGGGTCGCCATCACCAAACATTGGAAAAGGAAGAGCCATTACCAAGCATTGAATTACCGAAACACCAAGCAGACTATGGATGAATGAAATATGTTGGAGGGGCAAAGCGTTGGAAGAAACAATGGTTAATTAGCAAGTGATATTATGGCAATTAGTGATTTGTAAGGCGAAATGTTTTATTTCTACCTGAATTTTAAGGAAGAGTGAGCATCTTGCACCAAAATAAGCTAGAACATTACAAAATTAACTGCAAGCATTTGGAAGAGCTTAGCAACCATTTGTTATGCTAAGAACTTGAAGAGTTTGAATGCCACTTGGCATAGAGGAAAGGGAGTGTCAATAGCCATTAAGGGAGATAAAACATTCAAATAAATTTCATTAAATGTATATACCAAAAAATAGCAAAACATATTCAAATTTTGTATTCTAAGTGAGCAATTGGTGGTAATAGAAACGTCTTAGGCCCTCATAAATGTAAAGGAATTAACTCTATTTGTATTAATCAACATTGAACGTTAAGTATAGCATGGAATATTTGTTTATCAGTGTAGTAAAGTGAAGACAAGTGTCATACATACGGAAGAGGAGTGAGAGCACCATTCAAGGGAAGGTCAAACACCCTTGATTGATTATTTCATGCCTAAAGTTGGAGGTAAAGCATTTTATTTGAAATTTAATTATTTGCCCAAGCTAGGAGTTATAAGGATAAAGGGTAATATTATTTTTTCTAAGGTTGAAGAAAGATTAATTTGATGAAAAGGTTAGAAGTGAAATTTAAAACCTTAGAAGCTTATTAATTATTTTTGAAAAGTATTGAGAAGCCTTAAAATTATTTTGGGAAATTTTGGAAATCAATTTTAAGTTTTGAGAAGATTTTGTAAAGTTTTAAAGTTGAATCATTAAATTTTGTGAAGCATTTTTATATTTGTAAATATTTTGAATTTTGGAGAAATAAGGTTTCCTACATCAAATTAGGAATATAAGATTTGCAAATATCCTTTTACTAGATTTCTAAATTTCTAATTTTGGAGTTATAAGGAATTCAACACCAACATAGGATTGTGAAATACATTCTTGTATTTCATTAATATGTGCTTGTATTTGGTATATCAGATGAAATACAAGCACACATTAGTGAAGTAGAAACCTCACAAATAGCATGGGAGAAATTATGTATGATATTTGAAGGAAAGAATAAGGCTAACAAATCAAAATGGAATAATCATCATTGTAGAAATATAGGACATAGTACAAACTATTGTAGATTCAATTCAAGAAATCAGTATCAAGGAAATCATAAGGGACACTTAACTCAAGAGATTCTAGGAAACTCAAGAACTGGAAAAACATGTAGAAGAACATGAAGTTAAAGCTTTTTTAGTAAAGATAGTATTTTATGAAGGCTCTAATTATTTACTTAATTAAGATACAGATAGGGAGCATAATGAAGAAAGTAAAAAAGAAGAGCACAAGTTCCAAAACCAAGAGCTGAAGACCATATTGAATACTAAAGTCTTCAATAACCAAATAATGTAATATAGGGAGGTGTTGGAATATATTACAACATGTACCACCTTGGGTACATCTCTAGATTAGATGTGTGTCTTATATTAGAGTGTGAGTATTTACTTTATGCAATGTAATAAATGCACAAGTATTATTAGAATGTGCAAAGTATTTAATAATGTAAATGTACATAATAGTCCATGTGCACATGTGTCCTTAGAATAGGAAAGTGAAGAGTCTCAAGAAGAGTGAAGACCAAGAGTTCTCCATATGAAGAGTCACATTCCATTATATATATGTCTCTATGTATGTGTGGAAGTAAGACAATGGAGAGACAATGAAACACAATGTAGAGTAAGAGTGTATGAAAGTATGATGTACTTGAGATCTTTATTCTCTATCAAATTAATATTTTTGTGAGCATTTGTTAATGGTAATTTTATGAGTTGTTGCAAAATTTATTTATGAGTTTTATATGTTTAGAATATTGTCATTATATTATATTTGATATAGTATATTTATTTTATATCTTGAGGTTATTTTGCTTTAAGTATTTAGCATCAAAAGCTAACAGTGGTATCAAATCTACAACAAGGTTTTATCTTGCACAAGTTTAAGTTGCAAGGGAGATTTTCACTGGTTAAGGAGAAACCAATGAAGCTGAAGAAATTACCTCTGGAAAAGGAAAACCAGAGAAAATAGTATTTTCATTGTGTTGAAGAAGAACCAGTGAAGATTGGATATTTAATTTAACTATACCAAGAGCAAATTTGGAATAGAAGAAAATTTACAGGTCTTGAAGATAGACCTTGACATTGATGAAAATTAAGAGATCCAAGAAAGTTGTCTTATTGAAAAGGTTGATATATAGAATAATATTTTAGAGCACAATTTGGACAAAGTCTTTCCACAGGATTGTAGGAAAACTCGTGAATACTAGGACTCAACATAAAGTATAATGTACTTGAGATCTTTATTCTATATCAAATTACTATTTTTGTGAGCATTTGTTAATGGTAATTTTACGAGTTTTTGCAAAAGTTATTTATGAGTTTTATACATTTAGATTCTTTTCATTATCTTATATTTGATATAGTATCTTTATTTTAGATCTTAAGGTTATTTTTCTTTAAGTATTTAACATCAAAAGCTAACAAAGAAGGCTTGTATGAATGGTTGGTCCTGCCATTTAGGTTGACGAATGCAAGTAGCACTTTTATGCAATTGATGAATGAGGTCTTGAAGCTTTTTATTAGTAATTTTGTAGTGGTTTACTTGGATGTAATTTTTCTGTTTAGAAAGACGAAAGAAGAACACCTAATGCATCTAAGGTTAGTTTTACAAAAGTTGAAGGAGAAATTGTAAATCATTGTGAATAAATATAGTTTTATGGAGTTGGTATATTTAGATTTTATTGTCTCAAAATATGGTATGTGGATGCATCTAGAAAATTTAAAGGCTATTGTGGAGTGGTCGTCGTCAAGGAGTATGTTTGAAGCTATAAGTTTCAATGGTTTGACAAGTTTTTACATAAAGTTCATCAAAAAATTTAATGAAATTTGTGCTTTAATTATAGAAACAATGAAGGCAGGTAGACATGAATTCAAATGGATAGACACAGTAGAAAGAAGATTTTAAATATTGAAGGATAAATTCACAAAGCAATCGATTTTAGTATTAAAATATTTTAACAAAGTTTTCCAAGTATATTATGATGCAAGTGAAACCATCATTGGAGTATTGATCCAAGAGGTAGACCCATTGCTTATTTTAATGAGAAACAAAATGAAGCCAAGAAGAAATTTAGTTTATGATTAGGATATTTATGTCATTGTACAAGCAATGAAGAAGTGGAGGCATTACCTATTGTCGAAGGAATTTGTATTATTTACAGATCACCATGCTTTACAATTTATTAACAACCAAGGAAAATTGAACCAAAGACACATGAAATGGGAAGATTATCTTCAAAGTTACTCATTTCTTTTGAAGCATAGAAGCGGTAGTTCAAATTAAGAATTTGATGCCTTAAGTAGAAGAAGTTTATTAAAGAATTTTATGAGAATTGAAGTTGTTGGTTTTGATATCATGAAAGATCTTTATGTCAATGATGTGGATTTTAGAGATATTTGGGTAGCATGTAAGAACCCTACTGTAGGAGATAGAACACCATGGCTATATTATTTTATCCAAGAGGGAATATTATTCAAGGGATAATTGTTACACATGCCATGATGCTCAATGAGAGAGAACTAGATAAGAGAAAAATATAATGGAATACTTGCTAGACATTTTGGAGGAGATAAAACAATAGGACAATTTTTTGCAAGTTATTATTGGCCAAGAATGAATGAGAATGTAAGAATATTTGTGCAATGTTGTCAAGTTTGCTAACATGTGAAAGGAAAGAGCCAAAAAACAAGGTTTTATTAGCCTCTATTGATACCAGAAGGCCATAGGAAGACATAAGTAGGGACTTTATCCTTGGATTGTGTTGGGGATCAAATATAACTCTATTTCACGCTCCTGCATAGTGACCACCCATTATGATTATCAGGTGCATCTTATGCCTACGGATCGCATGGAACATATAGTTTTGGAATTCTAGGGAGCATGGGATATGGCTTTAAGGACAACCTTCAAGGTTTTTATCAAGGTTAGATCCTTCTATGGGTGTTTTCTTAGCACACTTCTTCCTACTCTAATCTATTCTACTAGGTTCTATGAGGGAAAAGGGTTAGAAATAAAGTAATAAAGAAAGCAAATAAAAAATTATCTAGCCTAAGCTATAGGTGGTGACGCACCAAGATTAATGTCCTCTATGCAATGATGGTATTAATGAACACATGAACCACCCATGCCAAGAAAGTGAGCATGTCTCATTACAACACAAAAATTCTTTCTTATGAAGCTTGCATCGAGAAGGGATATATACTAGTCACGAGGTTCCCATACAAACTTGCATACACACAATGAATGGGGTAGAAAACAAATACCCACAGATCATATATATGTTAAAAATTAGTAAATTACATATACCATAATTAAAGTGCTCAAAGGGGCCTATACACAAAATGATTTACGGTTTAATTCCAGATCACTACACAATAGAAAATGAGAAAGGAAGACTAATTGGACTAGATAATAGGCACAAGGAACTAGCATTATATTTTTTGCCTTATGAAGCTATAAAATAGGCTATTTATACAACCTGAATTCAAATTTAAAAATCAAAATTCCCTCTAAGATTACCCTAAGCAAAAATGCTAGTCTACCTTGATTATTGCATTTGAGGTGTCACACTTCATTTATTTTTGGTAGACCTGGAGTTGATCTAGGGTCTAATCACTGTAAATGTCATATAGACAAGGTGACATATTTTGGAATATCATTAATGGATCTCTTCCCATCCCTTTATGGGAATTCAAGCTTAGGTGATGTCATCCCCAGTCTTATCAAGCAAGCCTTTTTGCTAGCTCTAGGATGGTGTGGGCTCCACCCTCATCTTCACCTTAACCACTAATCAGTTTCTCTACTTGGCTTCATATCTTACCTGGTTGTTGCCCATCTCATTTGATCCTTACTCTTGATTCTCGATGACCAAGTCCCCATGTATGGCATGGCCTTTAGGTTTCTGTCGCTTTCCCTTTTCTACCTTTTTTTTTGCCCCCTCCCCTTATCACTCCCATGTTAACATACTTTAGGGGTGTCTTATATCTTGAGGTCAATATTGAGATCCTAGTTGCTACTTTCTAGATGATTTTCTTACCGGGTTGATGTTTCCTTTGTCCTTGTTCCATATCCTAATTAATTGTTGATGCTTTGGGATTGTTTCTTCATTGGAACTACGATATTTTTCATGTTCCTTAAGCTATTATTTTTTTCTTAGACCCTTTTCCCCTTCTACCTTTCACCATGAACTTCAGGGGGACCTTCATATGGCTAGGTAAGCCTTGACAAGTTTATCGGTCTTATTACTATGCGTACTATCCCTCTTATTTTCTTCCTTTTTGGTGTTTGGATTTTTCTTCGTAGGTGTGTTGTTGGTACTATTTCACAACAAACCCAGGATACATATATCTTTGAATCCCAATTTTCTAGAGAGGTCATTTTGATTCTTGAGTCAGCTGAGAGGTGGATCTTGGGCTACCAGGAGGATAGAGGCCCTATCGAAAACAAAGTCACATTAGTTACCACAAAAAATATTGAGACTATTCATGTCTGGTTTGGATGGTTAACCTTACCTTGTGGTACAGGGACCTTCAAGTTTATTAATAACCTTTGATGTAAGGCCCTACTTATTGCAATTTGCAATATATTTCTTGCATCAGCTACTTGATATGTAGATGAAACTTTTGAACTTCTCATCTTGCTTGGTCCTAAGAAGCAACCTCACTCAAAGCTTTCTCTCCTAGCAAGACTTGCTTGAAGTAGTGAGAACTCACTACAGATTGCCTCGAACACAAAAGGGGAATGAATCAATTTTTGTTGTAGTTAATATATTTTCAAAGATAGAACATTTCATACCTTGTAGAAAAATAAATGATGTTGCTTATATTACTAATTTTTTCTTTTGCAAAGTTTAAGACTGCATGGTTTACCAAAAATCATTGTATTGGATATAGATACTAAGTTTGTAGGTCCCTTTTGACGCACATTGTGGAAAAATTTGGACATAAAATTGAGTTTTATTTCAATTTATCACCCACATATAGATGGACAAACCAAAGTGGTGAATAGAAGCCTTGGAAATTTGTTTAGGTGCTTAGTCAGAAAGAATCAGAAGTTATAGGATAAAATTATAGTACAAGCAAATTTTGCATATAACAATTTGATAAAAAAAAGCACAACTAAAGGTCCATTCCAGATTATGTATAGAATTCATCCAATAGGAGTAGATGAGTTGCAGTGTATAGATGATTTGCAAAGATATAGTGGTGTAGTAGATGACATTACTGATTATATGCAAGATTTACATCGAGAAGAGAAAGCTAATTTAGAAACAAGTGCCATAAAATACAAACAACATGTTGATCTCAAGCAAAGGATACAAGAATTCCAAGTTGGAGACTTGGTTTTAGCACATTCACAAAAGGAAAGATTCATGAAAGGCACTTATGACAAACTCAATTGGAAGAATATTGGACCTTGTAAGGTCTTGAAGAAGTTTACAACTAATGCAAATGAAATTGAATCCTAGGAGTAGACATCTCACTAATTTTTAATGTGGTGGATTTGTATCCCTATTATGACAAATCCATAGGTAGTAATGAAGGCATCACCATTGATTTTCCAATGAAAGAATGGATAATGCAATTAGTAAAAAGGACCAAGATGAAATAAAGGTAATAATAGATTCTAGAGTGGAGAAGATACCAAGAGGCAAAGTATATTATGAGTATCTAGTCACATGGAAGAATCAGGCAGTTGAAGCAATAACATGGATGATTGCTTTCAACTCCATATTTCGAGAAATGTTCCTAAGATTTTGCTCGAGAAATATTTTCTCTTACTCTGCGAGTATGATGTGGGAGTATCTAGCCTATAAATTTTATTAAACGGTTGGCAAATTGTTTAGATAATTGTTACATTTTGCATATAAAGGAGGAAGAGGAAAGAGAAATGGTGTGCACATAGAAGAATAAGAGAAAAATTATGATGGGCTTGGGAGGAGGATATGAAAGAAGGGAGAGAAACTTAGAAAAGGGTTTGTGTAAATGTGTCTAAGAGCAAGGATAATTGTACGAATTTGAAATGAATGTAATGTGTAGCCGATGGTCATAAATAATTAGAAAAAATATATTACCACTCTAATCTATTTTCTACAAGATATCAAATGGTGAATGCATTGTGTTTATGGATTTGCATGATGTGGAATACAATTGTGTGTGCAGGATTTAGAGAAGATAAAGTGTGGTTGCAACCCGAGCAGAGGCAGTTCAAGTGGAATTCAAGCACCATTAAAAAAAAAAAGAATATTGTCATGTGACTGGGAGTGTCGTTTAGTAAAGATAAGAAGTCAACATATAGGAGATTGTTCAAGTGTGGAACATGTGATTATCATTCCTATAAAAATTAAGTGTTGTTCATATACAAAACCGTTTAGGTGAATAACTAATCATCGTTCGAGTGAAGGTTCACAGCATTCTTTATTGGAGAAACATTGTCATTCAAGTCATCCAATGTTCATGTAAGAATTGTCATTCAAGAAAGGGAACATTATATGTTTAAGCGATTGCACCAAAAGTGTTATTCAAGTGAATGACATTATGTTGTTCAAGTGAAGGTGTTGAAGGTGAATGTGGGATCTTCAAGTGAAGACGTTCAAGAGGAACGTGTGAACTATTCAAGTGGAAATTTTATTATCGTTCAAGTGTTGTGTAATAAACTTGTCATGCAAGTGAACGGTATTGTACAGTTCCAATGATTGTGGTTATTTGAGAAATTGTGTTACTTGATAAAGTAGTCATTCAATTGGCCCCTTTATCTTAGTGTTGCATCACCTTCGCATGGCACATGTGGGATAAAGAACCACATTCTTTCAAAGCAATAAAGCAAATTTTAAAAAATAGTGTTGCCCTTTCAGAACACCCAAGTATTTTCTTCACAATGAACTCAAATGTGAACATATCTATTAAATATCACTATCTCCAACACCAAATATCACTCAATAATATCAAAATTCATATCAATAATTTTTAGATCACTTTTCAATTGGGCCAGTATCCAACACAACATTATTTCTCCTTAATGGCAAATGGATTTTCCATTAGCACTTTGTCCTTCAACTTGGACTTCTTGGGTAATTTTATTTGCTAAATATCATCATGAATTGACAACAATTAGCATGCAACCAAGATGTCCTAGATTTTATTTTTTTATTTTATTCGTTTAGAAAATGCCTTCAACATCATGTTTGCCTAATGCATTGCACACTTCAACATTCAATGTTTTTAGAATTATGCATACACCACTACTATCACAACTAGTTTCAAATGCATGCAACAATTTTTTTTTAATTTTCTTCTTCTTTTACGATAAAGTTCTACTTCATGCTTACACCTTGTTGGCAAATATGTCTTAGTTCTTCTTTTCCACAAAGTTATAATTCAATTTTTTCTTAGATAGTAACTTTTATTGTCAAGAAGACTTTATAGTTCCTATTATAAGTGTTATTATTTGCATATGGGTTTTTAATAAGTTGCCTTTGTAGTTGAAGCATATCATTACTCATTTTTTGAACCATCCTTTGTATGTTGTCTAATTTGAATTATTAGTTTGACATCTTGGTTGACCTATTACATTATTTGTGGGTGCAAATGTATAAAAAATGTAGGTAAGGTTAATTGATTATTTATTGGTATATGATCGAGAACATTGTTTGTGGTCACTTAATTGTTCAAATATATCAAAATTATCTATTGATTTCTCACATTAGACATCATTTGATTCAAGGGTTCTAGATTGAAGGGTTTATTCTTGTTTGGATACATGGATCCTAGTAATGGGTTTAGAATGGGAAGGTGTTGTGTAAGGGCTTGACTTATTAGTGGTATTTTATTATAAGCTCCTAATTGCCCAAGTGAAGGTAATTAACCCAAACTAAAACCTTGAGGTATTAATTGTTGTTCAATAGTTAGAGCCTCACTCTATGCCATAGGCAAGGTTGTAACTTGTAGGGATCTCCTCACAAACATATAAGTTAATGGGTACAAAGCTCTAAGATACATTTGGATGATTGCTTCAACTATGAGGGTGTAATATTACATCAACATGATGTATAATTTATGGAACCTAGTATTGAATAGTCTTAGGAGTTCATTGGGTACCTTAGGGATAGAAGCAAAATAACAATAAATCATAGTTGGATTAATGGGTACTTTGGAATACCTAATAAATATTACCTCTAATTGAGCCTAGGAAGCAATAGAGCCTGAGGGTAAGCTAATAGACCAATCATATGCAAAGTAATCCAATGTATGTGGAAACATCCTACAGGTAACATCCTCATGTTCAATTTGTAAATGAATCAAATATTTTTTACATGCTTGAATATGTTCTTCAATCAATCGTGTTCTATCATGCCTATACTTAGGGATATATCTTTCACAATTCTAAGGAATATCATGTGCAAGCCCTAGTACATTCAAAGGACTACTTCCTACTAACCAAGGAGTAGGAATTACCATTGGTGGACCTTGGGTAATGGCAAAAGGATCAATAAAAGGTTTAAAAACTCTAGGATAATTATTGGTTGTTTGGGGGTATTAGATCTACCTTTATCAATTTTGGGCCTTTTGTATAGGGAAAGAATTAGAAACTCAATGCCACCCACAAATGACTTATATCTAGTGATGATGACTTTAGGTTCTAGCTTTGTGTAATATAAACAATGCACCAAGAAAAAATTTAATTTTGAGTTTGTACGCCCTCCTTCTAGCACCATTTCTATTGAGCATGCAAATGACACATTGTCAAGGGCGAGCCAACATACTTGGAATAGAGTTTGTTCGATCTTGAAAAATAAATATTTTTCCCCCAAGGTTTAGGTATACTAGGTCTTGGCTAGTGTGGATGAACTCAGAGGTCGTTAGATGTTCCTTCGAGGGGCCTTTGTTGGTTAGGACTCAAAAAATATATATTTTCTAGCCATAATGCTTACAATCAAATGCCCTAAAAATAATTCCATCGCATTGATATTATAATGTGGTAAGATGAGTGGAATTAGATGGTTGTAAACTAATATTATCAATCATTGCATTCAAATTAATTGGTTTGCAACTTGAATGATTTTCAAGCTAGCTCATCAAAGAACCAACTTGAAGTTTTAAACTATAATTAACTCCTAATATAAATGAGTTCCAAAGAAAGATAAAAGATTTAAGGGAAAAGAGAAATAAAGATAAACAATCAAGCAAATACTACCCTGAAATTTAATTTTGATCTAGTAAAGTAGCAATTTTTATTTTTAAAACTAGCCTCAATATGACCAATATTCACATAGCCTGAGATCCAAGACGGTGCAATATTTAAAAGGGAGAAAGACTATGAAATAAAGTTAATGCAACCACCATCAATAAGTGCAAATTGAACACAAGAAATTTTATAAGCCTTGCATTATAAAGATATTGAGTACATTTATTTTAGGTTTTCTCACTCTAGTGGATTACGAGAACATAGTTTAGAATAGTATCAAGTCTGGTTCAGAAATTCTATCCAAACTACAAACAAGAAAAGAAAGAAAAGCAAAAATCCAAGGGGCTAGCTAATAGATGGTTTTTCGACCTTTGTAAGTAACTAGTGAGCCGACATTTATACAACATTATGGCTCTTCAACTAGTGTTACTTTTACAATAAATCACTATTATATTCATTTTCATGGGGGGCATGAAATCTAAGATATTATTTTCTCTCGTATGACATGCTTATTGGGGTTAATTTTGTTGCACCTCAACCATACCTCATTAATTCTCTGTGTGCTCCTTAGGGTTACTTCTACTACACCTCAACCATACCTCATTAATTCTTTGTGTCCTTCTTGGGGTTGCTTCTATTGCACCTCAAGCATGCCTCATTAATTCTCTACAAAATCTAGATTGATCATTAATATCACCATGTACTATATGTTTGTACTTTCCTAGGAAACTCTAAAAATCTCACGTCTAGCACCTTTGAATTCCAAGCGTCTACGACAAATATCCTACAAAAGTAAAAATTGTAGGCATTACAATTTATTACCATTACTATTATTTTTTTATTTTATATATTAAAAAAAATTGTTACCATTTTCCTTTATATTTATTTTATTTTTTCTATTTTTAACAATCTAGTATTTTCCTGTAATTTCTCTTCTCGAACAAAATTCTGCAGTTTCTGGATTTTGTGTTTTTTGACCATTTTCTAGCCTTTCTCCATATTTTCTGATCATTTTTGTATTTTCAACCATTTTCTGTGTTTTTCAGCCTTTCTCTGTGTTTTTCGGTCATTTCCTATGGATTTTCCAACAATTTTCTGCACTTTTTGACAACTTTTATTGTTTTCCAGTAATTTTCTATGGCTTAATTTTTATTGGTTTCTCTTAAACCTTAGTTCACTCATAATTCATTGATCTGTGCATATCGTATGGTTGGGAATTCAGGACTTTTAAATGTTTTCTCTTAAATTTCTTCTTTAATCCTTTGACTCTCTATGAGTCGTTGATCTTCCCCGATCAGACAATTGGTAAATCTTGTCAGAATTTTAAGATGTTTTATCTCTAAATATTTCTTTCAAACATTGTACTCTTTGTGAGTCGTTGATATGTCCAAATCTGATGGTTGGGAAAGCTTGTCAGAATTTAATGTTTTCTTTTTTTAAGATTTCTTTAAAATCTTCGATTGGAGGTTTTAAAGGGGAACTTTTATTTCCAAAACCCTAATTGAAACTTTTAAAGCTTTCCTTAAAACTTCTGATATTTCATTTGGTGGAACTTTAAGAGCTTTCACTTAAAAACCTTATATTTCACCTTGTAGAGTGGAACTTCTAAAACTTTCTCCTTTAAGATTTTCTTAAAACTTTTGACTTTTGGCTTAGTGGAATTTTTTTAAAAGTTTTCACTTAAAAACCTCAGCTTTCACCTTGTAAAGTAGAACTTTTAAAACTTTCCTCTTTATTTCTTAAAACTTTTGACTTTTGGCTTAGTGGAACATTTTTAAAAGCTTTCACTTAAAAACCTCAAATTTCACCTTGTAAAGTGGAACTTTTAAAACTTTCCCCTTTAATATTTTTTTAAAACTTCCGAATTTTAGCTTAGTGGAAATTTTTTAAAAGCTTTCACTTAAAAACCTTATATTTCACCTTGTAAAGTGGAAATTTTAAATCTTTTGACTTTTGGCTTAGTTGAACTTTTTAAAAAGCTTTCACTAAAAAAGCTCATATTTCACCTTGTATAGTGGACTTTTTAAATCTTTCCCCTTTAAGATTTTCTAAAAACCTTCAATTTTTGGCTTGTTGCTGATTATAAAAGCCATTAATTTACTCTCCATTTTGGGCTACAGGTCTTGGCAAGATATATTTCCCTAAAAACTTCTAATCTGATTTATGTTTCTTTTTATTTCCCTGCAAGGCTTCTAATTGGCACTTGTTTTAATTCCCATTGGTATTTTTTTGGGCAGCTAAGAACTCTAACCAGAATGAAGGAAGTTGGGATTTAAATTACTTCTACATCTAAGTTTTCCTTAGTCACAGTAACTTGAACATCCTATAGAAAACAAGCAATTTCAGGTCTCAAATCACCTCGAAACATAGGTAAATTTATACTTTATGAAAAGCTCTTTTCAAGGAGCATATAATGGAAGTAATTTTACATAATTTCATTGAGTATGAAAAGAGATATAGGGAGCCAAAAGTGAATCCATTTGGGCTGTTGGGAGGGAATTTTTAGTCTCCAAAGCCTGATTTTAAGCAGTTTTAGTGTGTTAAGGCTACTAAACATATGTATGTGGGTGCTTGTTGGAAAGCTTATTTCTAGCTTGATCTAATGGGATAGGGTATTTTCCATTAAAAAATATTTACCGTACACAACAATGGCAATAAACATCATAACAAAATTAATGCAAGCAAATTTTGAGCACCTATAATTAAAAGCTTTCAGCTAAAAAAATTGAGTTTTTAGATGATTGGTTATCATGCGCAGGCTCAAGCAAACAAGAGAAAATTTTTCATTTTTAAAAAATAGGATCCCCAATCCATATAGACTGGGATGTGTTTTTCAAGAGCAACAATAACACCCATTAAGAATGAAGAGATGAAGAGACAAATCCAAGAGCTATTGGACAATGGGTTGATCAGGGAAAGCTTAAGCTCATTTATAGTACCAGTTATGCTAGCACCCAAGAAAGGTATAGAATGGTGTATGTGCATAAACTCTCAAGCTATCAATAAGATCACAATAAATTATAAGTTTCCATTGCCTCGTATAGATGACTTGATTGATTTTTTAAGTGGAGCAGAGTACTTCACAAAGATTGATTTTAAAAGTGGTTTCCATCAAATTTGAATCAAAGAAGATGAGTGGAAGACTGCATTTAAGACCAAAGACGGCTTGTATGAATGGTTGGGCATGCTATTTAGGTTGACAAATGCAAGTAGAACTTTTATGCAATTGATGATTGAGGTCTTGAAGGATTTTCTTAGTAAGTTTCTAGTGCTTTACTTAGATGATATTTTGGTGATTAGCAAGTCGAAGGAATAACGCCTAATGCATTTGAGGTTAGTTTTGTAAAAGTTGAAGGAGAAATTGTTAATAAATTTTAAGAAACGTATATTTATGGAGTTGGTATATTTAGGTTATGTCATCTCAAAATATGGTTTGTGGATGGATCTGGAAAATTTCAAGGCTAGTGTGGAGTGGTCATCGTCAAGGATTATGTTTGAAGCTAGAAGCTTCAATGGTTTGAAAAGTTTTTACATAAATTTCATCAAAAAATTTAATTGAATTTGTGCTCCAATCATAGAAACAATAAAGGGAGGTAGACATGAATTCAAATGGATAGACACAGTAGAAAGAATATTTCAAATCTTGAAGAAGAAAGTCATAGAGAAACCAATTTAAGTATTAACAGATTTTAACAAATTTTTCCAAGTAGATTATGATGCAAGTGGAACCACCATTGGAGTATTAAGCCAAGAGGTAGACCCATTGCTTATTTTAGCAAGAAACTAAATGAATCCAAGAAGAAATTCATTTTATGATTAGGGTTTTTATACCATTATGCAAGTATTGAAGAAGTGGAGGCATTATCTATTGTTAAAGAAATTTGTATTGTTTATGGATCACCACGCTTTACAATTCATTAACAACCAAGTAAAATTGAACCAAAGACACATGAAATGGGTAGAGTATCTTCAAAGTTACTTATTTGTTTTGAAACATAGAAGTGGTAGCTCAAATTGAGTAGTCGATGCCTTAAGCAGGAGAATTTTATTGATGAATGTTATGAGAATTGAAGTTTTTGGTTTTGATATCATGAAAGAGATTTATGTCCATGATGTAAATTTTATAGAGGTTTGGGCAGCATGTAATAACCCTACTATAAGAGATAGAACACCATGGCTTGATTATTTTATCCAAGAGGGATTATTATTCAAGGGATAATGATTATGCATACCACGAAGCTCAATGAGAGAGAACTTGATAAGAGAAAAATATAGTGGAGGACTTGCTAGAAATTTTGGAGTAGATAAAACAATGGAATAACTTTGTGCAAGTTATTATTGACCAATAATGAATGAAAATGTAAGAAGATTTGTGTAGTGTTGTCAAGTTTGTTATCATGTGAAAGGAAAGAGCCAAAACATTGGATTGTATTAGCTTTTATCAATATCAGAAATACCATGGGAAGACATAAGTATGGACTTTATCCTTGTATTGTGTTGGGGATCAGATATGACTCTAGTTCATGATCTTGCATAGTGACCACCCATTGTGATTATTAGCTGCATCTGATGCCTACACCTCGCATGGAACGTATAGTTTTGGAAGCCTAGGGAGCATGGGATATGGATTTAAGGATAACCTTTGAGGTTTTTATCAAGGTTAGCTCCTTGTATGGGTGTCTTCTCAATGCACTTATTCCTACTCTAACCTAGTCTATCAGGTTCTATGAGGGAAAAGGGTTAGAAAGAAAGTAATAAAGAAAGAAAAGAAAAACTTATCTAGCCTAAACTATAGGTGGTGATGCACCAAGAGTAAGGTCCTTTATGCGTTGATGGTATTAATGAACACATGAACCACCCATGCCAAGAAAGTGAGCACGTCTCATTGCAACACAAAAAAAAATTCTTATGAAGCTTACACCAGGAAGGGACATATACTAGTCATGAGGTTCCCATACAAACTTACATACACACAAAGCATGGGGTAGAAAAAAAATAGCTACAACTCATATATACTTATAATTAGTGAAATACATATGCCATAATGAAAGGGCTCAAAGGGGCCTATACATAGAATGATTTCTGATTCGATTTTAAATCACTACACAAGAGAAAATAAGAGGAAAACTAATTGGACTAGATACTAGGCACAAGGAACTAGCATTATATTTTTTTCCTTACTAAGCTATAAAATAGGCTATTTATACAATGTGAATATAAATTCAAAATTTAAAATTTCCTCCAATATTACCCTAAGCAAAAGAGATAGTCTACCTTGAATTTTGCATTTGAAGTTTCACACTTCATTTATTTTTGGTATATCTGTAGTTGATCTAGAGTCTAATCACCATAAATATCATCCAAGCAAGGTGACATCTTTCAAGGACATATTTAATGGATCCCTTCCCACTCCTTTATATAAATTTGAGATTGGGTGATGTCATCACCAATCTTATCAAGGAATCATTTTCACTAGCTCCAGTATGGTATGGGCTCCACCCTCATCTTCACATTGACAACCAATCAGTTGCTCTACTTGGCTTCCTATCGAACCTAGTTATTGCCCATGTCATTTGATCCTTACTATTGATTCTCGATGACCAAGTCCCCATGTATGGTGTGGCCTTTAGGTTTTTACCGCTTTCCCTATTTTGCCTTATTTTTTTGCCCCCTTCCCTTCTCACTCCCAAGTTAATATACTTTAGTGGTGTCTCATATCTTGGGGTCGATCCTGAGATCCTAGTTGCTACTTTCTAGATGATTTTCTTACAAGGTTGATGTTTCCTTTGTTCTTATTCTATCTCCTAATTAATCGTTGATGCTTTGGGGTTGTTTCTTTATTTGTGCTACGATACTTTTTGTGTTCCTTAAGCTATTTGCAGAGATATTTCTATCTCTTGCACAATGAAATACAAATAAACAATTATTATACAGACAGAGGACGAAGCGAATAAGAATAAGGAATTACGGCAAACGAAATAAAATAAAACAATGGCCACTTAAGGTGGGCACACCCTTGCGCAGAAGCAGCAGATGAAAAAATATAAAAGATATGATGATTCTTATTCAAACCAACTACGGTGAATATATATACTAAATTTCTATCTCTTGGAGAAACATAGCCGACGCTGCTATGTTTGGACTGCAACATGACTCCCCTTCTCGGAAAGCTTTGTCCTCAAAGCTGGAAATGTCTGGAAGATACTTTCAGGTTCCCATGTTGCATCTTCCTCTGATAAATCTTGCCATTTAATGAGAAATTCATGAATCTGACGTGATCTCAGTTTGCGGACTCGATGTTGTAGTATATCTTCTGGTTGGAGATGTATGCGTCCTTCCTCATCGAGCACTGGTAATTCTGATTGACTTTGTACTTTCTGACCAATTACTTTTTTGAGACAAGAAACATGAAATACCGGGTGTATTCGTGAAGATGTCGGTAGCTCTAATTGATAGGCTACTTCTCCAATGCGGCGCACAATTTTGTAGGGACCATAGAATCGTGGGGCCAACTTCTGGCTGGACTTTATCTTTAATGAGGCTTGTTTGTAAGGTTGCAACTTGAGGAACACCCAATCTCCTATATTAAAAGTTCTCTCTGATCGGTGCAAGTCTTGTTGTTGTTTCATACGATTCTGTGCTTGGGCCAAATTCTCTTTGAGGATGGTAAGCGTAGACTGCCTTTGTTGGAACCAATCATCCACTTTAGCTACTTTAGATGATCCCTGTACGTAATCTGCAACTTTTGGAGGTTTGGTGCCATACAATGCTTCGAATGGAGACATCTTAATTGAGTAATGGTAAGAAGTGTTGTACCACCATTCCGCTAATGCTAACCAATGGCTCCATTGGTATTGTTTATCTTGAGCAAAACATCTTAAGTATGTACCCAAACATTTGTTAACTACTTCTGTTTGACCATCTGTTTGTGGATGGTATGCTGAAGACATGTTCAATTTGGTACCACTAAGTCGAAATAATTCCCGCCAAAAGTTACTAGTGAAAATGGGATCTCTATCACTTACAATATTCTTTGGCATACCATGTAATTTGAAAATTGAATCCATAAATACCTTTGCCACCTTGCTTGCGGAAAATGGATGTTGTAAAGCCTGAAAGTGAGCATATTTGGATAACCGGTCTACGACGACGAAGATTACTGTCCTGCCTTCTGATTTTGGAAGACCTTCAATGAAATCCATGGATATATGTTCCCACTGTCGTTCAGGGATGGGTAATGGTTGTAATAATCCTGGTGATTTGACTGTTTCTCCTTTATTGCGCTGGCAAACTTCACATTCTGCTACCCATTGTTTGACTTCCGCTTTTAATCCTTTCCAACAAAATGATTGTTTGACCCTTAAATATGTCTTCAAAAATCTTGAATGTCCTGTTGATGGAGAAGCGTGTGATTCGTCGAGGATTTTTGATTTGAGTTCTGAATTATGTGGAATGTAAATGCGGTTCTTCTTCCGGAGGATGTTATCTTCATAAGAGAACCCAGGGTGTTTGGAAGACCCTATAGATAATTCATGAATTATCTAGGCAGTTTCACTATTGGACAGCCATTCAATTTGTAATTGAGTTACCCATTGGGAACAAGGACCTGAAATAGCATTGATGACTACTTCATCTTCATATTTTCTGGACAGTGCATCGGCAGCTATATTTTCCTTCCCTTTCTTATATTCAATAACGAAATCATAGCCTAGAAGTTTGGTTAACCACTTATTTTGTTCTGGATAAGAAAACCTTTGCTCCAAAAAATGCTTGAGGCTACTATGATCTGTTTTGATAATGAAGCGGCTACTGATTAGGTAGTGTCTCCATTTTTCTACTGCATGAAGAATAGCCAACATTTCTTTTTCATATGTTGATCTTCCCAAATTTTTTCGGAAAGCTGTTTACTTTCAAATGCCAAAGGATGACCTTCTTGCATTAATATAGCCCCAATTCCTGTTCCTGATGCATCACATTCGATAATAAATGGTTTGTGAAAGTTGGGAGTTGCTAAGACTGGAGTTGTACACATGGCTTGCTTAAGAGCTTCAAAAGCTAAAGTAGCCTCGTCCGACCAACGAAAAGCATCCTTTTTTGTGAGTTCTGTGAGAGGTGCTGCAATCTTACCATAATTCCGTACAAACTTGCGATAGTAGCTCGTGAGACCCAAAAAACCACGAAGTTTCTTGATGGTTTTAGGTAAAGGCCACTCTTGAATTGCCTTAATCTTATTGGGATCGACTTTGACACCCTCATGTGAAACTATATGACCAAGATACTCGACTTCTTGAACACCAAATGAGCATTTGGAGCGTTTAACAAATAATTTTTCTTTGTGTAGGATGTGAAGGACTTTATCCACATGATGTAAATGGTCCGCCCAAGTTTTGCTGTATATGAGAATATCATCAAAAAAAACTAACACAAACTTACGGAGGAGTGGACGAAACACTTGGTTCATGAGACTTTGGAATGTGGATGGTGCATTAGTGAGACCAAAAGGCATGACCAAAAATTCGTAATGACCTTCATGAGTACGAAAGGCCGTTTTGGGAATATCTTCTTCTCTAACACGGATTTGGTGAAAGCCAGAGCGAAGGTCTAATTTTGTAAAAAATTTTGCACCATGCAACTCATCTAATAGGTCATCTATGACAGGGATAGGAAATTTGTCCTTGATAGTGAGTTTATTGAGAGAACGAAAGTCGGGACACATACGCCAAGAGTTATCTTTTCGTCTAGCCAGGACTACAGGTGAGGAATAAGGACTAGTGCTTGTGACGAATGACTCCATGATCCAACAAATCCTGAACGATCTGTTCGATTTCTGTCTTTTGTGGCTGAGGATAGCGATAAGGACGACTGTTAGGTGGGACACTTCCCGGCATCAAATGGATGGCATGATCATGAGATCGTTTAGGTGGTAATCCTTGAGGTTCTTGGAAAACCTCGTCGTAATGTGTGATGATATCTTGTAACTCAGGTGCAATAATATCCGAAGTTGTTGCCGATTGTTTTTCCAAACAATTAATTTGAGCTATAAACCCATATCCACCCTTTTTTAACATCTTTTCCATACTATGAGAGCTCACCATTTGTGTTGGAGGAGTAGTAATGCCTTGTAAGTGAATGACTCGTCCATTTTCCTTCCATTCCACAAATAATTTTTTGAAGTTGAAGCTAACTGTGTCTAATGTTTCCAACCATTCAACCCCCAAAATGACATCGAATTTCCCAAATTCATGACAAAAAGGGAACCTAACCGGTATAAGTTCCCATATTTATGGAAACTTGAGATGTGCGACCCACGCATTGTGCGTTCACCCCGTTGGCCACTAAAACCTGGAATTTGTCTTTGTTGGAAGAGTTAATGAATAAATTCAAGGCTTTTGCTGTTTTGATGTCGATAAAATTGTGGGTGCTACCCGAATCAATTAGCACATTCACCTTTTTCTGGCGGAGAAAACCTGGTACCTTGATGGTATGGTGGGCGGTTAAACCCATGAGAGCATGCACTGAAATCGCCATTGTATCCTCTTCTTTTTCGTCTATAGTACCTGGTAGGTCTTCTGGCATAGGTTCTTCTGATTGGTAAGGTTCATCCTCTTCCCCTTCACCTTGATCACCTTCAATATGAAAGTTTTGTTTTTGGGCACAAGCTTGTTCCCTGGGGTGATTAGTGCGACATTTATAACAAAAATATCTTGATGGTTGATCATTTCTACGAAAGGAATTGTTGCGGTATGAAGGACGATTATATGTTTCCCGCTGTGCAGACAACTGGTGTCTCTTCTCGGCCAACTTGGCTATTCTTATACAACTGTTTAACAAGGTTGGATCGTGCATGTCTACCTCTACTCGAATACTTTCTTTCAAACCATTGCGAAAGGCACCTACCACTGTGTCGGGACTAAGGTCTGAAGTGTATGGTAGTAAACTGGTAAACTCCGAAACAAATTCACTAACTGACCCTTTTTGTTTAAGAGATAACAATCTTACTGTGTAGGATGATGTAGCTCCGTCATCAAATCTTTCTAAAAAAGAGGTAGCGAATTTTCTCCAAGTAATAATGGCTCCATTCTCTTGTTTAAGCCATACAAACCATTGGTAGGCCTCAGTGCCTAATTTTGAGGCAGCAAAAGGAACTCTATCAATTTCCCTAATTTGATATAAGTCAAGGCTGCCTTCCATTTTGGCTAACCAACCACGAGGATCATGACCTTCAAAAGTGGGCATATCAATTCGTGGAAAGTTAATATTAGGGCCTCTTGGTTGGTGATAACCCGTGTCCCTTTCTTGATTTTGGTTATACCGTTGTCTTTGATAGGGATCCCTGTAATTATTCGCATCACCTCGTTGTTGTTGCCAATCATCATTAGGATCGACAGTTTCTACATTCTGTTGGGCATGGGAGTGATTTTGGGGATTAGTATTGGGATTAGGTTGTTTTTGTGCTTGCACAAGTTCTTTTAGGGTGAGACCCATGTCGTGTAGACTCTCTAGTATGCTGTGAAGAGACTCCTTATCGGACATGGCTGAATTACTTGAGTTTTCTTGCGTGATGTTTTCGTGAGATGGGGAAGGATTAGTAGCCATAGGATCTACTAGTGGGTGATGTGGATTATAACTACCAATTTTAAAAGGAGAAAGAGAATTTTTTGTACCTGGGCTGCGATGAGCTCTTCTTATGTTGGTATTAGTTGTGTCTGAGCTGGATAATCGACCGTTAGGACCCTTGCTCCAACTTTTACTCATGCACTGCTTACAAACTCTTGCTTAGTAGTCTTTGAACTTCAAAATTTTGGCCACACTGAATTATAAAAATTTGTGTTGTTTTCCGCCTTGCTACCACTCCAACTGTGGTGCGGAACTGGATTTCGTTGGCTCACCTTCCTGATGAAAGTTGTTGACCACTTGACTGCAATGAAGCCACCTAACTCGAAATGGACACAACGGACCCTCGACACGATGCGCGGAAGACAACAGACGCGACACACACGACACACGACGACAGAACACGACGGACCCTCGACACGATGCGCGGAAGACAACAGACGCGACACACACGACACACGACGACAGAACACGACGGACCGAGACACGAGGCGCGGAAGACAACAGACGCGACACACACGACACACGACAGACTCGACACGCGACGCGACACGACAGACTCGATACAGGACGCGACAAACAACAGACCACAGAAAACCGACACGTGACCACGCGAATACCACAGCGCCGGGGAGCTCAACGTGTGACCGTAGTCACACTTGAGAATGCGCGACACACGCTATAAAAACCACTCGGCGTGCTTACCACACCACATGTGGGATAAACGTTCTAGCCAAACTCGCAACCAAGTTTCTGCTGACGTCAGCCGACGAATAATAAAAAGAAACCTTAGAAACTGTTTAATTAGAAAATATTTCATGATTTTCTATTGGACGCCGGTGGTGGATTTGCTGGCTGCGTTTGTAACGATGGCGGTGATGTGCAGAGCTCGGTTGCTTTCGAAACAGTAGCTGCGAAAGGAATTGCACCGATTTGCCGTTAAAATGGCTGCGGACGGAGGAAGATGAATGGTAACAAGACGAAGGAAGACGAACGAACGAATGGAGCGGCCGTTGCTGCTGAGGAAGACGAAGGAAAATGACGGGTGACAGCGGAAGGAAGGATTAGCCACTGAAGCGGATGGAACGGACGGCGACAGGAACCAATAGATCGAAGCGGATGATACCACTTGCAGAGATATTTCTATCTCTTGCACAATGAAATACAAATAAACAATTATTATACAGACAGAGGACGAAGCGAATAAGAATAAGGAATTACGGCAAACGAAATAAAATAAAACAATGGCCACTTAAGGTGGGCACACCCTTGCATAAACGAGATGAAAAAATATAAAAGATATGATGATTCTTATTCAAACCAACTACGGTGAATATATATACTAAATTTCTATCTCTTGGAGAAACATAGTCGACGCTGCTATGTTTGGACTGCAACACTATTATTTTTGTCTATTTTAGACCCTTTTTCCCCTTTTTCCTTTCACCATGAACTTTAGGGAGACCTTAATATGGCTAGGTAAGCCTTGACAAGCTTATTGGTCTTATTCCTATAGGTATTGTCCCTCTTATTTTCTTCCTCTTTGGTCTTTGGGTTTTGCTCCATGGGTGTGTTGTTGGTACTATTTCGCATCAGACCCAAGATACATGTCTTTTTGAATCCCAATTTCCTAGAGAGGCCATTTTGATTCTCGGATCTGTCTTCATAGTTATGGGGTGGATCTTGGGCTACCAAGAGGATTGAGGCCCTATCAAAAACAAAGCCACATTGGTTACCACTAAAAATGGCTCTAGTATCTTTCTTTACAGTGGGGTGTGGCTTAGTTACCACCAAAAATATAAGATTTTTTATGTCTGGTTCAGGTGGTTAACCTTACCTTTTGTCATAGGAACCTTAAATGTTTTAATAACCTTGGATGCAAACTCCTTATTACAATTTTCAATATCTTTCTTGTATCAGTTACTTGATATGTAGATGAAACTTTTGAACTTCTCATCTCGCTTGGTCCTAGGAAGCAACTACACTCAAAGCTTTCTCTCTTAGCAAGACTTGCTTGATGTAGTAATAACTCGCTACAAATTGCCTCGAACACAAAAGGGGAATGGATCATTTTTTTTGTAGTTAATAGATTTTCAAAGATGGAACATTTCATACCTTGTATAAAAATGAATGATGTTACTCATATTACTAACTTGTTCTTTTTCAAAGTTGTAAAACTACATGACTTACTAAAAAGTATTGTATTTTATAGAGATACTAAGTTTGTAGGTCCCTTTTGATGCACTTTATGGAAACATTTGGACACAAAATTGATTTTTAGTTCAACTTATCAACCCATAGATAGATAGGAAAACCAAAGTGGCGAATAGAAGCCTTGGAAATTTGTCAAAGGTGCTTAGTCGACAAGAATTCGAAGTTATGGGATATCATTCTAGCACATGCAAAGTTTACATATAACAATTTGATAAATAAAAGTATAGCTAAAGGTCCATTCCAGATTGTGTATAGAATTCATTCAAGAGGAGTAGATGAGTTGCGAAGTATAGCTGATTTGCAGTGTTATAGTGTTCTAGCAGAGGATATTACTAATTATATGCAAGTTTTACATCGAGAAGTTAAAGCTAATTTAGAAATGAGTGCCATAAAATACAAACATGTTGATTTCAAGCAAAGGATACAAGGATTCCAAGTTGGAGATTTGGTTTTGGTACATTCACAAAAGAAAATATTCTTGAAAGGCACTTATGACAAACTCAATTGGAAGAAGATTGGACCTTGCAAGGTCTTGAACAAGTTTGCAACTAATGCATATAAAATTTAACTCCTAGGAGTAGATATCTCACTGATTTTTAATATGGTGGATTTGTATCCCTATTATGACAAATCCATAGGTAGTAATGAAGGTATCACCATTGATTTACCAACGAAATAATGGATAGTATAATTACTAAAAAGGATCGGGATGAAATAGATATAATAATAGAGTCTAGAGTGGATAAGAGGACAAGAGGTAAAGTATATTATGAGTATCTAGTCATGTGGAAGAATCGATCAGCTAAAGCAATGACATGGATGATTGATTTCAACTCCAGATGTCGAGAAATATTTTTGAGATTTTTCTCAAGAAATATTTCCAATTACTTGATGAGTATTATGTGGGAGTATATAGCCTATAAAGTTTATTAACTACTTTATTAAAGAATGGTTGGTAAATTGTTTAGATAATTATCGTATTTTACATATAAAGGAGGAAGAGGAAAGAGAAATGGTGTGCACATAGAAGAATAAGAGAAAAGGGATTACAAGACTAGGAGGAGGATATGAAAGAAGCGAGAGAAAATTAGAAAAGGGCCTGTGTAAATGTGTCTAAGAGCAAGGATGACTGTACGAATCTAAAATGAATATAATGTATAGTCGATGGTCATAAATAATTAAAAAATTATATTCCCACTCTAATCTATTTTCTACATGATATCAAATGGTGAATGCCTTGTATTTATGGATTTGCATGATGTGGAATACTGTGTGTGCAATTTTTAGAGAAGACAAAGTGTGGTAGCAACTCGAGCGGAGGCAGTTCAAGTGCGAGTCAAGTACCATTCAAAAATAAATTAACATTCTCATGTGGGAGTGTCATTTAGTAAAGATAAGAAGTCAACATGTAGGAGATAGTTCAATTGTGGAACATATGATTATCATTCCTATAAAAATTAAGAGTGTTGTTCAAATACAAAACCGTTTAGGTGAATAACTAATCACCATTCAAGTGAAAGGTTTAGATTTTTTTACTAGAGAAATATTGTCATTCAAGTCTGCCAACGTTCATGTAAAAATTGTCATTCAAGCAAGGGAACATTGTCTATGTAAGTGGTTGCACCAAAAGTGTCATTCAAGTGAATGACATTATATTGTTCAAGTGAATACGTTCAAGAGGAATGTGTGAATTGTTCAAATGGAAATTTTATTTTCATTCAAGTGTTGTGTAATAACCTTGTTGTGCAAGTGCACGGTATTGTACAGTTCCATTGATTATGGTTATTTGATAAATTATGTTACTTGAGAAGGTAGTCATTCAATTGGACCCTTTCTCTTAGTGTTTCATCACCTTCCCACAACACATGTGGGATAAAAAACCATATTCTTTAAAAACAACAAAGCAAATTTTAAAAAATGGTGTTGCTCTTTTTCAAAACACCCAAGTATTTTCTTCATAATGAACTCAAATGTGAGCATCTCTATTCACTCTCAATGTCTCCAACACCAAACATAACTCAACAATATCAAACTTCATATCAACAATTTTTAGATCACTTTTCAATTGGACCAGTATCCAACACAACATTATTTCTCCTTAATGACAAATGGATTTCCCATTAGCACTTTGTCCTTCAACTTGGACATCTTGGGTAATTTTTCTTTGCTAAATATCATCATGAATTGACAATAGTTAGCATGCAACCAAGATGTCCTAGATTTTATTTATTTATTTTATTGGTATATAAAATACCTTTAACATCATATTTGCCTCATGCATTGCACCCTTCAACATTCAATGTTTTCAAAAGTATGCATGCACCATTACTATCACAACTAATTTCAATTGTATGCAACAATTATTTTTCTAATTTTCTTCTTCTTTACGATAAAGTTCTACTTTTTTTTTGTTATATAAGATACTATAGCATTAATACCGGGTTTTACGGATACCCCAGCCTCCTTGGGTCTTACCCGAAAGTGGCATCCCTTTTGGGGTGTTTTCCACAAATAAAAAAAAAAATTAATACCGGGTTTTATAGGTTGACCCAAAACCTTTTACGAAAATCAGCCAAGGGTTGTTGATGAACATGTCCTTACTAAGGATCCTATATATGTAAAATCTACATGCCGCCAAAGCCATTACATCCGGTAAGGCACATAGCCTGTTATCAAAAATAAACTTCCCATACAACATTTTTTGTATACCCCGAGAAAACACACCTGCATCATAATTACAAAAAAGAAATAGACACAGATCCCTTCCTTGAAATAGTGGAGAAACAAAAAGCTACAGACACACAACATAGTACTAAAAAAACTCCCACAAGCACTATATTGACAATTACTCTTAATAATTCTTTGGTAATTGTTTTCTTCCATATATGACATGCTTTGGGACCACATCCCATCTTGGCCAATCAGCCTTGGAGAAGTGAACCTGCTGGATAGATTTATGGTGGTGGCTATCTGGTGGTCCACATGGCTCTGGTTTGAAGTCTTATATTTGCATTTTTTTCCTGCCCTGTGATTATCAACCAACCTCAAATTACTAAGATGACTAGGAGCCATGTTATCTGACATGTGACTATCCCCATTAGTCTTTGTGGTATTTCCAAGCAGCATCCACCAAGACTGACATCTCGGATAATTTTTATTGTGAGTCCATTTTAAAAAAGAGACAAGAATACTCATAGCCTTCGAACTTACAGTGCCTTCCCTATTGGTAAATTAGACTATCATTCTTGGCATTATTGTTGAATAAGATCCTCTACTTCACTCGGGACACTGTGTTCCCATTTAAAAAGTTCATCACCATCGACACCCAAATTGGCCAACTTATCAGCAACTTTGTTAGCTTCCCAAAAGACATGTTGGGCTTTTTTGTCTTGTCTTCCCTGGAAAAGGATCCTAGCCTCTTCAACAATTGTTTTAATCCTCCAAGGAGGTGTTTTCCAATTATTGAGGAGATTTATAACATGCATAGAGTCTCCTTCTATGATCAAATTACCTTCTAAGTCTTGATTCATTTGAAGGCCTCTCCACATAGCTCTAGCTTCAGCTTCATTGTTTGTCCTTGTTCCCAAATATTTGAAAAATGCAAGCATCATATTCCCATTATGATCTCGCACAATACCGCCAGTGCCTGCTCTGCCAGAATTGTCCTTAGACGCTCCATCAAAATTAAGCTTAAACCAACCCGTAGGATGTGGGGAACACTTAACATTGGCTCTGAGGTTGACTATCCTAGGCATAGACTCATCTAACAAGGTTAAGCTTAAATATTGAGCAATCATGGTCTCCTATAGATGAATTTTACGGCTATCAAAAGGGATAAGGTTCACATTCTCATTGGCAAAATATAGGATCCTAGCAATGATATTTTGATGATCATGGATAGACTCATTAAAGACTCTATGGTTCCTTTCTAACCACACCTGCCAAAGATAGTGATTGAGATAAATTTTCCACATGTATCTAAGTCTTTGGCTTGAAAAGAGGTAAGGCCACTGGATGAAAAAATCAAGTACGGTGGCTGGTTTAACCTAGGAAATATTGAAGGCCTAAAAAACCCCACTTAGGATAGTCAAGGAAAAAGGGCACTCAAGGAAAATGTGATAAATGGTCTCCCAATTAGCCCTGCACAGATAACAACGATTAGTGATACAAATACCTTTACGCATCATATTATCAATGGTTAGAATTCTTCCTTGGATAACCAACCATGAAAAGACTACAATTTTTGGAATTAAATATTTTATCCAAACTAAGTCCTTTTGGAGGACAAAATCCTCGTCATCAAGCAGAAGCTTGTAAGTTGATTTAACAGTGAACTGCCCGTTTTTCGTAGGATCCTAGGTCACTTGATCTTCCTTGGGTCTCATGGGGATAAACTATTTCCCAAGAATGTTACAAAGATCATTTGATTCCGCTTGAAATCCCTGAATCCTTATTTGTTTCCACTTCATTCTGCCTCTATCCTCAACCATATAATTAAAGACTTTTCTGCCAATGAGTTCTTTCGTGATATCTCTAATTCTGTCTAAGTTAGGATATTGCGTCAGTGGTTCATCCTTAGCCCACCTGTCATTCTAGCAATTTATCCTCTCACCATTGCCTAAAACCCATCTTAAACCTTTTTTGATGATTTTCTTACAATTGAGAATTGCTTTCCAAAAAGAAAAACCTCTAATTGGAATTGAGTCACTTAAAAATTCCATATTTTGAAGATACTTTCATTTGATGATAGTTTTCCATTCATTTTATTTACTAGAAATGAGGCACCACACCTGCTTAGCTAGTAAAGCTAAATTTATATGAGCAATTCTCCTCAGACCTAAGCCCCCATTTTCCCTGGGTTTGCACACTTTGGTCCATCCTACAAGGTGTATCCTTTTTTTCTCCTCTAATCCAGTCCATAAAAATTCTTTTTGGAGTTTCTCAATTTTTTGGAAAACCTTCACAGGGGCTTTTAAAATGGAGAGGAAATAGATTGGAATGCTCTGAAGGGAGGCCTTAGTGAGGGTCAGCTTTCCTGCTTGAGATAGAATATGACCTTTCCATCCAGCAAGTTTTTTTTAATTCTTTCAATAACCCTGTCCCACATTGACTCTCTCGGAGAGCCAATGAAAAGAGGGAGACCAAGATACAAAGTGGGGAGGTTTGCTAAATCACACCCTAAAATTTTTGTAATCCTTCTTTGCCTCTGAATGGGGGTGTTCAAGAAATATAACTTGTTTTTATTGAAATTAACTTTCTGACCAGCAACGTCCTCGTAGAGTTGCAGGATGTATTTAATTCTTTTGGCCTCAACCACTGATGCCTTAGTCAATAGAAATGTATCATCGATGAAATTTTGGTGAGAAAAAGCCCTAGTGAGAGATGTTTTCTTAGTTCCTTGATATTATCCTTGAACTACAAGCATTTTTTATGGTTATTCCTAAAGCTTCTGCCATAATGATGAATAACATGGGGCTGATAGGGTCCCCCTGCCGAATTCCTATGCAACTTTGAAAGTAACCAGCAATTGTTCCATTAACTATAATCGAGAACCATGCTTTAGAAATGCATTCTTTGATCAAATTAACCCATTGGTGGTGAAAACCAAACTTAAGGAGGATAGCAATCAAAAATTCCCAATTTAGCCTATCAAATGCTTTGTTCATATCAAGCTTGAGGGCAAAAACAGACCTGTTAGTCTTATGAGCAGAGTGCAGAGCTTCATGAACTGTGATAACTCCATACAAGATTGACCTGCCCTAGACAGAGCTTCCCTGGTATGGATCTATGATGTGGGGCAGAATATCTCTCATTCTATTTTCAATGTCTTTAGTTAGGATCTTGTAAGAAACATTGCACAGACTGATTGGCCTGAAGTCAACCATAGACTTAAGGGTTTGCTTCTTAGGAATTAGAGAAATAAAAGTAGAGTTGAGACCTTTTGGGATATGATTTCTTGCTTGGAATTCTCTGACAGCAAAAATTACATCCTCACTTACGATGTCCCAAAAAGCTTGATAGAAATGAGGGGGAAAGCCATCGGGTCCCGGGGCTTTGTTTGGCTCCATGCTAAACAAGGATTCCTTAATTTCCTCATCATAAAAGGGAGCTAGAAGCTTAAGGTTTATATCCTCATTTATTATGCTAGGAATGGATTGTAAGAGAATATCTTTGGCCTCCTCATTGCACTGTGATTCCTAGCCAAGGATAGAATTGAAATAAGTTACTACCTCCTTTCTTATTTCTGTTAAGTCCTGAGTAATAGAACCATCTGCTTTTTTTTTATTTTTATCTTGTTATTGCTTCTGTTTCTAAGTGTGGTGACGTGAAAAAACTTGAAATTTGAATCTCCATATTTCAACCAAAGAGCCCTTGATTTTTGCCTCCAATATATTTCCTCACAGTCCAAAATGTTATGAAACTCTGCTAGTTTTGTTCGTTCCTCCTGCCTAGTAGTTTCATCAGCATCACCATGTTGAATCCTCTAATCAATTATCTTCAAACTTTCAACAACCTATTTTTTATTTTCAAAGAGGTTCCCAAAGACCTCTTTGTTCCAAGTTTGAAGCTTTTCCTTAACAAACTTTAATTTGCTAGCAAGTTTGAAAGTTGCACTACCCCTGACAGGCTGCTGCCACCACTGAATTAAGGTATCTCTGAAACTGGAATGTTTGATCCACATAGATTGAAATCTGAAAGGTTTCTTGAAGGACATAGACTTAGGGATCTCCAACAAAATGGGATTATGACTAGAGGTAATTTTAGGAAGGGCTTGTTGGGTAGAATCATCGAACAGAGTTGTAGCCTCCTTTGATAGAAAAACCTGTCAAGCCTTTCTTGAATGAGATGACACCCTATCCGTCGATTTCTCTAGGTATAATGAGCTCCTCTAAGTTTTACATCCATCAACATGTTGGAGTTCACAAATTCATTGAACTCATCCATGCTCCTGATAGGTGGTCCATTTCCACCCATTTTGTCTAAAGGGTAAAGAGGAGTGTTAAAATCCTCAGCCATAATCTAGGGGACATTATGGAAGATTTCACTCAGATTGCCTAAGTACTACCACAGTAGAGCTCTCCCTTGAGTTGAAGTCAGGGCATAAATATTTGAAAGGATCCACAACCTGTTGTTGTTTATTTCCTTAAATAAAACACTAAGAACCCTGTCATCTTTCTGAATAATGGTGCCTTCTACTATCCGAAGATCCCACAAAGTCATAAGGCCTCCAAACGCTCCTCTGGCTGATTTGCAAACCATCTCCCCTTGATTCCAAATTTTTTTGCTACTTTTTTTGACTGAATATCATCATTTTTTATTTTTTGCAACATGATAATAGTTGGATTCACTTGATTTCTTATTACACTTACTTCCCTGTGTTTGGGTAGGCCATTGAGGCCTCTCACGTTCCATGAGAGGAACTTCATTTAGATTGTTTGGGATTTCTTCCTCTCCCCCTCCCTTGAGGGGTTTTTCCTAATTTGTTGTCTTTAGAACCCGAAATAACCTATTGAAACAAGGTTCTCTGTTTTCCATTGGCAATGTCATTATCAATTTTAATTTTTTGATGCTCAGCATTTGATATTCTCCCTCTTCTTTCTTCACTGCCAAAATATATAGGAGACTTCACAGTGCTCCTGGTTTTTTTAGGACTAAAGTGGGGGGAGGCAATTTGTTGCAGAACCAGACTGCCATATTCCTCAATCTGAAGAGTTTCACATATCTCCACCCCTACATCCAAATATTCTCCTTTTTTCATGTATTCCCGTGGTCTACGGGACGGACCCTCAATAGGATTCACCTGGATCCTAGTGATGATGTTAGGGAGATGAGATTTTTTATTTTCCAATGCCTTAACTTTCTTCCTAAGTTTTTTAGCATTAGGGTTTGGCTTTGGGATGCCCATTGGGCTTGAAGTGTTTTTAGCATTAGGGTTTAAGGATCCCGACTTGAATGGGGATTCTAGAGATCGGACATTAGGGTTTGGCTTTGTGATGCCCATGGGGCTTACAGTAATTTCAACATTAGTGTTTGAGGATCCTAACTTGGATGGGGATTCTAGAGAGTCAGAAAGGTTAGCCTGAAGGTTCTGGGCTTCCATGTCTTTCGATAATCCTCCTACTCCCATGTTGGATAGAATTTAAAATTTATTTGAAACTAGATGATTGGAACTTACCTGAGTATTTTGGTTGCCAACAACCTATTGTTTTCCTTTGTCTTTTTGGGACCCTGCACCCTCTCTTTTCTTTTTTTGGTAGACATAGTTTGTCTGATTGAAATCACCTCTGCTAGGGAAACTCCTCAAATTTCCTCTGTCTAGCATTCCCTACTTTTGCTTTTCTCTATTCATTGCTAGGTTAGGGCACTGATTGCATAGATGTCCTTGATTTTTACATTATGCACATAATGTCGATCTATTCTCGTATTCTATTGGCTATTTTTGATAGTATTCTTCATACTCTAGCTCCACAAACCTTGGCAATTCATTATCCAAATTAGCATATACGTAGATTCATGCATGAGTCATCTTTGTTCTGGCCAAGGTCACATGGTCAATGGAGATCAAGTCCTCTATAGTTCTGGCTATGCCTTGCAGCCAATATTCATTGAAGAACTGGGCAGGTAGACTCGGGAGACGAACCCAAATAGGGGCAATGTTAATATTTTACTTTTCAGGGTCAAAATATTCACCCCATCGTCTGAGAAAAAGGCTCCTTTTGCCCAAAAACCAAGGACCTCCTGTTAAAATATGGTTAGCATCCTCCATATTGTTAAAATGGATAATGAAGAACCCTCGAGTTAGAGCTACCAACTCCAAGCTGCCTACCGATTGCCATTTACCCATCACCCAAGCCCTGATAGTCTCCATGTTCGGCCTGCCTCCCAAAAACTTGCCTACCAGGGAGAATTTTTCCATTGAAAGAAAAGGGTTCATGGAACTTGTCGGGGCTAAAATTTTATTATTTACTGGAACTAGGGGCAGAAGAGAGATAACCTCCTTTCTTTTTCATCTAAGAGTCTCAGCAAAAGATAGCCACTTCTTGGACCCCGCATTATCCTTCGTATCTTTTTTTTGGGGTCTTTATGAGGAGGTTCAGGCCCCCGCATGATGCCTGCCTTCAAATATGTCACAGCCTAACCGCCTTCCTCTGGATCCTCACTTGATCCATGCTCGAGGTTCCCACCCACCCCTTTCGTACATGCTCTACCTCTGTCGCCTTGGCTAAGATTCTTGCCCAAAAAATTCAAACCCTCACTCCCGCCACACCCGCTAAACCTCAGCTCACTCATTCCTGATGATGCAGTGCTCTAATATAGGAATTAAAATGTCTACTTCATGCTTACACCTTATTGGTAAATATGTCTTAGTTTTTCTTCTTTTCAACAAAGTTACAATTCAATTTTTTCTTAGACAATAACTTTTATTGTCAACAAGACTTTGTAGTTCCTATTCTAAGTGTTATTATTTGCATATGGATTTTGAAGAACTTGCCTTTGTAGTTGAAGCATATCATTACTCAGTTTCTGAGCCATCCTTTATATTTTGTCTAATTTTAGTTATTAGTTAGACATATTTGTTGACCTATTACATCTTTGATTATGCTAAAGAAGAAGAAAACATTGCTAAACGACCCTTCATGCCAAAAGAAAACATCTTTGATTATGCATCCCTACAAATTTTTTATTTCTACATATATTTCCAATGCCAAATAAATCTCTTATAGGATCATCTCTCTTCAACAATGAACCTTCTATCCTTCAAAAAATTATTTAAATTTTAAATTTTTCATTTCAAATTTTTTATGTCAAAAAATAAAAGAAAATTAAAAAAAAACAATCTTACAAATATGTCATTCCTCACAAACTTCAAACCAATGAGATCTTATCCTTGTTCACACAATGATTTTATCTTCATATTAACATCTTTTTTCAACATCTTTAGAAAGAGGAATAAAGAGCAAAAGAAAAGAGCAACTACACATAAGGATGAGAAGATAACCTTAAGCACCCAACACTAAATGATAAAGATAAAGATTACACACCAATACATTGGATTGACTCAAAGAGGTATTTAAATGCCTCCATAATTAAATAATCCTAAACCAATGTAACATAATATTGAGGTATGATAAGGTTAAACTCATAATTAAGTAATCCTATTATGTATGCCAATGGGCTAATATTGTATAATGTTTAAGAAGGATTTATGTGTTAGCCTAAATCCTATACTATACACTATAATACACTATTAAAATTAAAAGGAATAATACACTATACATCTCATTATTTTAGTATTTATTAAATATAGGGAATAGACTTATACACCCGGATGATTACAGTAAATTGTGAGTGGAGATGCTAATAATCTATAATGTATTTCATGAATTCAATGATGTGGTAAATCAACGTATTATTGGTTCATTATTTAATACTTTGCAATAAAAACATATACCTATAGGTCTTTTAATGATCAAGAGACCAATTAAAAGTTCATCTACAGGGAAGTGTGGAAGGAAATCTGAATAAAATCCTCGCTTCAGAGCAATCAACACTTGCTGAAATAGAGTATGGAGAACAAATACAATAAGGTCGGTATTTTCAAATTTTGGTTGAAATTCAATAAATTTGGATTAATATGAATAGCTCCATGATGTGCATCTTGGAAAGAGCTTTTCGATATTTTTTGAATCGCTTGAAAGGAACAACCAAGGCCAAAGTTATGGTCAAATTACTGAAGCACGAAGTCCTAGAATGTATGGGATGACGTGTTCAAAACTAAGTGGGTTTTAAATACTATAACTTCCATCATTCAATGAGTGGATTTAAATAACCAACACTCATTTAATAAAATGGGTTGGTATTAAATAACCAACACTCATTTAATAAAATGGGTTGGTATTAAATAACCAACACTCATTTAATAAAATGGGTTGGTTTTAAATAACCAACACCCATTTAATAAAATGGGTTGGTTTTAAATAACCAACACCCATTTAATAAAATGGGTTGGTATTAAATAAATAACAATCATTTAATAAAATTTGTTGGTATTAAATAACCAACACTCATTTAATAAAATGGGTTGGATTTAATTATCAACACCCATTTAATAAAAGAGGTTACACACATTTAATATAAGTGCCTTTCTTTTGCACAACACATTGTGGCAGATTTGTTTTGCACAACATATGGTGATGGTTATTCCGTATAACACATTGTGAGAGATTTTTGGACAACACATTGTGAGAGAACTTCATACAACACATTGTGAGGGCTTCATTGCTAGATTTGCAATGGGAAACCGAGAGGCAAAGGAGGAAGTGGTAATAATAGAGATTGGGGAGAACAAGCTGAAGAAAATAGCCAATAGAAATCAGTAAGGATCTGTAACAGCGTTGAATCCTAATAACAATTTGTTCCATTTATTTGGACCGTGGTTTTACCGTTTTGGTTTCCATGTTAAAAAATCTTGTGTTCTCTTATAGTTTATTTTTGTGTATTGGATTTATTTTTTGTAATATCTATATTTTAATATTTGATAAGTAGATCATATATCACATATAATATTAATCCTACAGTCTAAGCATGGATATTTATTTTACTAATTGATGTTGGAATATTAAGCATAATTTGTGATCTATTTGAGAAAAGAGTCAAGTTTTGGCTCTTTACGTATCAAATTTGGTATTAGAGAATATTTTCCTGAAGAACTGTGTATGCAAGGTAGAAGATCTCAAGGAAATGACTTGGCCCCATACAACCCATATATTGGGAGAAGAAGTATCAAATCTATGAAATTGGTAAATCAATCAGAACCTAACTCTCCAACAATGTCTAGCAAGGAATTTTAAAGAATATTTCTTGAAATGCAAAACACTCTCCAAAGCTTGATGGAGATAGTGCTTTCTCAAGAAGAAAATAAATCAAAGAAAGAAATTAGATGCAAAATTTGAGATTGAATCTAGTGCTTCCAATGGTGATAAAATGGAGGTTGAAGGATCCCACTCCAAACAACTTGAGAATGTCTCATCACAACCCTTAATTGCAGATCCGTTTAAAATTGAGGTTAGAATTGATATTCTAGCCTATGAAGGGGAATTAGATCTTGAAAAATTAGATGGGTGGTTGAAGAAATTGGAGGTTTACTTTAGTACTAAGTCTTCTACAAAGGTACAATAGATCATTTTTTCTCTACTAAAATTGGGTGGCCATGCTCTCACATGGTGGGAGGTATACTTAGCTGGATTGGCAAGAAATCAACAACCAATTATGAAAACATGGGAAAATTCTGTGAAGGCTATAAGAGCTCAGTTTTATCCTATTGGCTATAAAGAGAATATGGAGGAGAGATAGCTATTTTTTAGATAGAGGCAGGCCAAACTATCCAAGAACACACCACAAAATTCAGAAAACAAGTCTTGTTAATGGGTGTTAATCTTCGAGATCCTCAATTTTTTAGAAATATAAGTGTGGCTTGTCTTATCAGACAGGATAGAACTGGTATTATTTGATGCCAAGGACATTTATGAGGCATGCATTAAATCCACGTACCTAGAAATAAAGGTCATAAAGCCAATAAAATATAATAAGGCATTAACTTCATTTAAACCCTCTAAGCTTGCAGAGAAAACTAAGGGTTCCAACAATAAAGGCAAGAAGAAATCAGGGGCTACAAACACCAAATCATAAAAGGGTGAAAAATATTGCAAGGAGTGTAATATTGACACTCATTCAAGTGAGGATTGTTGGTAGCTACACTCTAAAAAGAGGCCAAAATAGTGGAAGAAGAAATATGCTAATTCTACCAAAAAGGTTGAGCAGGAGGAAGAAGGGTATTTTGAGGAAGAGGATGAAGGAAAGGTAGTGTGTGCTACCATAATTAAGCCTTTAAGGTAGGATCAGACCTCTAAGAAGGAGGAACAAGCTTCAGAGGCCAAGAAAGAGGAATTATTTTGGGTCTACACACAAGTGCAGAGGATGAAAGTTACAGCATTGTTTGATAGCGAATCCCAACGGAATTTAATTTTTAAGGATCTAGTGAAGCAACTGGGATTAAATATTATGGATGATCCATAACCATATCCATTGGGATAGGTGCAGAAGGACATGGAGCTACAGGTAACCAAGCAATGTACTTTACAATTTTCTGTCAAAAATAAATTCCATGATGTAATTACTTATGAAGTAGTACCTCTTGATTTTTGCCAAGTAATTTTTGGTAGACCATATTTATGGGAAAGAGATGTTTTTTAAAATTGAGGTGCAATATTTGGGAGTTGAATAAATGTGGAATCACATATGTGATTAATCCCAATAGGTTCAAAAATAAATTTCAGTTTGTGACAATGCAACAGGCCAAGCATTTGGTGAATGTAAGCAAGATATTTGTGTTACTAATGATAAGAGGCACAAATAGTAATGTGCATTTTAGTAAGGAGTTGGAAGAAACCAACTGTACTCCCCAACAAATGAAGGAATTAGAACCTTTTTCTTTCAAATAGTACAAGGGGAAGTATGAAGAAGATGTTGAACTTGGGAAGAAGTACAAGGAGTTGAAAAATAGAGTGCAAGGCAAATACAATGAGGTTTTTCATTTGAAAATGACTTTTTCTTCAAAGAGATAAAACTCTCCATGCCCAAGGGAGACAAATGCTTACAGCTAATAAGGAAAGCTCACACATCACTAGTTGTTGGTTATTTTGGTGTGCACAAAATAGTAGCTAACCTACAATGATATGTCTACTGGTCCAATATGTAAAATGATATGTCTAAATTTATTTGGAAAATGCTGACAACATGCCAAGGATAGGAAGAATTATGGATGGTATGTCCTAAGGAAAAAATACTAAGCAAGGAAAAGTGGATCTCCAAGAAGCAAGTGGATAAATAATATCCCCATCTAAACAAAGATGATTTTAAGGGACTAAAATCCTCCAATTGGGAAGGTCTTGATCAAGAGACCAATTAAAAGGTCATCTATAGGAAGTTTGGAAGGAGCTCTGAATGAAATCCTCGCTTTGAAGCAATCGACACTTGTTGAAATAGCGTATGGAGGACAAATATAGTAAGGGCGGTGTTTTCAAATTTTAGGTAAGATTCAATAGATTTGGGTGAATATGGATAGATCCATGATGTGCATCTTGGAAAGAGCTTTCCACTATTTTTTGAATCACTTGAAACGGACAACTGAGACCAAATTTATGGTCAAATTACTGAAGCACGAAGTCCTAGAATGTATGGGATGACATTTTCAAAACTGAGTGGGTTTTAAATATTGTAACTTCTATCATTCAATGAGTGGATTTAAATAACCAACACTCATTTAATAAAATTGATTGATATTAAATAACCAACACTCATTTAATAAAATGAGTTGGTATTAAATAACCAACACCCATTAAATAAAATGGGTTGTTTTTAAATAACCAACACCTATTTAATAAAATTGGTTGGTATTAAATAACCAACACTTATTTAATAAAATGGGTTGGTTTTAAATAACCAACCCTCATTTAATAAAGTTGGATTTAATTATCAACACTCATTTAATAGAATAGGCTACACGTATTTAGTAAAAGCGGCTTTATTTTGCACAGTACATGGTGGCAGAGATTTTTGCACAATACATTGTGGCATATTTTTTTTGCACAACATATGGTGATGGTTATTTCGTAGAACACATTGTGAGAGATTTTTGGACAACACATTGTGAGAGAATTTCAAATAACACATTATGAGGGCTTCATTGCCAAATATGCACTGGGAGAACCGAGAGGTAGAGGAGGAAGTGGTAATAGTAGAGATTGGGGAGAACAAGCTGAAGAAAATAGCCAACTGAAATCATTAAGGATCTATAACAACATTGAATTCTAATGACAATTTTTTCCATTTATTTGGATCGTGGTTTTTACCATTTTGGTTTCCACATTAAAAAAATCTTGTGTTCTCTTGTAGTTCAATTTTGTGTATGGGATTTATTTTCTATAATATCTGCATTTTAATATTTGATAAGTAGATCAGATATCACATACAATCTTAAGCCTACAGTATAAGCATGGATATTTATTTTACTAATTGAAGTTGAAAGATTAAGCATAATTTGTGATCTATTTGAGGAAAGAGTCAAGTTTTGGCTCTTTACAGATCATTTAAATAATAGAATTATAACATAACACATTAGACAAACATAAATGATTACACATTTCAACCTCCTTTAATCTCAATCTAGGTCACATATAGAAGATAATATTGAACATCCCTCTCAATTAGGCACCATCAAGTCAATTTGCAATTTGTAATGAAACAACTTTCAACATAATCTTAGTGAATAAGAAGATTATAGTCCATTAAATTATTGTATATATTTATCTCCCAACCAACATGATAAAACTATCCAAACAACAAAATTACATAGAGCTAAAAAAATAATGATCTACAATCAAATTGCATTAGCACAATCAGTTAAATTGCTTGACTTTCAAGGTGCCAAATCAAGTTCATATCTTTCCAAGAAATACATACATAATTGCCAAGTAGTTGTAATAATACTACATGTTCATGACGTAATACATATGGGGACCATTTAAATCCCCCATAATCCATTTAAAAAAAAAAACTATGATCTAAGAGGAAAAAGAAAAACTTGATTATAAAGAAATTATGGCTAGGTTCTTTATTTTTTAAAGGCCATAAGCTTCACCCTAGAATTTTGGAAAGTATGATATTTCCTAAAGGGACACACCCATCATATCTTAAAATATTCAAACAAGTAGCCAACCCCGATGTTTAACCAATCCTAACCAACTTGCACAAACTGTAGAACATGACTCCCATTTAAGCAACACCACAAAAAAAAACTATAAATTTTCAATGGATTTTGTTGACCTAAACCCTTTACAAAATAAACATCCAAAAATTAGTAGTGAATTTATTTGAAACAGAAATCCAACTAAAAAAGTTTCATATTAGGTTTTGAAAAGATATCCTAATAAAAACATACTACTCTATTACACCTATTTTTTAACATAACTTGAAAATGATGGGTCCAAAAATAAAACATTCTTGACCAAAGGATGGATATTCACACCTACATTGATACCATGTAAAAATTATGGCAAAGCCTTAGCTTTGATACCACAAAAAAAATTCTAATAGGGAGAGAACCAAACAAAATCAACATGTTAATTTAAATTTACGAGGATCAAAAAACACAACATAGACAAATGGAATCCTTAAACATCATTATTTCACTAAATATTGAAGAATAATGATATATACGTTTTGGTATTTATACTATTTAGAATACATTTCATAGATCCCTATACTATCACATGACAACATATTCAGAATACACATGGATGATTACAATGATTTATGAGTGTTTGAATATACAATACTATCACATGCCAACGTATTATTCGTTGATTAACTGATGTAGTCTAGATGGAGGGGGTCACCTAAACAAAAACCTCCACTAGCAACAAAGGATTCACAATTCACTAACACCCATAATATAATATTTAGTTTCATCCTAATTTGCACGTACTAGATGGCTAGACGACATTTGGCAAGACAACAATTGCCAATATGTTAACATGGGAATTGGCAAATTGGCAAGCTAGCACTACCACAAGATGATAATACCCCAATATGGCAAGGGTGATTCCACTTGAACAACACTTCCACTTGTACAACATGGTACAACACTAGTATGGTAAGGTGCAACTTCTACTTGTTTGGTATGGTGCAACTTCCACTTGTACGATACAATGTAACTTCTACTTGTATGACATGATGCAACTTCCACTTGTACAACTACTATTGACTTGGACGATAATTGTTTTGAACAGTTGTGTTTCCCCGCTGAACAGTGCTCTAAATCTTAACTTGAACGGTGATTAGTTTTTAAGATGAATGGTTTTGTATTTGAATGGTACTCTTAATTTTTATATGAGCAGTAATAACACGTTCCTCACTTGAAAGACCTCTTGTAGATCATATTCTTATCTTTACTAAATGGCTCCTCATGATAATGTTTATTTTTCTTTAAACGTTGCTTGAATTCCACTTAAACGACTTCTACTTGGGTGGTAACCATACTTTTTCTCCTCTAGCAGTCATGTAATCCTATAAACATAATTGTATTCCACAATATGCAAATCTAGAAACACAATGCATTCACCATTTGATATCATGCAAAAAATAGAATAGTGGAATATGATTTTTGTATTGCATTTATAAATCATTGGCTACAATCTATAGTGTAATGTTTTCATTCTTAGTCTAACGGTCTTTAGTACCCTATAGCCCCACACAGGTATTCTCTATATCTTCCCTTGTTTTTTCTTCTCTCTCGTCCCTTCTAATCCTATCAATTTTCCTTTCTCTTCCTTTATGTGCCCCCTATTTCTCCTTCCTCTTCCTTCTTTATATGTAAAACACGACAGTTACATACAATTGGAAGTTACCCTACCTATAACCATTTAAATGCTTCTGCATCATACTCATCAAGTAAGAGATAAAGTTGTCATGAGCTCTTGATCATGAACATGAATTGCTCTTCCAAGCTATTATCATTTTAGCTTGGCTTTCTTCACAAGGCCACCTTTTATGTTTTATCTTTGCTTTATTTTGAGAGCAAAACCTCTTCTTATAGAATGCACTCAACATTTTTTGCACTTTGTCCCATTCCTTCATGTCCATACAACCACAATCAACATGTATTTTATTGGCTACTTTCTCTTGGTGTCCACACCTTCTGTTGGATTGATTATATCCTCCACAAATCTCAAAAGGATGTAGGTTTCAACACCTAGTTACTACATATCCAGATCTTCCACACTGATTGCAAAACCCATCCTAGGATCTTCATACCCTATATTTATTACTCTTTTCACAAATTTAGTCTCACTGCTTTTTTTTACCTATATATCCAAGGCCTTCATTCTTTGGCCTTATTTTTGGTCTTATGGTTGTTTTCACACCTTGCCTATATCTTACCAATATTTTGCCATCATATCCTATTCTTATCATTAACATGGAACCAATACCTTTGGTGTGCTTTTAAAATCACTCAAAATCTTCATCTTCGCTATGTTCTTCAACAATATAGCTTTCATCACAAACATCAATGACTTTATGAGATTCATCTTCTTATGTTATCTTTTATTATTTCTTTTCTTTTTTTGTTTCTCTATAGAAGCATAAATCATTGCACTATCATATTCAACATCACTACTACTGATGATCTGGACCAGCTACCTCTTTCCCATGTTTACTCTCTTTCTTGTGTCCACATTTTCCTCCACATTTTTTACAACTCCTCTCAACACTGTCATTTCTTATTTCAACTTTATCTCATAGTCTTTCAAGAATTTTTTATCTATATTCAGACACACTATATGACTATTGTCCACTTTTCTCCTTTGTCCTTCAATGGACTTAACGTGTACCACTTACCATCTTTCTCAATAGTGTAGGTGTTCACCCTACCATCATGCACTGCTTTTCTATCAAACTGTGATGGCCTTCTCAAAAAGAAATAACAAGAATCCATATGCATAACATCACATAGTATCTCACCTTCATAAGAACCAATTTGGAAGTCTACCATACAATGTTTAGTTACCAAAATTTGATGTCCATTTTGTAACAATTATAGCTTATACAGATTTGGGTGTTCAATCCTCTTCAACCCAAGATTTTTTACTGTCTCCATAGACACTAAATTATTTTTACTCCTACTATCCATAATGACCTTACAACACTTACCTCATGATTTTTATATGGTTTTAGAAAGACTTCTTTGTACAGTTCATACATGTCCTTAGCTGGTTTTGACAAGATCCTTTTCATCATAAGTGACTCTCCTTATTCAGGTTCCTCCATGTGCTTCGGTGAAGCAATACTTTCTTCATATACTTGTGAAATTTGGTTATAGACTTCCTTTCCATGTCTGCTAGTCTATTGTGCTTGAGGACACTCATATGCTTTATGTCCTTCCAAGAACCTATAACACTTGCCAATAAAACCATGTCCTCTTCCTCTACCAAATCCACCTCGTCCTCTTGATGATTCACCCTTTTCTTAGGTACTTTGGTTGAAATCACTTTGATAAGTACTAACTTATTCTTGCATATACTACCCTCTACCACTATTTGATTGTTCTCTTCCTCTAGAGAATTGTCCTCTTCCTCTAAAATTGTTTTGTTGCTTGTGAGTCAAATTTTCTTCTGTTGTGAGTGCATATTGATATGCCTCCTCAACTGTTCTAATTCAAAGCAAACCAATTTCATCTTGTATGGATAACCTTATCCCATTTATGTATCTCATAACTTTTTCCTCATCATCTTCAATATGACCTGCTATTATGGTCACTTCATATAAATATTTAGTATATTGTTTCACTCCCAACTCCTTTTGCTTGAAATTTTGGAGTCTTCTAAACAACCCAATCTAATAATCAGTAGGTAAAAATTTAAAATTTATTTTGGATATAAACTTATCCTAATTTTAGATTTTGTCCTTCCCTTTTCACTATCTTTCTATTTTGACATGACCCCACCAAATTTAAGCATGTTCTTTCACTCTTGTACATGCAAGTTTGACTCATTTCAGATCCTTCATAGATTGATAGGTAAAGAACATCTCCATATTTGTTATCCAATAAATCAACTCTTCTAGATTTAAACTTCTATTAAAATTGAGAGTATTCATCTTTGGCTTACTTCCCATAGTTGAGATTGACCAAATCAATCGTTGCTCCGGTTCTTCTCCTTGCTCTTCATATCAAGTTTCCATGTGACCAGTTTTCTCCTCTACACTCTCACTAATATCCTCAAGATGAATATCTCTCCTTTGGATAGTCTCAATTGCATCTATCCTAATGATTATTCCTCCTAGATTTTCAGCTATATTTGTTGGTTGGGGTCCTAGACCATGTGGTCTTCCTCTTCCTCGTTGTGTCATTTCTCTAAAAAAAATTAACCTGCTCTAATTAAAAATGATGTAGTCTATACAGAGGGGATTAATTGAACAACAACCTCCCCTAGAAAAAAAGGATTCATGGTTCACTAACACCCAAAATGTAATATTCAGCTTCATTATGATTTGCACGCACTAAACAGCTAGGCAGTAATTGGCAAGACAGTAATTGCAAAGATGGTAAAATGAGAATTGGCAAGATGGCATTGCCATAAGATGTCCATACCCCAAATTGACAAGGGTAATTCCACTTAAACGATACTTCCACTTGTATGACATAGTGCAACACTTGAATGGTAGGATGCAACTTCTACTTATCTGATACAATGCAACTTCTACTTGTACAACAATATATAACTTCTACTTTGTACAACATGGTGCAACTTCCACTTGTACGATCAATCTTGACTTTGACAACAATTTTTTTAAATGGTAGTGTTTTCCCACTGAACGGTGCTCCAAACCTTCACTCAAATGGTGATTATTTCTTCATCTAAAAAAAATTGTGTTTGAAAAGTACTCTCAATTTTTATAGTAAAGGTAACCACACATTCTTGACTTAAACAGTCTCTTACACATCGGCTTCTTATATTTACTAAATGGCATTGTATGACAATGTTCATTTCCCTTTGAACGGTGTCTAAATTTCCCTAAAATGGCTTATGCTCAAGTGACAACCATATTATCTCCTCCAGCAATCCTGTAATCCTATAAATATAATTATATTCCACAACATGCAAATCTAGAAACATAATGTATTCACCAATTAATATCATGCAAAAAATAGAAAATAGTAGAATATGATTTTTGTATAGCATTTATAAATCATGGATTACAATCTGTAGTGTAATGTTTTCATTCTAGGTTCAATAGTCTTCAATACTATATAACCCCACATAGGTATTCTCTATATCTCCCCTTGTTTCGCATTCCCTCTCATCTCTTCTATTTTTTTCTATTTCACTTTCTCTTCCTCTATGTACATCATGTTTCTCCTTCTTCCTCCTTTTATGCAAAATAAGGAATTTACATACCGTTGGCAATTACCCTACCTAAAACTATTTGGGTGCTTCCACATCATTAATCATACATGGTTCACATTATAAAGTGAAAATGGGGTTGTAGGTCTTGAAGAACACAAGCTTATATTGAGAGGGGGGTGAATAGTATAAGACCACTTTTTACTTTCTTTTCAAATCAATATTATGTAGTGTATAGATAGCATTATCAATAGCAGTAATCAAAGCAATGTTCAAAACACCATACACAATAGAGACACGATTTAACGTGGTTCACCCAATGTGGGCTACCTCCACAGAGAAAATATTTCTTCTAAATATTTCTCAAATAATATTTTGGGAATCCTTACCAATTACAATGTTTATGGACCTTTATCCAAAGGATATGTTGATCCCCTAAATCTGGTCTATGGATCTCTATCCATAGGAAAACTCCTTCTCCTCTGCTTTGGTCGGTGATCCTCTAGAAGACACTGCCTCCATTGCATTGAGTGTGGATCTCTCTCCACTTGAATACTCTTGTCCTCACTCAGAATACCGGTTCTAAATATCCTAACTAATGGATATCTATCCACTAGAGACTCTGTCCTCTCTGCTCTATCACCTCCAAAGCTCTATCTCAATATCGTACTAAACATAGTCTAGTCATTTTAGCACAAATATGTTCAATAGGTTCACCCAAAACCTTCTCAAATATGCTCAATAGGTCCACTCAGAACCTACTCAAATATTCTCAATAGGTCCACTCAGAACCTACTCAAATCTACTCAACATGTCCACTCGGAACCTCGCTCAAATATGCTCAACAAGTCCACTCGAACCTGCTCAAATCTGCTCAACATGTCCACTCGGAACCTGCTCAAATCTGGTCAACATGTCCACTCGAACCTGCTCAAATATACTCAACATGTCCACTCAGAACCTACTCAAATCTGCTCAACAAGTCCACTCAGAACCTGCTCAAATCTGCTCAACATGTCCACTCAGAACCTGCTCAAATCTGCTCAACATGTCCACTCAGAACCTGCTGAAATATGCTCAACATGTCCACTCAAAACCTACTCAAATCTGCTCAACAAGTCAAATCTTCTCAATAGGTCCACTTAAAACCTGCTCAAATCTGCTCAACAAGCTCACACAGAACTTTTCCAAATCTGCTCAACAGGTCCACACAAAACCCATCCAAATCCGCTCAATAAGTCCTCTCTAGGACATGCTAAAATATGCATTGCAAGCTTCCACAAAATATCACACAAAAACAGTCCACAAGCCTTCTCAAAGACTTACCTCAAATCAACTTAACAAGTCCACACAGAACTTGTCCAATCTCATAGAATCATAAAGAGAATTGTTAGAGACTCAATATGTTCTATACTCAATGTTCAATCACTTTCTCAACTCAATATCATAGAAGCATAAAGAGAATTGTTAGAGACTCAATATGTTTTATACTCAATGCTCAATCACTTTCTCAACTCAATCTCATAGAAGCATAAAGAGAATTTTTAGAGACTCAATATGTTCTATTCTCAAAGCTCAATCTCAACTCAATATCATAGAAGCATAAAGAGAATTGTTAGAGACTCAATATGTTCTATTCTCAAAGCTCAATATCAACTCAATCTCATAGAAGCATAAAGATAATTGTTAGAGACTCAATATGTTCTATTCTCAAAGCTCAATCTCAACTCAAATAAGAATATAGAATAGTTTGTTTTATGGAACTTGAACAACCACTACATGCATCCACTTGACTAGGCTCAATCAACTCTACTCAACCAATCACTTCAAGAAACAACCCTTTCTCACAAACCCTAGTCCAAGCATGTATCTTCCAACTCAAAATGCTTCCAACAATGCCCAAAAACAAATCTCACATAACAATGATACTCATGTTCTTTTCTAACTCAAGTTCAAGTTCTTTGCATAACCCATTGGCTTCAACAACAATGCTAATAAAACAAGGTTTTAATCACAACTCTCAATTCAAAAAACCTTGAAGCATAAACTCAAAGTACTTCACTCAACCAATGGTCTAAAAAACAATGCTTATCAAACAAGGTTTAATCACAACTCTCAATTCAGAAAACCTTTAAGCATTAACTCAATGTACTTCACTCAACCAATGGTCTAAACAATAATGCTTATCAAACAAGGTTTAATCACAACTCTCAATCCAAAAAACCTTGAAGCATTAACTCAACCACTTTTGAAAAGGAAACCCTAATCAAATCCTTTTCACTCCACTCAATTTTCAATCAAGCCAATCACCTAACTCAACAAAGAAGAATTTTGCCCATATATTTTCTTGAAGAGTAGTTGCCCTTACAAATCTGCCACACTCACAATTACTTCTTTGAAAAACTCAATAAGGGTTAGAGGATAATTTTTATATCACAATTACACCTTATCACTCCAACTTAAACAATAAGCAATATCCTCACAATAATCACAAAACCCTTTATTCAAAATAACACACAACCCACAAAGGCTTAACCTTTCAATATTCCACAATAACAAAATTTAATACTTGAAAATAAAAATAAAATTCTCCTTATAACTCCTAATGGTATTTTACAACTACCAACATTTATCACAATGCAAAGACTTCAACCACCAAATACCTTATACCTCCAACTTAGGCATTAAAAATAAAACATAAAAATGTACCTTTGCCTTTGGAGAGTTTCGAACTCTCAACGCAGCCCACACAAATGTCTTTGCCCATGGCGCAAACTACCACACAAGCTACAAGCTCGTTGGGAAGGAAGAAGCACCACCTGCTTCAACACCCCTTCCTTACCTTGCAAAATGTATGCACCTAACAATTGGCGCCTTCAACATGTCCACCAAAAGTTTTCGTGGTATTCGAACACTATCCACCATGCACACCAAAAATGTAAGCTTGCAGCCCACTTGCCACTAGGCCAAGGTGCCTTGTTGGCTTTCAACTAATCAATGCACTTTATTTTGTTTCCTTTCGCCGTCAAGTCAAACACAAATTTCGTAATTCTATCTCATGAGCTCTGCATTTAATTCATATGCTTTATCTTTCCAATTCGAGCAAGGATAATTCAAAAATCAACTTTGGGCATGGTATTTATATGCATTTCCACTAAATCAAAAAAGTCGGCGCTTCCCTTTGGCTTCTATGACATCGACGGAAATAAACTTTGCCTTGTTTAAAACTTTAAATCCAACCTTTGGATTTATTAAAATATTCTTTGGTCTTAACCCTTTAAACCCAACCTTTGGGTTTATTACAAATATTTTTATACTTTATGAACCCACTTTTGCAATATAAAATATTGTATTGAAATTTACAAATATTTTATTTTGGGTTTTCACCATGGCACTTATAACCATTATAATATTTCACCTTTGATAAAGTACCTTTTTAAGATTTATTTATAAAATTTAAATTCATCCTGAATTTAAATAATTTATAAAATAAATATTATAACTCCTTTTTAACTTCTATCTTTTGCACTGTTTCATTCGAACTCTGACTTCTTGCTTAAACCGGTAGATAAAGATGTTGTTTATTGGACTTTCACTCCAAACTGGTCGAAATCAATGTTTTGCCCAAAATGGGGTGAAATTACATGGGCAGACACCTTTCTTAAATTTGCTTTGACTTTGACTGAAGCAACCTTCACCTGAATGACGTTACTTCATCACTGGCACTCTAAAAAACATCCTCAACTTGGATTTCACCCTCAAGATGGGCGAAAGTGATTTTCACAGTCAAGAGGGGAAACTTTGACTTTGACTTCACTAGGAACATGTTTCACTTGATTTTCGCTCCAGAACGTCTTCAATTGGAAATTCGCCTTGAAGAAGGGCGAAAATGATTTTCGCCTCCCCCCTAAAGAGACTTTGACTTTGACCAATTTTCATCCATTATTTTTGCCCTTTTTCCACTTTGTGAAATCTTGCCTTCTTATTTGGACAAAATCTTCTTAACATGGCATTTTTGCCCCAAAAGAAGGGCGAAAATGTCTTCCACTTTTATTTTTCCTGGCGATTTTTCTTTAAATAAAAATTGTCGAAGCCTTGGACATTTTCATTGCTCCTTTGATCCTAAGATGTTCCTTGTTATACATTTCTCACTTTCATATTTTGCCCATGATTTTCATTAATTTTTACTAACAAAACTTGTGTATTTCTAGGGACGAAATCAATCTTCTTTATTTAATAAAATCACTCAAGGAGGGAAACAAAAATGTTACATCAAAACAGTAAAATCAAAACAATTGCATCATTCATCTTATATTCTTGAAATTTTACAATCAAAATTTCAGTGTGGCAAAATTGCCAACAATCACATTGATATATGCTGAGATGAGGGTTTGTCTTCATACGAGGAATATGAAAGGATGCATCTCCCAGCTATTAGAGGAGAGCAACAGTTAGAGTATTAAAAAGACACATAATATTATATATTGGAGATCTCTCCAAATACTATATCAATAAGAATCATCCTTGCGTATTGTGCATATTCGAGTTATATTTGGGAGATATTGTTATATTGAGATGCATTTTTAGTTTGATTAATGCATTTATTTAATTTATTCTTGATGTTGATTAAAGCTTTTTGTGAGTTCACCTATTAAGAAAGCTAGCAGTGGTATTAGAATCACGGAGAGATAATCTGAATGAAAGTATTAGGGCAATCATCGTCATCCGACGACAAGTCCAATTAAGAAAAAGTTTTGCTTGTTTGGAAAGCACTTGAAGATTTTTTTTTTTAGCATCCCAGCATGGAAGTGTTTGCTGCCATAGAGAACAGTGTTTGTTTCCATAGAGAACAATATTTGTTGTCATAGACAACAAAGAATAATTACCAAGAATAAGCATACAAAGGGAATTGGTTCAAAGTTGTTAAATAAAATGGGATATAAAGATAAAGGTTTAGGAAAACATGGACAAGGAATAAAAGAACCAATTGTTCCAATAATAAGACCAAAGTGTGAAGGTCTTGGATATACAAGACAGACGAACAAGGAATCAGGGATTAAGTTTGTGATAGAAAATAGTGACATCAAATCAATGACAATGGTTGATAGAATCGGTTGCAATAAAGGACAAAATGGTAAAAAGAATTTTGTAATAGAGAATAGATGTAATCATTGTGGTAGATATGGACACCAGTCAGAGAAGTGTTGGAATCTTCATAGTTGTAAAATTTTTGGACATAATCATTCACAAATGTTTTGTCTACAAAAAAAATACTGCAAAGTAAAAGTGAATTGTGGATGGATAAACATGAATGAATAGGTTAAGATAAAAAGAATGTTGTATGGTTTCTACAGAAGAAACCCAAGTATTATCAAAGTTTGCTAAGAGTATTATGACCTAAGCATAGCTTGGAAGATAGTTTATGATGAAATCATATATAGTGATGATCCTACAGATATGATGATGATCTTGTGGATATTCTAGTGGATGACCCTAAGACAATGATAATCCAATGGCAACCCAGAGGTAAAGTTCCAGAGGCAATGACCCAGAGGTAGTTATCCTATGGAAGTGACCTAGAGGTAGTGACCTAGAGGTGGAGACCTAGAGGCAATGACCTAGAGGTAGATCTAGTGGTAGTGACCCAGAGATAGAGACCTAGAGACAAAGAGCCAAATGAAACTCAGATATGTTGATCTAGAGGCAAACACAAATAACTTATCCAACCATGACATAGTTAGAACTGAAGAATGAAGACAAAGAAGAATCGGAGAATGAAGGCAAAAAAATTTCCTATCGAATAATGTAATGCAGAGGATGTTTGAGATATTACATTATTTGGCCCCTTTGTAATATTAATTTGGTAGATGATTTATATTTTATATAATATATGTGTCAATATGAGAGAATGAAGAGTCACATTGATATATGGTGAGATGAAGGTTTGTCTTCATATGAGGAATATGAAAGGATGCATCTCCCAACTGTCAGAGGAGAGCAACAGTCACAGTACTGAAAAGACATGTAATATTATATATTGGAGATCTCTCTCCAAGCAATGTATCAATAAGAATCATCCTTGTATATTGTGCATACTCGAGTTATATTTGTGAGATATTGTTATATTGAGATTCATTGTTAGTTTGATTAATGCATTCGTTTTATTTATTCTTGATCCTAGTTAAAGCTTTATGTGAGTTCACCTATTAAGAAAGCTAACAAACCAATTTGTATTTATTTGATTTTCCATTCGGTCTTCTATCCTTGCAACTTAACTTGTTTTTTATTGTTTGTATACAATTTCACATATTTCCTTTCACCCTTCGACATCTATGCATGATAACACTAGAGTACTTTTGCATTATTTTGTTCTTCCACTTCTCTCTTTGACTCAAGCTCTTTGAAATGTGATTCATATCTCCTCTATATCATACATGCTATTTCATTATATCTTTCTCTTATTTTGTTATGTTAGCATTACAACCCCACCTCTATTGTTTAATCCTTTCATTATCTTTTATTCTCTCCTCTTCTCTTTATGATTCAATCATGTTACCCTTATTTGTCTTTGATGTGTCCATATAGTAAAAAAAGTTATACAAGTTTTGTTTATTATACAATTTTATAGAAATTATATTTTTATTATATTTAACAATTTTGAGTTTTAAATACATGACAATATGAAGAAACTCGAGATATGAAAAGCATACGAAGTCATTATAATATATTTGAGAGAATATTGTAATATATAAAGACTTTATAAAGGACATATGAAGGAACTGGAGATATGAAAAGCATACAAAGTCATTATAGAAAACTTTTCAATAGATACAAGATATATCACTTGTTATTTCAGTTTAAATTCAAATTTTCATTTTCTTTATGTTTCTTTTATAATATTTTTGTATCAAATGATATTTTCTAAAAAGTTCAAATTTGAATTTATTTTTTATACATATTGGTTGTGACTAACGTTTACGATTCAATAAACATTTTTTTTCTTTGTTATATAAATTTATAGAATCATTTTTTTTAAATATCAATTGTTGTCATATTTATTATTACAAACTTTGCTTAACATCCAAACTATCAGGTGCATGAATTTAATTTTTTATTGAAATGATAAAAAAAAATTAAAATCAATTTTAAAATGTGTAAATTTCATTATAATTAAACAAATTTTAAAATAAACTTATATACTACAAAGATTAAATTTGTTTTGTATTCAATACACACCAAATGGTTAATAGTTATATGTATAAACCATAACATTTTAAGAAAAATAAATCTATCTCATATCTCATACACATGTTTATTTCAAAATATTTTAATTTATCCATTACAAACTATAAAATTATTCATTATTTACATATTTACTTATATTTGTATAAATAGATTTAATTTAAAAAAGAAAATTAAACTTAATATCATGCCATAACAATTTAATAAAATATTTCTTAATTTATTTAAAACATCCATGAGCTCATTAAAAAGATAAGTTAAACTAATAACACGCAAATAAAACTTTTATTTATTTATTTTATTTATCTTTTTTTTTATAAATATGTTATTTGAAATGTGCAAATGATTATTATTTACTCTAACTTTATTTATGTCTATTTATTTATACTTATGTTCGTTCTTTTATATATCATAATTGATTTTTTTTACAACATATATAAGCAATTATTTCTTAAAAAATTATCCTTAAAATCTAATTTGTGCATCATATATACATTTTTAATCATAGATAGGCCATTTTTTTTGCTTGATAATAAGGGGTTGTACTCGGGTTCTCCACCCTTGACAAATTACATCTCTCTTATTTAGAGCTTGAGAGTTTACAAATAGATACACTTCTCATCTCAATTGAGATGCTATAGCTAGAAACCTACATCATTTTACATAAAATGTTTGAATTCTTGATTTTCATTTTCTGGATCTTTTCAAATCTCTATTTGAATACAATTACTCCAAAATTTAGCATCTTTCTTGATATTTTCCTATAGAAACCTTCACAATGTCCAAACTTCACCCCTACTATCTATGCATTGCATCTTAGTAGAGTAATATTTCCAAAACATCGCACTATGATAGTCTACTTTACCAACCCAGGTGTTGTAGGTGAATTGGAGAGGAGAGGGTATTCCTCCAAGGGAGGTCCCAGGTTCTAAACTCCACCCTACCAAAAAGTTGAATTGGGTATTTAAAATCCAATTGATATTGTTGGTGCTGGCAGGGTGGGGTGCAACTCCCGAGTGACTTTGACAGTGTAGAACCCCCTGTTCGTGGTCTCTCAGACCAAGGCGGCTCCGCAAGAGGTTTTTCGCTATAAAAAAAAAGATAGTCTACTTTACCAAATCTAGATTGCTAGTTTCCTTAATAAATAGTCTAAATGAAAACACATTATTGTTACAAAATAAAAGATATATTACCAATGGAAAACGTTAAAGTAAAACTTAATCATAATTGATTTAGGCAAAGCTTCAACTAAACTTTCTACTTCCTCTAATCATGGAAAGGAGAATTTAACTTCATGATCCTCAATCAAAAATCATAGATAGGCCATTATAAGTGATATGTATGTGGTATTTTGTTAAATTTTAGTTTATAAATTTATTTTTTATTAAAAATATATTTAATTAAATGATTTTTATAATCTAAAGTAATTCTTATGAGATGACTTACGAAGACAATATTAAGGTAATGTTAAGAAATTTTTCTTTGTTGAGATGACTTCCAACTTTTTATATTACATATAATATTTAATTAGATATCTTTAACCTTCTTAGGTATTATATTGCATTGATTATCATATATAAAAAATTCAATGTAATACAAAAGATGTAAGGATTTAACATCTTTATTGCAAATTGAAAACACATTCACAACATTTTTATCTAGTTCTTTCATTTTTCTATTTTCTATTTTCATGTTAACATATTATGACCTTGATAAATAATAAATTTTAAAGAACATTTTCTAGTCTATTTATTATTTTCATTGAAGTGCAAAGGGAGAAGAGTTTTTTTTTTTTATGCTAAGTGTTGCACTTGTGTTTGCATATCTGAATAGTAAAATATAGCTTTAGGAGCTCCAATGAGATATTTTAATCATCTTAGAAAAATGTTATCATAAAAGCCAATATCACACAATAATATAAAGATTAATATTCACATAATAAAAATGACATATACAAGTATTCACACAATATCATTGCATTTTCGTAGAAGATAAACATAATATTCCAGTACCAATGAAGTACTAAAATTTCCTTACATAAATCTCATATGATTCCTCTACATATAGCCTTTACAAAGACTCTTGAAATTTCAACTTCATCTAACTATTCATCTTCTTCAATCTTCCGGGAAACATTACACAAATCTCATATGATTCCTCTACATATAGCCTTTTACAAAGACTCTTGAAATTTCAACTTCATCTAACTATTCATCTTCTTCAATCTTCCGAGAAACATGACTCTTCATATTTCTCATATGAGAAATATATTTTATTGACTCCTAATAATGACAAACCTCTAATAATTACTAAATAACAAACTTTAAATGACTCATATTTACAAGACTCTTTTCACACCACATATTTACAAGATATTTACAAAATATTTACAAGTACCAAATAATATAATAAACTCCAACACCCCTTGTTACATTATTTGGTATAAGATCCATTGTCTTTATTTGCTTTGGTCTTCTTGATCACTTCTTGTCCTTCTTCATGGTGATGTTATACCTTGATCATTTTTTAATCTTTGTCTTTGTCCTTATTCAAGTAGTACCTATCTTTGTCCCAATACTGCTATCAAATGTTACTTGTACCTATCACTTTTGTCTTCATAGTTTTGTATTACAAAATTAACATCCCCTATCCCTGATATAAATATGTTGTTTTCTATCATGGCATTCCCTATTTTGATACTATTTGTAAATAGTAAATCATCACAATAATATAAACCATCATTGGCATAGCTTATATCATTAGTCCTTGATGCTATCTAAATCATCATAACTATTTACAATCTTTGAATCAATTCTAATAACATCCCTAATAATATGTTTTTCATTGTGACCACTAGAAAATACTTTAGTCTCATCAATACTATTTAAATCATTACTGTTTATGAGTATTACTATATGCATTCATGACCCTGTTGAGAGAATATTTTGCCCTATAGCAAAATGATCACCCCAACTAGAGTATCAAACAGGAAACTCTCTCTTGCAAAGAAATTAAGTAGCATTATTCATTTCTCCAAGGTTCTTGTGAACAAACATTCATGTGCATATAGTCAATCAAGACTAAAACAAATAAACGAATGTATACCAGAATAACTTAAACCATGCAAGTAACTGTTAACAAGGGGTCTTTAATGATTCGAACAAATAATTGTTAACAAGGGGCCTTTAATGATTCGAACAAGTACTTTGCAACCATAATCCATGAAATCAACCAAATGCGAAGATAGCTTCTTTTAATGTTCTTGAGATTAAAGTGATCTACCCGAAACCCAGTTAGTAACCTCTTTTATCTTCAGCTTAAAAAGATTCCAAATGAGAAAGTGTGTGGTATAAGCCACTTCATTTTAAGCTCTGTGTATTTAACATGAGGTTCATTTTTAGAGTTAGCGGGTTCGTTTTATCTTTATTTAAAAGTGTTCCACTATCCCTATGTTAGCATTTGGTGTTAGTAAAGTTAGCAATGTTAGCATTAAATGTTAGCAACAATTAGAAAGTTAGAAAGTTAGGATTCATTCACTTGATCTGATTTAGTGTGCATTTGAAATTAGTAGCCCTCCTAAACCCATATTTTATCTGAAAATTAGATGAAGGTGTTTGGAGATGCAAGACTGAAAATAAATGCAGAAATTCTAGAATGGACCCGAATCAGAACAATAGATTTTAAAGTAGGACTAATCTAAATATCAGAAAACTAAAACAGAAACATTATTTACAAAAGTTAGCTGGAAAAACAAAACAGGACATTAATTTGGTTAGCAATCTCCTCCCTGCAAAACCCCAACTTATGAGATGAAATTATAAAACCTGACCTAACAGACCTGCAATATAAACACAATCAAATTAGATCAGATGCAAGACTCTAAGGAAACAAATAATTGCATCATTTCATCATTCACCTATCGTAATCCATTTTATGACGTAAACGAATAGATACAAGAAGCAATTACGCAAAGGAAATATTTACAGAAATAGCAGCAGTCTTAGTTTCAATCTCCTTTTGATTTCACACACAAGAGTTGCTCTTGCCAAAAAAAACTCCTTTATTCCAAAATATAGTCTTTGTTTTTTTTCTACAATTTCCAGCCCCTCTCCACTTCTTTAATGGCGTAATTAAAACTTCTGAAAAAAAAATTGTTTCTCCCTCCATGACCGTTCGTTTTCACCTTCCTTGTGCATGCATGAGTTTTGATTTCCAAAAAAAACTTTTCGTTTCTATTATGTGGCCCTTCGTTTCATTTCCATGGTTTGGCTTCACTTTTCGTTTGATTTCGAAAGAAGGTTTCCTTTTCTCCACATGGGCTTGCGTTCGTTTCCTTCCGTGTGTAACGGCCATCTTAAATGATTTCAAATCATTAAAGATTCCTTATGTAACATTTTGTCTTATTCATTGGATTTTGTCCTTATGTCCACGTCACTATTATCAGACGCACTGTCAACTGCTCTGTTGCCTTGGCGAAAATCGGACATGTCACGATATCGCAACACGTCTTGTTTCTCTGCTTCCCTGCCCCTTTTGAATCACGAAAATACACGTCGCGACATCGCGACACTTTTTCTCTTTTGGCCGCGACAATGCAACACGTCGCGATATCGCGATACTCTCTCTCTTTTGGCCGCGACAATGCAACACGTCGCGATATCGCGATACTTTCTCTCTTTTGGCCGCGATAATGCAACACGTCGTGAAATCACGACACTTCTCTTCTTTTGGCCGCGACAATGCAACACGTCGCGATATCGCGACACTTCTCTTCTTTTGGCCGCGACAATGCAACACGTCGCGATATCGCGACACTTCTCTTCTTTTGGCCGCGACAATGCAACACGTCGCGATATCGCGACACTTCTCTTCTTTTGGCCGCGACAATGCAACACCGCGACACTTTTCTTTCTTCTCTTGCTCTTGGCCACGAAAATGCAACATGTCGCGATATCGCAACACTTTTTTTTCTTGTTCTTTCTTTTCTCGTTTGGTCGCGAAAATGCAACATGTCGCAATATCGCGACACTTTTCTTTCTTCTCTTGCTCTTGGCCACGAAAATGCAACATGTTGCGATATCGCGACACTTTTTCTTCTTTGCGCTCTCTTTGCTTTGGACCGCGAAAATGCAATATGTCGCGATATCGCGACACTTTTCCTCCTTGCGGTGTTTTGCTTTTTCTTTGATCTTTAGCATATGGGCCACTTCGGTCTTCTTGGAAAACATGCAAAAAAGGTGGGTCCCCAATTTTGGGGTACATTGTGGAGCAGCCACAACAAATGGCGACTCTGCTGGGAAATGCTCCTGAGCATTTCGATGAGAAACCCAACCTAAAAACCTACAACTCAACTGCAAGCGTTAGCAAATATCTAAAGAATGTAAATAAACCGAAATACATGAAACATTAGAATTATTCAGCATTCGCTCAATGTGTGCATAGTGATTCATTCTTTATCGTTTGAAATAGTTTCCCATTCTATTGCCAATTTCACATGAATGCATATAATGAATCGTGGAGGGTCTATGCAAGATCGAATGTATTGCCAGCATAATGAACTATGGCTGACCTGCTTTACCAGGACTCTTAACTTTTAGTAGCACGAGCACAAACATTAAAACTATCAAACCCTCTTAGGACCAAACATGCATGAATTGAGTTCATATACCCAATCTCAAGGTTGGTTATGCGCCACTGCCATATTGAATCAAGGTGCATGTGTAAGTGAAATCAGAGCTTTGGGGAATCAGATTCTCAACCTAAGCGTGATGAGAATTTAACCCTATTTTACTACTCTGATTTTAGTTCATTACCTCATCTTAAGAAAAATGATTAAACCTATTATGGATAACTGCCAGGCTAGCCTGTCCGTGTGAGCAGTCTGAGGTCTTGCTTTTAAATGAGACATGTCACCACGCATGAGCCTACTCCACTGCCAGTCATGTGTCTATAGCCCCGGTGGAGATCAGCCCCATAGTCCAGGCTTTGGCTTTGGCTTTCTTGAATTTTAGGGATGACTACCCATCCTTGTGAGGGACACGTAGTACGATCCTTCCAACTCAAATGATATGATGGAGGTGGATTAATGATGTATTTCTTGAATTTTAGGTATGACTACCCATCCTTGTGAGGGACACGTAGTACGATCCTTCCAACTCAAATGATATGATGGAGGTGGATTAATGATGGATTTCTTGAATTTTAGGGATGACTACCCATCCTTGTGAGGGACACGTAGTACGATCCTTCCAACTCAAATGATGTTATGGAGGTGGAGTAGTAATGGCTTCCTTGAATCTTGGGGATGACTACTCATCCTTGCAAGGGACGTGTAGTACGATCCTTTCAATCCAAGTGATGTTATGGAGGTGGAGTAGTAATGGCTTCCTTGAATCTTAGGGATGACTACTCATCCTTATGAAGGACATGTAGTACGATCCTTTCAATCCAAGTGATGTTATGGAGGTGGAGTGGTGAAAACCACTGTTTCATGGACTATGTTTTGCCTGATGGGACAGACAAGAAAAATTCTTTTCGCCTCAATTTTCTTCCAAGGTTTCAACCATTTTGCCCAAGATGTTCTTTATATGTGCAAAACATGTCTAATTCAAGACACTTTTTCTCTTTTGGCCGTGACAATGCAACACGTCGCGATATCGCGATATCGCAACGCTTTTTCTCTTTTGGCCGCGACAATGTAACACGTCGCGATATCGCGACACTTTTTCTCTTTTGGCCACGATAATGCAACACATCGCGATATCGCAACACTTTTCTTCTTTTGGCCGTGACAATGCAACATGTCGCGATATCGCGACACTTTTCTTTCTTCTCTTGCTCTTGGCCACGAAAATGCAACATGTCGCGATATCGCGACACTTTTCTTTCTTGTTCTTTCTTTTCTCGTTTGGTCGCGAAAATGCAACATGTCGCGATATCGCGACACTTTTCTTTCTTCTCTTGCTCTTGGCCACGAAAATGCAACATGTCACGATATCGCGACACTTTTCTTTCTTGTTCTTTCTTTTCTCGTTTGGTCGCAAAAATGCAACACGTCATGATATCGCGACACTTTTCTTTCTTCTCTTGCTCTTGGCCACGAAAATGCAACATGTCGCAATATCGTGACACTTTTTCTTCCTTGCTCTCTCTCTTTGCTTTGGATCGCGAAAATGCACCATGTCACGATATCGTGACACTTTTTCCTCGCAGTGTTTTGCTTTTTTTTTTATCTTTAGCATATGGGCCACTTCGGTCTTCTTGGAAAACATGCAAAAAGGTGGGTCCCCAATTTTGGGGTACGTTGTGGAGCAGCCACAACAGACCCTTAAATCACTGGTGTCACAACTTACATCTACCATTTTAGGTTTCAACACATTGAATATCAGTCCTCTGATGAAGATCATATGTGTCTCTATTTTTTAGTAAACAAATAAAAAAAAAATCAAATTCTTTATCATCCTTTCAAGAATAATTTGTGGAGTGTTTTTTGATAATACATTTTCTTGATCCTCTGCCATGAGAATTTTGTGTTCAATTAAATATCTTTTTGATGTTGTTCTTCTCGTAGAAGCTAATCTAAATGTTTTTGAGAGAGTGCTATCACATCTAAAGCAAATATACCATTTTTGTAAGACCCAAGGGCTTCAATCTTGTTTTGTCTTTTGATAAAACATTTCTTACTGCCATTGATGACTTTGAATTCTACAATTTTTTGTTTATCCAATAATTGTGATAATGAAATTAGATTACTTGATATTCCTGGAACATAGAGAACATTCTCTAATGTGCATTCTAAGAAAGGTAGATTAAGTGTGACATTGCCTGTTCCTTGGACTTAATAGATTTTGTCATATGGTAGAAGCTAATGTAAATGTTTTTGAGAGAGTGCTATCACATCTAAAGCAAACATACCATTTCTATAAGACCCAAGGGCTTCACTCTTTTTGTCTTTTGATAAAACATTTCTTACTGCCATTGATTACTTTGAATTCTACTGTTTTTCCTTTATCCAACAATTGTGATATCAAAATTAGGTTACTTGATATTCTTAGAACAAGAGCATTTTTTAATGTACATTTCGAAAAATACGGGCTAAGTGTAACATTACCTGTTCCTTAGACTTAGTAGATTTTATCAACTCCAATCTTAATTGGTACACTTTGTTTCACTTGAATATAATCAAACCAATATAGGTTGTCAATCATTTGATTGTTGCCTCCTAAACCAACATACCAAAAATTATCTTCATACTCAAATTTTGGTTTTATTTGATTTGTTTGTGGTGATTCATTGTATCTCAACACATATTTGTGACAATATTTTCTCTACTTTTTTCTTAATGAGCTTTGGCTCTTTAATCATATGTGACTTTGTGAAAGAACCTTTTGATGGAGTCATAATTAAAGAAATTATTTTTAATTGTTTTATCAATCAATTCTTTTGATTCTTTAAACTTTCTTCAAATATTTACTTTGACTATATTCCTTTCAATATTCACTTTAATTCTTCAACAAAAAAACCTTTTAACTCCCTAATTCAATATTTTCAATCTTCTTTAATATTCTCTTTTCCATTTTTCAATCAACTTTAGAGAAGATAGATATACATATTTCATACCTTGAAGTAATCCTCAATAATTTGACCTTGTCTTTGACCAATTTTGAATATCTTCCTTTTAACTCATGTTCCTTCTTCAAATAAATCAAGTAACCCTTGAAGTTTTAATTCTTCTAAAGTCAATAACCTTCCCTTTTTAATAATTTTATTTTCCATTTTCTTCTCAATTTTATTTCCTTCAACTTTTTTCAAATATTTTACTCTTCAAATAAAATTATTTCCTTCTTTTCTTCAATCTTCAACTTAATATAAAAAAAAAAAAATTCAATTGGTTATATGGGATTGAAACGGGACCCACCCGTATTACATCATCACCACATAGTGGTATTATAACAAATCTTGTATATTATCCATGTATCGCTTGGCAAGATTCGAATCTTGGTCTCCTCCTTGAATGTTGAAGAATCTAACCGATTGAGCTAATGCCACTTGATTCAACTTAATATAATTTTTTTTTTGTAGATAGAAAGATTCATTAGAACACAGGTTTTGAAAGGGGCCCCAAAACCTTGTTACAAAAGGAACATTGTTGTGAGAACAACATCAAAATAGCTTGAAGGCTTACAAACAGAGTGAGGAAGACAAATCAAAGAAAATAAATAGAAGAAATAGAAGGCACTAACCAACCATCATTCAAAAGACATCATTGAAGCAGCACCCTTCGGTCAAGCAGGTCCATCACAAATATTAGTGAGATCTCCACGGTTGCCAACAGTGGTTTCGTATGCCTTAAAAACCTTATTCATCTGAGCGTGGAGGTCCTCCATGGTTTTGGCAGTTTGAGAGAAAATGGTACTAGCGTCTCTAGCAGCATTGGCAGTTGCATACAATTGGATAGCAATGTTAGAAATCAAAGCCAAAATAGAATTCTTCGACATGTTACCGAACTTTCTTTCAAGAGGACCATCAAAGGTATGACTGGAAGTTGGCTTGGAAAGGTCTTTGTCAATCTTCGCTTTCTTAGGTTTGCCAAGACCATGAGACTTACTGCCCACTTCTTCCAGGTTGAACTTTCTCAATGAACGGGACTTCGAGCCCAAAGCTACCAAAATTGGGGCTTGGCAGAGCCAAGGGTCCTGGATTTAGGCTTGAGGGAAACGAAGTCAGGGTCATCCTCATCGTCATCGACCTCATCAATGGTAATGGTAAAACGACTAGGGCTATTGGCAGTAGGATCACAAGGGATACTGGGAATAGCAGCTTTCTGGGTGAACTCATTGAGGGTGTGCTTGTAAAGGATTAAGACCAAGCCTTGGTGGGAAGGAGTGGAGGACTTAAGCTTTCGGACTCTGTCAATGAACAACTCAATGGAACCAAAAAGATATTGGGGGATGTTCACATGTTTGACGTCTTTGAGGTGGTTCATAAAGGATAGGTGAAACGTCAATGTTGTCGATAGTAATGTATTAAGGATGGGAATCAAAACCTTGTCCCAGGGGGAGGGGATGGAAGACCTTATTACGCCACCGTTCTCCCAGATTAAGTGTTTACCTTTGTCTGCAAAAAATTTTGTTTCTACTGCAAAGTTGTGTCTGTCTCTGCGGATGATTCGCCCATCAACAAGAAAGTTGGTGAGTTCGACGAGCATGCAAACACTGATCACGAACTCCAGACCACGGACGACAACACTCCAATTGTCCCAAGAATTGATAATATAATAAATCTCTTTTTTCAACTTAATATTCTTTTTCAATTTAGTTTTTCCTTTCTCTTAGACAAAATTCTTTTAATGTATTCTTTCTCTTAATTTTCTTCTTTTCACTTCAAATTCTCTATTTTCTCAATTTATTTCCCTTTCAATTCTTTTCTTTCTTTTAAATTTCTCATCACATTTTTCACTTTAATTTTTTCAAATATTTCAATTCTCTTCTTCTTAAACATCTTACTCAATATTACTTCTCTTCAAAAAAAAATTCTTATTTCAACTATTCTCCTCTAAATTTAAATATTCCTTTTACCTTATATCTCAATATTTTATTTAATATATCAACTTTGCTAAGCATCCTTTTCACTAAGCATTCATTTTATCCAAATATTTATGAAGAATTGGTTTAATATACCCAAGGCAATTTTCAAAAATTGTGTATTCCCCCAAACTCCAAAATTAGGATGTCGCTATACTCACCTATGCAATAGTGTTTCTCTAATAACAACCAAAACATCTCTCTTGATTAAACTTTTGTTGCTCTCTCCTGACTCCTTTCCACCTTCCAACACCTGCAGCTCAGGCTTGTCTGCAACTTAGGCTCTATTAACGTCTACAACTCTAGCTCAATCAATGTCTACAACTCTAACTGGATTAACATCTACAACTTTGGCTCTGGTAACGTCTACATTTCGGGCTCCAAAAACTATTTTCTCCTCTACTTCGGTTTTCTTGATATGTAGCTAATTTTGTAGCTACTCAACACTGCTCCCAAATGGTACTTATTTTCTAGATTTTCTCCAACTCACCAAACATTCACTCGTGTGTTTCTCCTTCTCTCCAGGCATTTTCTTCAACGTGGTTCTTCTTACCAAACACTTTCCCTTTCACTAGGCACTCTCTTTACCAAACACTCTCTAGTGTGGTTCTTCCAACATGGCTCTAATTCTTCCAACATGGCTATTGTAACGACCTTTGCTTTACCTTGACCTTTGCTTCGCTCACCGCTAGCTTCTCTTCACTACTACTTTGTTCATTGTTAGCTTCTCTTCATTGTTTCTTTGTTCACCATTAGCTTCTATTCTTCGTTCTCCCTTTCATTGTTGGCTTTCACTCTTCCTTCACTCCTCTTAGTATGGGCTTTCAAACACTCCACTCTCTCTTCCCAAGCACTCTAACGTGTCTTTGATACCATTGTTAACATAAAAGCCAATCTCTCACAATAATATCAAGATTAATATTCTCACATAATAAAAATGACATACATAAAGTATTCACACAATCTCATTGTATTTTTGTGGAATATAACACGGTATGAAGTACTAAAATTTCCTTAAATAAATCTCATATGATTCCTCTACATATTGTCTTTACAAAGACTTTTGACATTTCAACTTTTTTCTAACTATTCATCTTCTTCAATCTTCCAGGAAGCATGACTCTTTATAACCCTCTTTTGACAAATATATTTTATTGACTCATAACAATGACAAACCTCTAATGATTTTTTTTTTTTAAGCGAAAAACCCCTTGCGGGGCTGCCTTGGTCTGAGATACCACGAACAGGGGGTTCTACACCGTCAAAGTCACCTAGGAGTCGCACCCGACCCTGCTCGCACCAACATTATCAATTGGATTTTGGATACCCAATTCAGCTTTTTGGTAGGGTGGAGATTTAAACCTAGGACCTCCCTTGCAAGATTTCCCTCTCCTCTCCAACTCACCTACAACACCTGGGTAACCTCTAATTATTATTCAATGATACTCTAAATGACTCATTTTTACAAGATACTTTCTTGCACCACATATTTACAAGGTATTTATAAAATATATACAAGTACCAAATAATGTAATAAACTCCAACAGACAATGTATAGTAAAAAATAAAAATAAAAAAAGCTTTTAATCTTCTGTATAAAATGTCACTATTACCCTTTGTTGTAGTCTCTATTCTATGAACCTTCCAAACAAAATCATGATGTTCAACATTCCTAGTTGTCGTTGAGCTCATGCTCTTTGATTACTTATCATATATTGTTGAAGACAAAAATAAATAAATATTTTAATAATATGTTTTTGTAACTAATTAGAATTATGTAAGTTGCAAGCTTACCGCAGTGGTAAGGGCTTTGGCCTCTCTTTGAAAGGTTTAGGGCTCAAACCCCACTCAAAGTGAGGGGTCTGAGACCCCTCATAAAAACCTATGTAAACTTTGAGATCAAGTGGCATTAGCTCAACCGGTTAGATTCCTCAATATTTCAAGAAGACCCATGGTCGTCCCAGTTCAAATCTTGTCAAACGATACATGGATAATATCCAAACTTTGTTGTAATGCCACTATGTGGTGATGATGTAATACAGGTGGGGCCCGTTCCAATCTCATATAACCCATTGAAAAAAATTAATTAGAATTATGTTATAAGGAGAGGTTGCAATAATTGGCCATTGATAGTTGATGTATTAATGCAAGGATATAGATATGAAAATTCATTATGATACTTCAAAATAGTTGATAATTGTCCATTGATAGTTGATGTATTAATGCAAGGATATAGATATGAAAATTCATTATGATACTTCAAAATAGTCTCTATAATATTGCATCCATTATATCATTGTCAATATAATTGAAATTATCTTGAAATTTTATTTTTATAGAATAAAATGTTATAAATTCTAATTACATGTGTCATCCTCGAATTCAATAATTATAATAATACCCACACATTAAAATTTTTAAAAATAAATAATTGTAGTATTAGAATGATACAAATTTATATGTTAAAAAACAAATTAAAATGTATATAATATGTATATTTTTTCAAAACTCAAAAGTATATAACATTAATAGATTTATACCTCACTCATGTTAAAATAAAATCCAATATTACTCTCTTAAAATACCATATATCCAAAATGAAAAAAAAAAAACAATAATAATTATTATTACTAAACATGAAACTTAACTTATTAAAATAATAAGAAATAAAACTTAAATTAAATTAAATGATAATCTATATGATGTTTTGGTTTTGTTTTTAATTCTTTTAGTTTTGATCAAATGATATAGCACTTCAATGTTTCCTTTGATTGGTCTTCTTACTTTTTAGACTTAGAAAATAGTATACAAAGTTCATGTTCAAATTACAATGTAGATTTATTGAATTGAAAGTGTTAGCCGCGAGTTCATCCGGAGTGCATCAATGCTTCAAACCATTAGCACCAATGTGTCGAAAATTGTTTCTGGAAAATTGCCAAAGCAAAGGAACGTCGAGAGAAAGAAGAGATAGGAGTGAGTCCAAGTTAGGAGGGGGTGCAAGCCAAGAGGGAGAACCACTGGCTAGTATGGAAGGAAAGTCGTATTTGAGATCTCTAATGGGAAGTCAAGATGCCCTAGCTAGAAGGATGGAGGCCCAAATTGGAGATAAGCGAAAGAGCCAATACATGACAAGTTCAATCCAGGTAACAATTGTTACACTAGAAGTGACTATAAAGGATGAGATGATTTGTGAGTTGGGAGGGAATGCAAGCCAAGAGCGAGCCCCACTAGCTAGTGTGGAAGGAAAGTCATATTTGAAAGTCCTAACGGGAAGTCAGGATGCCCTAGCTAGAAGTACGAAGGCCCAAGTTAGAGATAAGTGAATAAGAGAATACATGGCAATTTCGATCCGGGTAGCAGATGTTACACTCGAAGTGACTGAAGGATTTGAGATAATTGAGTATGATATAATGGTTCTTAAAAGTAGAAGGTTAATATGTAAGTTCTATAGATCATGGCCAAGGTTTTTGGAGATTCAAAATTGGATCAAGTGGAAGTGGGGATTGAACTCAAATTACTCTGTGATTTTTCTTCCTAAAGGTTTTTACCTCATTTTTTCCAGTTTAGGAATTAGGGATAAAATAATGGGTGATGGTTCATGGTTTAAGGGGAGAGATGCCCTTTATTTGATACCATGGAATGAAATAATTACTATTAAGACAAACTATTAAGAAGCTTCTGGTGTGGGTTAGGCCTTCTAGACTTCCATATCAACTTATTAATAAGGGTGTGTTGAAGAATATTGGGAGGAAGAAGGGTATTTTGAGGAAGAGGATGAAGGAAAGGTAGTGTGTGCTACCATAATTAAGCCTTTAAGGTAGGATCAGACCTCTAAGAAGGAGGAACAAGCTTCAGAGGCCAAGAAAGAGGAATTATTTTGGGTCTACACACAAGTGCAGAGGATGAAAGTTACAGCATTGTTTGATAGCGAATCCCAACGGAATTTAATTTTTAAGGATCTAGTGAAGCAACTGGGATTAAATATTATGGATGATCCATAACCATATCCATTGGGATAGGTGCAGAAGGACGTGGAGCTACAGGTAACCAAGCAATGTACTTTACAATTTTCTGTCAAAAATAAATTCCATGATGTAATTACTTGTGAAGTAGTACCTCTTGATTATTGCCAAGTAATTTTTGGTAGACCATATTTATGGGAAAGAGATGTTTTTTAAAATTGAGGTGCAATATTTGGGAGTTGAATAAATGTGGAATCACATATGTGATTAATCCCAATAGGTTCAAAAATAAATTTCAGTTTGTGACAATGCAACAGGCCAAGCATTTGGTGAATGTAAGCAAGATATTTGTGTTACTAATGATAAAAGGCACAGATAGTAATGTGCATTTTAGTAAGGAGTTGGAAGCAACCAATTGTACTCCCCAACAAATGAAGGAATTAGAACCTTTTTCTTTCAAAGAGTACAATGGGAACTATCAAGAAGATGCTGAACTTGGGAAGAAGTACAAGGAGTTGAAAAATAGAGTGCAAGGCAAATACAATGAGGTTTTTCATTTGAAAATGACTTTTTCTTCAAAGAGATAAAACTCTCCATGCCCAAGGGAGACAAACGCTTACAGCTAATAAGGAAAGCTCACACATCACTAGTTGTTGGTTATTTTGGTGTGCACAAAATAGTAGCTAACCTACAACGATATGTCTACTGGTCCAATATGTAAAATGATATGTCTAAATTTATTTGGAAAATGCTGACAACATGCCAAGGATAGGAAGAATTATGGATGGTATGTCCTAAGGAAAAAATACTAAGCAAGGTAAAGTGGATCTCCAAGAAGCAAGTGGATAAATAATATCCCCATCTAAACAAAGATGATTTTAAGGGACTAAAATCCTCCAATTGGGAAGGTCTTGATCAAGATACCAATTAAAAAGTCATCTATAGGAAGTTTGGAAGGAGCTCTGAATGAAATCCTCGCTTTGAAGCAATCAGCACTTGTTGAAATAGCGTATGGAGGACAAATATAGTAAGGGCGGTGTTTTCAAATTTTAGGTAAGATTCAATAGATTTGGGTGAATATGGATAGATCCATGATGTGCATCTTGGAAAGAGCTTTCCACTATTTTTTGAATCACTTGAAACGGACAATTGAGACCAAATTTATGGTCAAATTACTGAAGCACGAAGTCCTAGAATGTATGGGATGACATTTTCAAAACTGAGTGGGTTTTAAATATTGTAACTTCTATCATTCAATGAGTGGATTTAAATAACCAACACTCATTTAATAAAATTGATTGATATTAAATAACCAACACTCATTTAATAAAATGAGTTGGTATTAAATAGCCAACACCCATTAAATAAAATGGGTTGTTTTTAAATAACCAACACCTATTTAATAAAATTGGTTGGTATTAAATAACGAACACTCATTTAATAAAATGGGTTGGTTTTAAATAACCAACCCTCATTTAATAAAGTTGGATTTAATTATCAACACTTATTTAATAGAAGAGGCTACACGTATTTAATAAAAGCGGCTTTATTTTGCACATACATGGTGGCAGAGATTTTTGCACAATGCATTGTGGCATATTTGTTTTGCACAACATATGGTGATGGTTATTTCGTAGAACACATTGTGAGAGATTTTTGGACAACACATTGTGAGAGAATTTCAAATAACACATTATGAGGGCTTCATTGCCAAATATGCACTAGGAGAACCGAGAGGTAGAGGAGGAAATGGTAATAGTAGAGATTGGGGAGAACAAGCTGAAGAAAATAGCCAACTGAAATCATTAAGGATCTATAACAACATTGAATTCTAATGACAATTTTTTCCATTTATTTGGATCGTGGTTTTTACCATTTTGGTTTCCACATTAAAAAAATCTTGTGTTCTCTTGTAGTTCAATTTTGTGTATGGGATTTATTTTCTATAATATCTTCATTTTAATATTTGATAAGTAGATCAGATATCACATACAATCTTAAGCCTACAGTATAAGCATGGATATTTATTTTACTAATTGAAGTTGAAAGATTAAGCATAATTTGTGATCTATTTGAGGAAAGAGTCAAGTTTTGGCTCTTTACAGATCATTTAAATAATAGAATTATAACATAACACATTAGACAAACATAAATGATTACACATTTCAACCTCCTTTAATCTCAATCTAGGTCACATATAGAAGATAATATTGAACATCCCTCTCAATTAGGCACCATCAAGTCAATTTGCAATTTGTAATGAAACAACTTTCAACATAATCTTAGTGAATAAGAAGATTATAGTCCATTAAATTATTGTATATATTTATCTCCCAACCAACATGATAAAACTATCCAAACAACAAAATTACATAGAGCTAAAAAAACAATGATCTACAATCAAATTGCATTAGCACAATCAGTTAAATTGCTTGACTTTCAAGGCGCCAAATCAAGTTCATATCTTTCCAAGAAATACATACATAATTGCCAAGTAGTTGTAATAATACTACATGCTCATGACGTAATACATATGGGGACCATTTAAATCCCCCATAATCCATTTAAAAAAAAAACTATGATCTAAGAGGAAAAATAAAAACTTGATTATAAAGAAATTATGGCTAGGTTCTTTATTTTTTAAAGGCCCTAAGCTTCACCCTAGAATTTTGGAAAGTATGATATTTCCTAAAGGGACACACCCATAATATCTTAAAATATTCAAACAAGTAGCCAACCCCGATGTTTAACCAATCCTAACCAACTTGCACAAACTGTAGAACATGACTCCCATTTAAGCAACACCACAAAAAAAAACTATAAATTTTCAATGGATTTTCTTGACCTAAACCCTTTACAAAATAAACATCCAAAAATTAGTAGTGACTTTATTTGAAACATAAATCCAACTAAAAAGGTTTCATATTAGGTTTTGAAAAGATATTCCCTAATAAAAACATACTACTCTATTACACCTATTTTTTAACATAACTTGAAAATGATGGGTCCAAAAATAAAACATTCTTGACCAAAGGATGGATATTCACACCTACATTGATACCATGTAAAAATTATGGCAAAGCCTTAGCTTTGATACCACAAAAAAAATTCTAATAGGGAGAGAACCAAACAAAACCAACATGTTAATTTAAATTTACGAGGATCAAAAAACACAACATAGACAAATGGAATCCTTAAACATCATTATTTCACTAAATATTGAAGAAGAATGATATATACGTGTTGGTATTTATACTATTTAGAATACATTTCATAGATCCCTATACTATCACATGACAACATATTTAGAATACACATGGATGATTACAATGATTTATGAGTGTTGGAATATACAATACTATCACATGCCAACGTATTATTCGTTGATTAACTGATGTAGTCTAGATGGAGGGGGTCACCTAAACAAAAACCTCCACTAGCAACAAAGGATTCACAATTCACTAACACCCATAATATAATATTTAGTTTCATCCTAATTTGCACGTACTAGATGGCTAGACGACATTTGGCAAGACAACAATTGCCAATATGTTAACATGGGAATTGGCAAATTGGCAAGCTAGCACTACCACAAGATGATAATACCCCAATATGGCAAGGGTGATTCCACTTGAACAACACTTCCACTTGTACAACATGGTACAACACTAGTATGGTAAGGTGCAACTTCTACTTGTTTGGTATGGTGCAACTTCCACTTGTACGATACAATGTAACTTCTACTTGTACGACATGATGCAACTTCCACTTGTACAACTACTATTGACTTGGACGATAATTGTTTTGAACAGTTGTGTTTCCCCGCTGAACAGTGCTCTAAATCTTAACTTGAACGGTGATTAGTTTTTAAGATGAATGGTTTTGTATTTGAATGGTACTCTTAATTTTTATATGAGCAGTAATAACACGTTCCTCACTTGAACGACCTCTTGTAGATCATCTTCTTATCTTTACTAAACGGCTCCGCACGATAATGTTTATTTTTCTTTAAACGTTGCTTGAATTCCACTTAAACGACTTCTACTTGGGTGGTAACCATAATTTTTCTCCTCTAGCAGTCATGTAATCCTATAAACATAATTGTATTCCACAATATTTAAATCTAGAAACACAATGCATTCATCATTTGATATCATGCAAAAAATAGAAGAATGAAATATGATTTTTGTATTGCATTTATAAACCATTGGCTACAATCTATAGTGTAATGTTTTCATTCTTAGTCTAACGGTCTTTAGTACCCTATAGCCCCACACAGGTATTCTCAATATCTTCCCTTGTTTTTTCTTCCCTCTCGTCCCTTCTAATCCTATCAATTTTCCTTTCTCTTCCTTTATGTGCCCCCTATTTCTCCTTCCTCTTCCTTCTTTATATGTAAAACACGACAGTTACATACAATTGGAAGTTACCCTACCTATAACCATTTAAATGCTTCTGCATCATACTCATCAAGTAAGAGATAAAGTTGTCATGAGCTCTTGATCATGAACATGAATTGCTCTTCCAAGCTATTATCATTTTAGCTTGGCTTTCTTCATAAGGCCACCTTTTATGTTTTATCTTTGCTTTATTTTGAGGGCAAAACCTCTTCTTATAGAATGCACTCAACATTTTTTGTACTTTGTATCATTCCTTCATGTCCATACAACCACAATCAACATGTGTTTTATTGGCTACTTTCTCTTGGTGTCCACACCTTCTGTTGGATTGATTATATCCTCCAAAAATCTCAAAAGGATGTAGGTTTCAACACCTAGTTACTACATATCCAGATCTTCCACACTGATTGCAAAACCCATCCTAGGATCTTCATACCCTATATTTATTACTCTTTTCACAAATTTAGTCTCACTGCTTTTTTTTTACCTATATATCCAAGGCCTTCATTCTTTGGCCTTATTTTTGGTCTTATGGTTGTTTTCACACCTTGCCTATATCTTACCAATATTTTGCCATCATATCCTATTCTTATCATTAACATGGAACCAATACCTTTGGTGTGCTTTTAAAATCACTCAAAATCTTCATCTTCGCTATGTTCTTCAACAATATAGCTTTCATCACAAACATCAATGACTTTATGAGATTCATCTTCTTATGTTATCTTTTATTATTTCTTTTCTTTTTTTGTTTCTCTATAGAAGCATAAATCATTGCACTATCATATTCAACATCACTACTACTGATGATCTGGACCAGCTACCTCTTTCCCATGTTTACTCTCTTTCTTGTGTCCACATTTTCCTCCACATTTTTTACAACTCCTCTCAACACTGTCATTTCTTATTTCAACTTTATCTCATAGTCTTTCAAGAATTTTTTATCTATATTCAGACACACTATATGACTATTGTCCACTTTTCTCCTTTGTCCTTCAATGGACTTAATGTGTACCACTTACCATCTTTCTCAATAGTGTAGGTGTTCACCCTACCATCATGCACTGCTTTTCTATCAAATTGTGATGGCCTTCTCAAAAAGAAATAACAAGAATCCATATGCATAACATCACATAGTATCTCATCTTCATAAGAACCAATTTGGAAGTCTACCATACATTGTTTAGTTACCAAAATTTGATGTCCCTTTTGTAACCATGATACCTTATACGGATTTGGGTGTTCAATCCTCTTCAACCCAAGATTTTTTACCATCTCCATAGACACTAAATTATTTGTACTCCTACTATCCACAATGACCTTACAACACTTACCTCATGATTTGCATATGGTTTTAAAAAGACTTCTTTGTACGGTTCATACACCTCCTTAGCTGGTTTTAACAAGATCCTTTTCATCATAAGTGACTCTCCTTATTCAGGTTCCTCCATGTGCTTCGGTGAAGCAATACTTTCTTCATATACTTGTGAAATTTGGTTATAGACTTCCTTTCCATGCCTGCTAGTCTATTGTGCTTGAGGACACTCATATGCTTTATGTCCTTCCAAGCACCTATAACACTTGCCAATAAAACCATGTCCTCTTCCTCTACCAAATCCACCTCGTCCTCTTGATGATTCACCCTTTTCTTAGGTACTTTGGTTGAAATCACTTTGATAAGTACTAACTTATTCTTGCATATACTACCCTCTACCACTATTTTATTGTTCTCTTCCTCTAGAGAATTGTCCTCTTCCCCCAAAATTGTTTTGTTGGTTGTGAGTCAAATTTTCTTCTGTTGTGAGTGCATATTGATATGCCTTCTCAACTATTCTAATTCAAAGCAAAACAATTTCATCTTGTATGGATAGCCTTATCCCATTTATGTATCTCATAACTTTTTCCTCATCATCTTCAATATGACCTGCTATTATGGTCACTTCATATAAATATTTAGTATATTGTTTCACTCCCAACTCCTTTTGCTTGAAATTTTGGAGTCTTCTAAACAACCCAATCTAATAATCAGTAGGTAAAAATTTAAAATTTAGTTTGGATATAAACTTATCCTAATTTTAGCTTTTGTCCTTCCCTTTTCACTATATTTCTATTTTGACATGACCCCACCAAATTTAAGCATGTTCTTTCACTCTTGTACATGCAAGTTTGACTCGTTTCAGATCCTTCATAGATTGATAGGTAAAGAACATCTCCATATTTGTTATCCAATAAATCAACTCTTCTAGATTTAAACTTCTATTAAAATTGAGAGTATTCATCTTTGGCTTACTTCCCATAGTTGAGATTGACCAAATCAATCGTTGCTCCGGTTCTTCTCCTTGCTCTTCATATCAAGTTTCCATGTGACCAGTTTTCTCCTCTACACTCTCACTAATCTCCTCAAGATGAATATCTCTCCTTTGGATAGTCTCAATTGCATCTATCCTAATGATTATTCCTCCTAGATTTTCAGCTATATTTGTTGGTTGGGGTCCTAGACCATGTGGTCTTCCTCTTCCTCGTTGTGTCATTTCTCTAAAAAAAATTAACCTGCTCTAATTAAAAATGATGTAGTCTATACAGAGGGGATTAATTGAACAACAACCTCCCCTAGCAACAAAGGATTCATGGTTCACTAACACCCAAAATGTAATATTCAGCTTCATTATGATTTGCACGCACTAAACAGCTAGGCAGTAATTGGCAAGACAGTAATTGCAAAGATGGTAAAATGAGAATTGGCAAGATGGCATTGCCATAAGATGTCCATACCCCAAATTGACAATGCTAATTCCACTTAAACGATACTTCCACTTGTATGACATAGTGCAACACTTGAATGGTAGGATGCAACTTCTACTTATCTGATACAATGCAACTTCTACTTGTACAACAATATATAACTTCTACTTTGTACAACATGGTGCAACTTCCACTTGTACGATCAATCTTGACTTGGACAACAATTTTTTTAAATGGTAGTGTTTTCCCACTGAACGGTGCTCCAAACCTTCACTCAAATGGTGATTAGTTCTTCATCTAAAAAAAATTGTGTTTGAAAAGTACTCTCAATTTTTATAGGAAATGTAACCACACATTCTTGACTTAAACAGTCTCTTACACATCGGCTTCTTATATTTACTAAATGGCATTGTATGACAATGTTCATTTCCCTTTGAACGGTGTCTAAATTTCCCTAAAATGGCTTATGCTCAAGTGACAACCATATTATCTCCTCCAGCAATCCTGTAATCCTATAAATATAATTATATTCCACAACATGCAAATCTAGAAACATAATGTATTCACCAATTAATATCATGCAAAAAATAGAAAATAGTAGAATATGATTTTTGTATAGCATTTATAAATCATGGATTACAATCTGTAGTGTAATGTTTTCATTCTAGGTTCAATAGTCTTCAATACTATATAACCCCACATAGGTATTCTCTATATCTCCCCTTGTTTCGCATTCCCTCTCATCTCTTCTATTTTTTTCTATTTCACTTTCTCTTCCTCTATGTACATCATGTTTCTCCTTCTTCCTCCTTTTATGCAAAATAAGGAATTTACATACCGTTGGCAATTACCCTACCTAAAACTATTTGGGTGCTTCCACATCATTAATCATACATGGTTCACATTATAAAGTGAAAATGGGGTTGTAGGTCTTGAAGAACACAAGCTTATATTGAGAGGGGGGTGAATAATATAAGACCACTTTTTACTTTCTTTTCAAATCAATATTATGCAGTGTATATATAGCATTATCAATAGCAGTAATCAAAGCAATGTCCAAAACACCATACACAATAGAGACACAGATTTAACGTGGTTCACCCAATGTGGGCTACCTCCACAGAGAAAATATTTCTTCTAAATATTTCTCAAATAATATTTTGGGAATCCTTACCAATTACAATGTTTATGGACCTTTATCCAAAGGATATGTTGATCCCCTAAATCTGGTTTATGGATCTCTATCCATAGGAGAACTCCTTCTCCTCTGCTTTGGCTGGTGATCCTCTAGAAGACACTGCCTCCACTGCATTGAGTGTGGATCTCTCTCCACTTGAATACTCTTGTCCTCACTCAGAATACCGGTTCTAAATATCCTAACTAATGGATATCTATCCACTAGAGACTCTGTCCTCTCTGCTCTATCACCTCCAAAGCTCTATCTCAATATCGTACTAAACACAGTCTAGTCATTTTAGCACAAATCTGTTCAATAGGTTCACCCAAAACCTTCTCAAATATGCTCAATAGGTCCACTCAGAACCTACTCAAATATTCTCAATAGGTCCACTCAGAACCTACTCAAATCTACTCAACATGTCCACTCAAAACCTGCTCAAATATGCTCAACAAGTCCACTCAGAACCTGCTCAAATCTGCTCAACATGTCCACTCAGAACCTGCTCAAATCTGGTCAACATGTCCACTCAGAACCTGCTCAAATATACTCAACATGTCCACTCAGAACCTGCTCAAATCTGCTCAACAAGTCCACTCAGAACCTGCTCAAATCTGCTCAACATGTCCACTCAGAACCTGCTCAAATCTGCTCAACATGTCCACTTAGAACCTGCTCAACATGTCCACTCAAAACCTACTCAAATCTGCTCAACAAGTCAAATCTTCTCAATAGGTCCACTCAAAACCTGCTCAAATCTGCTCAACAAGCTCACACAGAACTTGTCCAAATCTGCTCAACAGGTCCACACAAAACCTGATCAAATATGCTCAATAGGTCCACACAAAACCCATCCAAATCCGCTCAATAAGTCCTCTCTAGGACATGCTAAAATATGCATTGCAAGCTTCCACAAAATCTCACACAAAAACAGTCCACAAGCCTTCTCAAAGACTTACCTCAAATCAACTTAACAAGTCCACACAAAACTTGTCCAATATCATAGAATCATAAAGAGAATTGTTAGAGACTCAATATGTTCTATACTCAATGCTCAATCACTTTCTCAACTCAATATCATAGAAGCATAAAGAGAATTGTTAGAGACTCAATATGTTTTATACTCAATGCTCAATCACTTTCTCAACTCAATATCATAGAAGCATAAAGAGAATTGTTAGAGACTCAATATGTTCTATTCTCAAAGCTCAATCTCAACTCAATATCATAGAAGCATAAAGAGAATTGTTAGAGACTCAATATGTTCTATTCTCAAAGCTCAATATCAACTCAATATCATAGAAGCATAAAGAGAATTGTTAGAGACTCAATATGTTCTATTATCAAAGCTCAATCTCAACTCAAATCAGAATATAGAATAGTTTGTTTTATGGAACTTGAACAACCACTACATGCATCCACTTGACTAGGCTCAATCAACTCTACTCAACCAATCACTTTAGGAAACAACCCTTTCTCACAAACCCTAGTCCAAGCATGTATCTTCCAACTCAAAATGCTTCCAACAATGCCCAAAAACAAATCTCACATAACAATGATACTCATGTTCTTTTCTAACTCAAGTTCAAGTTCTTTGCATAACCCATTGGCTTCAACAACAATGCTAATAAAACAAGGTTTTAATCACAACTCTCAATTCAAAAAACCTTGAAGCATAAACTCAAAGTACTTCACTCAACCAATGGTCTAAAAAACAATGCTTATCAAACAAGGTTTAATCACAACTCTCAATTCAGAAAACCTTTAAGCATTAACTCAATGTACTTCACTCAACCAATGGTCTAAACAATAATGCTTATCAAACAAGGTTTAATCACAACTCTCAATCCAAAAAAAACTTGAAGCATTAACTCAACCACTTTTGAAAAGGAAACCCTAATCAAATCCTTTTCACTCCACTCAATTTTCAATCAAGCCAATCACCTAACTCAACAAAGAAGAATTTTGCCCATATATTTTCTTGAAGAGTAGTTGCCCTTACAAATCTGCCACACTCACAATTACTTCTTTGACAAACTCAATAAGGGTTAGAGGATAATTTTTATATCACAATTACACCTTATCACTCCAACTTAAACAATAAGCAATATCCTCACAATAATCACAAAACCCTTTATTCAAAATAACACACAACCCACAAAGGCTTAATCTTTCAATATTCCACAATAACAAAATTTAATACTTGAAAATAAAAATAAAATTCTCCTTATAACTCCTAATGGTATTTTACAACTACCAACATTTATCACAATGCAAAGACTTCAACCACCAAATACCTTATACCTCCAACTTAGGCATTAAAAATAAAACATAAAAATGTACCTTTGCCTTTGGAGAGTTTCGAACTCTCAACGTAGCCCACACAAATGTCTTTGCCCATGGCGCAAACTACCACACAAGCTACAAGCTCGTTGGGAAGGAAGAAGCACCACCTGCTTCAACACCCCTTCCTTACCTTGCAAAATGTATGCACCTAACAAATGGCGCCTTCAACATGTCCACCAAAAGTTTTCCTGGTATTCGAACACTATCCACCATGCACACCAAAAATGTAAGCTTGCAGCCCACTTGCCACTAGGCCAAGGTGCCTTGTTGGCTTTCAACTAATCAATGCACTTTCTTTTGTTTCCTTTCGCCGTCAAGTCAAACACAAATTTCGTAATTCTATCTCATGAGCTCTGCATTTAATTCATATGCTTTATCTTTCCAATTCGAGCAAGGATAATTCAAAAATCAACTTTGGGCATGGTATTTATATGCATTTCCACTAAATCAAAAATGTCGGCGCTTCCCTTTGGCTTCTATGACGTCGACGGAAATAAACTTTGCCTTGTTTAAAACTTTAAATCCAACCTTTGGATTTATTAAAATATTCTTTGGTCTTAACCCTTTAAACCCAACCTTTGGGTTTATTACAAATATTTTTATACTTTATGAACCCACTTTTGCAATATAAAATATTGTAATGAAAATTACAAATATTTTATTTTGGGTTTTCACCATGGCACTTATAACCATTATAATATTTCACCTTTGATAAAGTACCTTTTAATATTTATTTATAAAATTTAAATTCATCCTGAATTTAAATAATTTATAAAATAAATATTATAACTCCTTTTTAACTTCTATCTTTTGCACTGTTTCATTCGAACTCTGACTTCTTGCTTAATATCAAACGATCATCTTTGTTGCCTTTTTTTCCTTCTGAAATCTTTGGTATTAATGATGACTTCATATGGTAGCATCAATTGTGACATCAATGACAACTTCGAATTAGGGACTCAAAATGTCCAACAATCTCCCCCTTTATCATTGATGGCAACCCATATCCTTTTATTGAAACCTGACCTTGCTTTTTCTTCTTCTCCCCCTAGGACATTGCTCCCCCTGGCTCAATGCTCTCCCCATATCAAATCTCTCCCCAATATACACAAATCTCTCCCCTTTGACATCAATGGCAAAGGGTCACCTTTGGGGCTCGAGGCTAAGAATGAGCCTCTTAGCTTAGCCCCTCCCCCACCTCCACATGAGGTGGTTAATTATGGGGTGGGAGTATTTCTACTCCTCGAAAGCATTGTTCTTTACCTTTATCTTTTTCCCTTTTTTTTTGGGTTTTCTGAATCCTCAGACTGTTTCTTTCCAAGTCATCATCCCTGTTCCTATTCCTATTCTTGTTCTCATCAATGTTCATGTTCATGTTCTTGTTCATGTTCTCATTCATGCTCATGTTCCTGTTCATGTTCCTTTTCCTATTCATATTCATATTCATGTTCATGTTCCTATTTCTGTTCATATTCATGTTCCTATTAATGCCTATTTCTATAATATTTGCTCTACACCATCTTGTTGTGTGACCATCATTATTGCACTTATAACACTTAATGTTATTATTCCTTGGAGGTGCAACTATCTTAGGATTTCTCCTAGTGAAGCCATATCCTCTTCTGTCATGAATCTTGCAATTCATTGCCTTATGACCAAACTCATTACATGAATAGCAATACCCTTGGAAAATTTGTCATTTTCCATGTTCTTATCTTTCATGTGTCTTGCACTATGAAGCCATGTGCTCAAACTTGTGACATGAAAAACATCTTCCATTGAAGCTTCCTTGTCTTGACCTCATTGGTCTCCTGTTCTGGTTGTTGTTCCATCTGTATCTTCTATGTGCATTGTTCCTATCTTTGTTGAATTCTTTGTTGTCCAACTCATCCTTTGATGTCTCACTCCCACTCACACTGTCTTTTTCTAATGTATCTTATTCTGAAGTTTCTTCTTCTTCAAGACTTGAAGTAGACTCTTCTTCCCTTTTCTTTTGAACCTGTTTATAACCAAGACCTATCTTGTTTGTTGCTCTTCTTTGTATCTTGACTATTTTATCCACACTCTTTGCATTGTTTACATACTTGTATAGCTTATTCTTGGAGTCTTCTACATCTTCCTTTAGTAGAGCCACTTATTGTGCTAGCTTCTCACATTCCAAGATCTTTGCTTCTAACTTATCTTTGAACTTGTTTGCCTTAGCCTTTGATTTTTCTAAATCCTCTATGAGCAATAATCTTTCTTCATCACATTCTTTAAATTGACTTTCAAGCTTAGAGTGTTGCTTTCTTACCTTATTTACTGTGTTAAGGGCATAGATAATTTCTCCCTTGAGATCATAACCATTATCTGTTGAATAATCCTCTATTTGTTTGCCTTTGTCCATATCATTTCTTTCTTTTGGTTTGTCTTCTATAGTATCACTCACTTCTTCTTCTAATGCCATAAGAATATTTTCATCTGGTCTATCAAGTGCATCTTTAAAATCATCATCACTAAAACTATAACCATCCTTTGTACAATCATCTTCAAGATGTCTAAATTTACCACATCAAAAACACTTGAGAATAACTTGAGTCCTTTTCTTAACTGGATCTTTCTCTTCAACCATAAATAGGACTTCATATCTATCATTGTCTAAAAAACTAGCATCACTATAATTTTAGTACTTACTTGCATTATCCACATAGTAGCTTCTCTTTTGCCTTTGGAAGAACTTCTTTCCTTGTTTGTTTTGTCCATCCTTGCTTTTCTTCTGGTATTTGTGTCTTTATGATTCCCTGTACCTGTGATCCTATTTGTCTTCATCATTGTTGCCCTTTGGCTCTTTGCATTCTATTGCATAGTGTCCATACTTTCCATAATTAAAATACTTAACAGATCTTAGATCTATGGGTCTTCTGGAACCTTTTTATCTTCTACCATAATTTGCTTCTTCATCACTGGAAGACTCACTGCTTGATTTTGACTTCTTACCCTTTATTTTTTTGTTCACTTTGAATGCAACTTCTTTCATAGGAATAGGACCTTTTGTTATTATCTCAAAAGTTGTAAGCATGCCAAGCAAAGAATTTCTTGTTAGACTATCACTATCAATTGATGTTTCTATAGCAGAGACCTTTTCACTGTACCTTTTTGGAAGAGTTCTCAAGATCTTATCACAAGCATCATATTCTTCAATCTTCATTCCAAGACTTTCATCTCATGTATAAGTTCATCAACCTTGCTGAGATAGTCATGAATGTTTTCATCATCTTGCATTCTTAGGTTCTCAAATTCTCCTTTGATATTTTTGATCTTAGCTTTCCTGACACTTTTATCTCCTTCATATATGGTATGTAATAGTTACTGCATAGATTCTGATCTTCGCAACCCTTTTATAATTGCATTCATAGCTCTTGAATTTGCATGCATTAGAATTTTACCTTCCTTATCTGTAGGAGGATTTACTATTGAATCATATCCAAATTCCACTACATCCCAAACTTCATTGCCAAGTGCCATCAGGTGAAATCTCATCAGCACACACCAATACAAGAAGTCACTTCCATCAAATACTGGTATTGCATTATTGATGGACCCGTCCCTTTGATACTTTTGATCCACTGTGTTCTTAGACCGCTTTTCCTTCAAGCTTTCAAACTCTTCTGAAGGAACCCGCTCTGATACCAATTAAAGAACACAAGCTTATACTGAGAGGGGGGTGAATAGTATAAGACCACTTTTTATTTTTCTTTTCAAATCAAAATTATGCAGTATATAGATAGAAGTATCAATAGCAATAATCAAAGCAATGTCCAAAACACCATACACAATAGAGACACAGATTTAATGTGGTTCACCCAATGTGGGCTACCTCCACAGAGAAAATATTTCTTCTAAATATTTCTCAAATAATATTTTGGGAATCCTTCCTAATTACAATTTTTATGGACCTTTATCCAATGGATATGTGGATCCCCTAAATCTGGTTTGTGGATCTCTATCCATAGAACTCCTTCTCCTCTGCTCTGACTGGTGATCCTCTCAAAGACCCTGCCTCCACTGCACGAACTGTGGATCTCTCTCCAATTGAAGACTCTTGTCCTCACTCAGAAGACATGTCCTCAATGTCTCGGTTGATGGATCTCTATCCACTAGAGACTTTGTCCTCTCTGCTCTATCACCTCCAAAGCTCTATCTCAATATTGTACTAAACACAGTCCAGTCGGTCTAGCACAAATATGATCAATAGGTTCACCTAGAACCTCCTCAAATATACTCAATAGGTCCACTCAGAACCTGCTCAAATCTTGTCAACAAGTCCACTCAAAACCTGCTCAAATCTGCTCAACAGGTCTACTCAGAACCTACCCAAATCTACTCAACATGTCCACTCAAAACCTGCTCAAATCTGCTCAACAGGTCCACTCAGAACCTACTCAAATCTGCTCAACAGGTCCACTTGATGAGGATTGATGTTTGATCACTCATATGACCCCTCTAGTAGTTCCTAGCTAGGTTTGCATAGTTTATTTCTTGCAAATTAATATTGTAAGTGAGTCTCCTTCTCACATGCACTTGTGGGCACTAGTTATCTTCTAGTTGTCATTTAGAGTGTTAGTTAGTAAGTGTGAACTCAAAGTAGGAAGTGTGTACTTCAAGATAGCTAAAATGGATCTTATAGTTAGCATTATTCCTTTTCTCTTAACTTAGAAGTTACGTGCATTCTCCTTTGCACTTTTGTAGCTTATGGTTAAGCATATTGGATCAAATCCATGATTTGATGGGTTTGGTTATGTATTTTGGGCCATTAGAGCCTATATAATGAGTTTGTAAATAATATGAAGTTAGTTGGATTTTCAATCCTTTTCATTGGTATCAGAGCCTAGTTCAAGTTTGCACTAGGGCTTGTGAGGTGAGAGGGTAGGAGATAGATTATTTTTTTATGAGAAATTCTTTCTCATTGAGGACTCGGTTCAAGCTCAAGGGGAGCTTGAAAACCATTTGCATAAGGAAGTTCCTTAGGCGTCAAAATCCTCGTTCCAACTTTCTTCGTATGCTCAAGAAGTATAGGAGAAGTTTACCCCGATTTTTGTCTTACAAAAATCCCTTGGCAGGTTTGGATTTCTCCTACGGTGAAATGCGAATTAGGGAGCCTTTTGTTCTTGAGTTGTTCCTGCCATTGAGGAGTCTTGAAGACTGAGGAGCATCTACACCAGGTCGTGTGTCGACTTGGGTCTGGTTGCCTTTCAAACGTTGGTCGTGTGTCGACTGGATCTTGAAAGGAGAGCTACTGAAGGGGTCTTGGTGATATTATAGCAATTAGCAATTTGTTAGAAAATTTGAAGGTAATTTACCTTCAAAAATTGCTACTATTTGTAAAAATTTAAGTTTGTCATGTAGTTAAATTAACCTTCTGGTTAATTTAAAATTTCATTTTTGTTAGCAAACTTAATTTTAAATTAATATATTATTTTGATATATTAATTTTTAAATTTTATTGTAAAAAAAAAAAAATTAGCCGAAAGGGCTCATTGAGCCAGCGTTCGGTTGTATCTCGACAGTTTGACCGCTGCAGCGTGTCGGCTACAGTGCAGCGGACGCTACACGATCTGCCGCTTGTAGGTGCTGCAGGCTACATGTGCAGCGACAGCTGCATGATTTGCAGCCTACAGGTGTTGCAGGCTTCTCGTGAAAACAGAAACTACACGATCTGTATCCGACAGGGCTGCAGGCTACATGTGCAGCGACAGCTACACGATCTGCAACCTACACGTGCTGCAGGCTTGCCGTGTAGCAGAAGCTGCACGTTCTAAAGCCCATAGGAGCTGCAGGTTACAAGTGTAGCGAAAGCTGCACATCCTGTAGCCTGCACGAGCTGCAGGTTTTGCAGTCGCTGTAGGTGTTGTCGACTTGCAGGCCTAGCAGCCTTGCACGTGCTGCAGGCACTACCACCGCTGCAGCTTGTCGACTTTGCGGCCTAACTGCACGCTGGACAGGCCTGTCGTAGCCTTGCAATCTGTAGGCTTGGCAGGACTTGTCGTTGCTTAGCATGCGGCAGGAGTAGCCGCCTCTGCAAGTATTTTTTTTTTTTGCATGGAGAAGCACGATTGGCCGCCTCGAGAAACGTGCCAATGAAGTTCAGAAATTCATGCACAGCAAGTGGAGTTCAGTTTACCGAGGGTAAAATTGTAATTTTTTTAAAAAATTCTATTCTAAGGTTATGCATGTTATTTTTATTTTTTATTAATTTAATTTTTAATAACTTAATTAAATTAATTAATCTTTGATTAATTATATTTAATTTTTACTTAAGTTATTTTTAAATTAATAAAATATAAATTGTAAACCTTAGGTTAGTTTAAATTTTTAAATTTTGAGCCTTAGGAGTATTTTTCAGGGCACAACATTGTAACAAGGAATTTCCAATTTTTACCTTGATTTTTCAGTGCTTTTCCCTTTTACTCCTGGCTTATACCCGGTCTCACATGGCTTCTGACTTGGCTGCCCAAGTGGCAGAACTTGCACATGTTGTAAATGCTTTAGCAGATAAAGCTAATGATACTACCATGGCAGAAGTTCTTGGTAACCTTGCAATGAAGGTAAATGATATTTCTCTCCATAATGCTTCAACTTCTGCTCATGATTCTCGCCTGAGAGTTCGTTGTGAAGTACCACTTTATGATGGATCCCGAAACCCTGAAGTCTTGAATAGTTGGATTCTTGACATGAGTTCTTGGTTTTCTTACACTCAACTTTCAGATGAGGATATGGTTCCATATGCTAAACTCAAACTTTCTGGTTTAGCTAAAGTACTTGTTGAAAGAAAAAGAGGTCATGATGAACTCACCTCATGGGATGAGCTTGTAGACTGTCTTAAGACCAATTTTTATCCTTCCAATTATTCTAAGGAATTGGTCATTAAGTGGTTTCGATTTCGACAAGGTACTAATATGACTGTGCAGGAATATATCTTTCAATTCAACAGGTACAGGATACTTTTGAATGTGGAGGAAGATATTAAAGCTTTGATTCTCAAATTTCAAAGTGGTTTGTTGGAACATTTGTATAGGGAAATTATGTTTGTTTCTATGGACACATTGGATTCAATTTTCAACCAGGCGCAACTTGCGGAGGACAAGTTTAAGGCGCATTCGCAAGCATTCCGCGCACCTGCTACTCAAGTGGTTGCGAACTCATCAAAAGGGAATAGTTCTTTCTCACCAAAGAAGAACTTTGCTCAAAAGAAGAATTCTTCTTCTCCATCTCCTTCTTCTCCTTCCCCTTCCGCTTCTACTCCTTCTTCTTCTTCTTCCAAACCTTCTTCAAAAAAAAAAAGTTTTGTAACTATTGTAAGAAGAAAGGTCATGAAAAAGCTGATTGTTTTAAGCTTAAGAAGAAAAGTTTAGTCATCACTACTCAAGAACAGGATGCTTCCAAAGGTCCCCTTGAGTCAGTAGGAGAAAGTAGAGTATACACGAAATTACGAGGTAAGCTCAATGAGGTTACCTTGGTAAATGTAAGTTCATCAGGGGGCGCTCGTGATGCTTTGTTCATCACTCGAGCTCATTTGCTCCATAATTTTGCAACAGATTGTATAGTGGATAATGGCTCGTAGAAAAATCTAATTGCGAGGTCCATTGTCGAGCGATTGAAGTTACCTATGGAGCCTCATCCTCAACCTTATTCTTTGGGTTGGAAGGATAGTGGAAGGGGCTCAGAAATCACTCACACTTGCACATTAAAATTTGCACTTGGCCCACATTTCATAGATCAAGTCACTTGTGATGTGACTCCTATGGATTGTTGTGGGATTTTGCTTGGACAACCTTTTCAGTATGATAGGAGAGTTGTTTATGATGCTTTCAAAAGAACCTACACACTTCAAAAAGATGGTCAGGTCTTTCTCATTAAAAGCACCAACACTCCTAACATCATTCTAAATTCCAAGCAAACAAAAAGAGTAATTAAAAAAGGTGGTGACGTTGCTCTAATTTTCATTCGCTCTCAAAACACTCCTACATCCACATCCATTCCAAAGCAACACTCTTCAATGGATAAAATATTGCAAAATTACTCACACATATTTCAGGAGCCAAAGTCTCTTCCTCCAATTCGCACAATTAATCACAGCATTGAAATCATTCCTGGTTCTTCACTACCTAATGCTCCCATGTATAGACAATCTATTTTGCAAAATGAAGAAATAAAAAGGCAAATAGAAGATTTGTTGTCTAAGGGTTTCATTAAGGAAAGTACTTATGCTTGTGCCTCACCTATTTTGTTGGTTCTTAAAAAATATGGCACTTGGAGATTGTGCATTGATTTTCGTGCTTTGAACAGAATTTCTATAAAGAATAGATATCCACTACCACGCATTGATGATTTATTAGATCAGCTCCAAGGAGCTAAGTTCTTTTCAAAAATAGATCTCAAAAGTGGATATCATCAAGTGCGTATCCAAGTTGAGGATACATGGAAGACAACTTTTAAGACGAAGATGGGCCTCTTTGAATGGTTGGTCATGCCCTTCGGTCTTACTAATGCTCCCGCAACCTTCATGAGGTTGATGAATGATGTATTTCGTGATGTACTTGACAAATTTGTAATAATATATCTTGATGATATATTGATATTCTCAAAGACTTGGGAGGAACACCTTAGGCATATCCATCATACACTTGATCTTCTTGCGAAGAATCAATTATATGCCAATTCTTCCAAGTGTTCTTTTGGCAATACTTCAGTTTCTTACCTTGGTTATGTGATTAGTGAAAGTGGAATTCAGGTAGATCCCACAAAAGTTGATGTTTTACTTAAGTGGTCCCCTCCTTCAACTCTCACCGAGTTAAGGAGTTTCCTAGGACTTGCGAATTTTTATCGCAAGTTCATTCCTCAATATTCCACCCTTGCGGCTCCATTGCATTATCTCACTAAGTCTAAAGTTCCATTTCATTGGGAGAAAAGCCAAGAGATTGCCTTTGAGAAACTCAAAAAGAAACTTTGTACAACACCTGTGTTAACTTTACCCGACCTCTCTCAACCTTTTGAGATTGAAACGGATGCCTCTAAAGTTGCCTTAGGAGTTGTGCTCAAACAAAATGGTCATCCAGTTGCTTATCATTCAGAAACTTTTTCTGCTGCTAAGTTGAACTATTCTACATATGACAAGGAGTTGTATGCATTAGTTCAAGCTATCAAGTACTGGAGACATTATCTTTTGGGAAAAGATACAGTAGTACACACTGATCATATGCCTCTCAAGTTTTTACAATCTCAAAGTAAAATTGAAGAATCAAGACATATGAAGTGGGCCTCTTACCTCCAACAATTTCACTTGGTGATCAAGTACAAAAAGGGGAAGAGTAATACTGTTGCTGATTGTTTGAGTAGGCCTCCTGCCGCTCTTGCCTTAACAATTATGTCCACTTCACACTTGGGATTTCAGACTTGGCCTAATCAGTATTCACAGGATCCTGATTTTGGGAAAATATTTGAGCAAGTGAGTAAGCCTTCTTCTTCCAATTTGCGTCCTTTCCAAGATTTCTACATCAAAGAAGGACTTCTTTACAAATTGGATAAGGTTTGTGTTCCTTGTGAGCCTAGAGTGTCACTTCTTAAGGAAGCTCATTCTACACTTTATGGTGGTCACTTTGGGAAGCACAAAACACTTCATCACTTGCAAAGATTTTTCTATTGGCCTAAAATGCGAGAGGGATGTGTTGAGATTTCTCAAAGAGTGTGCAGTTTGTTGTCGCTCAAAACCAGCTAACAGGAAGTTTGGCTTAGGCATGCCTTTGCCCATTCCTTCCCATCCTTGGGAAAGCATTTCCATGGATTTGGTTAGTGGTTTTCCCATGACAGTGCGACAACATGATTGTGTGTTCGTGGTGGTTGACAGATTCGATAAGATGGCTAAGTTTATTCCATGCCGCAAGACAAGTTCTGCAATAGACTTAGCCCAATTGTTCTTTGACAACATTTGGCATTCCTTTGGTCTACCTACCAGAATTATATCGGATCGTGATTCACGCTTTGTGGGTCACTTTTGGCGTTCTTTGTGGAAAATTTTGGGAGTTTCCCTTAACTTTTCCACTGCCTATCATCCGCAATCCGATGGGCAGATTGAAGTGGTAAACCGTACCCTTGTGCAAAGTTTACGAATCTATCATCACGCTTCACCAGAAAAGTGGGACTTGAGTCTCACTCATATTGAACATGCCTACAATAGGGCCCTACATTCTTCTACAGGTCACTCACCTTTTGAGGTTTGTATGGGATTTCAGCCCTTGGCACCTTATGAGTTACCTTTGTCTTTGCCTTCTCCTGTCACTTCACATCTTCAGAAGGAGCAAGACAAGGCCCACTCATTTATTCAGCACTTGCACAATCTTCAATCAAAGGTGATTGAGATTTTGCAAAAGACACAATAGCAACAGAAAAAGGCCATGGATCGACATCGAATTCCTCATCCATTTCAGGTTGGTGACAAAGTTTGGTTGCATCTTGACAAGCGGCGTTTTACCGATAAGACTCATAGTAAAATCAAACCGATTCGCTATGGGCCTTATACTATTCTTCAACAGGTGTCCGAGAATGCTTTTCGCCTTGATCTTCCCGCACACTTGGGAATTCATGACGTCGTCAATGTAGATCTTTTGAAGTTGTACTTTGACTCTACATTGGAGACCGCACCAACTATCAGTCATCCTGTGGACGTGGTTCCTGATTCTCAGTTACCATTGGATTCCGATCAGATCTATGACACAAAGACTCGATAGACTCGCCAGGGGTCTACCACCTCATATCTTGTGGCTCGACGAGGACAGATGTCGCATTAGGCTCGTTGGATTTCTTTTCATCAGATGTCCCGTGACTTTCCTACTCTTCTGAAAGCATTGGAGGCCAATGCTTCTATTGTGGGGAGGCATGATGAGGATTGATGTTTGATCACTCATATGACCCCTCTAGTAGTTCCTAGCTAGGTTTGCATAGTTTATTTCTTGCAAATTAATATTGTAAGTGAGTCTCCTTCTCACATGCACTTGTGGGCACTAGTTATCTTCTAGTTGTCATTTAGAGTGTTAGTTAGTAAGTGTGAACTCAAAGTAGGAAGTGTGTACTTCAAGATAGCTAAAATGGATCTTATAGTTAGCATTATTCCTTTCCTCTTAACTTAGAAGTTACGTGCATTCTCCTTTGCACTTTTGTAGCTTATGGTTAAGCATATTGGATCAAATCCATGATTTGATGGGTTTGGTTATGTATTTTGGGCCATTAGAGCCTATATAATGAGTTTGTAAATAATATGAAGTTAGTTGGATTTTCAATCCTTTTCACCACTCAAAACCTACTCAAATATGCTCAATAGGTCCACTCAAAACCTTCTCAAATATGCTCAACAAGTCCACTCAAAACCTGCTCAAATATGCTCAACAAGCTCATACAAAACTTGTCCAAATCTAATCAACAGGTCCACACAAAACCTGATCAAATCTGCTCAACAGGTCCACACATTCCTATCCAAATCTGCTCAATAAGTCCTCTCTAGGACTTGCTCAAATCTGTGTTGCAAGCTTCCATAAAAGCTCACACAAAAACAATCCACAAGCCTTCTCAAAGACTTACCTCAAATCAGCTTAACAAGTCCACACAGAACTTGTCCAATCTCATAGAATCATAAAGATAATTGTTAGACTCAATATGTTCTATACTCAATTCTCAATCACTTTCTCAACTCAATCTCATAGAAGCATAAAGAGAATTTTTAGAGACTCAATATGTTCTATACTCAATGCTCAATCACTTTCTCAACTCAATATCATAGAAGCATAAAGAGAATTGTTAGAGACTCAATATGTTCTATTCTCAAATCTCAATCTCAACTCAATCTCATAGAAGCATAAAGAGAATTGTTAGAGACTCAATATGTTCTATTCTCAAAGCTCAATCTCAACTCAAATAAAAATATAGAATAGTTTGTTTTATGGAACTTGAACAACCACTACATGCATCCACTTGACTAGGCTCAATCAACTCTACTCAACCAATCACTTCAAGTTAAAACCCTTTCTCACAAACCCTAGTCCAAGCATGTATCTCCAACTCAAAATGCTTCTAACAATTCCCAGCAACAAATCTCACATAACAATGATACTCATGTTCTTTTCTAACTCAAGTTCAAGTTCTTTGCATAACCCATTGGCTTCAACAACAATGCTAATAAAACAAGGTTTTAATCACAACTCTCAATTCAGAAAAACTTGAAGCATAAACTCAAAGTACTTCACTCAACCAATGGTCTAAACAACAATGCTTATCAAACAAGGTTTAATCACAACTCTCAATTCAGAAAACCTTTAAGCATTAACTCAATGTACTTCACTCAACCAATGGTCTAAACAATAATGCTTATCAAACAAGGTTTAATCACAACTCTCAATCCAGAAAACCTTGAAGCATTAACTCAACCACTTTCGAAAAGGAAACCCTAATCAAATCATTTTCACTCCAAACTCAATTTTCAATCAAGCCAATCACCTAACTCAACAAAGAAGAATTTTACCCATACCTTTTCTTAAAGAGTAGTTGCCCTTACAAATCTGCCACACTCACAATTACTTCTTTTGACAAACTCAATAAGGGTTAGAGGATAATTTTTATATCACAAAAATAATATCACAATTACACCTTATCACTCCAACTTAAACAATAAGCAATATCCTCACAATAATCACAAAACCCTTTATTCAAAATAACACACAACCCACAAAGTCTTAACCTTTCAATATTCCACAATAGCAAAATTTAAGACTTGAAAATAAAAACAAAATTCTCCTTATAACTCCTAATGGTATTTCACAACTACCAACCTTTATCACAATGCAAATACTTCAACCACCAAATACCTTATACCTCCAACTTAGGCATTAAAAATAAAACATAAAAATGTACCTTTGCCTTTGGAGAGTTTCAAACTCTCAACGCAGCCCACACAAACGTCTTTGCCCATGGCACAAACTACCACACGAGCTACAAGATCATTGGGAAGGAAGAAGCACCATGTGCTTCAACACCCCTTCCTTGCCTTGCAAAACGTATGCGCCTAATGATTGGCACCTTCAACACATCCAGCAAAAGCTTCCACGGGATTCGAACACTATCCACCATGCACACCAAAAACGTAAGCTTGCAGTCCACTTGCCACTAGGCCAAGGTGCCTTGTTGGCTTCCAACTAATCAACGTGCTTGATTTTGTTTCCTTTCGTCGTCAATTCAAACACAAATTTCGCAATTATATCTCACGAGCTCTGCATTTAATTTGTATGCTTTCTCTTTCCAATTCGAGCAAGGATAATTCGGAAATCAACTTTGGACATGGTATTTATATGCATTTCCACTAAATCCAAAACGTCGACGCTTCCCTTTGGCTTCTATGACGTCGATGGAAATAAACTTTGCCTTGTTTAAAACTTTAAATCCAACCTTTGGATTTATTAAAATATTCTTTGGTTTTAACCCTTTAAACCCAACCTTTGGGTTTATTAAAATATTTTTAGACTTTATAAACCCACTTTTGCAATATAAAATATTGTAATGAAAATTACAAATATTTTATTTTGGGTTTTCACCATGGCACTTCTAACCATTATAATATTTCACCTTTGATAAAGTAACTTTTAATATTTATTTATAAAATTTAAATTCATCCTGAATTTAAATAATTTATAAAATAAATATTATAACTCATTTTTAACTTTTGTCTTTTGCACTGTTTCATTCGAACTTCTGTCTTCTTGTTGAATATCAAATGACCATCTTTGTCGCCTTTATTTCTTGCTGAAAACTTTGGTATTAATGATGACTCCATATGGTGGCATCAATGGTGACATCAATGACAACTTTGACGTAGGGACTCAAAATATCCAACGGGTCTTTTATAAAATATACTTACATATCACTAAGTCAATCATTACTGATGTGAATCATTCTATATTTCAACATCCGCATCACTTGTAATGACAATCACAAAAGTGATATTATTGAACAAAAAGCACATTCCTTATTTACATGAAATGCACCATGTTGACTAAGACAACAACATTTAAGGCTTGCTTATTGTTATGAAGCTTCAATGAAATGGATAAAACATCAAAAAATTCACAATGACCCTCTCACACAAAGGTTATGTTATCCAGATTTGAGGACCAATATGATAACGTATCAAGTAATAGAATTTCATATGTTATAGGAGAAAAGAAAAGGTATGAAACCAAATCAAACAAAAGCAAACTGAGAAATCACATTCATACACAAACATAATATGATTAATAATTGTGAAGAGATATAAACTATAGCAAATATGGAGTGTGTTTGCAATCAATGGTTTGTATAGGTTAACTTTCAAATATTATACTTGGTTTCTCAATTGTGTGACAAATGTAGCTGTGGAGTTTAGATATATAAATGGCAATAAGAAATGTCTCATTAATGTTTTACTCATTGCTTTGCTTTGTTATTTAACTTCTCAAAAATTATAAAACAAACTCTTCACAAAGAATAATAATAACTCCCCTACCCTTTCATATTAATTCCACTTTGAAAGGCCCAAAAATTGGATTTTAATATTATGATCACCTTTTGAATGTGATTGACACCATTTCAACACTAACCCAAAAAGTACAAATAGGATAAATTATTTTCCTACAGAAGCAATATCAATCATTGCATGAAGTTGTTAAATCAAGTCCACCAACTTGATCTTTATCTAATTTATGATTAACCATTTTCCTTTCTTAGTGAGCTATCATACTTTGACAATCCAATCATTCTTTTGACTTTCAACTTATACACCCAGTCCTTGATCTATTATGACTAGAGTAACATCAATAGGATTCAAGTATGAAGATATAATTGTTCTATCTTATCTAATTTATCTAACAATGTTGATAAGTATGGTGAAAGAAGTCCACATTAAAGAAAAAATTCAATTTCAAAAAAAGGAAGATTAAGGTGAAAGCTATTTACTCCCACCCCATTAAAAATTATTCAAGGTCCATGAAAAGGGGTTTAATATTATTTAATGAGCCCCTTAAATCACCTTCTTCAAATACGTAGCCATATCATAACATCGACCTTATATTGGTGTAACTCCCTATGCTTGGTATGTCATCATTTACATGGAAAATTGGATTTATGTAGTAGGTGATAAACTTAATGTTATGTCTTAAATTTTATAATACTTTCCAAAAGCATATCAAAGCATAGCATTTACCACAATTATATGCAAAAGAATAGAAAAGCAAATTAAGAGATCAAATAGATGAAAAATAATAAAGATAGTTATAATAGGAAAGAGTTGGGTGCCTATTGGTGCTCCATAATATATCACATACATGCACACACCAATACACATATGCATACATTGATACAATGTAACAATGATTGGGGTGTTGGAAATTTGAGTTATTTTATGTTTTCATTGATGTCACATTGAGTTTTGGTGGCAAAAGCACTTCATAGATAATCATCTATGATATTTTGGAGAGCATGGATATATACAGGGTTTTTATGAAAACCAAGGCAGGCAAAATAAAAGGTTTTATTTAAAACCATGGTGGGCTTAAATGGAAAGGGCTTTTCTTAAAAGCCAAGGTGGAATTTTTTTTCATCGAAAAAGAACCTCCAGTGATGAAGATATTAAAGTTTAAAGTTTAAGTTTAAATTAATGGAGGGCCTACCTATGTGCAATTAATGGAGGTTGGCATATATATATATATATATATATATATATATATATATATATATATATATATAAAAGGTTTCAATTTATTTCGAAAATGGGGCATATTATATATCGTCGGAAAGCTTATTTCGAGGGCTATTTTACTAACTTATTTAGAAGGAGAAATAAGGTGTGTGTAAAGAGATTTCTGATTTTGCAAAGGGGTTCCAAAAGTGAAGTTTGCGCCTTATTCTTTTTCAAGAGGATTAATTCTTTCATGAGGTGACAAGGTATGCAATATTGTGATTTATTTTATTTTATGGTATAAGTGGTTTTGGGAGTGAAAATATTATGCAATGTTTTGATCTATTTTATTTTATAGTACAAGTGGTTTTAGGAGAGATAAGGAAGTTGTGCAATTAAAGGCCTTGGTGATAATTATTGAAAAGTGGAGTAATGTTGATTATTTTGTGATCTACTAACCCTTGTGAATATTGGCAAAAGAATTTTGTGATTGTGGCAGATTTACAAAGAGGTTTTTCATATTCATAAAAGGTATGGGCACATTCTCCTATTGACTATTTATGGTGGTTGATTCTGAAATATCATTGGAGATAAAAGTATTGATTGTGGTTTCCTTTTTGAAAGTGATTGGTTTAATGCTTCAAGGTTTTCTAGTTTGAGAGTTGAGGTTAAACCTTGTTTTATAAGCATTGTTACTGAAGCCCATTGGTTGTGAAAGAACTTGAGTTAGAAAATAACAAGAGTATCATTGTTATGTGATATTTGTGGTTGAGCATTGTTGGAAACATTTGAGTTGATTGATACATACTTGGACTAGGGTTGTGTGAGAAAGAGTTGTTCCTTGTGATGATTGGTTGAGTTTAGTTGATTGAGCCTAGTCAAGTAATGTGTGAAGTGATTGTTCAAGTTCTATGAAACAAACTATTCCATCATTCTATGTTGAGTTGAGATTAAGGTTAGAACATATTGAGTCTCTAACAATTCTCTTTATGGTTCTATAAGACTTGAATTGAGTTGAGGTTGATTTGAGTTGAGAGTGAGATTAGAACATATTGAGTCTCTAACAATTCTCTTTATGCTTCTATGAGTTGATTTGAGTTGTGTTGCGATTGATTTGGGTTGAGAGTGAGTTTAGAACATATTGAGTCTCTAATAATTCTCTTTATGCTTCTATGAGTTGATTTGAGTTGAGTTGAGTTGAGAGTGAGATTAGAACATATTGAGTCTCTAACAATTCTCTTTATGTTTATATGAGTTGACTTGAGATTGATTTGAGTTGAGAGCATTGTGGATCATTGTTGTCATTCATTGAAGAGTACATTGTCATTCATTGTTGAGTTCATTTTGAGTACTACTTGAGCATTATTGATTGAGCCTTTGAGAAGGCCTTTGGGATAGATTTGAGGACAGTGTTGAGATAGATTTGAGGACAATGTTGGGACAGATTTGTGGACATTTTTGGGCAAGTTCTTGGTGAGCTTGCTAGAGCAGTTTTGGGCAAGTTCTTGGTGAGCTTGCTAGAGCAGATTTGGGCAAGTTCTTGGTGAGCTTGCTAGAGCAGATTTGAACAAGTTCTATGTGAGCTTGTTATTCAGCATTTGACAAGTTCTGTGTGAGCTTGTTAAGCAGGGTTCTGTGGTGAGCCTATTGAGCGGGTTCTTAGTGAGCCTATTGACGAGCTTTTGAGGTGATAGAGTATAGAGGACGAGTCTCAATGGATAGAGATCCAGCAACCAGCATAGTTGAAGACAGATCTGAGTGAAGAGTCTTCAAGTGGAGAGAGGTCCACCAGTTAGTGCAGCAGAGAGACAGAGTCTTCTAGAAGATCATATAGCCAAAGTAGAAGGGGAAATAGTTATCCTATGGAAGAGATCCACGAACTTGATATTAGGGGATCAACATCTCCTTTGGACAAAGATCCATAAACATTGTAATTGGGAGTGATTCCCAAATATATTGATTGAGAAAGTTTTAGTAAAATATTTTCTCCGTGGAGTACCTCACATTGGAGGAACCACGTTAAATCTTGTGTCTCAATTTTATGTGGTGACTTGTGCTCTTCTTTACTACTGTTATATGAGCTATTAATGCACACTGCTATATTTGGTTTTTGCAATTAAGGACATTAATTGATATTGGTTTAGAAAGAAAGTAAAAAGTGGTCTTATACTGTTCACCCCCCATCTTAGTATAAGCTTATGTTCTTCATGGGGCACATTTATAGTAGCTACCTTACTCCCTAAGTATAATTACTATCGTGTTAACCTAAGCTGACATGGCTTAAGGTTTAATTACAAATTACAAGGTTACCAATACTAATGGTTTAACTAATACCACCAAAGTTGAGTACATTAAATTATATTTGTAGGCTTACAAATCACATATTAACTTAGGCTTACATTATAACTTTTATCCTTTGCCACTAATATTAGATGATATATTCCAACACCTCCCTCCCAACTTGTAGGCTTACAAATCACATATTACCTTAGGCTTACATTATCAATGTGAGCCTTGGCCAATAATATTAGGTTATATATACCAACACTTCCCCCCACCACAACCCCACCCTCCCTTCCTTTAAAACCTAAAAATAAAAATGGTGCTTGAATGGACTAAATCAACTCTTCCATGAATATGAATTCTTGACTCCACCTTCTCAAAGAAATATGTTGGGCTTCCCATAAGAAGATTATCATGTAATATAGTGACGAAAACCTATCCTCCAATCTCAAAAGCTAACAACTACAATATATAGATCTTATCCTAAACATTGTCATGAAGAAGAAAAATTTATGTTCATTTGAAGTACTTCCAAGCAATAGAGGCAGATTATTGAATAATATTCCTCTTCATCTTGCTTTGGATTCTTTGTGCCCCCTTTCTTTCTTCTTATATTTGGCTTTTATTTATTACAAATCAAAAAATAGTATTTTGTGGGTCTTTTCGTCTTCATCTTGCTTAGCATTGTTGTAACTTTGTTGGAGATATTACATTATTTGGCCCCTTTGCAATATTAGTTTGGTAGATGATTTATATTTTATATAATATATGTGTCAATATGAAATAATGAAGAGTCATTGTTGGTCATGAATCTGCATAATCATAAAATATATGCGCCCTAGACCCAGCCAACATTGAAAGGCTGAAGGAGAAAAATGTCCTTCATGCCAATCTCCGGAGAGGGATGGTTCCCGTACTAATCTAATTAGGTTCAAAGCCTAGGGTAACAGGAAAGAGATGTAAAATGACAAAGGAATGGGAAATATGGCTATGATCCAGAGACGAAAGGTGGGGATAAACTAGCAGCTAAAATCCACATCAAGCTTTAATCAGCATGTAACGTAAAGGATAGCATAGGAACCATTCATAGATTGCAGGGATAATTTCCAATGATCATTTCAGCATTCAGTTCCCTATCAGGAAATAAATTCAAAAAAGTAGAATTTAAATTTACCTAAAAAAGATCATAAACTTAACAGAAATGAAAGGCAAAAAATAATTGCATACACACTACTCTAGGAACCAGAAGCTTTTTGCAGTGTTCATCCTCCTTCATTACATTGAAATGCTTAGTATTATAGAGGATTTCGCCTCTAAAATTAAATGAGTATTAAAACAAAATGTTGGCTAGTCAAAGACCAGCAAGAGAGATTATTTCCTCAGTAACGGCAATGCTCAAATCATAACATTCTTCAGGAAGCTACGATCCAGTTTTCATGGAGTGCGCCTAGAAAATCAGCAGAGATGGACAATAGGAGAAATATTCCAAGCGTCGGTGCATCGATACTTAGCAACATCATATGGAAAACATGAGCTTGGATATTAAATTATGGACATCATTCCATCACTTTTCACCTCGAAATCTTACCCTTGCCAGTGGAGACCCAACAAATATTAACTTTGTTTCGAAAAGGAATAAAATTTGTAGAGGGCACCTCAAAAATAAATAGGATCGCACCAGAATCCAAGATGTAGCATTTAATCTTGTCATCTCTTCAGCAATAATTATGAAAATATTAATTTCATTTCTCCAAGAATTAAATTCCACCAGTATTTGATCTTTCTCAAAGGATATGCCTTCAAAAATAAACTTCACTAAAGGAAGGGGCCAATAATTGACTTCGCCCAAGAAATCTAGTGTTTTCGCCCATCAATATGCTTTCGCTCTTCACATGAGTAATTTCACCCAAAAAAAGAAAAGAATTTTGCCAAAAAATGAAATGAAACAACTTCTATTATAAACTGGGCGAAAATGATTGAATTTGCCCTCAAGAGGGGCGACAATGATTTTTGCCCCCTACCTGGGGCGACTTTGACTTTGACCGGTAGATAAAGATGTTGTTTATGGGACTTTCACTCCAAACTGGTCGAAATCAATGTTTTGCCCAAAATGGGGTGAAATTACATGGGCAGACACCTTTCTTAAATTTGCTTTGACTTTGACTGAAGCAACCTTCACCTGAATGACGTTACTTCATCACTGGCACTCTAAAAAACATCCTCAACTTGGATTTCACCCTCAAGATGGGCGAAAGTGATTTTCACAGTCAAGAGGGGAAACTTTGACTTTGACTTCACTAGGAACATGTTTCACTTGATTTTTGCTCCAGAACGTCTTCAATTGGAAATTCGCCTTGAAGAAGGGCGAAAATGATTTTCGCCTCCCCCCTAAAGAGACTTTGACTTTGACCAATTTTCATCCATTATTTTTGCCCTTTTTCCACTTTGTGAAATCTTGCCTTCTTTTTTGGACAAAATCTTCTTAACATGGCATTTTTGCCCCAAAAGAAGGGCAAAAATGTCTTCCCCTTTTATTTTTCCTGGCGGTTTTTCTTTAAATAAAAATTGTCGAAGCCTTGGACCATTTTCATTGCTCCTTTGATCCTAAGATGTTCCTTGTTATACATTTCTCACTTTCATAGTTTGCCCATGATTTTCATTAATTTTTACTAACAAAACTTGTGTATTTCTAGGGACGAAATCAATCTTCTTTATTTAATAAAATCACTCAAGGAGGGAAACAAAAATGTTACATCAAAACAGTAAAATCAAAACAATTGCATCATTCATCTTATATTCTTGAAATTTTACAATCAAAATTTCAGTGTGGCAAAATTGCCAACAATCACATTGATATATGCTGAGATGAGGGTTTGTCTTCATACGAGGAATATGAAAGGATGCATCTCCCAGCTATTAGAGGAGGGCAACAGTTAGAGTATTAAAAAGACACATAATATTATATATTGGAGATCTCTCTCCAAATACTGTATCAATAAGAATCATCCTTGCGTATTGTGCATATTCGAGTTATATTTGGGAGATATTGTTATATTGAGATGCATTTTTAGTTTGATTAATGCATTTATTTAATTTATTCTTGATGTTGATTAAAGCTTTTTGTGAGTTCACCTATTAAGAAAGCTAGCAGTGGTATTAGAACCACGGAGAGATAATCTGAATGAAAGTATTAGGGCAATCATCGTCATCCGACGACAAGTCCAATTAAGAAAAAAATTTGCTTGTTTGGAAAGCGCTTGAAGAGTTTTTTTTTTTAGCATCCCAGCATGGAAGTGTTTGCTGCCATAGAGAACAGTGTTTGTTTCCATAGAGAACAATATTTGTTGTCATAGAGAACAAAGAATAATTACCAAGAATATGCATACAAAGGGAATTGGTTCAAAGTTGATAAATAAAATGGGATATAAAGATACAGGTTTAGGAAAACATGGACAAGGAATAAAAGAACCAATTGTACCAATAATAAGACCAAAGTGTGAAGGTCTTGGATATACAAGACAGACGGAACAAGGAATCGGGGACTAAGTTTGTGATAGAAAATAGTGACATCAAATCAATGACAATGGTTGATAGAATCAGTTGCAATAAAGGACAAAATGGTAAAAAGAATTTTGTAATATAGAATAGATGTAATCATTGTGGTAGATATGGACACCAGTTAGAGAAGTGTTGGAATCTTCATAGTTGTAAAATTTGTGGACATAATCATTCACAAATGTTTTGTCTACAAAAAAAATACTGCAAAGTAAAAGTGAATTGTGGATGGATAAACATGAATGAATAGGTTAAGATAAAAAAAATGTTGTATGGTTTCTACAGAAGAAACCCAAGTATTATCAAAGTTTGCTAAGAGTATTATGACCTAAGCATAGCTTGGAAGATAGTTTATGATGAAAGCATATATAGTGATGATCCTACAGATATGATGATGATCTTGTGGATATTCTAGTGGATGACCCTAAGACAATGATAATCCAATGGCAACCCAGAGGTAAAGTTCCAGAGGCAATGACCCAGAGGTAGTTATCCTATGGAAGTGACCTAGAGGTGGATACCTAGAGGCAATGACCTAGAGGTAGATCTAGTGGTAGTGACCCAGAGATAGAGACCTAAAGACAAAGAGCCAAATGAAACTCAGATATGTTGATCTAGAGGCAAACACAAATAACTTATCCAACCATGACATAGTTAGAACTGAAGAATGAAGACAAAGAAGAATCGGAGAATGAAGGCAAAAAAATTTCCTATCGAATAATGTAATCCAGAGGATGTTTGAGATATTACATTATTTGGCCCCTTTGTAATATTAATTTGGTAGATGATTTATATTTTATATAATATATGTGTCAATATGAGAGAATGAAGAGTCACATTGATATATGGTGAGATGAAGGTTTGTCTTCATATGAGGAATATGAAAGGATGCATCTCCCAACTATCAGAGGAGAGCAACAGTCACAAGACCTTGAAAAGACATGTAATATTATATATTGGAGATCTCTCTCCAAGCAATGTATCAATAAGAATCATCCTTGTATATTGTGCATACTCGAGTTATATTTGTGAGATATTGTTATATTGAGATTCATTGTTAGTTTGATTAATGCATTCGTTTTATTTATTCTTGATCCTAGTTAAAGCTTTATGTGAGTTCACCTATTAAGAAAGCTAACAAACCAATTTGTCTTTATTTGATTTTCCATTCGGTCTTCTATCCTTGCAACTTAACTTGTTTTTTATTGTTTGTATACAATTTCACATATTTCCTTTCACCCTTCGACATCTATGCATGATAACACTAGAGTACTTTTGCATTATTTTGTTCTTCCACTTCTCTCTTTGACTCAAGCTCTTTGAAATGTGATTCATATCTCCTCTATATCATACATGCTATTTCATTATATCTTTCTCTTATTTTGTTATGTTAGCATTACAACCCCACCTCTATTGTTTAATCCTTTCATTATCTTTTATTCTCTCCTCTTCTCTTTATGATTCAATCATGTTATCCTTATTTGTCTTTGATGTGTCCATATAGTTAAAAAAGTTATACAAGTTTTGTTTATTATACAATTTTATAGAAATTATATTTTTATTATATTTAACAATTTTGAGTTTTAAATACATGACAATATGAAGAAACTCGAGATATGAAAAGCATAAGAAGTCATTATAATATATTTGAGAGAATATTGTAATATATAAAGACTTTATAAAGGACATATGAAGGAACTGGAGATATGAAAAGCATACAAAGTCATTATAGAAAACTTTTCAATAGATACAAGATATATCACTTGTTATTTCATTTTAAATTCAAATTTTCATTTTCTTTATATTTCTTTTATAATGCCTTTGTATTAAATGATATTTTCTAAAAAGTTCAAATTTGTATTTATTTTGTATACATATTGGTTGTGACTAACGTTTACGATTCAATAAACATTTTTTTTCTTTGTTATATAAATATATAGAATCATTTTTTTTAAATATCAATTGTTGTCATATTTATTATTACAAACTTTGCTTAACATCCAAACTATCAGGCGCATGAATTTAATTTTTTATTGAAACGATAAAAAAAAATTAAAATCAATTTTAAAATGTGTAAATTTCATTATAATTAAACAAATTTTAAAATAAACTTATATACTACAGAGATTAAATTTGTTTTGTATTCAATACACACCAAATGGTTAATAGTTATATGTATAAACCATAACATTTTAAGAAAAATAAATCTATCTCATATCTCATACACATGTTTATTTCAAAATATTTTAATTTATCCATTACAAACTATAAAATTATTCATTATTTACATATTTACTTATATTTGTATAAATAGATTTAATTTAAAAATAAAAAATAAACTTAATATCATGCCATAACAATTTAATAAAATATTTCTTAATTTATTTAAAACATCCATGAGCTCATTAAAAAGATAAGTTAAACTAAAACACGCAAATAAAACTTTTATTTATTTTTTTTATTTATCTTTTTTTTTATAAATATGTTATTTGAAATGTGCAAATGATTATTATTTACTCTAACTTTATTTATGTCTATTTATTTATACTTATGTTCGTTCTTTTATATATCATAATTGATTTTTTTTACAACATATATAAGCAATTATTTCTTAAAAAATTATCCTTAAAATCTAATTTGCGCATCATATATACATTTTTAATCATAGATAGGCCATTTTTTTTGCTTGATAATAAGGGGTTGTACTCGGGTTCTCCACCCTTGACAAATTACATCTCTCTTATTTAGAGCTTGAGAGTTTACAAATAGATACACTTCTCATCTCAATTGAGATGCTATAGCTAGAAACCTACATCATTTTACATAAAATGTTTGAATTCTTGATTTTCATTTTCTTGATCTTTTCAAATCTCTATTTGAATACAATTACTCCAAAATTTAGCATCTTTCTTGATATTTTCCTATAGCAACCTTCACAATGTCCAAACTTCACCTCTACTATCTATGCATTGCATCTTAGTAGAGTAATATTTCCAAAACATCGCACTATGATAGTCTACTTTACCAACCCAGGTGTTGTAGGTGAATTGGAGAGGAGAGGGTATTCCTCCAAGGGAGGTCCCAGGTTCTAAACTCCACCCTACCAAAAAGTTGAATTGGGTATTTAAAATCCAATTGATATTGTTGGTGCTGGCAGGGTGGGGTGCGACTCCCGAGTGACTTTGACAGTGTAGAACCCCCTGTTCGTGGTCTCTCAGACCAAGGCGGCTCCGCAAGAGGTTTTTCGCTAAAAAAAAAAAGATAGTCTACTTTACCAAATCTAGATTGCTAGTTTCCTTCTTGAAACACAAGTGCAACCACAAAAATTATAATAAATAGTCTAAATGAAAACACATTATTGTTACAAAATAAAAAATATATTACCAATGGAAAACGTTAAAGTAAAACTTAATCATAATTGATTTAGGCAAAGCTTCAACTAAACATTCTACTTCCTCTAACCATGGAAAGGAGAATTTAACTTCATGATCCTCAATCAAAAATCATAGATAGGCCATTATAAGTGATATGTATGTGGTATTTTGTTAAATTTTAGTTTATAAATTTATTTTTTATTAAAAATATATTTAATTAAATGATTTTTATAATCTAAAGTAATTCTTATGAGATGACTTACGAGGACAATATTAAGGTAATGTTAAGAAATTTTTCTTTGTTGAGATGACTTCCAACTTTTTATATTACATATAATATTTAATTAGATATCTTTAACCTTCTTAGGTATTATATTGCATTGATTATCATATATAAAAAATTCAATGTAATACAAAAGATGTAAGGATTTAACATCTTTATTGCAAATTGAAAACACATTCACAACATTTTTATCTAGTTCTTTCATTTTTCCATTTTCTATTTTCATGTTAACATATTATGACCTTGATGAATAATAAGTTTTAAAGAACATTTTCTAGTCTATTTATTATTTTCATTGAAGTGCAAAGGGAGAAGAGTTTTTTTTTTTATGCTAAGTGTTGCACTTGTGTTTGCATATCTGAATAGTAAAATATAGCTTTAGGAGCTCCAATGAGATATTTTAATCATCTTAGAAAAATGTTATCATAAAAGCCAATATCACACAATAATATAAAGATTAATATTCACATAATAAAAATGACATATACAAGTATTCACACAATCTCATTGCATTTTCGTAGAAGATAAACATAATATTCCAGTACCAATGAAGTACTAAAATTTCCTTACATAAATCTCATATGATTCCTCTACATATAGCCTTTACAAAGACTCTTGAAATTTCAACTTCATCTAACTATTCATCTTCTTCAATCTTCCGGGAAACATTACACAAATCTCATATGATTCCTCTACATATAGCCTTTTACAAAGACTCTTGAAATTTCAACTTCATCTAACTATTCATCTTCTTCAATCTTCCGAGAAACGTGACTCTTCATATTTCTCATATGAGAAATATATTTTATTGACTCCTAATAATGACAAACCTCTAATGATTACTAAATAACAAACTCTAAATGACTCATATTTACAAGACTCTTTTCACACCACATATTTACAAGATATTTACAAAATATTTACAAGTACCAAATAATATAATAAACTCCAACACCCCTTGTTACATTATTTGGTATAAGATCCATTGTCTTTATTTGCTTTGGTCTTCTTGATCACTTCTTGTCCTTCTTCATGGTGATGTTATACCTTGATCATTTTTTAATCTTTGTCTTTGTCCTTATTCAAGTAGTACCTATCTTTGTCCCAATACTGCTATCAAATGTTACTTGTACCTATCACTTTTGTCTTCATAGTTTTGTATTACAAAATTAACATCCCCTATCCCTGATATAAATATGTTGTTTTTTATCATGGCATTCCTTATTTTGATACTATTTGTAAATAGTAAATCATCACAATAATATAAACCATCATTGGCATAGCTTATATCATTAGTCCTTGATGCTATCTAAATCATCATAACTATTTACAATCTTTGAATCAATTCTAATAACATCCCTAATAATATGTTTTTCATTGTGACCACTAGAAAATACTTTAGTCTCATCAATACTATTTAAATCATTACTGTTTATGAGTATTACTATATGCATTCATGACCCTGTTGAGAGAATATTTTGCCCTATAGCAAAATGATCACCCCAACTAGAGTATCAAACAGGAAACTCTCTCTTGCAAAGAAATTAAGTAGCATTATTCATTTCTCCAAGGTTCTTGTGAACAAACATTCATGTGCATATAGTCAATCAAGACTAAAACAAATAAACGAATGTATACCCGAATAACTTAAACCATGCAAGTAATCGTTAACAAGGGGTCTTTAATGATTCGAACAAATAACTCGTTAACAAGGGGCCTTTAATGATTCGAACAAGTACTTTGCAACCATAATCCATGAAATCAACCAAATGCGAAGATAGCTTCTTTTAATGTTCTTGAGATTAAAGTGATCTACCCGAAACCCAGCTTAGTAACCTCTTTTATCTTCGACTTAAAAAGATTCCAAATGAGAAAGTGTGTGGTATAAGCCACTTCATTTTAAGCTCTGTGTATTTAACATGAGGTTCATTTTTAGAGTTAGCGGGTTCGTTTTATCTTTATTTAAAAGTGTTCCACTATCCCTATGTTAGCATTTGGTGTTAGTAAAGTTAGCAATGTTAGCATTAAATGTTAGCAACAATTAGTAAGTTAGAAAGTTAGGATTCATTCACTTGATCTGATTTAGTGTGCATTTGGAATTAGTAGCCCTCCTAAACCCATATTTTATCTGAAAATTAGATGAAGGTGTTTGGAGATGCAAGACTGAAAATAAATGCAGAAATTCTAGAATGGACCCGAATCAGAACAGTAGATTTTAAAGTAGGACTAATCTAAATATCAGAAAACTAAAACAGAAACATTATTTACAAAAGTTAGCTGGAAAAACAAAACAGGACATTAATTTGGTTAGCAATCTCCTCCCTGCAAAACCCCAACTTATGGGATGAAATTATAAAACCTGACCTAACAGACCTGCAATATAAACACAATCAAATGAGATCAGATGCAAGACTCTAAGGAAACAAATAATTGCATCATTTCATCATTCACCTATCGTAATCCATTTTATGGCGTAAACGAATAGATACAAGAAGCAATTACGCAAAGGAAATATTTACGAAATAGCGAGCAGTCTTAGTTTCAATCTCCTTTTGATTTCACACACAAGAGTTGCTCTTGCCAAAAAAAACTCCTTTATTCCAAAATATAGTCTTTGTTTTTTTTCTACAATTTCCAGCCCCTCTCCACTTCTTTAATGGCGTATTTAAAACTTCTGAAAAAAAAAAATTGTTTCTCCCTCCATGACCGTTCGTTTTCACCTTCCCTTGTGCATGCATGAGTTTTGATTTCCAAAAAAAAAATTTCGTTTCTATTATGTGGCCCTTCGTTTCATTTCCATGGTTTGGCTTCACTTTTCGTTTGATTTCGAAAGAACGTTTCCTTTTCTCCACATGGGCTTGCGTTCGTTTCCTTCCTTGTGTAACGGCCATCTTAAATGATTTCAAATCATTAAATATTCCTTATGTAACATTTTGTCTTATTCATTGGATTTTGTCCTTATGTCCACGTCACTATTATCAGACGCACTGTCAACTGCTCTGTTGCCTTGGCGAAAATCGGACATGTCACGATATCGCAACACGTCTTGTTTCTCTGCTTCCCTGCCCCTTTTGAATCACGAAAATACATGTCGCGACATCGCGACACTTTTTCTCTTTTGGCCGCGACAATGCAACACGTCGCGATATCGCGATACTCTCCCTGTTTTGGCCACGACAATGCAACACGTCGCGATATCGCGATACTTTCTCTCGTTTGGCCGCGACAATGCAACACGTCGCGATTTCGCGACACTTCTCTTCTTTTGGCCGCGACAATGCAACACGTCGCGATTTCGCGACACTTCTCTTCTTTTGGCCACGACAATGCAACACGTCGCGATTTCGCGACACTTCTCTTCTTTTGGCCACGACAATGCAACATGTCGCGATTTCGCGACACTTTTCTTTCTTCTCTTGCTCTTGGCCACGAAAATGCAACATGTCGCGATATCGCAACACTTTTTTTCTTGTTCTTTCTTTTCTCGTTTGGTCGCGAAAATGCAACATGTCGCAATATCGCGACACTTTTCTTTCTTCTCTTGCTCTTGGCCACGAAAATGCAACATGTTGCGATATCGCGACACTTTTTCTTCTTTGCGCTCTCTTTGCTTTGGACCGCGAAAATGCAACATGTCGCGATATCGCGACACTTTTTCCTCCTTGCGGTGTTTTGTTTTTTCTTTGATCTTTAGCATATGGGCCACTTCGGTCTTCTTGGAAAACATGCAAAAAAGGTGGGTCCCCAATTTTGGGGTACATTGTGGAGCAACCACAACAAATGGCGACTCTGCTGGGAAATGCTCCTAAACATTTCGATGAGAAACCCAACCTGAAAACCTTCAACTCAACTGCAAGCATTAGCAAATATCTAAAGAATGTAAATAAACCGTAAATACATGAAACATTAGAATTATTCAAAGATTCGCTCAATGTGTGCATAGTGATTCATTCTTTATCGTTTGAAATAGTTCCCCATTCTATTGCCAATTTCACATGAATGCATATAATGAATCGTGGAGGGTCTATGCAAGATCGAATGTATTGCTACCATAATGAACTATGGCTGACTTGCTTTACCAGGACTCTTAACTTTTAGTAGCACGAGCACAAACATTAAAACTATCAAACCCTCTTAGGACCAAACATTCATGAATTGAGTTCATATACCCAATCTCAAGGTTGGTTATGCGCAACTGCCATATTGAATCAAGGTGCATGTGTAAGTGAAATCAGAGCTTTGGGGAATCAGATTCTCAACCTAAGCGTGATGAGAATTTAACCCTATCCTTACTACTCGATTTTAGTTCATTACCTCATCTTAAGAAAAATGATTAAACCTGTTATGGATAAAACCGCCAGGCTAGCCTGTCCGTGTGAGCGGTCAGAGGTCTTGCTTTTAAATGAGACATGTCGCCACGCATGAGCCTACTCCACTGCCAGTCATGCGTCTATAGCCCCGATGGAGATCAGCCCCATAGTCCAGGCTTTGGCTTTGGCTTTCTTGAATTTTAGGGATGACTACCCATCCTTGTGAGGGACACGTAGTACGATCCTTCCAACTCAAATGATATGATGGAGGTGGATTAATGATGTATTTCTTGAATTTTAGGTATGACTACCCATCCTTGTGAGGGACACGTAGTACGATCTTTCCAACTCAAATGATATGATGGAGGTGGATTAATGATGGATTTCTTGAATTTTAGGGATGACTAACCATCCTTGCAAGGGACACGTAGTACGATCCTTCCAACTCAAATGATGTTATGGAGGTGGAGTAGTAATGGCTTCCTTGAATCTTAGGGATGACTACTCATCCTTGCAAGGGACGTGTAGTACGATCCTTTCAATCCAAGTGATGTTATGGAGGTGGAGTAGTAATGGCTTCCTTGAATCTTAGGGATGACTACTCATCCTTATGAAGGACATGTAGTACGATCCTTTCAATCCAAGTGATGTTATGGAGGTGGAGTGGTGAAAACCACTGTTTCATGGACTATGTTTTGCCTGATGGGACAGACAAGAAAAATTCTTTTCGCCTCGATTTTCTTCCAAGGTTTCAACCATTTTGCCCAAGATGTTCTTTATATGTGCAAAACATGTCTAATTCAAGACACTTTTTCTCTTTTGGCCGCGACAATGCAACACGTCGCGATATCGCAACACTTTTTCTCTTTTGGCCGCGACAATGCAACACGTCGCGATATCGCGACACTTTTTCTCTTTTGGCCGCGACAATGCAACATGTCGCGATATCGCGACACTTTTCTTCTTTTGGCCGCGACAATGCAACATGTCGCGATATCGCGACACTTTTCTTTCTTCTCTTGCTCTTGGCCACGAAAATGCAACATGTCGCGATATCGCGACACTTTTCTTTCTTCTCTTGCTCTTGGCCACGAAAATGCAACATGTCGCGATATCGCGACACTTTTCTTTCTTCTCTTGCTCTTGGCCACGAAAATGCAACATGTCGCGATATTGCGACACTTTTCTTTCTTGTTCTTTCTTTTCTCGTTTGGTCGCAAAAATGCAACACGTCACGATATCGCGACACTTTTTCTTCCTTGCTCTCTCTCTTTGCTTTGGATCTCTTGTCCACGAAAATGCAACATGTCACGATATCGCGACACTTTTTCTTCCTTGCTCTCTCTCTTTGCTTTGGATCGCGAAAATGCACCATGTCACGATATCGCGACACTTTTTCCTTCTTGCGGTGTTTTGCTTTTTTTTTATCTTTAGCATATGGGCCACTTCGGTCTTCTTGGAAAACATGCAAAAAAGGTGGGTCCCCAATTTTGGGGTACGTTGTGGAGCAGCCACAACAGACCCTTAAATCACTGGTGTCACAACTTACATCTACCATTTTAGGTTTCAACACATTGAATATCAGTCCTCTGATGAAGATCATATGTGTCTCTATTTTTTAGTAAACAAATAAAAAAAAAATCAAATTCTTTATCATCCTTTCAAGAATAATTTGTGGAGTGTTTTTTGATAATACATTTTCTTGTTCCTCTGCCATGAGAATTTTGTGTTCAATTAAATATCTTTTTGATGTTGTTCTTCTCGTAGAAGCTAATCTAAATGTTTTTGAGAGAGTACTATCACATCTAAAGCAAATATACTATTTTTGTAAGACCCAAGGGCTTCAATCTTGTTTTGTCTTTTGATAAAGCATTTCTTACTGCCATTGATTACTTTGAATTCTACAATTTTTTGTTTATCCAATAATTGTGATAATGAAATTAGATTACTTGATATTCCTGGAACATAGAGAACATTCTCTAATGTGCATTCTAAGAAAGGTAGATTAAGTGTGACATTGCCTATTCCTTGGACTTAATAGATTTTGTCATATGGTAGAAGCTAATGTAAATGTTTTTGAGAGAGTGCTATCACATCTAAAGCAAACATACCATTTCTATAAGACCCAAGGGCTTCACTCTTTTTGTCTTTTGATAAAACATTTCTTACTGCCATTGATTACTTTGAATTCTACTGTTTTTCCTTTATCCAACAATTGTGATATCAAAATTAGGTTACTTGATATTCTTAGAACACAGAGAGCATTTTTTAATGTACATTTCGAAAAAGACGGGCTAAGTGTAACATTACCTGTTCCTTAGACTTAGTAGATTTTATCAACTCCAATCTTAATTGGTATACTTTGTTTCACTTGAATATAATCAAACCAATATAGGTTGTCAATCATATGATTGTTGGCTCCTAAATCAACATACCAAAAATTATCTTCATACTCAAATTTTGGTTTTATTTGATTTGTTTGTGGTGATTCATTGTATCTCAACACATATTTGTGACAATATTTTCTCTACTTTTTTCTTAATGAGCTTTGGCTCTTTAATCATATGTGACTTTGTGAAAGAACCTTTTGATGGAGTCATAATTAAAGAAATTATTTTTAATTGTTTTATCAATCAATTCTTTTGATTCTTTAAACTTTCTTCAAATATTTACTTTGACTATATTCCTTTCAATATTCACTTTAATTCTTCAACAAAAAAACCTTTTAACTCCCTAATTCAATATTTTCAATCTTCTTTAATATTCTCTTTTCCCTTTTTCAATCAACTTTAGAGAAGATAGATATACATATTTCATACCTTGAAGTAATCCTCAATAATTTGACCTCAATAATTTGACCTTGTCTTTGACCAATTTTGAATATCTTCATTTTAACTCATGTTCCTTCTTCAAATAAATCAAGTAACCCTTGAAGTTTTAATTCTTCTAAAGTCAATAACCTTCCCTTTTTAATAATTTTGTTTTCCATTTTCTTCTCAATTTTATTTCCTTCAACTTTTTTCAAATATTTTACTCTTCAAATAAAATTATTTCCTTCTTTTCTTCAATCTTCAACTTAATATAAAAAAAAAAAATTCAATTGGTTATATGGGATTGAAACGAGACCCACCCGTATTACATCATCACCACATAGTGGTATTATAACAAAGCTTGTATATTATCCATGTATCGCTTGGCAAGATTCGAATCTTGGTCTCCTCCTTGAATGTTGAAGAATCTAACCGATTGAGCTAATGCCACTTGATTCAACTTAATATAATTTTTTTTTTGTAGATAGAAAGATTCATTAGAACACAGGTTTTGAAAGGGGCCCCAAAACCTTGTTACAAAAGGAACATTGTTGCGAGAACAACATCAAAATAGCTTGAAGGCTTACAAACAGAGTGAGGAAGACAAATCAAAGAAAATAAATAGAAGAAATAGAAGGCACTAACCAACCATCATTCAAAAAATTCGACATAAAAGACTGGATCGGATCAGACATCATTGAAGCAGCACCCTTCGGTCAAGCAGGTCCATCACAAATATTAGTGAGATCTCCACGGTTGCCAACAGTGGTTTCGTATGCCTTAAAAACCTTATTCATCTGAGCGTGGAGGTCCTCCATGGTTTTGGCAGTTTGAGAGAAAATGGTACTAGCGTCTCTAGCAGCATTGGCAGTCGCATACAATTGGATAGCAATGTTAGAAATCAAAGCCAAAACAGAATTCTTCGACATGTTACCGAACTTTCTTTCAAGAGGACCATCAAAGGTATGACTGGAAGTTGGCTTGGAAAGGTCTTTGTCAATCTTCGCTTTCTTAGGTTTGCCAAGACCATGAGACTTACTGCCCACTTCTTCCAGGTTGAACTTTCTCAATGAACGGGACTTCGAGCCCAAAGCTACCAAAATTGGGGCTTGGCAGAGCCAAGGGTCCTGGATTTAGGCTCGAGGGAAACGAAGTCAGGGTCGTCCTCATCGTCATCGACCTCATCAATGGCAATGGTAACACGACTAGGGCTATTGGCAGTAGGATCACAAGGGATACTGGGAATAGCAGCTTTCTGGGTGAACTCATTGAGGGTGTGCTTGTAAAGGATTAAGACCAAGCCTTGGTGGGAAGGAGTGGAGGACTTAAGCTTTCGGACTCTGTCAATGAACAACTCAATGGAACCAAAAAGATATTGGGGGATGTTCACATGTTTGACGTCTTTGAGGTGGTTCATAAAGGATAGGTGAAACGTCAATGTTGTCGATAGTAATGTATTAAGGATGGGAATCAAAACCTTGTCCCAGGGGGAGGGGAGGGAAGACCTTATTACGCCACCGTTCTCCCAGATTAAGTGTTTACCTTTGTTTGCAAAAAAATTTGTTTCTACTGCAAAGTTGTGCCTGTCTCTGCGGATGATTCGCCCATCAACAAGAAAGTTGGTGACTTCGACGAGCATGCAAACACTGATCACGAACTCTAGACCGCGGACGAAAACACTCCCATTGTCCCAAGAATTGATAATATAATAAATCTCTTTTTTCAACTTAATATTCTTTTTCAATTTAGTTTTTCCTTTCTCTTAGACAAAATTCTTTTAATGTATTCTTTCTCTTAATTTTCTTCTTTTCACTTCAAATTCTCTATTTTCTCAATTTATTTCCCTTTCAATTCTTTTCTTTCTTTTAAATTTCTCATCACATTTTTCACTTTAATTTTTTCAAATATTTCAATTCTCTTCTTCTTAAACATCTTACTCAATATTACTTCTCTTCAAAACAAATTTCTTATTTCAACTATTCTCCTCTAAATTTAAATATTCCTTTTACCTTATATCTCAATATTTTATTTAATATATCAACTTTGCTAAGCATCCTTTTCACTAAGCATTCACTTTATCCAAATATTTATGAAGAATTGGTTTAATATACCCAAGGCAATTTTCAAAAATTGTGTATTCCCCCAAACTCCAAAATTAGGATGTCGCTATACTCACCTATGCAATAGTGTTTCTCTACTAACAACCAAAACGTCTCTCTTGATTAAACTTTTGTTGCTCTCTCCTGACTCCTTTCCACCTTCCAACACCTGCAGCTCAGGCTTGTCTGCAACTTAGGCTCTATTAACGTCTACAACTCTAGCTCAATCAATGTCTACAACTCTAACTGGATTAACATCTACAACTTTGGCTCTAGTAACGTCTACATTTCGGGCTCCAAAAACTATTTTCTCCTCTACTTCGGTTTTCTTGATCTGTAGCTAATTTTGTAGCTACTCAACACTGCTCCCAAATGGTACTTATTTTCTAGATTTTCTCCAACTCACCAAACATTCACTCGTGTGTTTCTCCTTCTCTCCAGGCATTTTCTTCAACGTGGTTCTTCTTACCAAACACTTTCCCTTTCACTAGGCACTCTCTTTACCAAACACTCTCTAGTTTGGTTCTTCCAACATGGCTCTAATTCTTCCAACATGGCTATTGTAACGACCTTTGCTTTACCTTGACCTTTGCTTCGCTCACCGCTAGCTTCTCTTCACTACTACTTTGTTCATTGTTAGCTTCTCTTCATTGTTTCTTTGTTCACCATTAGCTTCTATTCTTCGTTCTCCCTTTCATTGTTGGCTTTCACTCTTCCTTCACTCCTCTTAGTATGGGCTTTCAAACACTCCACTCTCTCTTCCCAAGCACTCTAACGTGTCTTTGATACCATTGTTAACATAAAAGCCAATCTCTCACAATAATATCAAGATTAATATTCTCACATAATAAAAATGACATACATAAAGTATTCACACAATCTCATTGTATTTTTGTGGAATATAACACGGTATGAAGTACTAAAATTTCCTTAAATAAATCTCATATGATTCCTCTACATATTGTCTTTACAAAGACTTTTGACATTTCAACTTTTTTCTAACTATTCATCTTCTTCAATCTTCCAGGAAGCATGACTCTTTATAACCCTCTTTTGACAAATATATTTTATTGACTCATAACAATGACAAACCTCTAATGATTTTTTTTTTTTTCGAAAAACCCCTTGTGGGGCTGCCTTGGTCTGAGAGACCACGAACAGGGGGTTCTACACCGTCAAAGTCACCCGGGAGTCGCACCCGACCCTGCCTGCACCAACATTATCAATTGGATTTTGGATACCCAATTCAGCTTTTTGGTAGGGTGGAGATTTAAACCTAGGACCTCCCTTGCAAGATTTCCCTCTCCTCTCCAACTCACCTACAACACCTGGGTAACCTCTAATGATTATTCAATGATACTCTAAATGACTCATTTTTACAAGATACTTTCTTGCACCACATATTTACAAGGTATTTATAAAATATATACAAGTACCAAATAATGTAATAAACTCCAACAGACAATGTATAATAAAAAATAAAAATAAAAAAAGCTTTTAATCTTCTGTATAAAATGTCACTATTACCCTTTGTTGTAGTCTCTATTCTATGAACCTTCCAAACAAAATCATGATGTTCAACATTCCTAGTTGTCGTTGAGCTCATGCTCTTTGATTACTTATCATATATTGTTGAAGACAAAAATAAATAAATATTTTAATAATATGTTTTTGTAACTAATTAGAATTATGTAAGTTGCAAGCTTACCGCAGTGGTAAGGGCTTTGGCCTCTCTTTGAAAGGTTCAAGGCTCAAACCCCACTCAAAGTGAGGGGTCTGAGACACCTCATAAAAATCTATGTAAACTTTGAGATCAAGTGGCATTAGCTCAACCGATTAGATTCCTCAATATTTCAAGAAGACCCATGGTCGTCCCGGTTCAAATCTTGTCAAACGATACATGGATAATATCCAAACTTTGTTGTAATGCCACTATGTGGTGATGATGTAATACAGGTGGGGCTCGTTCCAATCTCATATAACCCATTGAAAAAAATTAATTAGAATTATGTTATAAGGAGAGGTTGCAATAATTGTCCATTGATAGTTGATGTATTAATGCAAGGATATAGATATGAAAATTCATTATGATACTTCAAAATAGTTGATAATTGTCCATTGATAGTTGATGTATTAATGCAAGGATATAGATATGAAAATTCATTATGATACTTCAAAATAGTCTCTATAATATTGCATCCATTATATCATTGTCAATATAATTGAAATTATCTTGAAATTTTATTTTTATAGAATAAAATGTTATAAATTCTAATTACATGTGTCATCCTCGAATTCAATAATTATAATAATACCCACACATTAAAATTTTTAAAAATAAATAACTGTAGTAAAAGAATGATACAAATTTATATGTTAAAAAACAAATTAAAATGTATATAATATGTATATTTTTTCAAAACTCAAAAGTATATAACATTAATAGATTTATACCTCACTCATGTTAAAATAAAATTCAATATTACTCTCTTAAAATACCATATATCCAAAATGAAAAAAAAAAAAACAATAATAATTATTATTACTAAACATGAAACTTAACTTATTAAAATAATAAGAAATAAAACTTAAATTAAATTAAATGATAATCTATATGATGTTTTGGTTTTGTTTTTAATTCTTTTAGTTTTGATCAAATGATATAGCACTTCAATGTTTCCTTTGATTGGTCTTCTTACTTTTTAGACTTAGAAAATAGTATACAAAGTTCATGTTCAAATTACAATGTAGATTTATTGAATTGAAAGTGTTAGCCGCGAGTTCATTCGGAGTGCATCAATGCTTCAAAGCATTAGCACCAATGTGTCGAAAATTGTTTCTGGAAAATTGCCAAAGCAAAGGAACGTCGAGAGAAAGAAGAGATAGGAGTGAGTCCAAGTTAGGAGGGGGTGCAAGCCAAGAGGGAGAACCACTGGCTAGTATGGAAGGAAAGTCGTATTTGAGATCTCTAATGGGAAGTCAAGATGCCCTAGCTAGAAGGATGGAGGCCCAAATTGGAGATAAGCGAAAGAGCCAATACATGACAAGTTCAATCCAAGTAACAATTGTTACACTAGAAGTGACTATAAAGGATGAGATGATTTGTGAGTTGGGAGGGAATGCAAGCCAAGAGCGAGCCCCACTAGCTAGTGTGGAAGGAAAGTCATATTTGAAAGTCCTAACGGGAAGTCAGGATGCCCTAGCTAGAAGTACGAAGGCCCAAGTTAGAGATAAGTGAATAAGAGAATACATGGCAAGTTCGATCCGGGTAGCAGATGTTACACTCAAAGTGACTGAAGGATTTGAGATAATTGAGTATGATATAATGGTTCTTAAAAGTAGAAGGTTAATATGTAAGTTCTATAGATCATGGCCAAGGTTTTTGGAGATTCAAAATTGGATCAAGTGGAAGTGGGGATTGAACTCAAATTACTCCGTGATTTTTCTTCCTAAAGGTTTTTACCTCATTTTTTCCAGATTTAGAAATTAGGGATAAAATAATGGGTGATGGCTCATGGTTTAAGGGGAGAGATGCCCTTTATTTGATACCATGGAATGAAATAATTACTATTAAGACAAACTATTAAGAAGCTTATGGTGTGGGTTAGGCTTTTTAGACTTCCATATCAACTTATTAGTAAGGGTGTGTTGAAGAATATTGGAAATACCCTATGGAAATTCATTAAGAAAGGACTAACTATTAAGGAGCAAAAGTATGCTATATATACCAAAATATGTGTTGTCATGGATATTTTAAAACCTTTGCCACAATCCATTAAGATTAAATCTAAATCAAGAGAATGGGATCAAGAAGTGGATAATGAAAAAATTGCATTTAAATGCCACAATTGTTATGAGACTGGACATATGGCAAGAGTTTGCAAAGTGAAAGCTATGAAGAAAGAGAGAAAATTTTGATCTTGAGATAGACTTCAATAAGAAGCAAGGAAATCATATAGTAATAGAAGCTAATATCAGATCAAGGATATTCCACTCCAAAAGAAGAGGCAGAGAAAGCATGTCTGCAACATCATTTCGTAGAGGCCACCATAACTCACTTGGATCATCTATTAGAAGAAACAAAAAAGGATATAAGGGATGAGAAAGTACAATGTATAAGTTCAAGTTCAAAAGGAATTAAAGGTGCAAAAGAAGATATGGAGTAAAATTCTAAAACAATGACGACATAAGAGGTTAAGTTTATTCCAAGTAAATCATCTTCATTTTCCTCTGGTAGAGAATCCTCTCTTGGTAACAAAAGTGAAAGTGGTGTATTGCTCTACCACTTGCAATTACATTTCTTGCATATTGTGTTTCCCCCTTGGGGAGTGTTCGAACATTCACGATTCCCAAACCCTCATAAAGAGGTTATCCCTTGCACTTTAGGGTTTTAAGAGCAACGTAATAAAGAAATAAGGATGGAGGTAATCCATAACAATTTAGGGTTTTTAGGGTAAAATAAGAAGGTAATTGTTATGGAAGAGTGTCCTTGCATTTTATGGTTTCCAAGGCAACATAAAGAAGAATGTGCTTTTGAGGTTATTCCTTGTAGTTTAGATCCTTGCAAGACAAACCTAAAGATTATAAGTCTTACTATAAGCAATGTTAGAACATTAAGTAAATTGATGGAGATGAAAGTATTGTTGGGAATGAAAGAAAGAGAGAGATCCAACAAGCAAAAACAAGGAGAAAAGGAAACCCAAAGGGATATTGATGGGGAAAACAAAAGCAAATATAGCAAGTGTTAACAAGAAGTGGGGCTAAAGCTACAAATTAAAAAAAATAAATAACAATGAAAATAATATCTTGGAATACTACACATGAATAAGAACCCTAAAAAAAGGTATTTGAACCACAAATAAAAATTAAAATACAGATCATCATTAATTTGACCTTAACAACATTTTGTAAAATAAAATATTTTTATTTTTTAAAGTAAAATAAATATCCATCTACAAAACCAACATTGAAAAAAATCATTGACCTTCCTTAAAAAATAAGTGGCACTGCCCTCTTGGATTATTCAATGCATGGTGATTGTTGCACACCCCTCTTATCATTCCTCACACTTTCAATTCTTATGAATGGAAACATTGTTGTCACTTATATTTCTCATGCATTGATTGATCACACACTCTCCTAGCTACGGTTTCAATCGTATTTACATCTTATTCCTTACACAGTAAGCTCATGAATTTACTTTTCATACATTTTAATTCTCGCATTTACTTTTTATATTTTTATTTCATGCAATTATATTTGATTAAGAATTTAACAAGGATAGTAGGGAGCCAACCTAAATCAGAAGGTTGAAAGAGGCCTTAAACCCTTCCATCCGACTTTGTTGAAACCTTGCAATGTGTTTGATTTGCAAAAAAATATGATATTCACTATCTTGCTTTGCCCTTGTTTTGAGTTTTGATTTGCAAAAAACAACAAAATTTTGTGTTGCCCCCCTTTTGTGTTTTTGTTTTGCAAAAAAATAACAAGGTTTGTGTCAATTTTGTAGCCCTCTTTTGAATTTTGTTTTGCCTTTAGTTTTGCAAAAAATCATGTCAATTTTGTTTGATTTGTATGATTTTTGTTGTGCAAAAATTTTGTCCTCTTTGAGTTTGATTTTGTAGCCTCCTTTTGGTTTTTTTTTAATTTGCAAAGTTTTAATTAAAGAAATTAATTGAATCAAATAATTAATTAAATTAACTAACTAATTAATTTATTTATTAATAAAATAAAAATTATTTCATTTTTTATTAAAAAATTTAAAACAAATGCAAAACAATTTTTTTTTAAATGGGGGTATTACCAGAAGGCTCAAGCTCTTGCAGTGTCCGTTGCGCACAATCAAGTCAACAAAATGCACAAACTCCAACAAGATCAATAGTCAAGCCAAAAGTCAACAGTTGCACCACGTACTTCCACCAACTAGCAGTGGCTCCTCAGGGGAGCTTCCTGACCATCTTCGGGTAGTCAATCCACTCTATGCGCCTTGGCGGATATAAATTGCTTGTTGTGCCTTAGCACGGCACATGTGGGATAACACCCACAACAAACAAAAAATAATTCTCCCTCGTATATGCAAATCAACTCAAATTGCCACATGGTAGACTACAAATGGGTATAGTGTCCTACATGGCGACTGGTCGTTTGTAAAACCTTTTAAAAGTTTTAATTTTTCATGTTCTTTTATTATCGCGCCTGCAATTTCCATACTGCAACCATGCGCAAATTCTCCTCTGATTTGTGCACTGAGGGTCAGATCCAGACCTGTGGAGGGTTGATCTGATAATTTTTTTTGTGGCAATCTGTCGCCAGCTCCTCGATCCAATAGAGTTGCAGCCAAGGACCGATCTAACACGCTGCCCACAGCAAGATTAATGAGAAATGGAGGGAATCTCTCGCGTCAGTTTTTGCAACGGTGAACATGGTTGCCTATTTCTGCGAATAGGATCGATATCAATCCGATCGATCAGTGTTTGCTTCGGAGGGACAGCAACTCGATCTGATATACAAATCACTCTGGCCCTGCGTGATTGGATTTGGTGATTAAGAATTCGAATCTGCAAGTTGGACCCTATGTTGAACCGCATTGTGGTTGCATGGTTGTGATCGAGGTTGTGTGGTTTGGCTGTGGTTTCAGACTACGGGACTAGTTGTGCAAGAGCGAGATATCTAATACGCTATGAATTTAAAAAAAATTAATATTTTCACAGCATTTTCTAAATGGATATTGACCAGCTCTTGGCTTAACAGGATTTTAACCCAAAAATGCTATGCCTCTTTTGCCTAGTTGCAGGCTCTCCAATATGAGCACACAATCAACTGACAAGGGCTTGGCACAATATGTGAGCCATCATGATACGCTCTGATACCAATGTAGGAAAACGAATCAATTCATTTTGTTCAACAATGCGAAATTTATTTATAGATTAAGGCTTAGTTTAGTTCGTAACAGACGAAGCTAAATCAGCCTATAAAATATACTCTACCCAGAAATAATGTCTAATTTAAGCCTATGCTAAAATATTCCAAAGAGCATGTGGGCTTCTAGAAATACAATCGGATGCGTAATACAAATAATAATGTAATAAAAAAAAACATTTGCCTATAGCCTAACAAACCCAATCATTCCTTCGACTTTCGACTTATGCACCTAATCCTTTATCTATTACAACTAGAGTAACATCAATAGGACTCAAGAAAGATATAATTGTTCTATCTTATCTGATTTATCTAACAATGTTGATAACTATGGTGAAAGAAATCCACATTAAAGAAAAAGTTCAATTTAAAAAATATATATATTAGGGTTAAATCTATTTACTTCCACCCCATTAATAATGATTCAAGGCTCATACAAAGGGGTCTAATATTATTTAATGGGCCCCTTAAATCGCCTTCTTCAAAAACATACCCATATCATATCACTAACCTGATATTGGTGTAACTTCCTATGCTTGGCATGTCATCATTTACATGGAACATTGGATTTATGTAGTAGGTGAAGAACCTAATGTCTATTAAATTTCACAATACTTCTCAAAAAGTAAAAGAGCAAAATAAAAGAGTAGATAGATGAAAAATAATAAAGAAAAGTGTAATATGAAGAGGTCGGTGCCAATACGCGCTCACCAATATATCACACATGCACACACCAATACATGAAGAGGTGGGTGTCGATACACGCTCCACAATATATCACACATGCACACACCGATACACACGCACAATATATCATACATGCACACATGCTTGGCATGTCAACATTTACCTGGAACATTGGATTTATGTAGTAGGTGAGGAACCTAATGTTATGTCTATTAAATTTCACAATACTTTTCAAAAAGTAGAAGACCAAAATAAAAGAGTAGATACGCGCTCCACAATATATCACACATGCACACACCAATACACGAAGAGGTGGGTGTCGATACATGCTCCACAATATATCACACATGCACACATTGATACAATGGAACAATGATTGCGGTATATTTATAGTAGCTACCTCCCTCCCCAATTATAATTACTATCATGTTAACCCAAGCCAACATGGCTTAAAGTTGAATTACAAATTATAGGGTTACCAATACTAATGGTTTAACTAAGACCAACAAGTAAAAGGTTATATAATCAATATAAATAGTTTGGTTCCTAAAAATAAAATAAAATAAAGCATCTTATCTTTGCAAAGGATTAGGGAATTTTTTCTGAAAAAATGTTTCATCTTCTAAGAGCCATATCTTCACAAAGGGTTGTCCAATTCAATCGATTCTTGGACCAATTTGTGCGAAATTTAAAGATCTTTAACAACGAGTGATCATATGAAGGAATCCAAGCAATATTGAGGGAGATACGACCCTATGAAGTTAGCCATCCGAAACAAGGGGAATGACGATTTTTCAAGTTGCAAAAAACGAAATTGCAAATATTTATTAGCCAAGTTTCGGATGATGGAAAGTGCAATGGAGGGTTCGGACTGTAATGAGGCAAGACATTTTGTTCGAGCATAGAATTTTTCAGCTAAGTTTCTTTTCTCCTTCTTTATCTTAGAAATTTTGCATGCAAACTATTATAAATTTTTATCAGATATTATATTCCCTATAGGATATTCTAGTAAATTTCAGTAAATTTTGAGTTTTAGTTTCCTCCCATTGACCGATTTATTATAGCTAAATCCTTAGAATCATCTCTAGTAATGGAGGTTAGTGAACACATCACAGAGGATCAATCCACGTTGCTCAATGATAGGGCGGTTTTTGGTAAATTTAATGGGTATTGGCCACAATCTTCAGCCTTAAGAAAATGGATTCATAGCAGCCAAGAGAGGATAAATCTTATGAAAAAGGAAGTTTGAAAGAATATTGAGGAATAGAATAATAAGACCTACTCCTGGTATAGGCAAGGCAAAAAGAGGAAAACCCTCAAATTATTAAGTGAGATCCAAGGAAGCAAGAGCAAACATGGAGAAAGGAACACAAACTAAGTTGGTTGAGCTTCTCTTTACCAAAACAACAAAATGATATTGGTAATTCGTAGGCAAGGTAAGTAGCCCCTAATGAGACATGACTATCATCTCATCGAATATAAAGGGTGCTAATGCCCCTCAAAGCAGAGGTGTATCAAGGACCTGTGTTTAAGTAATAAGTCTAATATTCTTTGCATCCAGATTAAAATTTTGGGGGAATTAGGAAATTAATCCAAAGTATGAGAGATTGCTCAATTTAAATTCAAAACAATAATCTATGGTAGGTTGATTTTGAAGAAGATAATTATACATGGACCAACAACAAGAGAGGCCAAAATCAGAGAGAAGGAGAGGAAGTGTTGCCCCATCAATGAGGCAAACACAACAAACTAATGTAGAGGACAGGAACCCATATGTAGGTTCAGAGAACCCTCGAAATGAAGGAGAAAATCTCACTGCCACAATAGCCCTACTTCGTGAGGAGGTAGAAAGACAGAAACAATTGTTGGACGTCGTATTGAGTCGAGAAGCACAAGCTGGAAACTCTAGAATGGGATAGGTAAATGAACCCCTTACTAAGGCACAACAGGCTAGGGTTCAACTTGAGGCTAAGTTGGGCAAGGAAATGAAACATTTAAAGTCTTCCAAAATCAATGGAGAGGAAGATGGTGATAAAGTCGAAGCATGGTTAAAAGAGATAGAAACCTATTGTGATATGAAGAACTTTTCCTCTGGCACACGAACGTCCTTTGCCACACTGAATTTGCAAGGTGATGGCTTGGATTGGTGGAAAACTTTTAATGAGGATCGAAAATTTTAGGCAAGAATCAACTTAAAATGGGAAGAATTTGTAGTAGCCTTTAAAGAGATTCCTCACGGAGCACTTTTATTCCGAGAAGTTTGAGAATTTCACTAAACTTCGACAAGGAACTAGGACAATGGAAAAATATTATCAAATATTTGTCAAGCTGGTGAAATATGTGCCTGCATACAATGAGAAAATGAATATCCATAATTTTATACTAAGAGCAGATCCTAGAATAGGGCAAGAGGTAGAAATGCGGGAACCTACTAGTCTACAGAAGGCAAGGCAACACCAATGAATGGAATTCTTGGCAAAATATGATTTTGGCATTGAATACATTAAGGGCAAGCAAAACAGGATAGCAAATGCCTTGAGTAGAAGATGGCATATAATTGCTATGTCTCGATGCCATTATGACTCAATTAATCAGGTCAAAAAAGCATCAACAAAGGGATGATTATTGTGATAAATGCCGAGCACGGGAAACCCAAGAAGTACAAATATTTTATAGTCAAGAATGGTCTATTATATTTCAGAGACAGATGAGTTATTCCAAATGCAAGTGGGTTAAGGGATGATATTCTAAAATGCACGAGAATTTAAGGAAAACCTTTTATTGGTCGGAATAAAGAGGGATATTAATAATATTGTGGCTAGGTGTCTAGAATGTCAAAAGGGTAAACGTTGAACATTTGCACCCAAGTAGGAAGGTTGTACCCACATGCTAACCCCACCCAAAAGTGGCAAGTTATTTCCATGGATTTTGTTGTCAGTCTACCAAAAACCAGATTTCAACATGACACTATACTTGTGGTGGTAGACAAATTGACCAAAGTTGCACATTTTATACTTGAAAATATACATAATGATGCACCTACTATTGCTAATAAGTTTGCTAGGGAAATAATTAGATTGAACCAATTTCCAAAAGTTATTATTTCGGATAGAGATTCTAGATTTATATTAGAATTTTGACAAGCATTGCATCGAGCCTTGGTACAAAACTTAATATTAGTTTTGCATACCATCCAGAAACAAACGGTCAAACTGAAAGAGTCAATCAGGTCCTTGAAGACATGCTACGCATGTATTGTATGGACCATAAAACCAAATGGGAGGATTATTTCTACTTGATTGAATTCGCTTATAATAATAGTCATCATGTTTCTTTGGGAATGGATCCATTTAAGGCCATGTATGGGAGACGGTGCAAAAATCTTGTCTTGGGACAATCTGAATGATATGGTAGAGATTAGAACGAACATTGTGAATGAGATAGAGGAACAACTAAAAAAGATACGCCAAAGGCTCAAAGAAGCCTCAAATCGAGAAAAGAGTTATGCAGTATTAAAGAGGACACCGAGGGAATTCTCAATGGATGACAAAATCTTCTTAAGGGTGTGACCTAACAAAAACGCTATCATGTCCACTAAGTTAGACCCCATATTTGTAGGTTCCAAGGCAAAATCAGTCTTGTTGCCTATAAGCTTGTTTTACCACCCAACTTGTCAAAAATCCATGATGCTTTTCATATATCTCTCCTTAGAAAGTACATTGTTGACCCATCTCATGTGTGGAATGTCTCAAATATGTGTGGAAAGTACTCGTTATAATTAGGGGAAGAATTTTCTATGATTATCGACATTATGCTTTTTGGAAAAAGTAACAGTTTGTTGAGAGGTCCTTTGTCTAAAACATAGCCCATATTGTAACTCACGCAAATTTTTGGTTGAGTTAGAAGAAAATAGAACAAGGGAAGTCTTTATGGTTTTAAAACTTGTATTGGTGTCCCTTTGTAACATCTATAGGATATGGGAAAGGAAGTCTTATTACAAATTGAACTTCTAGAAATATTTTTCGTAAGTTTGCATTGGAACGGACGGGAACTTCAGTTACTCTACAATTATTTATTTTAGTATTGTCAAAAGATACATGTTAATCTAAGCATTTTCCTCTTTTATAAAAATATATTTACAATGTCAACTAGATATATGGTGTGGGTCATTGATTGTGGTTTTTATATATTAACTTATACTTATGTAATAGAATGGTGAACCTTTCATTAAAAGAAAGTAGAAAGTTGTTTATTTTATTGTTGTCTTAAATGTTAGTTGTGTCTTAATAAATAAATGATCATTTTTCTTAAATAAAAAGTATGATCCATGAACTTTCTTTTTTAGAAAGAATAAAATCATTGTTTAATTGGTAGGAGCTAGTTAAATTTGATTTATTATTGTTGTAATGTGATAGTTGAAATGAGAATTATTATAATCTTATTATAAAGAAAAATAGAGAGAATCATTAGAGATCACTTATACTTCTAAGTTTCTTTTAAAATTAATGTTAAAGGATCAAGCCTTAAGGGAATATACACTATAGCACCTAAACTCAAACGTTTTCAGTTATGACTTTGAAAACAAAATATGATTATGAGGAAGGTGATCATCCAATAAACACCCAACACCAATGTGTTGCAAGATATGCAAGCATCGTGATTCAAGAATGGTCGTTTCTGACGAGTCAATTCGAGACAAGTCGGTAAGGAGGGGCGGTATGGGACATCTCTCTAGGCCATTGAGAGACTAGTACGGTGATAGCTCATTGGGCAAATTATGAATAGGAGTAATCTAGCATGATAAAATAAGCTAGACAAATGCACGACAACTGGAATGAGACAACTTGTCGTTGTTCATAACTTGGCAAGTGAGACCAAGTCCATAGCCAAAGAAATGTCATGGCCTTAGTTGACTCCAGAGAAGTGGACAGTCAACTAAGCACTAGGCATATACATTAAATAAACCCTACTTGGCAAAACCAAGATAGGGTAGGGGAGGTAAGCGTCCCCCTCTAAGTATTGTGGGCCTTAGAGGATAACCCCAAGCCATGGTTCTATGACCCCATACCAAGTTAAAGGGTGAGAATGGAACCACTAAATGGCACCATCTATAAGATTTGGCCAATCTCGTCCACTTAGGGGTTGTATGCAACAACCTTAACCTAAAAGTGGTTGTGTATGCCTCGTAATGATATTATAATGGGTGAACCAATTAAGTTAACTCAAAAACAATTAGCCTCTGAACCTATGAGATAGATTGGGTTGTTACAACAGGTGAGTTTGACCAGATAAGATTAGATTATATATTCCAACATCTCCCTCCACCGCAACCCCGTCCTCCCTCACCCAAAACCAAAAAAAAAAACAAAAATGGTCACTCGAATGGGATAAATCAACTCTTCCATGAACATGAAGTCTTGACTGGACCTTCTCGATCAAAGATGTTGAGCTTGTCGTGAGAATATTATCATCCAATATAGTGACCACAACCTATCCTCAATCTCAAATGCTAATAGCTCAAATATATAAATCTTCTCCTAAACATTGTCGAGAAGAAGAAAAACATTATGTCCATCTGAAGTATTTCCAAGTAATAAAGATAGAAAAAAATTATGTCCATCTGAAGTACTTTCAAGTAATAAAGGCAAATCGTTGTATAATCAACCCCAATTATCTAAGAGGGACGCATAGGAACAAGGCATGCTAAGGGAAAGCCTTAGGTTGGGTATGCTAATTGCTTACTCATACCACATTAGTTACAAGGGAATGGTTGTGCCCACCTCTTGGGATAGCTAAGGTGTTGGGCACCTACAACCTCCCAAAAAAAAATTGATTTGAACCATGCACCTCTTAAATGAAGACCATCACTTCATTATTGGGCAATATACCCAATTGTAGATTAACGATAGAAATGTCTCAAATTTCTTTAAAGCTATCCAAAAATGAGAGGAAGATTCTCTAGAAGTTATTATAGGAATCGAACCAATGACCTCTTGGAAGAAAGAGCAGTACCACAATCATGATGGCCAACACAACAACATGTCATGTGAGGACTAAAACACCATGAGTTACACCATGGGAACAAGTCGTCTAAGAACATCAAAATTGTCTTTACTAAGATTAGGACCTTATATTTGTTGAAAAGAAATAACAATACTTTGTGTTGGCTATTACACCCAACTAAGGGTTCAAACTAAACTTTCCATTATGACATCATGGGTTACCTTTTTTTATTGTTGGAGTTACTTTAACAACTAAAGCATAAAATTGGCGGCACAATAAGGACCACCCTCCTCCTGATTCGAACTTGGGTTTTTGCAATGTTAGCCCAAAACCTTTACCAATGCGTTGTCTCAATAGGGACTCATGGGTTACCATTTGATATGCAATTGAAAAATATTATATATATCAACCTCAGAGGGATTTGAACTTGTGACCTCAATTTTTATAAGTGCTTTAGAAAGAGATTGTGTTGGTCGAGGTCAAGGATGTTGTTATTGGATCATATGTTTTTGTCATTTTCCTTGAAGGTTGCCTAAACCTAACTTAAAGAAAAAGTGTTGGCCAAATTAGACCTCTTGATCTATGTTGCAAGATCGAAGCAAAGCAGTCATGACCCATAGAAAAAACGATTTACTCCCATCCAAATAGAATGAGTTGTTTCAACAAAAAAGAATTGACGCAATTTAAACTAAGCTTTGAAAGCCATGAGAAAAGTTGCACTCGTTAAAATGCTCCACACTCTGAGCAAAAATGATGTAGGATTTCGTGGAAGATCAATACTTCCTTCTTGTAATGTTTGAGACAACTCAAGTGTTGGAGATATTAAATTATCTAATACGTTAGTTAGAAATTTTACTCATGAGTTGCACCTATTGATAAGTTGTTATTAAAATCAACTACATAAACTTGTACATATACATCATTTGTTGAATGAGAAACTTGTGCAACATCTTAGTGTCCATCATGTTGTATCAAAGCACTCATCATTTTCAAAAGAGAGATGTGAAAGAAAAAATTTAAAACTAGTTTGGGTTTTCAATTTGATTGTTGACCTAAAGATTCATGCATTCCAATATTGAGAGCGCAAATGCGGAAGGGATCTTTACCTTGAATATGTAGTTCAATCCCAAGTTTTCCAAGATGAGTCAGCTGAAGAGAAAAGTTGCACTCATGAGATTTGAGGGCACATCGACATGATTGATTGTTTTCTACATGCTAACAAGTTGGAAAGTTAATTTTAGATACATCTTCTCAAAGGTGGCATGAAGTGCTTGCCAATGACATCAAGATGGTCATCGCCTAATGAAAAGTAGCAAAACGGTCATTCAAAAACCAATCAAAGGTTGTCAGAGCATTACCACTAGTCATCTAGACAAAGTATTGTCGCCAACATGATTCGTCATCTAGAACATTGGAGTGAACTTCAACAAGGTGTGACATTGCAATGACAAATAACATCATATGAAGGGTTGCCAATTAGGAAGTAACGTTCAAATGATTGTTTTCATCATCTAAGTAACTATCAACAAAGTGAGGACAACTAGAACGCAAAAGACATAGGAGTGATGCATCATCTACTATTACAAAGCTTCTTGTGTGAATGATAAAGATGTTCGTCGATGGAGCAAAAAGTTTTGTCATCCATAAGTGAAGAATGCAATAGGCCATCTAAACAAAAAAGATGTTCTTGATTCCCTCTAAAAGTGACAAGTAACTCGTTTAAAACTTGAGTCATACGAAGAAAAACAAGCAGAGCGCAAACAACATTATGCCATGACAAGGGTTTCCTGAGACATGTCATGGAGGCAAGGGTTTCCCATCATAAGGTTGCAAGAACACCATGCATGGAGAAGAGGAAAATGCCAAGATGTTAGAACGCACTATCTACTACAACTAATGAAAGAACGCTTCAATGTAGGCTTCATCTTTAAATTTGTATCATTGTATATACAATTGCTCAAACACATCCATGGATAAAGACCCTGACATCCATAGCTACAATGGTGTCGATAAGTGCTTAAGTAATAACAACTAAGAAGACATTGAACCCAATGTAAGGGATGCATACCCTAATGTGGAGAATAGAAGTCGTAATAGATGAAAAGTTATAGGTTTATATGGTTAGGATTCAATGATGCTGTCCAGAGGTCAATTTCTTCTGTGGATGAGACTGAACTCTCTCATTGAAACCTGATAGAGATCTATTACGTGTACCTGGAGTAAAAGTTCTGTACGAACGGGTGGTCATATTATTAATTAATTGAATTGAATAAGTTTCATTCCTGCGGAAAAAGTGGAATAGAATAACCTGGTTTTATAGTTATTACGAGCCTTTTGATTATGATTGTCCGGGCGATATTCCGTATGTAGATTCTAGTAGCAATATTGATCTCTGTGGCGAGGGAGATTCTGGTTTGTGATTTATGTTCGATGCCGTTCGATATGAACTGGTTCTTTGAATGTGTCATCTAACGTCATTGTTCAAATTAAATGAATATTCAATTTCCCACATGCATTATGGTAACATTGTTTTGATGTTTTCATACTCTAATCCTATGCCCAAATGACTAACCAAAACACTAGCGAGAGTATTGTATAACAATGTGACCCAAAAATTTCGCACCCCTTTCCTTCATGCTAATGGATATGTGCCTTGAAGGGGGATGGGAAATCAAGGGTCCACACCTTGATGTGAGGGGCACCTGGTGTCATACCTCCTTTGGTGAGCTGTGGACCCTTGATTTCCCATCCCCCTTTGAGGCATGGATCCATTAGCCTGAAGGAAAGGGGTGCGAAATCAAGGGTCGATAATCGTCAAAGGAGGCACGACACCAGGTGCCCCTCACATCGAGGTGTGGACCCTTGATTTCCCATCCCCTTCGAGGCACAAATCCATTAGCCTAAAGGAAAGGGGTGTGAAATTTTAGGTCCATATTATTTGGTAAACCTGAACAATAAATTTACAATTTCCTTATTTTCATGCAAGGTTTGCTAAAAGAACCTAGGGGGTCTGATCACCATGCCATCAAGATCTATTTGACGATGGCCTAAGCAGACCCCCAATCACTAATAACAAATTTTAGTGCCCTATGTGATTAGTTGCAAATCTTTCACGAATTCGAAACTGACAAGAAGAGTTGTCGAATTCGCTAACAGCTGCAGAATTTGCAAAGAGGTTCCAAATTCGCCTACATCAACCATCTGGTTTATGTAAGTGCATCCATTTGGTTTATTCTAAGTTTTGTATCATGTTTCAATTCCTACATAAAACTATCAAAATATCAAAAGACAAAAAAAAAAAAGGTAAGATAACAAATTGCATTTAGCTTAGAAGTATTACATTCACTATGTGTTGTTTTCAAATAAATCTGAATTCCATGTAGCTTAGGTTTCTAGCTACATTTTGTCCTAAACATAGATGCATGTTGAATAAAGAATACATCAAACACTTCCCATTTCATAGACGTAGAAATCATCTTTAAATGTTTCTTGGTGAACCCACCCAATTTGTTGACAATCACCAAAGGAGGCACGACACCAGGTGCGTCTCACATCAAGGTGTGGATCCTTGATTTCCCAATCCCCCTTCGAGGTACGAATCCATTAGTCTAAAGGAAAGGGGTGTGAAATTTTTGGTCCACACTAAAGAGAGGCGCACTAAATGCACATGTACAACATCATCTATCATGAGACACAATGAATGTGTTGATTTTTTTCTTATCAAGAGAGGTATCATGGTAATGTTTCTTAAAAAAGGGTATTTATTTCTAATATACATGTAATATTTTTTGCGTTTATATACTATTGTTTTGCCACCTCCAATATAATGGTGGTTTTGAATGTTAGGGTATATGGGGAAGCAATAAACAATATGATCATTTTGCACAATCAATGTTTTTCCAAAATATAATCTTTGATTCGAAAATAAGATATGAATTAAGGAATATCATCAAAGTGTAATTTAGAAATAATGGAATACAACAAGCATTGTACAATGCAAACAATCTCTGAGAAGGGATGTGAGGTTACAAAATTGCATCTATTACTATTTGTATAGTCAGTAGTGCATCTCTTTATACAATATTTTTGGTGTGTTGAAAATCCACCATATTGAATATGGAAGGTTACCCACATGGAAATGTATCGATTCACCTTCCATGAGTTAGGACATCAATATGTAAATATGGTGATTCACCTTCCTGAAGAGAAATAATACCCCAATAAGAGAAGAACACATTACATAAGAATTTATCCTGGGAAACCCTTTCGAGAAAAAACCCAACAATAATATCTCCTTATTGTATAAACTCGATCGTCTCGAATACAATTATATCCTTTAGTTTCTTGTTTGCTTGCTCTACCACTTGCAATTACATTTCTTGCATATTGTGTTCCCCCCCTTTGGGAGTGTCCAAACATTCAAGATTCCCAAACCCTCATGCAAGTGCTTTATATACCAACAACACAAGAAGGGGTTTTACAATACCATGTGCCATAAAACCCAGGTTCAAATATATTAACCAAAATATATTAAAACATGGGTTCAAATATATTAAAACATGGGTTCAAATATATTAACCCAAATATATTTATCTATGGGTTCAAATATATTAACCCAAATATATTAATACATGTGTTCAAATACATTAACCCAAATATATTTATCCATGGTCTCAAATATATTAATCTATGGGTTCAAATATATTAACCCAAAACTCGGCCATAATAACATTGAAAATATTCAACATATTTCCAACACTCCCACTTGTTGAATATTTTCGATAAGGTTCGAAAACTGCTAGAAAATCTACTACTATCAAAGCTCACAAGATCTACTGTTGTCGGAACTCACCATCGCTACCGATGTCAAAGCTCACCAAATCTGAAGCTAAAATTCCACATAGACAACTAGATCTGCAATTTGTCTTCCAAACAAAATAAATTGTAACTTACTTGCTTACCCGAACAAACAAATTTCATCTTCCAAAAAAAATCGTGATTTGAAAATTCATCACTGTCCTTGTTCCAGACGGTTGACTTCAAAAGGTCGTATCTCCCTCAATATTGCTCGGATTCCTTCATATGACCACTCATTTTAAAGCTCTTCAAATTCCGCACAAACTAGTCCAAGAATAGCCTAAATTGGATAAAATTTGGCAAAAATATGGCTCCTAAAAGATGAGACATTTTTCCAGAAAAAAAAAATGCCATAATTTTGCAATTCCACAAAAAAATCCCCACTTTTTTGAAAAACGTTGCTTTGATACCCACTTGGTATCCTGCTATGAGAGCTCATCGGATCTGCCACTGCCGAAGCTCATCGGATCCACTGTTGTCGAAGTTCATCGAATCTACCGCAACCGAAGCTCACCGGATCTACCACTGTGCTTCCAGTTATTTTTCTTTCACTCAGATTCTTCTACACATCGCTCCCACTCAAGAATTAATTTATTCCAAGGTTGAAACCATTATTCCTCAAACAAAGCTAAAACCTAGCTTTGATACCAAATGAAGAAAAATAATACCCCGATAAACAAATTCCAAAAAAACAATGATTGCAAAATCAAAGGAAAAATGGAGAACACATTATACAAGAATTTATCCTAAAAAACCCTTTTGGAAAAAAATCCAGCAAGAATATCTCATTATATAAACTTTACCGTCTCCAATACAATAATATCCTTTAGTTTCTTTCTCGTTTGTTCTACCACTCGCGATTACATTTCTTGCATAGTGTTCCACCCCTTAGGGGTGTCTGAACATTCACGATTCCCAAACCCTCATGCAAGTGTTGTTTTATATACCAAAGAAAGGGTTTTAGAATACCATGGTGTCATGCAAGTTCAATTATATTAACCCAAATATATTAAAACATGGGTTCAAATATTTTAACCCAAATATATTAATCCAAGGGTTCAAATATAATAACCCAAATATATTAATCCAAGAGTTCAAATATAATAACCCAAATATATATATCCATGGTTCAAATATATTAACCCAAATATATTAATCCATAGGTTCAAATATATTAATCCATAGGTTCAAATATATTAACCCAAAACTCGGCCATAATAACATTGAAAACATTCAACATATTTCCAACACTTCCACAAGCTACAAAATGCATACCAATTGAAAATAAAATACTCAAGACTTCTCCTTTGTGTTTTGCCTTAAACGAATGTGTCAACATAGTTATAGATGCCTTTTGACTATGAAAATCTAATAGGATTGAAACATACCTCAACAACATTATATGATGACCACATATTGGTATTACAACTTGGCAATTATGCATCTCTTGGCAAGATTTGAACATCAATCCCCTCCTTGAAGTTGAGAAATCCAATCGGTTGAACTAATGCTATGCGATTAAATATCAAAATATATTATTTTTAGTAAATATTTTGCTTTGCATTTGTGAGGGCCTCTACAACATTTTTCCACAAGATTGTGGGCAACTCTATCCTTGTTGAATTATTGTGGTTAGGGTCACAATTTTGATTTTCGAGCATTTTTTGGCCTAAAGCCATGCCCTAAAAAGAGAACATGTTTGGATCATATAGTTAGGGGAAAGTTCTTTCTAAGCTCAACACATCCAACTTTTTTTTGGTTTCTATTGAAGAGAATGTGGCATAGGATTTGAAGGCCACAAGATTAAGGTTTATTTTAACTTTGAGGGCAGAGAGGATTAACACGTCACAAATATAAGTTAGATTACGTTCTCCATTGAAGAGAGTGTTGTACTTATGCCTAGTTGTGTGTCCATCTTTGCAACTATGAATATGGATTTTGTGTGTTCAATTTCTGCTTTTGTTGTAAAATCATGGATAGTCATGTTTGTCCATATCCTTGGTTGAGTGTTTAATGAGGTGGCCAATGTAAGTCATGAATTATAGTGTATGTAATAATTCATAAACCTTCAACTATTTGATGAACAAATGTGTATGTCTAAGTTCAACATCTATTAACATATAATTATGTGGTTTTGTTTGTCATTGCTCAATTACAACATGATGTAATGAGCGGGGGAAAGCATCTTATACATTATTTTTTCAATGAGAAACTTTACAAACATCTTGTTCACCCATCATTGGACAAGCAAAGAGTTGGAAATTGATCCCAAAAACATCCACGTTAGGGAAAAAAGTAAAGTTGAAACAACACTTTAATCACATGTCCCTTTGAAAGAGCTCGTCCATGAAATATGCACAAAACTTTAAGCAAAAATTTGGCACCAACTTTCAAATTTTATAATTTCCCCTCCATGGAGCAAAAATTAAAATCTCATTCTTTTGTTCTTTAGCTTAAAAAGATATCTTTTACATAATCGAGTGTTATCGCTTTGTGCTCACATTAACACCATGTCATATTTCATAATACATTCCAAAAACGATTTAAACATAACAATTACCATAATCAAGTGCAAAAAAAAATAAAAAAATAAAAAAATAATTGAGCAAATAAACAAAAGAATAATAAAGACAAACAAAATAAGAAGAGGTGGATGCCCATAAGCACCCCACAATATCACGCATTGATACAATGGATTATTAATTGGGGGAAGTTAACCAATCTAATGGTTTAACCAATACCCTTGGGTTTTAATACATCAAATCATTTTCGTAGGCTTACAAATCACATGCCCTTAGTCTTGCATCAAAAGCACTCGTATGCTTACATCTTCACAATTGCCCTTGTCCACTAAGATCAAATTACATAATCCAAGAGTGTGCCAAATTCTTTTGACAAATATCACAATTTAGAGCTTCTAAGCAAGCAAAGCAAATATATGACAAATGTCTTGGAAAGCAAATATATATTTACTCCCAAGTGAAGATTACATAATCATGACGTGTTTACCAATTCACGTAGTTCATACGTAATCATGATTTGTTTACTCTTTAGTGAAGATAAACATTTTAAAATAATTGATTGTAACATCATGTAATTTGAATTTTCACAGCATCTCAAAGGAGCAAGTACTAGGTACACTTATTTTAATGATTATCTAAAGTCCTTTGAAGAAAATACAAAATCATAATGTGTTTCTTACAACAAGGATTAACTAAGTTCAAATGGTGAAGCAAGTGATGTTCATGTTCTCAATACCTTTGACACTAGAAATATTTGTTTTCATTCGAGGGGAAAAAAATTAAAACAATATAATAACAAATGTGAATCTAACCTAAGTTCATGCATTAACTCTTAGTAAGGTTATAAGTTGAGTTAATTTTATTGATGTATGTTTATTCACTCAAATTTACTATTAAATAGAGCATCATGGGTCATGGAATAAGAATCACTTCAATAGAAAATTCATGGAATCTTCTTTGAAAGAACTTTGGTAAAATAAAAATTAAAAAATGAAGAAAATGAGGCCCTCATATTAAAACCACTAATATAGACACACCAATCTCACATAATATTATTTTTGAGTTCCAATAAGAGCTTGAAATATTCACAATAAATATTCATGGCATAAAACGTATGCCAAGCCTAATACAAACACAAAGTGTTATCCCCTTAAATTAGGGTGATTATAGAAAGTAACACTAGATTGACCTTATTGAAGATTCATTAGAATTTAAATTCTTGTCAAAGATTGACCTCTTATTTTAATATTTAATATTTTGATAGGTTAGCATTCTATCTAGACCTACCATTTTGCATCTTAGTTTAAAAATCCAAATAAACTTTTGTTCAACACTTTACTTGAAATATAATATACCTTTTGTGATATATAAGACTTCATTCAAAAAGCATTGCACCTCCTAGCTCATAATCACATTAGGCTATTGTTTAATATGCATACAAGACGACAAATTCGTCTTAAGCCATCAAGGCATTCTCACTTTTACACCTTAATAAAGGGGCATGAGGATTGTTGAAATTACAAAATTCAATAGTGTAATCATGCATTACACAAAGTTCAAGGACAAGGATAACTGAACATCTTTTTAGGCTAGGGCAACACATGTCTTTTATAAAAATAAATATAAAAAAGTTTTAATAGTAAAGATCAGTCTTTATAAAAAAGTAGAGAGGGGAGGGTCCCGATCCCTTCTCTGTTCCCCCTCCCCTAGTTCTTGCCCAATCCTTGGCTCATCCCAGGTCATCCCTCCTTGGGATTGTTTGTTGCAAATGATCTCCTTGAGGGAGATCCTTCTCCTCTTTCTACACCTCTCCCAGTCGGTCAGGGTTCCCTTGTTTGAGTTTTTGGCCTGGTGCTTCCCAGGGTTCCTTGCTGTTTTCGGGATCCCTTCCCTTTTTTTTTTCCCTCAGGCTTCCACCTGGGGTTTTCTGCAGGTTTTTGGCGTGGATCTGGTTCCCTGCGGTTCTCTGGGTGGTGGGGGTAATTGGTTGGGTTTTTGACAACTTCCTGGGGTTTCCTTTGAGGTCCTTACTACTTTGGGGGTGGTCTGGAGGGGCCTCTTTCCCCCTTTTGCTAGTGAATCCTCTCTAGGATCCTGTGGCTGCTGTTGGTCCCGTCCCTGTGGGGAGGGCCCTCTTCGATTTCCCGCTTGGAGGCTTCTTCGTGCTGGTTCTGCTCCTTGGTGGACACCCTGGGCATTTGTTTGGCCTTGGGGGGGGCTTTTCTCTCTGCCTGGGCTGAACTGGTTCTGCTCCTTGGTGGACACCCTGGGCATTTGTTTGGCCTTGGGGGGGGCTTTTTCTCTGCCTAGGCTGTTCCCAGCCTCAGTCCCAGTTCCCTAAAGTTTCTCTTGTGCAAAGATGGGATTCTTGGCCCCTGTTGTTGGGGTTCTCTGGGTTCTGCTACATTTTTCAAATCATGGGGGGATCTGATCTATGCATGCAGACCCTGGATCCCCTAGGTTAGGCTCCTAGGGATCCCATCTTTGTGGTCATTACCTCTTCCCACCTGGGATCCCCAGTCCCTGTATCCCTGGTCCCTTAACCTGTTGTCTTTTCCTGCTGGTTGTCCTGGGGGCGGGATTCTCTTGGTGGTGCTTTCTGGCTGCTTCCCGATGGGCGAGATCTCCTCTTTGCTGGTTTTCAGCTGCTTCCTACTGGGCGGGATTCCCCCTTTTTTTTGGGCAGGATGGTTTCCCGCTGGGCGGGATTCTCCAGAACCGCTGGGTTTCCCGCTGGGCGGGTTTTTCTCATTTCTTGCTGGTTTTCTCGGGATGCGAGATTCACTTGGTAGAGGTTTTTGCTGCTTCCCACTGGGCGAGATCTACACTGGGATGGATTTCAGCTGCTTTCGGCTAGGCGGGACTCACTCTTTGGTGGTTTTTCGACTGCTTCCCGCTAGGCGGGATTTATATTATAATGTTGTTTGTTGCTTCCTGCTGGGCGGGATTTACACGATGGCGGTTTTCAGATGCTCCCTGCTGGGCGGGATCTTCAAACTTACCTTCCTTCGAAATTGGTGGTTTCCCGCTGGGTGGGATTGTTCAAATTTACCTGTTCCCGCTGGGCGGGATTTTTGTTTGTTCTTCATTTTCAGGGTATTGGTGCCTTGGGCCCAGAATTTTGTTGTAATGGCTTATTCTCGGCATGTTATTTCCAACTCTTATGTAATCAAGTTTTGGGATCCTAGTTATCAAGTTTTGGGATCCTAGTTAAAACCCGCTGTAAATACAATAGCTACTTATCATAAAAAAAAAAGATCAGTCTTTATGATAAGAGTTTAAAATATTCATAATAAATATTCATGGCATACAAACTATGCCAAGCCTAATACAAATACAAAGTGTATTCCCCTAAATTAGGGTGACTATAAAGACACTAGATTGACCTTATTGAAGATTCAAACTATTGTCAAACACCCTAGGAAGATTCAAATTATTGAAGGTTTAAATTATTGTCAAACACCCTACCATTTTGCATCTTAGTTCAAAAATCAAGATAAACATTTGTTCCACACTTTGTGATATGCAAACATCCTTTTATGTAAAGTAATGCACCTCCTCACTAATAATCACATTAGGCTAGAGTTTATCGTGCATACAAGAATACAAATCTATCTTAAGCCATCAAGGTATTCTCACTCTTGGGGGATTAAGGATTGTTAAGATTACCAAACTCAACATGTTTTTAGCGTTATTCTCGGTTACACAAAGTTCAACCGTAAGGATAACGACACATCTTTTTAGGGTAGCACAACATGTTTCCAAGACAACGAGATGTCTTTTACGATGACAAGGCACGTTTAAAAAAAAACTCGCAAGGCTCAAGACTAGCAAAATTCTCTTCTAAAGTGATTGGTTTGCATAATTCCATGCCACACTAACAAGGTTCTAATTGAAGAAAAGTGGTATATATATATATAGAAAGAAAGAGATTGCTAAAACATTTAATTCTCTTCACATTTCCCGCCTAGGGATATGAAGGAAATCAACCTCCAACCTATTTCAGATTGGCTCCATCTGTGGAACATTGCAATGGCCTTTACAAAGATAACTCAATACACTCTTGTACTTAGAGGTCATCCCACATTGCTTCAATCTACCAAGCAATTCATATTTAATGCTTGATAAATCTTTAAGCAAACATCCCTAATTATAATCTACATGTCTAATTCAACATTTACCAAACAAACAAACATGTTTATTTATACTCCTCTATCAAGCCTTTTTTCAAGTCCACTAACAAGCTTTCCTCCTTGGAATTTAACCTCTAAAAATCAAAAGCAATAACAAGATCAATTGATTTTGAGCGCTTACGATGTTTATGTACACTTGGTGTTCCACTTATCTTGAGGCTTCAACGCTTTAAAATATCAATGACTAGAGAACATATTCTTCATTTCAGCCACTTTAAAGATTTAAGCAAATTGATGTATAACTTGCACAAAGCAAATTTTTGTCACTCTTACTTTAATCATCTAGTATTCAATTTTCATGCTTCGCATTGATATTAAAGATAGAAGAAACATCATTCCTTTTCAATTTTACATTTGTATCATTCCAAAAGAACACACCTAGTACCTAATCTAAGTATTTGATTATAATCAACTAAAAGCACACTTGTGCATGTGCAAAACAGTCGGTTCTATAGATACATTTGAATATATGGGACCATTAGACTTTGTAATGATGGAAAGCTTCTTGGAGTCCTCTTGGCTAATGTGGTTTTAATAATGTACTTTGTTCCAAGAAGTTAATTTTTCAAATACTAAGCTTCTATGAAATTATATATATTATCAAAAGACTAAAATAATGGCTCTTTTTAGCGAGTGACATTTTTTGTTTCAGAGAATGTGGCATAAACATTTGATAAAATTTTATATAAACAAATGTCATTTGAAATTGCTTAAAATAGGCAATTATATTATGGATTATTTAATCAACAATTTAAATGATTCCACTAGAATGCAAATTACAAAAAGATTAAAGATGATTACAAAAATAAAAAAGATAATGTGAAGCATGATCACGTGCTAAATTTAGAGCACTCTACATCCATCATGAAATTGGGATGTAGTAAATTATTGCAATTTTCTTTTAATTCTAACATGAGTGGATTCACTAATTTTATCAACACCACATTGAAATCTTACAGGGTTTCTAAACATTGGTTGGAAGTGTTTTACATCTTAAACCAAAGTTTAAATCTCATGGAAGAACCTTAACATTTACCCACAAGGTTTAGAGAAATTGGTCAAGAAGTGAGAAGTTTCACATCTCAAAACCAAGTTTCAAATCTTATGGGTGAACCTTAACATTTAAAAGTTAATAAGGTCTAGAGCAACTAATAGGAGTGAAGAGTTTCACAACCTAGAACCAAGGATCAAATCTCATGGGTGAACCTTAAAATTTAATGAAATGGCTTTAGTTCAACTAGTTAAATTTCTCAAATTTCAAGGACAAGACCTAGGTTCAACTCTTGCCAAACAATATATGCATGAGCCAAAGGGTTTAAAGCAATTAGTTGGAGTGTAGAGTTTCACACCCTAAACCAAAGGTCAAATCTCATGGGTGAACCTTATCTAACAATCTAAACTAAGATTCAAATATCATAGGCGAACCTTTAACATTTTGCCCATGATGTTTAAAGCAATTGATAAGGAATGAGGAATTTCATATGATAGTGTAATGTTATGTTTGTTTAAGTCATGAAGTGACTCACAAATGAAAAGAAGATATATGACAAATGCATGTCATATGTAATTTAAGAAAATGATAGGGTGTCGGATAGTTGGAGGTTGCAACTACTTTTTAGTTGTATAAATAAGACCCTTTCCTCATTCATTCGTATAATTGTAATTGTGTCAAAAGACCAAAGTGTGGTGGTCGGGCCATGTGGTTGTTGTCCGGAGGCTGGCTGGTGGTTGTTGGCTGAGGCATTGTAGGTGTTGGAAGGAGATATTCCACACAAATATAGATGTAAGAAGATGCTATATGTAGTAATCATACAGGCCAGTGTTAATACAAAATCTGTTCATATTCATTTATCCTCTCCTATTGTTATTGTATGTATACTGCATGTATTGTCACTGTTTATTGCTGCAGTAGATAGGTTCTGTATTGTCCTTTCAAGTTTCGGATGCAGGATGAAAGTCGCAGACCAAGTGTTGCCATACAAGCAGCTGGTGTGATTGCAGTACAAGCAAAGAGTCCTGGCTGATTTTTAAATCTATCATTCAAATTGTTCCTCCAAGTGTGGAATACTCCCGCCATGCTACATAGACAAGGATAATGCTGCCAAACAAAAGATGATGCTTGGCCTATAGAAGAAATATATAAGCCTGGCAATATCAAATCCCTTGCTAACTTATAATATCTTCATCAACTCTAGATAAAATCGAGCACTTAACTATTAGAAAACCTTCACAAGCAGAGCACTTGAGAACTATGAATCACTCTAGGTTCCCAAAAAATTCAATCACCATAGGAATGGGAGTTCTAATTCATACATATTAGTAAGTAAAGTTTTCTGCCACCTTTACACAGGAATTGTGGTTTCCTTGTAACCTATTTATTAAGGAATTTGTCAAACTGAAACCAGTGGCAACATATAAGATCACTGGGATTCTCAACAAATCATAATTAATTCACTTCACTTGTCTATTTGGGTTGATCTAATACTAGATTTGCTGGGTCATATGCACCATATTCACTTCTAAGATTTTAAGCCAAATCCCTTACTACGTTATTAGTTATTACTAATCAATATCTAATAGCAACATAATGGGATACTAATATTTAGTTGAAAATGGAACACAGCAAAAGAATTTTGTGAAAATTACCCAACTGCAGTCATGGGTCACAACATTGATTAGAAAATTTAATCAACTAATATCCCGTCATATTAAGCTCACGCATATCAGAGTGAATCTGACTACTATATTTACTAAAACATATTTAAATAAATTAAAAACTGAATCAAATGTATAAGAAGATTAGGTTAATCCTAATTAAGTAGTAAATAACAAAAGCTGTTATTCGGCATGGATAAGGGCAACATGCACCTCGACTTATCAATGTGTGTACATTAGAGGTTTGCATTATGGCTTAATAGGGTTTAATGTGTTTAGATAATAGACAACATGTCACCTACAATGCTCTAAAGATATCAGGGTTTGTAACTTATAAAAGAAATCTTGAAATAAACAACTATTCCTTTTCTGCTACGACTTGTACACAATCACAGTCTATATGTTTAAATATCCGAAGTCATCCAACCTATCTTCTGGTTTAAGACTATCTTATGGCTTAAGACTAAACAAGGAAACAGGACACTAAATACAGGATGAGGGTGTCAGTAAGGGAACTGTTCCACTAAAGTTCTGGCATGTGTCACACTATGTAATACAACTTGCCTATTCCTACATTACAAAAATGGCTGACAATTTCATCCTAAAATAATAATAATCCTAGCGGTAAAAATTAGCTGATGTAGAACAACCTACCTATTCCTATATTACAAAAATGGTCAGCAATTTCATCCTAAAATAATAATAATCCTAGTGGTAAAAATTAGCTCGCAATCCAAATTGCCTTTACCATTGTATTGAGGAAACAAAATTCTTGTTCCAGGCAACAAAGCAGCCATAGAATTTCTATTAAGAGTAAACATCCCACTCCACTATCTAAAGGCCCTTGGCACCTATAAATATCAGTTACAGCTATTTCTCAGCTGCAACCATTGAGAGAGAGGATATGCCTTGTATTTAAAGACATCCCTTCAAACTGGAAATATTTATGGACAAAATACATTGGAGCCAATTTATCTGTGCAAATGTAGTTCATTGACTAAACCACAGCTCTCCTATCCAGACCATCAACTTACCTAAACAACCTCAACAAACAATGTTTGAGGGGAAAAAACACAGAATACATTACAAAGTTGAGGCACTAGCAAGCAAAATGGGTGTGCTTCTCTCGATTTCAAATAATGACTAGATTTCAAGAGGAAATTTCTTGGAAATTATTGTCTTAAATATGAAAGTAGATGATATTCCAAGGGCTGCTCATCTTTTACATATATGCATGTTACTTCTTTAGTAATATTTTCAAGGGTTTGCATGTTACTTCTTTGTATGTATATGGATAAGCAGATGATAAGAATTATGAGAATACCATCTAGCTTACACCAGCTTACAAGAAACAGTAGTCTAGAAACAGAAAAATTGTATCATTACATAAGAATTATCCCTACATGCACAGTAAAGGTTGTGCCTAGTCAGTGTCATAAGGAAAAGCACATATTATCTCAAAACACAATGATCAAGAATACAACACAAAACAAGATTCAAGCAATTCTATTTTTAAGATGCTTTTGGACACCCTTTAGCAAGGGAATAGCAAAGAAAATAATCCTGCCATCAAGAACTGCAAACTATCACAGTACACAGAGATTTATTGGTTTTAATCGAGTGGGCTACCAAGGCTACCACCTACACGTATGCCAGGTTACAAGCCATGATAACATAAACCCAGAAAATCCTATCGGAGCATAGCTTTATTCCGGGCATGCATAGTAAAAAATCAATCCACATCAATATTAAGGTCTTCTAACTATTTATGACCAAAAAAGTTTCCTTGGTGTGCCCAGATTTTCAAGCCAAGCTAGACCAAAAATAGAAATAGTACTATAGAACACAGGAGATACACCAGAATGTGGTCAGTTTAAACCGAACAAGCTTGGGAAAAATTCTAGACAATTATTTTTACAAGTCAGTCTTATGTGCTTGGGAACCAAATATTTTACGTCAGCCATTTGTTTACCTCTAGGAAAACAACCATTATGCTTGAAAGTTTAAAGTAGGTTTGTTTGGTGCATGTCTAAAGTTCAAACGTATCATTTAAAGATACATTAAAATAAAAGGGAGGATCAACCCTGACAAATTCAACAGTTATACAATATTTTCATTAAGGGAATTTAAACTCCTCCTGACCCATATAATGGTATGAGAGAAGCCAATAAAGGAGACCATAGTATTCAAATATAGGGAAATTTTAAAAAAAATTAAAAATTAAAAAGAAAAAAAAAAATCTCTATGTAGTTGGATGTAGAAATAATCAACCCAATATGGTTCTCATCGCCTTTGTGAAGACTTGAATGGCAAAGCCATATTGTTTCTATAAGGCAAGTGGAATATCGTTAATTCTCAAAGTGGAATCTACACAAGGTATACGTATCTGTTGGTCGAGGAAAGTGGAATATCGTTAATTCTAAAACTGGATCTACTTTACTTAGTGTCAATGATTCACGGCCAGCAAACTTCATGGATATATGAAGTTCAGAAGTTCCACAATTAAAAACTAATTCATTTACCTAAGGCAACATATTTTAATAAAAATCGATAGGAGTAAAGAGCTTCAACAAACAATCTCTTTGGATGCAAAAGCATGTCATTAGTGGAAAATGTGCAAGAATCAGTAGTTGAAGTTATCATGAGGAGACCTGTTAATTTGTAGGCAGATGTTGGTCCCAAAAATACTATAAGCTTGTCATCCAATCGTGTGAAGACACCAACTGCAACCATTCTTGACTGAGCAGCTCCCTTCGACCTCAACCTTATACGATCTATGACAATATGTATTCAAACAAACAAAAAACACTCATTCAGGCGAAAATCATCCCACCATCTTTGAATAAAAATTTATTCTCATAGGAATCTATGACATCCAATTATGATGCCAAACTTTAAACGTTCACATTCCAAATGGATATATATGACAAACATAATTGGGATCCAAGTCATTATGAATTATGACCATAGGATTTGTGAAATAGGTTACCGCAGTGACGGAATAAATGAATATCAGTTAAATAACATTTATTACGAATTTGAAAATTGAATAAATAATAAATATTTTATGCCAAAGTGGGACAATTCGCTAATGATAACTTGCCTCACAAGGTTAACCATTCTTGTTGTTTTGTTCCTATATTCAATAATTGAATGTTCCAAAACTAGAAACACTTTAGAATGGATTACATTACTCCTGGTATTCTTCGCAAAGATAAAAGTCTGAAAGAAACAGGTCTGTTTGGTCCAATAAGACACTACCCATGTCCCACTCATTCTGAGACTTATTTGCATTATTTGTTTTCAAAGCAGATAGAAATAAAGATCACACACCCATCTAGTTTCATCTCTGGGCAAGTGGTGTTTTTGATTGAAAAGGTCTAGGATATTTAGAATCAAACTGGAAGAGGTAAACATCTAGGACCAGTGTTTTGCATTTCATACTAATGGGGAAAACATCCTGAATTCAACTATTTACTATTTTAGATGACATCAGAGTTTTTCCCTTCAAGATCCACCAGAACAACACAAATACTCAAATGCAAAGAGCTTGTCCTTCAACTTGTGCCTTCCAAAACAGCCCTTGCCAAAAGGACTGTTTCCACCAACACTTCTAAAATATGATATTTGGGAACGTTGTCTTATAAAATAGAAAGGACATACATGAAGACAACACATAAATGATCCAAGGCATAGTATTTGTACTAGAAACTCCCTGGTCAAATACCTAGGCGGAGTCTGCTTAGTGTCTCTTAATAGACGTTTTAAATGGCATTACCTAGGAACTTTTTGCAAGTTCTACATGAAATACAAAACCAAAGAGGTTTTCTGCTTTGCTGCTAAGTTCCTTCTAAATGTTAAGAATTCTAAATAAACAATTTCAATGCCTATTTGAGTCTCACTTGTCACAAATTTTAATTTTGTGTTTGATTGAGGCCATCCTGTGCATAGATAACATCAAGAGTTCCTGTCCTATGATGGGGTGTCATTAGTATTTGTCGTGGGTGAAAAAAAAGTGAATAAAAAGTGAAATTAATAATGTGACAAGTTAATATAAATATGTGAGTGGCAGTCCAACAGTGACAGTTCTTGAATCGTAGAAAATTTAACTGTACATCTACATGAAAGGTTCGAAAGCCAAAGGTCTTCATTTGTCATTAAATATTGGGTCACACAAATACGAGCTTTAGCCAAGGGCATATTTGATGTAAATTTTTTCCCCTCACAGTGGCTTCCTCGGAATGGAGATTTGAAGGTTGCCTCCTATTCATGATATAAACTTTACTGTGAAAAGTTTCAACGGGTTTTTTTCTGTCGTTTCATTTTGTAGGAGTTTTATCAAGAGAATAGCATTCTACAAAGTTTCATTGTGTAATGCACAATGTTTTTTCACTTTTTCATCAATGATAAAAGTGTCTCTTCACCAAACCATTTGTGTAATGATAAGTAGTTTCCAAAACAAATCTATTTACATTTCTACCACAGTTCACATTAACCCCAACTTAGTCGAGTAAGCCACAAACTTCACTTCTAAGATGGAAAACCTGTTCTGCTCTGCTACTCATATCAACATCAATCCCATGGGAAGGGGCAAAAATTAAATGGATAACAAAAATCAACCATAAATCAATATTAGACCTCACATTCCTAGTGAAGTACATGTAAATGGTGTTCTTCTTAATCATATACCAAGGAACAATTCAGCTTCTATCAGCAAAACTATAAGGCTCAAACTTCTTATTCAATAGCTCAAGCAGATCAATCTATAAATAATTTAGACTGAAAGGCCACACACTAATGGACCACTTCATCAGGAGAATTGAATCTATGTTAATATCTGTTTTGTACACCCTATCTCACTATCCCCACCTTTCAAACATAGCATTTAAACATCACAAGGTACCCAGACTCGACAAATAAATGCAAGATTATAAGAGATGACTGCCTGGAGAATACCAACCTAACCAGCCATTCAATGGCATTTGTTATCAAACGACTATCTCACTTGCTTCACTTTTGAATCATCCAAATTTACAAGCAAACAGTAATATCCATATTAGTGAGTACACAAAAGGTTATAAGAGGTAGCTCCACAGAATAATTGAGCAGATTAATATAGCTCATAGTTAAACTTTGAAGATGTTTTCTAAACACTATGTGTCAGCACTACAATACTATAAGAAACTAGTCTTTCTCATCAGATGTCAGCCTTAGCCAAAACTGAACAAGAAACAGCTGTAAGCTACAAACTATTTCCCAAGCACAGTTTCAAGTTTCAACAATTTTGGGAGTTGTCTACAATCTAATGTAGCTGTGTTCCAAAATGTGTAATACCTAAATTTAATTCATTGAAATTTCTGGCCTAGTTCATGTATGACACATTATTGTCTTCAACTTCATTACATTTGTTCTTTTGTGCTATGCTATCTATCTTGAAATTTCAAGAATGTAGATTTGGGCAGTCCAATTGACCACATAGTGATCATCCATGGACCTCAAAGTGTTCTGCTCTTTCTTGATTATTTCTCTGACACATCAGACAATGGGAATTTCCAGGAGGACAATGCCAAGCATGAAGATACTTCAATTATTGAAAATCTTTAAGAAGTCTAAGTAATATATAAATACAATTTAGTTGGAACCCTAAGGCACATAAGAACGTGTTTGCAAGAATCTTAGGTGCAATTTACATTAAGATAGTAGAAGTCAAGGAGTTATTGGCCCAATGTATTCATTCCTGCCAGTGTATTGTACAATAAAAAAAGCCTCAACATACAACCAATATGAAACGGAAAGATTATACTTCGTTTGATTACAAATGCTTAGAAAATGTCTTATTAATATGTTTAGTCCATATGTTAGTTTAATTATTATAGCTCTTTTTATTACATAAGTGTCTTTGCCCTTTGATTCTAGAAGTTAATGTTATAGTATGGTTGCACAAGTTGAGGGACGTCTCTTTAGGCATTTGTTACCTTCGCGTAACAACCGGTATTGGGCATTTGATTTTATTGATTAATCACCTTCCTCGTAATTCAAATGGGTAGGTTTGGTTTCAAGGTTGATTAGTTCCTAATCCATATTTAATCCTAAGTTTCTTTTCTCTTCTTTAAAGTAGGTCTTTAATTAAGATTATCTAAGCTTAACTAATATTTTAGTAGACATTAAAGTCTAAATAGTTCTTTAAGATTCCACAATTCAAAAGAAAATATATAATACTATAACATTAACTTCTAGAATCAAAGGGCAAAAGCACTTATGTAATAAAAAGAGCTATAATAATTAAACTAACATGTGGACTAAACATATTAATAAGACATTCTCTAAGCATTTGTAATCTAAAGATGTATAAGTCCTGAAGCTGTTTCTATGCCTGTTAGAGCAATGTGCAAAACCTCCCTTTACACTCAGAATAGAAGCTCTCTAAGCAAAAAGAAAGCTGAAGTGACCATGGCAATTTTAATTTTCTACGTTACAACAAGCAGATATGCAATGCTCCTAAGGATTCTTATTGGAAAAAATTTACCAATAGTTATGATTTTATACTATCTTTCTGTTCTGAGAAATGAGAAACTTCAATAATCATAAAGAAAGCCCTTCACCTATCAAATGGCATTAGCTCAACTGGTTATATTCCTCAACTTTCAAGGAGGAGACCCAGGTTTGAATCTTGCCAAATGATACATGCATAATTGCCAAATTGTTGTAATACCACTATGTGGTCATGATATAATACAGGTGGGGCCCGTTTCAATCCCATATAACCAATTTAAAAAAAAAAGTCCTTCCCCTAATAATAATAATACCCTGACTCTTCTAACCCGGTATGGGAGGCAATAACTAGCTTAGATATAAAAGATATATATCTAAAAACACCAAGAGTTATCAATCTCGAGGCACCTATCTCATTTCTTGGGGGTGTGATCTCCAAGATAGGCGCCTCGGGATTGATAACTCTCGGCGTTTTTAGATATATATCCTTTATATCTAGGCTAGTTTAAATATTTTAAATGTTTTTGTTAATGTCGGCTTTTTTAATTAAAAAAAAAATGTTTACGGTGTGACATGTATGACCTCTTTGCCTCCCACCCCCCTGTCTGCCATTGTAGGAACGCCTCTCGGCATAACTATGTACTATCTGTCTATTCTGTTTTTAAGCCTTCAATAATGACAAGGAAAACCACTCGCCTGATAACCATAATTTCATAGGAATGTGCTCCTGGAGGAGATTTCACGGTTTAAATTCATGGGTCTTTTATCCTGGTATGTTTTACATCTTAAGATTTTAGAGCATAAAGCCTAGATTTATATGTCATTTCCCATTGAGGCCTTCTTTCTTTGCATGTAAACCACCCTCATAAGCTGATAACTTCAGTTCTCCATCAATCCTGTCCTTCTTGACAGCTATATCTGAACACTAAGCCTGCTCTTAACCTGATGATCCTTTATACTCTGAATTCCCTTAGGATCTGTTTTCTGTATGATAATGTATATTTTCTATGAAAGATTAATTTGGTTAGGAGAACCATAGGGCATATAATTAAGACTTCTGTATAGCCACCCTGCTTTTAAGGGACTCGACACATATATTAATCTACAAAGGCAACCATTGAGAATTTCTGTACAAAATGTGCTACTTTCGTGTTAAAGTTCATGGCATATAAAAGTAAAGTTATACAGATATTGTCCTGATTGATGAATACACAAAGGATAGCGCCATTGCAAATTGAGTTGCAAGAATGCTGCAGTGGCAATATATAATTTTGAACACAGAATAAAAGGCATAACACTGATAAAGTGTGACATAGATGTTTCTCCAGAAAACTATTGAAAATGCACTCATAAACGGAACACCAAAAGCTAGAGATTCTTGATACTTAACAAAATATAGAATCCATAAAGTTTATACATAAGAAAGACAGTCGAGAACTTTCATCCTATATTTCATCCTTGTTTGCAAATACAGAATGCTTTTCTGTTTTTCTTTATGTTTTTCCTAAATGGGTGTAAGCTTCAACATGGTATCCATCCAACTATAAAGATTTTGGGAATAGTTTTTGAACATGTCTAATTCTTTTCTAAATCTGCATCTGACAGCAAACCTTATACAGTTGCTGCAATGGTAAAGTGCATTTTCTGTTTTATCATCAGAATGCAAAATAGCATGAAATACAAAGACATGATTCAAGACTGCTTATTCTGTCTTATACACGAATCATTGTGAGGTAATTCATTCTGGAGCATTGGGACATGAAATGTTGCCTCTCTACGGTAAGGTTTAGATGCTTTTGTACAATTAGATTTTTGTTTTCTTAAGTAGGCTCTGAAGCTATCACTTGGATTTGGAAATACCAAGAGTTTCTAATTCCTGTTTTAACTGAGGAGAAAAGTTAAATTCTATGTTTTTCTATTGTGCCTACATTCTAGTAGTTCGATCTGAGAAACCAATCTTGGCAAGAAAACCTACCTTTTCAAATCAAAACATTTCAAAAGCTATATATTCTTTGCATTATGGTTTTTCTATTATGTCTGCATTCCAGAGTTTCTATGTAAGAAATATTGGTAATAAAGCCTACCTTCTCAAATTCAAACATTTCAAAAGCTATGTATTCTTTGCATTAAAGAAGTGATAATGCTATGTTCCATTGGGATGCCTCGGGGTCTTTGGAGTCCATCTCAGAGATGTGTCCCGCAATGTCAAAAGTATGTCCCAACTTCCTGGAAATGTGTCCCGAAAACTTTGTGGAGCATGGTGATAATGTGCTATGATCTGGCCAAATTACAAACATTTCAGCTACATTTGAGGACATAATTTGTTAAACAAGTGAACATCAATATGCTAAATGAATAGATGCCTTTTAGGATTCAAGTCTTCTACTGACATGACTATTGAGTTGGCCTTTCTACGAGCCAGATTCACAAAATTAATTAATGAGTGACTCTTTCCAAGTGGACCAATAAGTATTAGCTATGCCAGGTACAAGAAACAAGGTATAAGGAAAATAAATGCTTTCATTTCTTTCCTTTCAAAATGTTACAAATCTAGCCAACAGGTTCTTCGTTCAATGATTGGGACAAAAAGTTGATGTAGCCCACGCCCGTTCAAATCTCGGCAGCAACAAATAGCTCAATGTGACTAAATTGATGTAAAAGGGAAGGGACAACTCTTTCAAAACCCTACTTTAAAAAAAAATGTTACAAACCTATAGCATTCCAAAACTGGTCCTGACCACAACCATCAACAACCAATTTTCAAAATAGGAATGCACCTACTCATCAAACAACCCAAATTCAAAATAAATGGATTGATAAAGGAAGCTATACATTGCTACATATAAACATACCACTAAATTTTAACGAGCATCCAATCATATGTTCTATCTAGCCAGGTGAAGCATTCAGTAATGTTCTACCTAGGCAAGTACCATGTTGCCAATAAGATGTTTCACAAGAAGATTAGATGTCAGTAGAGAAGTTTAAGCCTAACGGTGATGGTTCCAGCTACTCTTCTAATACCCAGCAAAAGCAGGGGCAGAGAGGCCTCTCATGTCTCCAAAGGCAGTTGAGAAGAGTGTCGCATGAATGCTTTCAGGCACCTACATTGCATAGCTATATTTTTTATAACACCTACTTACAGACATCTCAATGGGAAGAAGATATCATGTAAAAGTCTTCTGCTCAAATATTTGTAACTGATCAATATATTTCATACAGTTAAAGATTTTCCAACTAAACTTATCATCCAAATTATATATTATGAATGTGCAATCCATGGCTCTATAATCCTCTCTTCCTATACCTATGAACCTATGTATCAAAGTCAACAATGTGTCTACTCATGCAGCTTGAAAAAATAACCCTTCATCCATACACACATTTTCTAAGTATCATTCCACGCATAGTTCGCAAAAGGATCTCACATACATTGGATTACACACGCTTCATAAGTCTCCTAGCATTTTGTTTCATGATGTGGATCACAAAGAAAAGTGATCTAACACATTGATTTCTTGATATTCTATTAGAGGTTACTCTGGAAATTGTTCGTAAAAGAATTTCAGATTGGTCAGATCATAAACATATTGCTGATGCTTTGGCATTTGTTAGAGTTATAGGAGCAATGACATGGGGATTTGCTCAAAAAGATGAACGGATTTGGATATAATATCAATTTATATCAATGCCTTATTATAATCAAGATAACAATATAATATATTTAATGTAATAGTGCCCAATTCATTTTAGAAGCCTGACCTTGTCTAAATGAAGATGCACAGACATAGCCCACACCGACATGGCAGCTAATATCAGACAGCCTATTTCTAAAATATAGAAAATATGTGCCCTTCTAGAGGTAGGTTCTGTATCTCCATTGAAAACATTTGTTATGGTGTTCAATCCCTATCTTCCATGAAAGTCCTCGAAACTTATAAAATTTACAAGGGGCAAGCTATGTTGCATGGAAAGGGATACCATATAAGATATGGATATTGTATCGGATACCAGTACAGCAAATTTTCAAGACCACTAATATGGATATGGCTGGATAAATCATTATAAAAAGCATATATATTTTATATATGAAAAGAAAATGCATAAAATACAAAAGTGTTTACACAATTATAAGTTATAAATAGAATATTTTCATTAACTAAGAGGACTGTCATCGTATCAAATGGCATTAGTTTAACCAGTTATATTCCTCAACTTTCAAGGAGGAGACTTGTCAAGCAAACATGCATAATTACCAAACTATTGTATTACCACTATGTGGTCATGATGTAGTACAGGTGGGGTCCGTTTCAATCCCATATAACCAATTTAATAAGTAAATAAAAGAAGAGGACTGTCATTGTTTCTTAAAATTAAAATATGTTTTTCTTGTTCTTTATTGTGTAATTTTCTTTTAATGCCATTTCATGGATATAACTGTAGATGTACCTAGGCATATCCGGACGAATTGGGTATGAACCGGATAGGAGCATGGTTATTGGATAGATCTGGATATGGTATCCACATATTCTGATATATAATATATTTGGATACAGTATTCAATAAGTATCATATCTGTATCTGATACGTGGATTCAGATACCCAGGCAAAAGAAGTGCCAAATATTGTAACAATGGTGGCAAGATAACAACAATATTTCTCTGAAGATATTTTGCATATATGCAAAAACCTAATTTTGATTTTCAACAGATTAGAACCTTACAATTGTCAAGGTTGTGCATTTTATGGAATGCAACAGCCGGCGTCAAATTTGGTGAACTGTAACCACAATAAAACCTTGTCTCCTGCCAAACTGACAAGAATTAACCACTTTTAACTCATCTATGTTAAAAGGATTTGACATATTTTTGAAAAAAATAAATTATCTTTTAAAAACAAAAACATAGAAGGATAGTCACAACTGATAGTTGCAATTACAGGATTTTGTTATCAAGATCTACTCCTCATTTGCACGCTACAATCCAACAATAAGATGACCGTGTCTCAAGTAGTTCATATGCAATATTAAGAGGAATAACCTTCAAAAAAATATCATACAATGCTTATCAAATTTTGTCCCAGGGAAATATGAAATATTCAGATGCAGGAAAAAAATAAAATTCACAACCCATTGCACTTTGGATTACCAGAAAAGCAAATCTAATTAAACGTCACGTACCTAGCAACCATGTCCTATCAAAATCCATATTAATCATTTACCCATTATCCACAAGACCATAAAATTGACTCAATGTCTTTAGATTGTGGGCAACAATAGCTCTTTCACACCATGCTTTCATGCCTCCTACAGGGGGTTAGCCATATGTACATAAACTTTACGCACAAAATGAGATGCTAAGCATTGTCAACAATGCATCTATACGTATTTTTTTTTTAAATCCTCCAAATCTAAACAAAACATGATGAACATTTTCTAAATGCAGATTTCGCTCACAATGCAAAGAATAATGGGTTAAATTTGCAAATAATATTCTATACATTAAAGGCAATGACTACTCACTGCCCCAAAAGGTTTCACAAAAACATAAAGCCACTAAATTATTTTTCATCTCTTCCATACCACAATTTTCGGAACATAATAACAAAATAGTATCCGAGTAGAAAGCAAAATTGAATTCAAATAAATGACCATAGATGTTGATAGCACATGAAATAAAATTTCAAATACAAGTGTATATCAGAAAACATGTAAAGAGAACTTGCTCGCTATACTATATGACATACAAAAATAAGTTTGTTTATTAAGTCATACTTGTGGAAAACATAATCAAAAATTCATCATGACATTTGCCCAAAAATTCTTCAAGATTTGCACATTCAAAGAAAAGGATATTTCATCAAAACTCTAATATGCATTACAATAAAAAGGTTATTCACGATAAAAAAGAGTCATCACTGGGAGAAGAAGAAAAAAATTGACCGTCATCTACCGACCAATAGCCAACAAAATGAGCAACCTAATTAAGTTATGAGCAAAATCTATCAAATTTGGGTTCAAAATCCATTCATCTACCAGAACAGATACTGTCTATGAAAAACATTAAAAAGCATGCCTATAGCATAACCAAAAGTCTTGTTTGCACAGGCTAAAGAACTCACAATGCTCGGATCATCAAAGCAACTTGAAACAGCATCTTCAGTTCATAGGCTCTGTTGCAGAGGTAGAAGCTGCACCCCTGTGGATGAAAATAACTCCTTTTTACTACACCATATGAAGAATTCAACTGTTTTCGGAATGAATACCCACTTTCAAAACAATCACAGCTATTCTCCATAGAATCAGCGTCTACTTCCACGCCCCTCAAATCCAGCCTTTTTTGTCTTATTTCCATTTTCTGGAAAGGTTGGATCTTCCATGGAGCTAAAACATTGCATACAAATATTACCAGTTAAAACTTACCCCAGAGGGCCATCAATGGTTCTAACTTAATTTAAACCCACACTCATGGGACTAACTTGTGACTGCAAGCCAGTCCTGTACAAGCATTAACAACTAGCCAATTCTGTACAAGCATTAACAACTCATCTGAAAGGAAATGCTGGGTATGAAATACACCATAATTTCTTTCAGCCTTGGACACATTTTCCTTTCAGCCTTAAAGATATTTTCTTTCTTTTAAAATAAATCATCTACTACCAAACATGTATCTGGTTCACTGAGAGTTGCTTTACAAACCTATTGTATCAGCAACCCCACTGACTAAAATTCAAGAAGGCAATATCTAAAGCACAAATGATAAGAAAAAACAGTCGGGCAAAAGAAAAATTCACTTCTCCAAAACCACATTTGCATATTCACAAGAAGATGTTTGCAATACATATCACCATTGAATAAGGATAATATGTGCTTACTGTTTTTGTCTTTTTGCATTATCTTGCTTGATACTCAAAACCATATCCATTGCTCTCTTCTGATGCTCCCTCGTTTGAGTATGTTGCTCTAATCCTTCTACAGTATAGCAGTCAACTTGACAAATTCGACACCACCCTGTGCTGCCTGGTTTTCTCTTCCTTCCAAGGTCCAAAGGTTCAATATCATTTGGCATTTGACCTGGCTGCTTCCCAAAATAAACCAAGGCACCAATAAGATGGAGAAAATGATGGATCAACATCCTATAAAGATCAATGAAATCAAGCATTAATGACATAAAATACTAAAAAACATACCTTTTTGAAAAATCCACTTTCACCAGGAAAGCTCTGCATAGGAACATTGGAACCAAACCCAGGCCCTGGATCACCCATCATCATATGATTAGGTAAAGGCGCAGGAGCACCTGGAGCTGGACCTGAGTTAAATGGAGGAAACCTTCCTCCAACACCCATTGGAAGCTGTCCAGGCTGAAAGGCATTAAATCCAAAAGATTTATTTCTTTGCTCTTCAAAACCAAGAGGCTCTCTATTCATTTCCTCTAAAGGACGTGAAATATGAGAAGGCCCTCCAACTCCAGGCCCAAATCCACCAGATGGACCCATGTTTGGCCTTCCAGAAGGTAGACCCATGTAATCCTTACCTGGACTCCTTGGTGGACCAAGTGGATCAAGCCGACTAAGGCCAATATCAGACCTGGGTCCCATAAAATCAGGCCTTATTCCAGCTGACTCAGGTCTCCTTGCTATCATATCCTCATGAATGCCAGGAAGCCTTGGCCCATCTCCAACATCTGAAGGAAACATTGATGGACCTCCACTGCTTGATGGAAATGAGCCAACTGATTGATATGGAGGAAATAACCTAGACGGAGCACCGCCAGGACTTCCTGCTGACGTAAAAGGATATTTTGAGCTTGAATCAGGCAAGAATCCATGGGGACCTGCTTCAAGGGGCCTTGACATAGAAGTCATTTGATCAAATTTGGATGGATGACCCTTCTGCTGGCGCAACGGAGGTAACAATTCATCAGGATTTGTGGGTAACGGCATATCAAACTGTCCAGATTTATATTTTCTTGAATTATCTTGAAATTCTTTCCTGTCTGAAACCTGTCTACTAAAGTCTTGCTGCATAGACTTAAAACCACCTTCTTCGCCAATATTTGGAGGATATGCAGAAGCTTGCAATCCATCCATATGCCCCCTGCCTGTACCTCCATTCAGTTTCATTATATTCGGCTGAAAACCTGAGGGCTGGGTCATTGAGAACCGAGATCCTGTTAACTGCTGGAGTTCATTCTGCTTAGTGTCAAAAAGCTCGGATCTCTTATTTCCCAAAATGTCCATATGGTCCATGGGTTTTGAAAGAGGTGACTGCTGTAATGTTTGACCAAATTGCATGCCCCTATCCATAAAACTTCGTGGTGCTTCAAAAGCACTTAGATGATGAGGCATGCTTGAAGGTAAGTTTGATGGCAAACCTAGCATTGATTCTCCTTGTGAAGACCTAGGAGGACCCATTTGTTGAGGATGCAGATGTGAAGGGGAAGCCAAATCAAAATTCTTTGGCTGAGACTGAACCTGACTATGCCCCCTTGCAAAAGATGGCATATTTGAAGAACCGGGTTGATGTTGAGGAACTAAAGACATTGGAGGCATTCCACCCTGCTTCGAAGATGCATTTGGAAACTGTTCTGGAGCGTTGTGTGCCTGCCCTGGATATGGTAGCTGTTGGAAATTTCTTTCATGGCTTTGAGGCTGCCCCGGATAGGGCAACTGTTGTCCTTGTAGTTGTCCTTGACGTGGTAACTGTTGAAACCTCTCATGCGCTGGAACTTGAGATTGGATAGAAATCTGCTGAATATCTCTGTCATGCTGGAGGGGCTGCTGCAAGGATCTGTCTTGGCCTTGCATTGGCCCTGGAAGTGACATCTGTGAGTGTCTATCTTGTCCCGGAAAAGACCCATGGTGAAGAGGATGTTGTAAACTTCTATTCTGCCCTTGACTTAAACCTTGACGAGGTTCCTGTAAGTTCCTGTCCTGTCCATGAATTGGACCTTGACGAGAAGGTGGATTAAAGTTCCTATCCTGACCTTGCATTTGCCCTTGACGTGAAGTTTGCTGCAGGTTCTTATCTTGTCCTTGAACTGGTGCTTGTCGAGACGGTTGCAGAACTGATCCTTGGCGGGGATGCTGCTGGAAGCTTCTATCTTGTCCCTGTAAAGATTGTTGTGAGGTATTCCCCTCTTGCCATTGCAGGCCATCTTGAGAACCACGTGTACTATGTTGTTTTTTCTCATCTAATCCTCGACGTATCTCCTGAGGTTGTTGTGTAGAATTCTGATGGAAATTTGCTTCTTGGACTTGGCGTGGATACTGCTGCAAATTTCCACCTTGACGCTGATGAGAATGTTCTGAACTTACATCTCGCATATTTGCAGTTGATTCCTGTGAGGTTTTATCAGTACCCACCTCTGCTGGTTTTTCAGAGCTATCTTCAAGAGCTTTCTTCTGGGATACTGGCAGCTGTGAATCAGGTTCATGCTTCTCCACTTGTAAATTTTTCATTGAGATTTGTTGCACAGAAGAATCAGAAACCTCAGACTTAGAAAGGTCCCTTGCGGGCACACCTTTCGGTTCCACCTTTTCATTAGGTTGCTCAACATGATCAACTTTGTTTTCAGACTTTATATTTTCAGGCTTGACAATTTCTGCAACATTCTTTTGCCCTGAGACGTCAGTTGTTTCATTTGATGGAACAGCTTTTGTAGGCTGCATGGCATGATCATTTTGTAATGGTGGAGTTTTCGTAATCTTATCTTGTGGAAGACTGTCTTGTGGTTTTTCCAACGCAGGGGCTATCTTCGGTGCACCGGAGGCAGCAACAGTTTGGGCACCAGTTCTCATAGGTTGAGGTGCAGCCGAACCAGCCGAAAGGGATGGTTGGCTGTTGGGGCGAGGCAATGGAGACTGATGAATTGGCGGACGTTGGTGGGGTACGTGTGCTCGATGACCAGGCCTTGGCATAAATGATTGGTTAGGTCCTGCCCCTTGGTTGGGTGCTGCTTGTAATGCTTTGTTTGGAGCTCGCATAGGTTGACCATATGGCGAATGATGAGGTCTTCCCTGTGACTGTGGAAAGGGTTGTTGTGGGAACGCCTGATTCTGGGCTAATGGAGGCCTGCTCCCTGCTTGCTGAGGAGCGTTCATCTGCGCAGTATTTTGTGGGTACTGTTGTGGGAATGGCTGTGATGGTGGGAGACCTTGCTGGAAAGGAGGTTGCAGTTGAGGATGTTGCTGCGAGCCTGGTGGAATCTGAGTTTGCATAAACTGCTGACCTTGCATGGATTGGGGATGAAATGGTTGCTGCTGCTGAGGTTGCTGTTGCAAGGGATGAGACATCTGTTGGTGCTGAGATGGAAATTGCTGGGGATGCTGCACAGGCCCTTGTGTTGGTTGTTGTAGTTGTGTATGACTCTGTTGCTGCAACATCAATTGCTGCTGTGGTGGAGGTTGCTGCAACATTTGTTGCTGTGGTGGTGGCTGTAGATGATGTTGTAGGTGTGGCTGCTGTTGTGGAAGTTGCTGACTAAGCATTGCCGGCTGCTGCTGCATATGAGTCGGTTGCTGAGATGATGGAAGTTGCTGGTGCATGTGAGGCTGTTGAGATGGTGGAAATTGCTGGTGCATAGGAAGGAGATGTTGCTGAGTGGGTTGTGCTGGCTGCTGCTGAGATTGCACAGGCATTGGATGTTGCTGCAGAGGAACCTGTTGTGTTTGATTAGGCATCAGCTGATGCGACTGTGGTTGCATAATCTGATGTTGGGGTTGTACCTGCTGAGTGGGAGGCCCTGTTTGCGCTTGCACCTGTTGATAAGGCTGGGTAGCTTGTACCAGTGGTTGAGGCTGTACCTGCTGCTGGGCCTGGGCTTGAGGCTGGGGATGGGCTTGGGCCTGAGACTGCAGCTGGGGGTGGACTTGGGGCTGGGCCTGGGGCTGGGCCTGATGATGGTGTTGAGGCTGTGGTTGGGGCTGGCCATGGACTTGTGGCTGTGGCTGTGGCTGGGCAAGAGGTTGGGGGTGTGATTGGGCCTGAGGCTGTACCTGGGCTTGGGCCTGTAATTGAGCCTGGACTTGCTGCTGATACTGGTCATACTGTTGATACTGTTGATATTGGTCATATTGTGGATACTGTTGGTAGTATTGTTGGTATTGTTGATACCACTGATCAGTGGCGGAAGCTTGTGCAGCACTCTGTGGCAAAGCCATCCCCTGAGGCTGATCTTGCCCAGCTCCATATGAAGTAGGTTGAGAAGCAGCAGCTTGTTGGACTGGCATCGTTGTTTGAGCTGGATATTGTTGACCACCGCCTTGTGCCACTTGATTCTGGTCATAGGGTGCTGCTGCGGCTGTAGCACCTTGAGTCTGATGAGCATTTTCTTGCTGCTGGACCTGACCCTGAGTCCCCTGGCATTGCATTGCGTAAAAAATTTAGAACCGTGAATCTATCTCGGGTGCAAATTAAACTTAAAAAAGCAAAAAAAAAATTAGTGTTTAGTAACTCACAGGACAATTCTGAGCATGCTCTTGTACTTGTCGGTGAACAATTTGTGTGCCGCATCTATTACATACAACAGGAGATGATCCATAAGGACAACCATTACCATGACCAATGCTCTCTGAGAGAGGTCCCTGCCAAGTACAGCCACTCTTATGATACAGGCAATGCACTGATACTCGGCCAATAGTCTCTGCCAGCGCCGGATTTGCCTCTTGCAACGCCTGTTTAGAGGGAAGAGTCAACAATCTTTATTTATAAAAAAGAAAAAATATATATTATACACTAAAAAAAAATAGGGCAAACAATGTAAAAGTTGGGCATGTACCTTTGAATCTGTATTAGTCACTAGATAGCCATCATAAGGGCAAGCCTGAGTCATACTCAACACATAAGTTAAGCAAGGCTTGCAATAAAGATGTGTACACTGAGTTTGCAAAGCCTCATTAGGGTAAACAAGTTGCCGGCAAACAGGGCAAAAATATTCTCCCGGAAGTGATTGTATATTTATGATGCTCTCGTTGTCGAAACCCATGAGGCTCCCACAAAAAAAGATAAAATAATTTTCACCTGCTCTCACAAACACAATGTTAGCAACTGAGGTGAATATGAAGCTAGAGGAACGCGAAAGCTCAAAAAGCAGAGATGACAGACAGAGATCAAGCATCTAAATTCAATTAAAAAATTCCCTACATTCATGAATTTCCTCCGCAGAACCCAAATCGTGGACCAAGAGCATTCCGCGTTAGACTAGAACCAAAAGCATTCCACCTTAAACACAGACACTTTTCCTTTATCCGCTTGCTCAATTATTTAACTCTACCCAAAACATTCCAATATATTTCCACAATACAATTTATTTCAACCCAATAGCATAAACCTATAATTGAAAAATTAAGAAATTTTTAAAATGCAAAAAGGAAAGCCCTTCGCGACATTGTAAAACATCCACGAATATAATGTAAAATACCCATGCATTTATTGTTATATAGAGGCCGTTTCTTATGTTATGGTGTTAACAAAGTGGACTAAAGCTCACCCTGTGAAAACATCACGAAGAACTATTCCAAAACCAGTATTGTTAGCATAATGCTTTAGACCAGCAATCACACACACCCTTAACCAAAAAATGAATAACTAAATATGTTGCGCAGCATACAAAAAAAACAAGACTGCATTTACAACAACAAAAAGGTTTCAGCCGCTACAGTATAGATCGAGACACCTTCTTCAAACTTTGTTGAAAACTAACTAATAAATAAAGCAGGGGTAAAGGGATACTTTTTCCCCACAAAATCAGCAGGCGAGTTGAAAATACTGACATCTAAAATAGTCGAGGATACTTACCAAAATAAAGCGTTAGTAACATAAAATGTAGAAAACTCAAACTGTGAAGACATATAGAGTTAAAAAAAAAAAAACCATCAAATGTAAACCGACAAACTAACAAATAAACGCAGCTTGCAAAAACCCCATCAATACGCACCTAAACCCCAAACCCTAGACTATTTCGGACCAGATTTACTACATGTCGCTAAATCTTTAAATCCCCAATATGAATAAGGCTTACTAATACTGAAGCCGGGTTCAGATAAACCCTAGCTCAGTTTTTAACATACCTTTGAAGATTAAGTCGAAGGTGAACCTGCAGTGCTGGTGCTCAAGAGTCGCAGCTCAAAGATTTGAACAAAGATTGATATTGCAGAGCCGCATCATACGCCGTGGGAGAGGACAGAAGATGGAAACGATGGTGTTGAAAAATGAGAAGAGGCTCCAATGCCATTCACTGCTATCTATCTATCTATTGGAATGGTATTAATGTTAAACCCAAGTAAATTTTTCACCTTGGTTTAATTAATAATATCCCTTTTAGGGCATAGGATAATGGATTTGTCGGCACTTCATGCTTTTGGAGAGATGCTCACAATTTTGATTTTCTTTCGGCCCCTATTGTTGCACCTATACATACTTTCTCAACTAAAAAGCATCCGCTTTATCGGGATGGTCGATGGCTCGCTTAATTAGAGATAATTAGGTACATTTGGTATTGATAATATCGTCCTTTCTATGTCCGTAACTTTAGATGGTCATGTTGGAAGCCCAGCAAAGTCGCGAAATATTTCAGGTTATTAATTTATTTTTTATTTAAAATTTATCATTTTATGTTTCTAAATAAAAATTAAAATCTATATTTTATTTTATATTTTTTTTTTTTATATATAGCAAAATTGGCAACTCCTTGGTCAAATCACATTGTCTCCTGTCGTAGGTTGGTACCGCCGCCATCAAGCTGGCAGATTTTAGACAGACTACTACCTTTGCCCTAGAGTGGACATGTCTGCGAGGTTTGAACCTAGGATTCCTCCTAGTAAGTGCCCAACGCTCTTACCAATCCACCTAGCCCTCGCAGACATATTTTATTTTATATAAATAATTATATATTACAAGTTAAATTTTCAATATTATAAATAAATTTTCTACTTTATGTATAGGGTTTTATAAGTAATAGGAAAAAAATTAATCTCATAGTGATCTTTAATTTATATGTGTATATTTATCAATTGTGATGTGAGAATTATCTTTGCAAACGATTAAGGCATTTTTTTTTCTTAAAAGAGTCTCATCTTTTAGGAATCATATCTTCAAGAAGGTCCTTAAAAAACGTTTCATCTTTTAAAAGAGGTATATCTTCGCAAATGATTGTTTGATTTAGCTTATTCTTGGATCAATTTATGTAGAATTTGAAGAGCTTTAAAATGAGTGGTTATACAAAAGAATCCGAGCAATATTGAGGGAGATACGACCCTATAAAGTCAACTATCTAGAACAAGGGTACTGACGATTTTTCAAATCACAAATAATAAAATTGCAAACATTTGTCAAGCAAGGTTTGGATGATGGGAGGAGCAATGGAGGGCTAGGGCTTCAATGAGACAAGGCATTTTGTCTAGGCATAAAATTTTTCAACTAACTTTCTTTTTCCCTTCTTTATCTTATAAATTTTGCATATAAATTATTATATTTTTTTTATCAAATTTATATTCGCTATGGAATATTCTGTAAATTTTAGTAGATTTTGAGTTTAAGCTTCCTTTTCATAGCTTGAGTTATAGCTAAATCCTTAGAATTGTCTCTAGTAGGAGACGTTAGTGAGCAAAAGATAGGACAGCTTTTGGTAAATTTAATGGGTATTGGCTAAGGGATTCAGCCTTGACAAAATGGATTGATAGGAGTTGGAAGTCTCCAAGAGTGAGTCTATCCTTTCTTCCCAAAGGTTTCTTCCTAGCCATTTTTTGTTCTAAGGAAAAAAGAGATAGAATCCTAAAAAAGGGTCAATAACAATTTCATACTAAATGTTGGTCAATGGGTCAATAACATAATAGTTTAAAGTCAAGAGAGGTCTTAGACAGGGAGATCCTCTATCACCATATTTGTTCATTATTATGGTAGAGGTTTTGGGTAGGAACTTTAAGAAGGCCAACAAATATGGGCTTATAAGTGGACTTAACTCTAGTAATAACATCAACGACATCACGCAACAATAGTTTGTAGATGATACAACCTTTTTGGGAGGGCAAGGATAAACGAGGGCAGAGGTTTGAATAACTTATTAAAGGAATATGAAAGAACATCCGAGCAAAAAGTTAATAGGACAAAATCCAAAAAAAATTCCTAAACACCCTAGCTAAAATCAAAGCAAGGCTATGGAAGTTACTTCAAATGGAGGAGGCAAATTTGCTAGCAACTTATCTAGGGATGTCCGTATTTAAGGAGAGAATGAGGACAGAATTATGAAATCCAATTATAATTGAATGTCAGAATAAATTACCAACATGGAAAGCGAGATGGTTATCGTTAGCAAGAAGAGTGTAACTAATTAAATTAGTCTTACAAGTCATTCCAACATATTATATGTCCTTGTATACTAAGCCAAAAATAATAGAAAAAAATGAATCTATATTATGTGATCAGGATTACATGATAAGGAAATTTCATTTGGTGAAATGGAGCAAGATGTGTGATGATCAAACTAGGGAAGGTCTCAGTTTAAGAGTTCTTATGAATACAAACTTAGCTCTTTGGGGAAAAGTAATTTGAATATTGTACAAAGAGAGTCAAATTCAATGGGCAAGAATTCTTCTAAGTATGTTGAGCCCAATAACCTAAGCTTAATATTTATTGCATTTCATCTACCAAATGGTTTTGTAGTATGGAATGGTTTAAAAAAATCAATTAATCTAGTGATTAAAAGTTTATGATGGGTGGTGGGAACTAGAGAAAAAAAATTATATTTGGATGGATACTTGGCGTGATAAAAAGCCACTCAATCTAGATCCAGTTTTGAAACCACATATGAGATTACTTGAAGACATATATGGTGATATGGTTTCAAACATTTTGTACAAGGATCAAGAAGGAAGGTACAAATGGAAAGAAGATTTTTTACAAGTATACAAGATATTGATGCTAGAAGGCAATTGAGTAGAAAGATAAAAACTATGATTATTTCGAGGGGTGTTAAGCATAAATTGATTTGGGAGTTGAATAACTCACGAGAATACACAACAAGAAGTGGATATAATGTTCAACACCAACATAATAATAATATCACTATAGTATGGAGAGATATTTGGGATAGCCCAAGCATTCCTAATGTCAAAATTTTTGTTTGCCTAGTAGGTCATAGAAGAACTTTATCTTGGGATAACCTTATGAAAAGGGGTTTTCATGGCCCCTCGCAATGTGTTATTTGTAAAAAGGAGGATAGTATAGACCATCTCTTTGGACACTACTCAACAATTTGGAAACTATGGCAATGGATTCTTAATATGTTTGGTAAATGCATGGTGATGAATGGCAAAATTGAAGAATGATTAAAGCAATGGCAGAGCACTTTTAAAAGTGAGGCTTTACAAATAATTAGGATATATAAAAAATACAATATTTTAGACTATATGGCTGGAAAAGAATAGAAGAATATTTGAAGGAAAGAAAATCAGTTTAGAGGTAATGAAAAGGAATAATTGTTTAGCCATAGAGGAGTCTAAACCAACCTTATCAACTCACCCAATCCCTAATTTGGAAGCAAAGAGCCTTAATAGATGGAGCCAAGTCATCAAATGTAATTATGATATTGGGTACAAGAGAAACAAAAAGAAGGCAAAGAATATAAAGTGGAAACCACCAAATGTGGAGTTGGTCAAATTGAATTTTGATAGAGCATCTAAAGGAAATCCAGGACCAACAGGAGGAGGAATAATTAGAAATAATAAAGGAGATATTTTGTCTCATTATGCTTTTAATAGTGTATTTAAGACAAATAATGAAGCAAAAGCCTAAGTGGCTTTAGAAGGGCTAAAAATATGCAAACAAATGAAATAGAATAGAGTATGACTGGAATGTGATTCACTCATAGTAATAAATGCAATTTTGAGGAAAGCAAAGGCTCCATGGAACACACAAGAGATAATTGTGGAAATTAAAGACCTTGCTATAGAGTTTGAAGAAATTAGGTTTACACATACATTAAGAGAAAGAAACAAATGTGCAGATAGACTAGCAAATAGAGGGGTTTTAATTGAGAATCATCAAGTTAAATTCTCTTTTCCATGGTTAGAGTAAGTAGTGACTTTAGCTAAAGATGACAAGAAAATTTTGACTACCTTATTCAAATAATGATTAATATTTACTTTAATATTTTCCATTCGTAATATATGTTTTATTTTATGACATTAATACGATTTCACATAAACTATTTATTATAATTTTTGTGATTCCACTTGTGCTCCAAGAAGGAAACTAGCAATCCACATATGGTAAAGTGGACTATGAAAGTGCGATGTTTTGGAAATATTTCTTTACTAAGATGCAATGCATAGATAGTAGAGGTGAAATTTTGGTATTGTGAAGGTTGCTATAAAAAAATGTCAAGAAGGATGTTGGATTTTGGAATATTTTTATTCAAATAAAATTTCTAAAAAGATCCAAAGTGAAAATAAAAAATTCAAACATTTTATGTAAATTGATGCAGGTTTCTAGTTGTAGCAACTCAATTGAGATGAAAATTAAATTTGTTTGTAAAATCTCAAGCTCTAAAGAAGAGAGTTATTATTTGTTAAGGGTGGGGGACCCAATTACAACCCCTTGTTCTCCAACAACAACTAAAAAATTATGTGCATATTAATGGCAATTAGTGGGAATCCTAGAGTTTTGCTCAATAAGCCAATGCTCAAGTCTTAAAGATAAACCTTGACATTTTAGCCAAATAAAATGAAATCAGATTTAGATTTATATATTGTCCCAATATAAATGTAGTGTTTTGTCCTTGTGGGACACCATAGTGGTATGGCTTTGGGATCTCATCCAAGAGACCTAAGTTCAAACCAGGGCAAGGTGTGTGAATGTGTGTTAAAAAAAGTGTAGTTCTTTAAAATAGCAACGTGATATAACTAAGATGTAATGTAAGTGATATAACAATATTATATTTTTTGTTAAAATGCCATGAAAATATAGTTATAATGTAATATGGGTGATATATAATTATAATCTAATAAAATAATACCATGTGATTTATGATAATATAATTAGATCCCTAATATGGAAAGAGAGAGCCTTGATAGATGAAGTGAAGTCATCAAATAGAATTATGATGTTGGCTACAAGAGAAACAAAAAGAAGATAAAGAATATAAAATGGAAACCACCATATGTGGAGTTGGTCAAATTGAATTTTGATGGAGCATCTAAAGAAAATCTAAAACCAACATTAGGAGTAATTAGAAATAACAAAGGAGAGATTGTATCTTATTACTTGTTCAATAGTGGATTCAAGACAAATAATTAAGTCGAAGCTTGGGCAACTTTGAAAGGGTTAAAAATATGCAAACAAATGAAATGGAACAGAGTATGGATGGAAGGTGATTCACTCATAGTAATAAATAAAATATTGAGGAAAGCAAAGGCTCCATGGAACATATAAGAGATAATTGTAGAAATACAATACTTTGTTATAGAGTTTGACAAAATCAGGGTTACATAGATGTTAAGGGAAGGAAACAAATATGTAGACTGGCTAGCCAATAAAGGGGTTTTAATTGAGGATAGTAAAGTTAAATTCTCTTTTCTATGGTTAGAGGAAGTAGTAAGTTTAGCTGACAAGAAAATGTTGACTTCTTGAATCAAATAATGATTAAGATTTACTTTATTGTTTTCCATTGGTAATATTTGCTTTATTTTATAACATTAATGTGTTTTCATATAAACTATATATTACAATTTTTGTGGTTGTACTTATGCTTTAAGAAGGAAACTAGAAATCCAAATCTAGTAAAGCGAACTATGATAGTGCAATATTTTGGAAATATTACTCTCTTAAGATGTAATGCATAGACAATAGAGGTGAAGATTTGGTGTTATGAAGGATGTTATAGGAAAATATAAAGAAGAATGTCAAAGAGTGAAATATTTGTATTCGTATAAAAATTTGAAGATCCAGAAAATGTATGCAGTCTTTATTACTCCTCATTCTCTTGCAAATGTATCATAAAACTCTATTACAATGATGATAACTATGCTCACTATGTTGACTATGGACTGATATATAGCCATTGTAGAATGACTTTGGATACTTTATTATTCCCTTCCTTATGCTAAATCTCATGACTCTTGGCTTCTCTACTTGACACTTGTATACACATGAATCTATCTTGTATGCACACCTAGACATGACTCTTCACTTAGCACACTCTAATATAAATATACTTGTGCACTCTTACATATAAGACACTTGTGCACATATACTCACATTACACTTGCACACTTACTCACATGACACTTGTGCATTTCCTACACATACACACTTACATAACACTTGTGCATTTCTTGCACATTATTACATTACATAAAATATTACTCACACTCTAATCTAAGACTTAACCCTAGTCTAATATTTACAAGATGTACCATGGGGGTACATTAGTATGTACCAAATAATATAATATTCTCCAACACTCAAGCTCTAAAGGAGAGAGTTGTGATTTGTGAAGGTTGGGGGACTTGAGTACAATCCCTTATTCTCCAACAAAAAAAAGATAATATAATTAGAATTTAATATAATATATAATAATTAAATTGTTATAATAGAATAGGGCATTCATTTTCAAAAAACAAATCATCTTTCAAGAGCTACACCTTTGCATAGAGTTGTCTGATTTAGACGATTCTTATGCCATTTTGTGCGAAATTTTAAAAGCTTTGAAATGAGTGGTTATTTTAAAGAATCTAAGCAACATTGAGGGAGATATGACCATATGAATATAGCCGTTCAAAATTAGAACAACGTTAGGGCAATTTTTTTTTGAAAAAATATCTCATATTTTAAGAGTCATATATTTGAAAAGGGTTGTCTGATTCAAATGATTCTTGGATCAATTTGTGAAAAATTTGAAGAGCTTTATAATGAGTAGTATGAATGAATCTAAGTGGTATTAAGGAAGTTATGACCCTATGAAGTCAACCATCCGAAACAAGGGCAATGATGATTTTTCAAGTTGCGATAAGTATAATTATATATATTTATTAGCTAGAGTTTGGATTATGGTAGGAGCAATAAAAGGGCTAGGGCATCAACAAGCCAGACACTTTATCTAGGCATAGAGTTCTTCAACTAAGTTTTTTTTCCATTCATTATCTTAAAAGTTTTGCATGTAAAATTTTATAGGTTTATTTTCAAACAATATGTTTGCTATAGAATATAATAGTAATTTTTGGTAAATTTTAAGTTATAATTTCCTTCCCATGGATTGATTTATAGCTAAATCCTTATAATAATCCCTAGCAGTAGAGGTTAGTGAGGACCTCATAGAGCAACAATCCTTTTTGCTCAAAGGTAGGGTAGTTATTTGTAAATTTAATGGATCTTGTCCAAGGGCTTTGACCTTGAGAAAATGAATTGATAAGAGTTGAAAGTATCCGAGAGTGAGTCTATCCTTTTTTCCCAAAAACTTATTCCTTGCCATTTTTTGTTGCATGGAGGAAAAAGATAGAATTCTAAAAGGGGGTCCTCGATTTATGGCAAGAGCAAGACTCTTCCTTACCATTGGTACGAAGGCTTTGCACTTGAAAATGTAAATATCTAATACTAGTATGGGATAGGATGTATGGGTTGCCCAATGAATTTTAGAAAATGGATACCTTCAAGGCAAAAGGCAACACTTTGGGACAATTCCTTAAGATTTTAGAAACTATAAAAGATGGATTCTTGGATATTTATGCTTAGATATTGGTCATGATTGCTATAATTAAACCTTTACCATAATAAATCATTCTTAAGTATGGGGGTAAGTTGCGAACCCAAACCATAGATTATGAAAAATATATTTTAGATGTAGAAGATGCCATGAGTTGGGACATATTGAGAGATCATGCCCCAAGAAGAGTCTAAGAAAAACATATGTAGAAAACCAAAAGAGAAACTTATAAATGGATATGGATGAGGATGGTTTTCAATTTCTAAGAAATAGGTCTAGATAGATGAAATTAAATAAACAATGGAGACCGGTAAGGAAGGATATTGGAAGAAATACCAATTGTTTTGAGGCTTTAGATTATGAAGAAAAAGCATATTAGAGCTTATAAGACACTGTACAATGGGATCAAAATACTAACAAGGAACCGTCTATTCAGTATGATCTTGATTTTGGGATAACATTCATGTTGAACCTATGGAATATGTCTCATCAAATTTAAAAGACTCTATTGTGTTAGCTTTTGAAGCTTTAATACTAGTGCAAAACTCATAGGAAAATAATCAGAGGATCGAATATAATGGAACCAAATAATAATGTAATAGAGATAATATGAGACAACTAATATGTATTATCAAGGCTTAATAATATATCAAATAACATTCACTAATATGCTAAAATATGAATGTAATAGCTTGAAACATACAATATAACAAGACTTACAATATTAGTTGCTCAAATGTATGCAAACTTGTATTACTCCTCTTTCTGTTACAAATATATCATATACAATGATATTCTCAATACTCACTATGTAGACAACTCTCTATGTAGGCTATGTAGACAATGTAGGTGATATATCTATGCCTCTCTATGGAGTAATATATAGCCATTGTAGGATGACTCTTGGATAACTTGACTCTTCCTTTCCATATGCCAAGTCTCATGACTCTTGGCTTCTCTACTTGACACTTGCATACACATGACTCTATCTTATATGCACACTTGTACTAGACTCTTCATATATGTGCACACTTACATATTAGACACTTGTGCACATTTACACTCATAACACTTGCACACATATTTATATGACACTTGTGTCTTTCTTTCACATTATTACATTACATAAAATATTTAATCACATACTAATCTAAGACACAACCCTAATCTAATATTTTCAATGATGCACCGAGGTGGTACATTGACATGTACCAAATTATGTAAGATTCTCCAACATCTTGAAGTACCATGTACCATTTATGTGAAAAAAGTGGTAACAAAAATTAAGTGTTAGATGTTGATGCCTCTACTATTAATAAGGAAATACCAAAAAATGAGGACAAGTCAAAAGCTTCCATAGCAAAGCAAGGAGAGGATAAATCTAATGAAAATAAAATTTGTGAAAGAATATCGAGGAATAGAATAATAAGACCTACTCTTGATACATGTAAGGAAAAAGAGGAAAACTCTCAAATTATCAAGTGAGAGCCAAGGAAGTAAGAGCAAACATAGAGAAAAAACACAAACTAAATTGGTTGAACTTTTCTTTACCAAACTGTAAAATAATATTGATAATTTGTAGATAGGACTAGTAATCCCTAATGAGACATGATTGTAATCTCATTGACTATAAGGGGTGCTAATGTCCCCTCAAAGCAAAGGTGTATCAAGGACCTCTATTTAAGTGATATGATATTCCTTTTTATCCAAGAAACTAAAATGATAAACAAAGAAGTTTCCAAAATTATGAAAGTAATATGTTTAATATGTGAATGGGATGTTGTGGATTTTGAAGAAGTGGTAGGGGGATTCTAACATGTTGGAATCCTATTAGAACCTTATATGCAACTATTCATAAAACTAGGCATTGGATAACCTCATTAGTCACATGCTACTTTGTAGATATTAGTTTCATCTTTATCAATGTCTATGGACCTACAACTCAATCAAGTAGATCGAAAGTATAAAGTTATGATAAGTAAAGACCAAGAAACCCGATTCATGATCATAGGAGATTTTGAAGCCATGACTAAGCTAGATGAAAATTTTGGTAAATTATGAAAACAACCCAAAGTATGAGAGATTTCTTAGTTTTTATTCAAAACAATAATCTATGGGAGGTTGAGTTTAAAGAGGACAAGTATACATGGACCAAAAATAGGAGAGGTTAGAACCTAATAGCAAAAAAAAAGATAGATGCATACTCTAATTTCATTGGCTAGATGAAGGGACTTGTGCTAAAATTAATACCTTGGTAAGGATTGGTTTAGATCATTGGCCAATAGGAGTTAAAATGGTTGTAAGTGAATTAAAAAAATCATATTTTAAATATGAGAAGATGTGGGAAGACCATCCTCAATTTTTTGATATGATATCACAAGTGTGGAATTCTGCAAGAAACAGTGGGCTATATACACCATCAAAACAAACTAAATCAATGACATATAGGTTAAAAGAATGGAACAATATAACTTTTGGAAATATGTTTGAGAAGAAGTAACTAAAAGAGAACTTTCAAATTTCCAAAAAGGTGAACATAATGATTTTAGCTTAGAGGAAAGGGATTTGCTTAGTGAATATCATAATATTTCGAGCAAGGAAGAGAAATTTTGGAAATTAAAATCAAGACAGGCTTAGTTAAAAGGAGATAAAACGCAAAGTTTTTTCATAGGATGGAAATAGTACAAAGATCAACATCCAAAATTAGTATAATTAAACTAGTAAAATGGGTTTGAATTGAAGACCACAGTGAAATCATAAAGGAGGCAAGGTTGTTTTACCAAAATATTCTAGGATCGAGGATTTTGAAGTTCTTAATGATAAACTACTATAAGAAGTACCTTCACTTATAATAGATGAAGATAGTAAAAAATTGATGGAGCCTGTTACTCTAGAGGAAGTTTATTTAGCTTTTTTCTCTTTTAATAAGGATAAATATTGTGGTATGGATGAGCTCTCTGCAACATTCTATCAGCGTAATTAGGAAATAGTGAAGGATTCTTTATTGGTGGTAGTGGAATAGTCTAGGGTAAAATAATATATACCTTATAAAATAAATGCAACATATATTACTTTGATTCCAAAAAAGAAGGATGCAAAATTGTTTGATTTATTTAGGCCCATAAGCCTATGTAATATGGCATATAAGATATTATCCCAAGTGATGGAAAATAAATTAAGACCAATGTTAGACAAAATTATTTCATAAGAGTAAGGAGGATTTGTGAAAGGAAGACAAATTTTAAACGGAATCATAGTAGCTCATGAAGTTTTACATTCAACAACTTCAAGAAAAGAGAGCAATGATCTTAGAACTTGATAAGTAAAGCCTAAAATAAGGTTAAATGGGATTTTATTTTTGCAGTATTATAAAATTTTTAAATTTAGAAAAAAATGAGTCAAATTGATTAAAGCTTGTGTTTCTATAGTATCATGTTTAGTATTGGTCAATGGATTAGTAACATATTCATTTAAAGCCAAGAGAGGTCTTAGACAAAGAGATCCTTTATCAATATATCTATTCATTATTATGGGAGAGGTATTGGATAGGAACTTGAAGAAATTTAACAAAGATGGACAAATAAGTGGACATAAGTCTAGTAATAACATTTTTTTTAAGTGAAAAACCCCTTGTGGGGCCGCCTTGGTCTGAGAGACCACGAACAGGGGGTTCTCACCATCAAAGTCACCCGGGAGTCGCACCCGACCCTGCCCGCACCAACATTATCAATTGGATTTTGGATACCCAATTCAGATTTTTGGTAGGGTGGAGATTTGAACCTGGGACCTCCCTTGGAGGGTTGCCCTCTCCTCTCCAACTCACCTACAACACCTGGGTTAGTCTAGTAATAACATTAAAAACATCATCTATCAACAATTAGATTATATATCCCTTTTTGAAAGGGCACATATAAATGAGGGTAGATCTTTGAATAACTTATTAAAGGAATATGAAAGAGCATCAAGGCAAAAAGTTAATAGGAAAAAATTAAAAAATAACTTCCTAAACACTCCAACTAGAATCAAAGCAACGATATGCTAGCAACTTATCTAGGGATGGCTTTATTTCAAGGTAGAATGAGGATAGAATTGTAGAATCCAATTATAAGTAAAGTTTAGAATAAACTATTGGTGTGGAAATTTAGATTATTATCATTAGGAGGAAGAGTGTAGCTAATTAAATTAGTCTTATAGGACATTCCAACATATTATGTCCTTGCATACTATGCTAAAATCAATATAAAGAAAAAAAATTAATCTATATTATGCGGTCATTTTTGTGGTCAAGATTACATGATAAAATAAAATTTCCTTTAGTGAAATGGAGTAAGGTGTTTGATAATAAAACTAGGGGAGGTCTTAGTTTAATAGTTCTTACAAATGCAAACTTATCTTTTAGGGGAAAATCTATTTGGAGATTATCCAAAGAGAGTAAAAAACAATGGGCAATAATTCTTCTAAGTGAGTACATTAAGCCCAATGACCTAAGCTTAACATTTACTGCATTCTAGAGGATCCAAAAGAAGCTCGTCGGGTGGAAGGGCCACCTGCTTTCCAAAGCAGGCAAGGCTATTCTCACCATGGCCTCCCTTCAAAGTATCCCGGTCTACTTCCTATCGATGTTTAAAGCTTCTGCTCGGGTATATCAGTCAATTGAACAGCTCCAAAAGAATTTCCTTTGGTCCGATTCTGAAGAAAAGCAGCGAATCCACCTGGTTGGGTGGGACAAGGTGTGCAAACCTAAGGATCTTGGTGGGCTTGGCCTGAGGAGAGTCTCTCTTCTCAATCTGGCTCTTATTGCTAAGCAAGCATGGCGTATGATTTCCAATGAGAGGATCGAATGGACCATTATCTTTAACCAAAAATATCTCCAAGGCACTGATCTCCTGAGAAACGCCTGTCCATCCCGGGGATCAACCTTCTAGAAAGCAATCTTGTCTTGCAGGGACATGCTAAGGAATGGCATGAGGTGGACCCTTGGTGATGGTCAAAAAATCAACTTTTGGGAGGACAGATGGGCAGGGGCAGAGGCTCTTTGCTCCGATCCCTCTTTGGCTCAACTAAGAAACATCACTCTTGAGAGGTTTGGGACTAAGGTGGCTGACTTCCTTATGTTGGACAGGGGCAGTCTCCATTGGAAGTCGATTGTCGTTTAGGGGATGGAGGCAGCGACTCAAAAGCTCAAGGGTATTCTGGAACATCAATTTGTCCCCACAATTCCGAACAATGATAAGATGAGATGGACAACCACAAATAGTGGGAGGTTCACAGTCAAATTCGCATATAATCTGCTCATCCATCCTGATGTTCCTCGCTTCTAGACCCGCCTGGTGTGGATCAAGGGACTAATCCCCAAAGTATCCTTTTTCACTTGGCTGGTTGTCCAAGGGAAAATCCTTACTATTGACAACATGATGAAGCATGGTTTGACTGTTCCTAACAGGTGTTTCTTATGTAGGGCAAATTGGGAATCAATCCACCACCTCTTCATAGAGTGCCCGATTGCCTCCTCAATCCTAGATGGTATCCTCCAAGCTTTCAATATAGCCTGGGTTAGACCTGGCTCCATTCAGGATTTTTTCTATCAATGGCCAAAATCGTTTACCAACCCCCAATTGAGCTTCATGTGGAAGATTTGTCTCCACCATTTCTTGTGGCAGGTCTGGCTTGAAAGGAACTCTAGAGTTTTCAATAAATCGTCCAAAGATTCTAGTAACATCACGAACAAAATGCTCGCCTTTGCCAGAGAAAACACCTTGTCGTCCTCTGGTGAGGACCCTTCTGTTCCCCCTGGAGAAAAACGTCTAGCCCAGTCCCTGAATCTCCCTTGTAATGATGAAAGAGGCAATCCCAATCCTAGAGGCGAGGTTAGGTGGATCCCTCCCCCCGTCGGGCACCTTAAGTTGAATTTTGATGGAGCTGCCAAGGGCAATCCGGGTCATGCTAGGGCTGGAGGTATCATTCGGAACCATCAAGGTCACACCATCATGGCCTATGCAGAACCCCTGGGTCTCTCCACCAACAATGTAGCCGAGGCCAGAGCAGTTTGGCACGGTCTTCACCTTACTCAGAACATCCGAGAGTGGCTAATGGTTAAAGGAGACTCCCAAATGATTGTCAATCTCCTCAACAATGATAAGGATCCTCCCTGGAAATTTGAGGCTTGCATTAGGGAAGCAAGGATCCTTCTACAAGATAAAAATGACAACGTGACCAACCACGTCTTTCGTGAAGGCAACAAGGCGACAGACAAATGTGCAAACATAGGCGTGGATGCTGATAGACTGATCACATGGATGGGTAACTTGTCGCCGGACGTGGAAGGGATTATTCAAAATGACCGCCATTGATGCTGCATCTGTGGGGGCAGAAAAAGGAAGAGGAGTCTCTTCTTGCTTTGTCAGTTGTGCTTCGATCCTCCTAGTGTCGACATGTTGTTGTTTCGTGGGTCGAAGCACAGAGAAAGAGCTAAGGGAAATTAGTGTCGCAATTTTGTGACATGTTGCTTCGTCGTGACTCGAAGCCTTGAGAATGAGCAAAGAAGGAAAAGTGTCACGATATCACGACATGTCCCATTTTCATGGCTTCAAGCATCAACAAGAAGCAAGGAGGCCACAGTGTCGCGATATCGCGAAACGTTGCTTTGTCGCGGCCCGAAGTGAAGAGAATGAGCTAAGGGAAAAAAGTCTCATGATTTCATGACATGTTGCTTCGTTGCGGGTCGAAGCAATGGAAAAAAGCAAAGAAGGAAAAGTATCACGGTATTGCGACATGTCACACTCTCGCGACTTCAAGCACCGTCAGGAAGCAAGGAGGCTAAAGTGTCGCGATATCATGATACGTTGCTTGTTGCGGCCCGAAGTGATGAGAATGAGCTAAGGGGAAAAAGTGTCACGATATCGCGACATGTTGCTTCGTCGTGGTCCAAAGCAATGAAAAAGAGCAAAGAAGGAAAAGTGTCGCGATATTGCGACATGTCGCATTTTCGCGACTTCAAGCATCAACAGGAAGCAAGGAGGTTAAAGTGTCACGATATCGCGACATGTTGCTTTGTCGCGGCCCGTAGTGATGAGAATGTGCTAAGGGGTATTAGTGTCGCGATTTCGTGACATGTTGCTTCGTCACGGGCCGAAGCAATGAGAAAGAGCAAAGAAGGAAAAGTGTCGCGATATCGTGACATGTCGCAGTTTCGCGGCTTCAAGCATCAAAAGGGAGCAAGGAGGCCGAAGTGTCGCGATATCGCGACATGTTGTTTCGTGACTCGAAGCAAAGAGAAAAATCTTAGGGGAAAAAGTGTCGCGACTTCGCGACATGTTTCTTTGTCGCGGTCTGAAGCTCTCAAAAACAACAAAGTAGGAAAAATTTCGTGATATCATGACATGTCGCGTTTTTACGACTTCAAGCATCATAAGGGAGCAAGGAGGCAAAAGTGTCGTGATGTCGCGACATGTTGCTTTTTCGCGACTCGAAGCAAAGAGTATGAGCTAAGGGGAAAAAGTGTCGCGATATCGTGACATGTTGCTCCGTCGCGGGCCAAAGCAATGAGAAAGAGCAAAGAAGGAAAAGTGTCGCGATATCGCGACATGTTATAGTTTTGCGGCTTCAAGCAGCAAAAGGGAGCAAGGAGGCAAAAATGTCGTGATATCACGACATGTTGTTGTTTCACGACTCAAAGCAAAGAGAGAGAGCTAAGGGGAAAAAGTGTCGCGATTTCGTGACATGTTACTTCATCGCGGTCCGAAGCACCCAAAAAGAGCAAAGTAGCAAATGTGTCGCGATATCGCGACATGTCATAGTTTCACGACTATAAGCATCAAAAGGGAGCAAGGAGGCAAAGGTGTCGTGATATCACGACATGTTGCTTTTTCGCGAATCAGACCAAAGAGAAAGAGCTAAGGGGAAAAAGTGTCACGATATCGCGACATGTTGCTCCGTCGCGGTCCAAAGCTCCGAGTAAGGGCAAAGATGAAAAAGTGTCACGATTTTGCGACAGGTCGCATTTTTGCGGCTTCAAGCATCAAAAGGAAGGAAGAAGGCAGCAGTATCGCGATTTCATGACATGTTTTTTTGCAACTCGAAGCAAAGAAAATGAGCTAAGGGGAAAAACTGTCGTGATTTCGCGACATTGTCGCTTCATCGTGGCCCAAAGCTTGGAGCTTGAGTAAAGAAGGAAATGTGTCGCGATTTTGCGACATGTCGCATTTTTGCGGCTTCAATCTTCGAAAGGGAGCTTGGAGGTAGAACTGTGGCGATTTCGCGACATGTTGTTTTTTCACGACTCGAAGCAAAAAGAAAGAGCTAAGGGGAAAAAGTGTCGCGATATCATGACATGTAGCATCATCGTGGTCTATTACACCAAGAAAGAGCATTCAAGGAAAAGTTTCACGATTTCGCGACATGTCGCATTTTCGCGACAACAAGCACAAAAGGGAGCAAGGAGGCAGAAGAGTCGCGATTTCGCGACATGTCTTTTCGCGGCCCGAACCAAAGAGAATGAGCTAAGGCGAAAAAGTGTCGCGATGTTGCAACATGTTGCTTCATCGCGGTCCAAAGCTTTGAGAAGGTGCATAGGAGGTAATATGTCGCGATATCGCGACATGTCGCATTTTCGCGACTATAAGCATCGAAAGGTAGCAAGCACGCATAAGTGTCGCGATTTCGTGACATGTTTTTTCACGACCAACAGAGCAGAAAGAGAGCACGATGGAAAAGGTGTCGCGATATCGCGACATGTTGCATTTTCACGGTGTTGTAAGCCACCTTTGGCTAGTAAGGTTAGAAGGTCAAGGATCCTCTGCTGGTCTCTGGTTCTGGTCCCCAGCTTTACGTTGACTTTGTACAAAGGTTTTGGGTCAACCTGAAAAACCCGTTTTGATATAAAATCTTTCACGTATCAAAAAAACATTTACTGCATTCTCACTACCAGATGGTTAAGCACTATGAAACGATTTTAAAAAAACAACTGATTAAGTGATTAAAGGTCTAAGATGGGTGGTGGAAATTGGAGAACAAATTTCTATTTGGATGGATACTTGGTGTGATAAAAAAACACTCAATCTAGATCTTTTGAACCCATGGAAGAGATTACTTCAAGATGGTGATAGGGTTTCAAACATTATGTACGAAGATCAGGAAGGAAGACTCAAATGAAAAGAATATTTTTTATTAGTATACAAGGCATTGATGCTAGAAGGTAGTTGAGCAAAAAGATAACAACATTGATTATTTTAAGGGGAGCCAAGGAGAATTTGATTTGGGAGTCAAATAACTTGGAATAATACATAACAAGAAATGGACATAATGTTAAGAACCAACAAAATACGAATACTGCAAGAATATAGAGAGATATTTGAGATAGCCCAAGTATTCCTAAAGTTAAAATGTTTGTTTGGCTAGTAGGTCATAGAAGAATTTTATCTTGGGATAACCTCATGAAAAATGGGTTTTCATGGTCCCTCATAATGTGTTCTATGTGAAAAGGAGGAGGAGAGTATAAACCATCTCTTGGGATACTGCTCAATAGTCTAGAAACCATGGTAATAGATTCTTAATATATTTAGTAAATACATGGTGATGAATGGAAGAATTAAAGAATGGTTAAAATAATAGTAAAACACTTTTAAAAGTGAGGCTTTACAAACAATATAAGATATATAAAAAATATAATACTTTGTATTGTATGGCTAGAAAGGAATGGAAGAATATTTAAAGAAAAGGAAAGCAATTTAGAGGTAATGAAAAGGAAGATTTTTTTAGCCATAGAGGGGTCTAAACCAACTATGTCATCTCACCCAATCCTTAATCCTAAAGTAGAGAGGCATGATAGGTGAAGTCAAGTCATCAAATGAAATTATGATGTTGGGTATAGGAAAACAAAAAGAAGGCAAAGAATATAAAGTGGAAACCACCAAATGTGGAGTTGGTCAAATTGAATTTTGATGGAGCATCTAAAGGAAATCTAAGACCCCTAGGAGGAGGATGAATAATTAGAAATAATAGGGGAGAGATTTTGTCTTATTATGCTTTCAATAATGGATTTAAGATAAATAATGAAGCTAAAGCTTGGGCGATTTTGGAAGGGTTAAAAATATGCAAACAAATGAAATGGAACAAAGTATGGATGGAAGGTGATTCACTCATAGTAATAAATGCAATTACGAGGAAAGCAAAGGCTCCATGGAACATAGAAGAGATAAGTGTGAAAATACAAGACCTTGCTGTAGACACCAAAATAACACCAATCCGATTATGTGACTACAAGAACTGACCGAATTGGCATACATACTCCCTAGGGTAGCCTCTAGAGGTTGAACAGTGGTCCTAACCACTTCCAAATCAGTTTTGGAAGGTCAAAGGCCAATTTGGCACCTTTTAAGCACTTTGCTCCCTAATCGTCCCACCCTAGGATGATTAGAATCCTATTCGCCCCACCCCGAGACGATTAGCAGCAATCGCTCCAGGGTGGGACGATTAGCAGGTTTGACTGGTAAAAAGTCAAGCCTTGACAAATGGTAGCCCAGATCCACCACCCAAATTTACCTTCAAGGCATGCAATTGCAAGGAACAGTTTCAAATCAGAGAGAGGGACTTCAATCAAGCATGCCTTGATCATGGAGGCCCTAAATCAGGGAGGAATCTTCTCCCCCCTAAAAGGGCATGGTGAGCCAAGTGGCGCCCTCGCATGCGCATTCAAAGGAGACCCTTAGGTCTATAAAAAGGTGAGCCTCCTCACCCCAAAGGAGAAAATAGAGCAGGAGCATTTGGAGCAACGGAGTGCTGCCAAATTATACTCCCATTCCTCTTGGTGCTTCCTAAATCCTTAATTTCTCTTTTGGAAGAGAGGTTATCAGGCGAGCACTAAGAACGCAATTTAGACCTAAAACCCGAGCAATTGGCCACAATCCTACACCAAATTCATCGATACAACCCCCTAGGAGGTTTTCGACCCATCCCACTTGGATTGGTGTCAAAACCAAGCCCCAAACGATGGGCGTCCTGCCCTCGGGTGTCCCTTGCACTTTTGTAGTCCTAATCGCCCCACCCTCGAGCGATTAGAAATCTATGCTTGATTTCTCTACTGTTCTTTTTGCATTATGTTGTATTTCATGTAATTATGCTGTTGTTCAAGTTTCATTGTATTCTGACCTGTTTTGACCTTGTTTTTATCATTTTTATGCATTTACTAACCTACAGGGAGCGCCTTCGGATACAGGATGATCTAGGTAGAATCTGCCAAATATGACCTTCTGGGTCGTCTCAAAATTCCCCCTTTTGTCTAACCCCAAGTTTGCAAGAATTTTGGAGGCCTCTGGATAGGACATTTGCAAGGTCACCTTTGCATGTTTTGTGACAGTCCCCAACGTCCCACCCTGGAGCGATTAGAAATCCATGTATTATTTCCTGACTGTTCTTTTTGTAATGTGTCCCTGATGATGTCTTGATGCTTCTGTAAAATTTTGAATTCATTATGACATGTTTTGATCATTTTTTTGCTATTTTATGTATTCACTAGTTGGAGGCCTTGGGGATTGCATGTTTCCTTCTATCCGCACATGCTATTAACTGTTTGCTATTTTTCTGTGCGTAGGATCTCACCGCCAGGAACACCAGAGGGGCAAAAAGGAACGACGAACACACAGATGCAAGTGGCGACAACTTTTGACCTGCCCATTTCGAATGTGGGCATGCGGAAGACACTGGAAGTGTACCATCCATTGATGTAACGAACTGTATCAAACGTTCTGAGCCCTAGAGGGGGGATGTATTGTAACCAAATTAAAAGAAACATTAATAAAAGAGGCCCCACTTTTATTTGCTTGCTAACATATCATTTATGCATCATTTCCTTCATGCATTGCTTCTCGCATTCATAGGACTTAGCATTTGCAGCCATTTTTGTTTGCATCACATCTGGTACGTCGTCCTTCTACATTCGGCTTTCACTTACTACAAAGTTTAAAGAAATTAGGTTTACACATATGTTAATATAAGGAAACAAATGTGCAAATAGGCTAGCCAATAGAGGGATTTTAATTAAGGATCATGAAGTTAATTTTAATTGAGTATCATGAAGTTAATTTTTTTCCATGGTTAGAGAAAGTAGTAAGTTTAGCTAAAGCTGACAAGAAAATGTTGACTACTTGAATTAAATAATGATTAAGATTTACTTTAAAGTTTTCCATGGTAATATTTGCTTTATTTTACAACATTAATGTGTTTTCATATATACTATTTATTACAATTCTTGTGGTTGCACTTATGTCGTAGGAAGGAAACTAGCAATACAAATCTAGTAAAGTGGACTATGATAGCACAAAGTTTTAGAAATATGATTCTATTAAGATGCAATGCATAGAAAATAGAGGTGGAGTTTGGGTATTGTTTAGGTTGTTATAGGAAAATATCAAGAAAAAAGATGTTGAATTTTGGACTATTTTTATTCACACAAAAAATTGAAGAGTTGTAAAAACATTAAAATCAAGAATTTAGACTTTTTATGAAAAATGATGTAGGTATCTAGCTATAACAACTCATTTGATATGAGAATTGAATTTGTTTTTAGATTTGTCAAGGGTGGGGGACCAAAGTACAACCCCTTGTACTATAGAAAAAAATTGTTATAATAATGATGACGCAATACAGAATGATGACGCAAGAATTGCACGAGGATACGGAAACAAAAAGGAATATGCCACAAGAAAAGAACAAGAAAGAACATATGCAAATTGACACAAGATAAAAGCAATATGAAATATGGTAATCTCTTTATTGATACGCTTTATAAATTGTGTTACAATACGTCTCCTTCCTTTTTAGGGGATAGGAGCGTCAAATGTGTTTCTTGTCACAACATCCATGGATCACAATCCTTCTTCCGCGTGCCCACATGTAAGATGGGCGGACCAAAACGTCACCGCCACTTGCGTATATGATTCTTTGCTCTTTCCTGCTCCTCTACTATCGAAAACCTGCGTTCAAAGAAACAGAAAATATTAGTAGCACCTGCGGACAGAATAAAGCATGTATTTCCCAAGGCCTACTGTCAGTAAATGCATGAAAATATTAAAACGATTATCAAATGACCTCTGATTGACCTGAAAATTTGACAGTAGCATAAATATGTCAACAGAAGACCACTACAAAAAGAACAGTCTGGAAATTCCTCACAGATTTGTATTCGCTCCAGGGTGGGACGAATTCACCTACAATAACTTGTCAAAAAGCACCCTCTTCAATGTCCTGCTTAGGAAGCTCCAAAAGACCTGAAAAGTTGGGGTTAGCTAATTGGGGGTGTTTTGGGAAGACCCAGATGGTCATATTTCTCCAATTTTGCCTCTAGGATCCAGATTTTGCTAGTGCCATCTGCAAGTTAGTAAAGACGAGAAATGACAAAAACCTGGTCAATATTGCTCAGAATGAAATGAAATTTGAACTGTAACCTATTTAACCTATCTAGAATCAAATGCAAAAGAAAAACCAGAGAAATCTATCACATATTTCTATTCATCCCGGGGTGGGGCGAATTTCACTGTGACAGATTGGGGAGCGCCCGAGGGCAGGACGCCCACCGTTTGAGGCACTGTTTCGGCACCAATCCACTTGGGATGGGTCCAAAACTGGTTATGGGGTGTTGTCGACAAATTTTGGGAATTTTTGTGGCCAAAAATCGGGTTTTGGGTCCGGATTCGTGCTTCTAATAGTCGCCCAATAACCTCCCTTTCGAATGAGAGATTAAGGATGTAAAAGCACAAATCGCAAGTAGGTATGTAAATTGGCAGCACTTCGTTGCTCAAATGCTCCTTCTCTGTATATCTTTTGGGTGAGAAAACTCACCAATTTATAGACCTTAGGGTCTCTCTATTTGAATTGCGCATGCGAGGGCGCTACTTGAGTTGACTGTCCTATTTTTAGAGAAAAGCTAATTCCCTGATTTGGAATCTCCTTGCATGAGGTTTCTAAAATAAAAACACTCATAACTGAAGTCTCTCTTCTTGAATAAAAGCTATTCCTCACAATTGCATGACCTGAAGCCTCAGTTAACTGGCGAAGTTACCGAGGTTTGACTTTTTTCCAGTCAAACTTGCTATTCGCCTCACCCTGGGGCGAATGCTGCTATTCGTCCCTGGGTGGGACGAATGACAGTTTGTATTCATCCCGGGGTGGGACGAGCAGAGAGCAAAGTGCCAAAAAGGTGCCAAATTGACCTCTAACCTCTAAAACTGCTTTTGGAAGTGGTTAGGACCACTGTTTAACCTTCGGGGGCTGCCCTAGGGGCTGTGTGTGTCAATGCGATCAGCGCTTGTTGTCACATAATCGGATTGGTGCTGTTTTGGTGTCTACAGATGCCCCTTTTTGGGAAGCGCTGTGCAAGGCGCAGCGTCGAGCAAAAATAGATAACCAAAGCACTAATGATTAGGGTTTCTCAGTAACCTAACCAACTCTTGATGCCCCAAGTATGGAAAGGGCACGCATTCTTGAATCCTTGCTTCTAACGAGCTAAGGAACTTAATTCAAGTGTTAACCTTGTTCGGTGAGGTGTTACTTGAACTTGGACATTGATCAGTCATGAATAGGCAAAGGGCGCAACCTTTTGTCTATGGGAACCTTGAGTTCATGATTCACGAATGCCAAGTGTTTGATCAGCTTGTGATTATTGCTTGTTTGCTTGCCCCAAGCAGGGGCGCGATTGTCTTTGTCAATGATCCTTTGAATGCGTGTCATCTCCATGATTGGGTATGTTGTTGTTGATTGGCGACTAAGTGTGACTACCCCCTCAAGCGACGAATCGATGAGGGAATGACCGACATGAGAAAAGTGACGAGTCGCTTGACCCAAGATGACTTAGGTAAGGGTGCCTTCAATTGTTTACCATTGAATGCGAAAGCAGTTTCCGAACATTCTGACCTATTTTTGGTGGGTTTTAACCCTTTTTGTGACGCAATTTGGAGCTGAAATTGACAAAAATCCGTCCTCCCGTGGAGCGGTCCGGCTATGGTAGCCTTCTTAGGGAGTAGGATAATGACAATTTGTAACCCCAATGTCTATTTTGGATGCCAAGAATGTCAGGCGCAAAAGCGCCTTCGTTCGGCAATGTTATTGCTATTTTTGGATGGGTTTTGACCCGTTTTGCGATGTCGTTTGGGGATGAAATTCTCGAAAATCCGTCTTCCCGTGGAGTGGTCCGGCTATGGTAGCCTTCTTAGGGAGTAGGATAGTGAGGATTTGTGACCCCGACATCTATTTTGCATGCCCGGAATGTCAAGTGCAAAAGCACTCTCATTGGACAGTTTTATTGCTCTTTTTTGTGCATTTTTGTGCATTTTTTTGCTGTTTTTGAAATTTTTGCTCTGTATTCGTCCCTGGGTGGGACGAATTCCTATTTAGTATTCATCCCAGGGAGGGACGAGTGCTAACCAGAGTGCTCATCCTAGGGGGGAACGAATACAAGCTCAAAAAGCCTTTTTAAAGGCCAAAACTGAGTTTTGGGCTCATTTGCATTTGTTTTTCTTGGCGATTTGGAGCTCTGAGGAGGAGGAGGTCAATTCTGCGAAGCGAAGCGCTGCAGAATTTTTCTTGCGACCATGAGTGCACACACCGGATCGAGCGGCGGAGCCGAAGCGCTACCAGTGAGTGCCCTTCCTCTCTATTTTTTTGCTTTGCAATTGAAAAACCGCAAGTTGCTTATTTCTTGTGTTTTTGTTTATTTTGTTGTTTATGGTTAAAAATGAAACCCTAGTCTATCAAAATTATCACGTAGTTTACAACTTAGTATAACCCTAGTCAAACAAAGATCAAAAGTTAGTTGAAAACTGAGCTAAAAAACTTAGTTTATAACTTAAAATCTCGCTGAACCGGAATTGCACCAAATTCAAAACGTAGGTGAGAAACGTAGGGTAAAACTGAACGTAAAAACGTAGCTCAACCCTAGTTAGTTGTTGTTTTTGTGTTTTTAATTTTTCAGTTTAAAGTTAAAAACCCTAGGTCTGAAAATTATTTTGTGACTATTTTTGTTTGTTTTTTAAATGAGTCGTTTAGAGTTAAAAACCCTAAAACCGATCAATGATTGTTTTTTTTTTGCTAACTTATCAGTTAGAGTTAAAAACCCTGGATCTGACAAATTAGGTTTTGTTTTTGTAATTTTTTTGTTGTTAATTTATCAGTTAAAGTTAAAAACCCTAGATCTGACAAATTACGTTTTTGAATGCTGTTGTTTTTTAATTTATCAGTTAAATTGAAAAACCCTAAAACTGACAAATGATTTTTTGTTTTGTAAATGTTTTTGTTGTTAATTAATCAGTTAGAGTTAAAAACCCTAGATCTGACAAATTAATTTTGAATTTTGTGATTACTATTTTGTTTTTGTGCTGTACATTTTGTTGCATTGTTGTATATTCAGTGTTAGTGTTGTACAGTTTTTTCATTGTTTTAATGTTTTTATATTGTTTTCTTTTGCAGGTTGTGAAGAGCTGGTATCGGGTACCCACTATTTTTATTGAAGCGCGTGCAACACTGACTTTGGCTGACTAGGACTGGCTTGACGCCCTTGGGCTCAAGCAGGTGACTCGACTGGAGCCTGTGGTCGAGGATCGGGCCTATCTGACGACCCTGATCAATCTGTGGGATCCCCGGACCAACACCTTCCATCTCCCAACAGGGGAGATGACGGTGACCTTGGAGGATGTCTATCGGATTCTTCGGATTCCAATAGACGGACTGCCGATCCGGACGACGTCGCGGGATCGGAGGACAACAGTATTGATACGCTATTTTGGGCATGGGGAGGAGTTGGGTGTGGAGAGCCCCGTGGAGAGGGCGGAGATCGACTGCCAGATGGGTGGCATACTGGTGCGATGGTGGTTAGAGAAGGGTGTGTTGGGAGTGAGGCACGCATTACTCATGGGCCTCATTTCCAACATGCTGCTTCCTGACTCGTCGGGTGCGAGGTTCCCATGGAACCTGCTAGAGGTGGTGTTCAGGCTGGTGGAGTGTCCGACAGACACACCGATGATTATGAGATGGGGACAGACTCTGCTAGCACAGCTCTATGATGAGTTGTACGAGGTCCACTATCGAAAGTGAAAGGGGATCGGTTGCAGCTACTTGTTGCAGTGCTGGGCTTGGCAGCACATAGCAGTGGAGAGGCCGACGGGGCTGCCCTGGATGACTCGAGCGGAGATGGCAGACCGAGAGATCGGATACGGGGTACTATGGCGGAGGTCGGAGGAGCAGGGTCAAAGTCGACGATGGGCAGGTGTCGTAGGGCACTATGCCGATGCCTTCGCTCGGCTTACTCCAGGGGAGGTGTTCTGGCGCCCCTACCAGGACTGTCCAGCCTGGCCTGAGGCGGGAGAGTGGCTCCGATGGGTACGGAGGGGGCGATGGCTGATTGGGCATCATGGGACTGAGCAGGAGTTCTTCCCATATGGTCGGGTGACCCGACAGTTTGGGGTGCGCCAGGGGATGCCTGGTGAACCCGTGGTCTATCGGCATCGGGGGATGAGAGGACTCTGGACCGGCCAGTCGTTGCGCCACTTGGCGAGGATTCAGATACGGCTATTGACGTCCCAGATGTGGATGACATCGGGGTTACTACCGAGTATGAGCAGTGGTGGACTCTACGGCAATGGCGAGGCGAGGGGCCTCTAGGAGGTGCAGAGGCGGCAGTAGCAGGGGATGAGGGTACAGAGGCACCAGATGAGGGTTGGGGAGTTCCGCGTGATGATGCAGACATGGTGGAGGTTGAGGATGTTGGAGGGGAGTTTGGGGTGCCGGATCATCCGGAGATGCAGGACGTCCCAGAGCAGTGGGAGCCAGAGCAGGCTACTGTCCCGGATTCGTCGATGCCTCAGGCCGGTTCGATGGATGTGGAGGCAAGACAGGGCACTGAGATAGCGCGATTGGAGGAGCTACTGTGGAGACGAGATGGGGAGCTGGGAGAGGCTTTGCAGGAGAGAGATCTCCTACGGACTCAGCTGGCAGAGCGGGAGAATGCATGGGCTGCGTCCCACCGGTAGGAGGGGGATACTGATGCGGCTCGAGAGAGGGATCTCCTGCGGATGCAGCTAGCACAGCGCGACGACGTAGTAGCTTACTACCATCGGTGGGAGGTAGAGTGGGTCCCGGGAGGCCGAGTGGGGTCGACGGGAGGCCGAGTGGGGTCGACGGGAGGCAGATTGGCATCGACGGGAGGCAGATTGGCGTCGACATCGGATGGATATGGAGGGAGAGATTATCCGCCTTGGTGGGCGGATACCTGAGCCCCATGGAGGTGGCTCTTTGCGATGGATGAGAGACAATGATACTGAGCAGTCAACATCGTCCCGTCATCGATGGCTAGATGAGGGGGGCACTAGTGGGCGGGATGCAGGGGCGAGCAGTAGTCGCCCTGAGAGGTCTCAGAGGACCCACACCACGGGGGGTAGTTCCCGTCGCACCGATCCTGCGTGATCATGGTGGCCGACGCCCTAGGCTTGGGGGTTTTTGAGTTTTTGGCTTTTGTTGCGGGGTCAGAGGACCGGTTCATTGTAGCCTATGGGAATTTTTGATGATATATATACAGATGACTCTTTTTTGGTGTTTATGCACTTTTCATGGTTTGTTTTTATGTACATGTATTTACATTGATGTATGCAAATGCTTTTATGAATGCGATGTTTCTAATTTGTATGATGTATGCATATGGAATGAATGAAATGATTTGTTGATAACTTGTCGATGCACCATAGACTGTACAAGACTTGACTGACTTGCTGTACTAATGGGATGACTTTGTGGAATGACATTGCATGTGAAAACTTTGTTTTTGTATTTTGCATATTTTCTAATGGTGATGTATGGAATGAAATGTACCAGTTGTTTTAAAATGTAGTTAAGCTTTTCTGAGATTCAGATATTTTAACTAACTAGCCAAGACTGTACATTTATCTCGCAAGACTTTTGAACAAGGTATAAATCCGACTTGAATTTTAACCAAGTTATTTCACATCCCTGTGTGTGCAATTGAGTTCGTTTATGTGGTATTTGTCAGGATACCGCCAGTGCCAGATAGGCTATCAACCAAACCTGTACTGAGGATCACCTAATTAGCTCCACTAACTCCGTTGTTGTATTTAACAAGATTAATCCATGGGACAATCTAAAGTACCATAAGCTAGCTCATCCACATGCAAACATTGGTCTGCTCACACGCAAAGTTAATGTGACAGACATATCGTCATGCGGGTAGGATACCGCCATTGCCAGGTAGGTTGTCCACCAAACCTGTAATGAGGATCACCTAGATGGTTTTCGAATGCTGAGAATTTCCAGGGATTCAAGTTCAGGCTGTTTGTTGGCTCAATGGTTCAGGATACTTGCTCGGATATATAGTGATGAAAATCACTGTTTATTTTTCTCTTTGTTTTTTTTTTTTTTTTGAGCAAGGATTTTGACTAGTGGTGAGAACCACTGTTAGTTGATTTTGTATTTTGAGCTTTGTAAGGTTGAGCTTGTGAAGGGCATTGATTCTTTTAGGCCTTGGGGATGACTACCCATCCTTAGCAGGGACGTGTAGTACGAATCCTTACGACTTTGGGAACCAAAGTGGATGATGGAGATTATGAAGTAAGGGCATTGATCTTTTGGGCCTTGGGGATGACTACCCATCCTTGGCAGGGACGTGTAGTACGAATCCTTACAACTTTGAGACCAAAGGTGAGTGTAATGATGGCTTGTGGGAATTGTGTTGTTGAATGGCATCGATCCTTTCAGGTCTTGGGGATGACTACCCATCCTTGGCAGGGACGTGTAGTACGAATCCTTACAACCTTAGGGACCAATAGTGATGGGGATTTTGGTAGTGGTGAAAACCACTATTTATTAGGTGGAATTGATGGGGAAGAGCTTGTCCTGTTGTCAATTCTCAGCACTCTTGAACCATTCGCACAGGGGGATGAACAGGCTAATCTTTCACCTATGGTACCCTAGACTGCGTTGTAGGTTTCTCTCGCGTTCACACAACTTAGGAATTATTTTATGTGTTTTAATTGTGTTGGGATGCTACGTAACAAGGTATGATCCAAGTAAAACTTTCCCGTGTAAAATCTGTTTAACTTTGTACAGTTTTTGACTAGAAATTTAAAGACAGCTGAATGACGAAAACCCTATATACATTAGGAGACAACTGACTATGCTAAAAAAATGATGATGGTGTTATTCTGGATGTATGCGTTTGTAAAATGGATTGAATGTGGAAAATGATGGCATTTGCCAAGTAATGACAGTCTATGGTGCTTGTGACTTGTATGACCTAGTAAATATGCAATGTATGGATGCGATGCCTAATGCACTTATATTTTTGTATTTTTGATTTTTACGAGTATGCATGAAATCAAAATGCAATTTTTTTGTAATTTTTGATGATTTTATGAGTATGCATGGAATTGAAATGCAATTTTTTTTGTAATTTTTGATGATTTTATGAGTATGCATGGAATTGAAATGCAATTTTTTTTGTAATTTTTGATGATTTTATTGTTTTTGTTTGTTTTTGATGATTTTATTTTGACCAAGCGGTTATGGTAACCCTTGGGGCTTTTGGTTTTGACCAAAGGGTTTATGCATACCTTTGGGGCATTTTTGGGGTTGACCAAGCGATTGTGGGAATCCTTGGAGCTTTTGGTTTGACCAAAGGGTTTATAGATACCTTTGGGGCATTTTGGGGTTGACCAAGCGATTGTTGGAATCCTTGGAGCTTTTGGTTTGACCAAAGGGTTTATAGATACCTTTGGGGCATTTTGGGGTTGACCAAGCGATTGTGGGAATCCTTGGAGCTTTTGGTTGGACTATGGCTCTCTAAATGTGGAATGGCCTCAAATGAATGATGTTCAAGGGTTCTGTTTCCTTGATTCCTTCAAGAGAGGCAAGCCGGTATGTTCCAGGTCCTATTCTACTATCAATGACATAAGGACCTAACCAGTTTGCCGCAAACTTGTCCCTCATATGGGATGGCAAATTAGAATTCTGTTGGTTCTCTTTTAAGACCAAGTCACCAACCTAAAATTCCCTTAAGTGGACCTTCATGTTGTATGCTTTCTTAAGTCGCTCTTGATAGATACGCAAATGCTCGAGAGCATTAACGCGTCGTTCATCGAGCAACGTAAGTTGGTCTAACCGGGCTTGCCATGCAGTGTCATCATCGATGAACTCTTGCATTGAAATGCGTAGGGAAGGGATTTCCAACTCAAGAGGCATGACTGCCTCGGAGCCATACACCAGTGAAAATGGAGTTGCCCCAGTGGGCGTCCGAATGCTAGTGCGATAAGCCCATAGGGCAAGCGGGATCTGAATGTGCCAATCCTTATGATTATCTACGATAGTCTTTTTGAGGATGGCGACTAGCATTTTGTTTGACGCCTCTGCTTGCCCATTTGCCTGCGGATAATAGGGTGTTGAAAAACTATGCTGAATTTTGTACTTTGTGGTCAAAGCACGCACATATTTATTCTTGAATGGGGTCCCATTATCTGATAGGATCTTGGATGGAATACCAAAATGACATATGATGTTATGCAAAATAAACTCCGCAATGCGGGATCCAGTCGTAGAGGTTAGCGAAATTGCTTCCACCCACTTGGTGAAGTACTCTATGGCCGTGATGATGAATGTGTGATGACCCGACGACATAGGGGAGATCTTTTCGATTAGATCGAAGCCCCACTATGAAAAAGGCCAAGCCGATTGGATCGGTTGCAAGGCCTAAGAAGGTACGTGTGTCAAATTAGCATGGTGTTGACACTTCATGCACTTCTTCACATATGCGCAACAATCTCGCTCTAAAGATGGCCAATAATAGCCCATGCGAAGAATGCACTTTGCGATGGCCATACCGCTGAAGTGGCCACCACATGTACCATCGTGTGCTTGGGTGATCACCCAAGCGGACTCCTGTTGGTCCAAGCAACGGAGGAGGATTCCTTCATAGCTTCGACGATACAAAATGTCTCCTAGCAAGACATGTTTTGCCGCTTTCTATTTAAATGATATTTTTGTGGCTTGTGTCAATCCAAGTGGGAGAGTACCTAGCTTGAGGTAATCCCTAATGGGTGTGTACCAATCCTGCTGATCAAAAACCTCGATGGTATGAACGACCAATCCCTCTTGAAGTTCATCCCTAGCAAAAGTTGAGCGGGAAAGAACTTGTAAAAATAGCGTTGTGTTGCTATTAAGAGGGGTCGGGGAGAACAAGGACCCCTAGTTGGCTCGAGTCAGACGATCATGGATTCGAGAGAACCTATCCTGAGATGGTTCAATCTGGATCAGGTGGATTCCTAGCGTTAGATCAGAGCTTGCACGCTCCATCGCGGATTGCGATAATGTTTTAACCTGAATGGTTGTCATTTCACCAGAAGGGTCTTGCGGGATTAGTGACCCCAAGGAGGCCATAGTATCCACAAAATGATTCGATGATCGAGGGAGTGCCTCGATGTCATACCATTCAAGTTGTGCCAGGAATTTGTCCACAAGGGCTTTGTAGGCCTGCAGAACTGGACATCTACATTGGAATATCCCCTTTACTTGATTGACAATTAACAACGAATCACCAAAGATGTTTAAACGTTTAATGTTCATGGTGATTGTTGTCTGAAGACCTATGAGCAAGGCTTCGTATTCTGCATTGTTGTTGGTGCACGGGAAGTTTAATTTAAATGACAGAGGCATTGGAGCCCCTTGTGGAGTGAAGAATACAATTCCCGCACCACCTCCTTGCTCACACTTAGAACCATCGAAGAATAGGGTCATGTCAGCCTATGACTCAGGCTCATCAGAATCTGGTGATTCTAAAACATGAAAAACCCCATCATCCGGTAATTCTACGGTCAGAGGCTGATCGTCTTCAAGAGGAGCCTCTGCCAGTTGATCGGCGATGACTTGACCTTTTATGGATTTTTGTCCAATGAATACTATGTCAAACTCCGTCAACAACATGATCCATTTTTCCGTGTGGCTACTATGATAAGTAAGACTCATCATGTATCGCAATGGATTCTCCTTAGACACAACATACGTCGTATTGCTGAGCATGTAGTGGCGTAGCTTTTTGGTAGCAAACACCACGGCCAAGCAGAGCTTCTCAACGTATGCATAGTTAAGTTCATAACTGACCAGGGTGCGGCTAAGATAGTATGTAGCCTATTCTTTGTGTAGTTCATTTTTTTGGGACAACATGGCGCCCAGTCCCACCATGATCGCCACTGAAAGCACGAGGATACGAAAACAAAAAGGAATATGCCACAAGAAAAGAACAAGAAAGAACATATGCAAATTGACACATGATAAAATCAATAATAAATATGGTAATATCTTTATTGATACGCTTTTCAAAATGTGTTACAATACATCTCCTTCCTTTTTATGGGATAGGAGCATCAAATGTGTTTCTTCTCACAACATCCATGGAACATAATCCTTCTTCCACGTGCCCACATGTAAGATGGGAGGACCAAAACGTTGCCACCACTTGCATATATGATTCTTTGCTCTTTCCTACTCCTATGTTGTCAGAAACCTATGTTCAAAGAAACAAAAAAGATTAGTAGCACCTACGGACAGAATAAAGCATGTATTTCCCAAGGCCTACTGTCAGTAAATGCATGAAAATATTAAAACGATTATCAAATGACCTCCGATTGACCTAAAAATTTAATAGTAGCATAAATATGTCAACAAAAGACCACTGCAAAAAGAACATTCTAGAAATTCCTTACAGATTTGTATTTGCTCCAGGGTGGGACGAATTCACCTACAATACGAATTCACCTACAATAACCTGTTAGAAAACACCCTCTTCAATGTCCTACTTAGGAAGCTCTAAAATAATTGCAAAGTTGGGGTTAGCTAATTGGGGGTGTTTTGGGAAGACCCAGATGGTCATATTTCTCCAATTTTGCCTCTAGGATCCAGATTTTGCTAGTGCCATCTGCAAGTTAGTAAAGACAGGAAATGACAAAAACCTGGTCAATATTGCTCAGAATGAAATGAAATTTGAACTGTAACCTATTTAACCTATCTAGAATCAAATGCAAAAGAAAAACTAGAGAAATCTATCACATATTTCTATTCATCTCGAGGTGGGGCGAATTTCACTGTGACAGATTGGGGAGCGCCCGGGGGCAGGATGACCACCGTCTGAGGCACTGTTTCTGCACCAATCCACTTGGGATGGGTCCAAAACTGGTTATGGGGTGTTGTCAACAAATTTTGGGAATTTTTGTGGCCAAAAATTGGGTTTTGGGTTCGGATTCACGCTTCTAATAGTCGCCCAATAACCTCCCTTTCGAATGAGAGATTAAGGATGTAAAAGCACAAATCACAAGTAGGTATGTAAATTGGCAGCACTTCGTTGCTCAAATGCTCCTTCTCCGTATCTTTGGGTGAGAAAACTCACCAATTTATAGACCTTAGGGTCTCTCTGTTTGAATTGCACATGCGAGGGCGCTACTTGAGTTGACTGTCCTATTTTTAGAGAAAAGCTAATTCCTTGATTTGGAATATCCTTGCATGAGGTTTCTAAAATAAAAACACTCATAAATGAAGTCTCTCTTCTTGAATAAAAGCTATTCGTTGCAATTGCATAACCTGAAGCCTCAGTTAACTAGCGGAGTTATCGAGGTTTGACTTTTTTTCAGTTAACTGGCGGAGTTATCGAGGTTTGACTTTTTTTCAGTTAACTGGCGGAGTTATCGAGGTTTGACTTTTTTTCAGTCAAACTTGCTATTCGCCTCACCCTGGGGCGAATGCTGCTATTCGTCCTTTGGTTGGACAAATGACAGTTTGTATTCATCTCGGGGTGGGACGAGCAGAGAGCAAAGTGCCAAAAAGGTGCCAAATTGACCTTTGACCTCTAAAAATGCTTTTAGAAGTGGTTAGGACCACTGTTTAACCTCCGGGGGCTGCCCTAGGGGTTGTGTGTGTCAATGTGATTAGCGCTTGTTGTCACATAATCGGATTGGTGCTTTTTTGGTGTCTACACTATTTATTACAATTCTTGTGGTTGCACTTATGTCGTAGGAAGGAAACTAGCAATACAAATCTAGTAAAGTGGACTATGATAGCACAAAGTTTTAGAAATATGATTCTATTAAGATGCAATGCATAAAAAATAGATGTGGAGTTTGGGTATTGTTTAGGTTGTTATAGTAAAATATCAAGAAAAAGGATGTTGAATTTTGGAATATTTTTATTCACACAAAAAATTGAAGAGTTGTAAAAACATTAAAATCAAGAATTTAGACTTTTTATGAAAAATGATGTAGGTATCTAGCTATAACAACTCATTTGATATGAGAATTGAATTTGTTTTTAGATTTGTCAAGGGTGGGGGACCAAAGTACAACCCTTTGTACTATAGAAAAAAATTGTTATAATAATGATGACGTAATACGGATAATATAGTTACAATTTAATATAGTATATAAGAATTAAATTATTATAATAATGATGACAATGTCATAGAAGTGAGATATTTTTTAATCCTTATAACCAATTAAAAATGTAATATAAGCTATATAATATTGCTCCGTCCAGTTTACATGATAAAAGAAAATTTCCTTTGGTGAAATGGAGCAAGTTGTGTGATGACAAAACTAAGGGAGGTCTTGGTTTAGGAGTTCTTACAGATGCAAACTTAGCTCTTAGGTGGAAATTTATCTAGATATCATACAAAGAGAGTCAAATACAATGGGCAATAATTCTTCTAAGTAAGTATCTTGATCCCAATAACCCAAGTTTAATATTTATTGCATTCTCTCTTCCAAATGGTTCTACTATTTGGAATGGTTTAAAAAATCTATTGATCTTATGATTAAAGGTTTAAGATGGGTGGTGGGAACTGGAGATTTTTTTTTTATTTAGATGGATACTTTGTGTGATAAAAAACCACTCAATTTAGATCCAGTTTTGAAACCTTGGATGAGATTTCTTCAAGACAAATTTGGTGTTAGGGTTTCAAACATTTTGTACAAGATCGAGAAGGAAGATACAAATGGAAAGAAGATTTTTTACAAGTATACAAGATATTGATGCTAGGAGGCAATTGAGTAGAAAGATAACAACTATGATTATTCTGAGGGGTGCTAAGGATAAATTGATCTAGGAGTTGAATAACTCGGGATAATACACAACAAGAAGTGGATATAATGTTCAACACCAACATAATAATAATATCACTAGAATATGAAGAGATATTTGGGATAGCCCAAGCATTCCTAAAGTCAAAATGTTTGTTTGGCTAATAGGTCATAGAAGAATTTTATCTTGGGATAACCTTATGAAAAGGGGTTTTCATGGCCCCTCTCAATGTGTTTTCTGTAATAAGGAGGAGAGTATAGACCATCTCTTGGGACATTGCTCAATAGTATAGAATCTATGGCAATGGATTCTTAATATGTTTGGTAAATGCATGGTGATGAATAGTATAATTGAATATTGGTTAAAGCAATGGCAAAAAACTTATAAAAGTGAATAGACAATATGGGATATATCAAAAGATACAATACTTTGGACTATATGGCTAGAAAGGAATAGAAAAATATTTAAAGGAAATGAAAGCAATTTAGAGGTAATGAAAAAGAAGATATATTTAGCCATAGAGGAGTCTAAACCAACCCTATCAACTCACCTAGTCCCTAATTTGGAAGCAGAGAGTCTTGATAGATGGAGTCAAGTCATTAAATGGAATTATGATGTTGGGTACAAGAGAAGCAAAAAGAATGCAAAGAATATAAAGTGGAAACCACAAAATATGGAGTGGGTTAAATTGAATTTTTATGGAGCATCTAAAGGAAATCTAGGACCAACAGGAGGAGGGATAATTAGAAATAATAGAGGAGAGATTTTGTCTCATTATGCTTCAATAGTGGATTTAAGACAAATAATGAAGCTTAAGCTTGGGCAGCTTTAGAAGGGTTAAAAATATGTAAACAAATGAAATGGAATAGAGTATGGATGGAAGGTGATTATCTCATAGTAATAAATGCAATTTTGAGGAAAGCAAAGGCTCCATGGAACACACAAGAGATAATTGTGGAAATTCAAGATCTTTCTTAAGAGTTTGAAGAAATCAAGTTTACGCATATATTAATGGAAGGAAACAAATGTGCAGATAAGCTAGCCAATAGAGGGGTTTTGATTGAGGATCATGAAGTTATATTCTCCTTTTCATGGTTAGAGGATGTAGAAAGTTTAGTTGAAGCCGACAAAAAATGTTGATTGCCTAAATCAATCAATGATTAAGATTTACTTTAATGTTTTCCATTAGTAATATCTTTTATTTTATAACAATAATGTGTTTTCATTTAGATTATTTATTATAATTTTTGTGGTTGCACTTGTGTTTCAGGAAAGAAACTAGAAATCTATATTTGGTAAAGCGGACTATGATAGTACGATGTTTTGAAAATATTACTCTACTAAGATGCAAGGTATAGATAGTAGAGGTGAAGTTTTGGCATTGTGAAGGATGCTATAGGAAAATGTCAAGAAATATGCTAAATTTTTGAGTAATTGTATTCATACAAAAATTTGAAAAGATCCAAAAAATGAAAATTAAGAATTCATACATTTTATGTAAAATTATGTAGGTTTCTAGCTATAGCATCTCAATTGAGATGAGAATTATATCTATTTGTAAACTCTCAAGCTCTAAAGAAGAGAGATGTAATTTGTCAAATGTGGGGGACCCGAGTACAACCCCTTATTATCCAACAAAAAAAATTTGCTCCATCCAACTGTCATGGCAACATAATTATAATGTCAATAGGAAAAATTATTTTAGTTTTATAAAACTAATTTAAATATTGAAGGTTGTTATAGGAAAATATCAAGAAAAAAGATGTTGAATTTCAGAATATTTGTATTCACAAAAAAAAATGAAAAATTTGAACTTTTTATGAAAAATGATGTAGGTATCTAGTTATAACAACTCATTTAAGATGAGAATTGAATTTGTTTGTAAAATTTCAAGTTTTAAAGGAAAGAGTTATGATTTGTCAAGGGTGGGGGACCAAAGTACAATCCCTTGTTCTCTAGAAAAAAAACCCATGCTAAGGCGATTTACAAGCATGGCCCCTGGTACATGAGAAGCTCACCTCAAACATTTGGATCAGACTTTACAACTTTTATCTAAGAATTAGCTCTATGCCAAGAGGTCTAAGTGTTCTTTTGGGTTGCAAGAAGTGGAGTATTTGAGTCACATTGTCATCAAATAAGGAGTCAAATTTGATCCTAAAAAGATTCAGGTTGTTCAAGAATGGCCAAAGCTTTACACCTTCAAGGAACTTTGAGGATTTTTGGGACTCACGGGGTATTACCGTAAATTTATAGAGACCTATGAAAAGATAACAACTACTTTAATAGCCATGCTGAAAATGAATTATTTTATTTTGTTAGAACCAGTGGGGAATGCTTTCAAGAAATTAAAGCAAAACATGACAACCACCTCAATGTTAGAAATACCTATTTTTTCTAAACCTTTTGTAACTAAAAGTGATGCTTTGGATGCTAGAATCAAGGTCATTTTGGTGCAAGAAGGAAGACCATTGGCCTTCACCAGTAGAGAAATTTTAGGCCAAAATTTGGGTAAATCTACTTATGCAAAGGAGATGCTATCCATTTTACATGTTGTTAATCATTGGAGGCCATATCTCATTGGGCATCATTTTTCAATCAAAATCAACCATAAAAGTATCAAATACTTCTTGGGACATGTAGCCACATATGATCAATAAAAGTGGATCTCTAAATTGATGGGCTATGATTACAAAATAACATATAAAATGGAAAGGAGAATATTTTGGCAAATACCCTATCTTGACAGTTTGAACATCAAAGTATGTTAAATGCTATCTCTTCACCAATCCCTCATTAGATTAATAATCTTAGAGAAGAAATGGCCAAGGATTTTGGCTTGCAAAATTTGATCAACAAACTTTAAGAAGAGCCTAAATCATACCCTAGATACACTTGGGATGGTCAAGAATTGAGATATCATGACCAACTTATTATTCCCCAAACCTCATAAATGCTAGAATTCATCTTGCAGAAAATGCATGTCTCACCACAATAGGATATTCTGAAATTCTAAAAAAACTTAAGGACCGAGTGTACTTTATTATAGAAGGGAATGAAGAAGATATTCAAAAGTTTATGGATTAATGTGATAAGTGCCAAATAATGAAAGGAGAAATTGTGTGTTCCCTTGGAACCCTTCAATCCTTGCCAATTCTAGAATAAATTTGGATAGATATCTCTATGATTTTTATTGAAGGGTTACCCAAATCAGGAGGAAAATCATTTATTCTGGTGGTACTAGATCATCTCACAAAGTATGCTCATTTTTGTTTCTTATCCCATCTCTACATAGCCTCCGTAGTTGCCCAAATATTTTTAGACTCCATATTTCACCTTCATGGAATACCCAAATCTATTATGTTAGACAAAGACCCTACTTTTACTAGTTATTTTTGTTAGGAACTATTTAAGTTGTAGGGTACTCAACTCAAAATGAGTTTGGCCTATCATCCTTAGACTGATGGCCAAACATAAATTGTTAACAAATGCTTGGAAACCTACCTTTGTTGCTTTACATCCGAACATCCTACACAATGGGAAAAATGGCTCCCTTTGGCCAAATGGTGGTATAATACTTCATATCACACTGTGACCAAGGTTGCACCCTTTGAAGTAGTATATGATCTTCCTCCATCAACACCCTCATACATTCCAGGATGCTCCAAGGTTCATGTTGTTGACACCAATCTCAGTCAACATGTCATTATCCTTTAACAACTTAATATGAATCTTGAATTGGCCCATAATCATATGTGTCATCAATCTAATCAACACCATTTCGAGTGTATCTTTAAAGTGGGGGATATGTTTTTTCTCCAGCTATAACCCTACAAAAAATCATCAGTCCATCTTTGTAGATGCCCAAAATTAGCCACCAAATACTATGGACCCTACCAAGTATTACATTGAATTGGTTCAACAACCTACAAATTGACTCTTTTGGCCATGTCCAAAATCCATCCTATATTTCATATCTCTTCTCTCAAGAAGATTGTTAGCAATAAGGTACATGTTCAATCCATTTTACTAGAGCTGGATGAAGAAAGTTCCATCATGCTTGAGCCTAAATAAATTTTTGATTGGAGATTGTGCACACTTCACAACTATGTCATCACTAAGGTTCTTGTTCTTATACTACAATAATAAAATTCCACATGCGAGTCTCTCTAGTAGCTACAACAACAATTTTCTCATATCTAGCTTTGAGGGTAAATCTTTTGAAAGGGAAGGGCATGCTAGGACCCCATCGTAACATTATTATGTAATTATAACATGATTATGTAATGACCCCTTTCCAACACAAGGACCCCATTTTAATGATATTTTGTAATATCTTACAATGGTATGTGGAACTTGAGGCACCTAGACAAGTGGGACCATTTCATGTAATTGTTATAAAGAATGTGATTATTTGTTTGGTAGAAGATTTTATCTTGGGTGGCACTTTGCATGTAGGCCAACCCTTGAGAATTAGGTTAGGGTTACATGAAATATATCTTATAAAGACAAGGGGGCATTGTTAGAATATTAATGTGCACTATACCTTCAGTTTCAGTTTGACACTTGTTAGTTTCTCTTGACACTTGTCATGTATTCATATAGACCTTCTGCCTATATATTGTATCATTTTCATGTGTAATATATCTCATTTTTCCCATTCCCAACATTTGGTATCAGAGTAGGCTTTCTCTGCCCTATTAGTTTGAGGGGGGATTTCCCTCATGGAAATCCCCCCTCATTTTTCCCCATTTTTTTCTTCTGAATACCGAGGGAGTATACTATCCATATTTTTATGGATCAAAAACTAGACGTATAATGAAAAAAAAGCTCCCCTTCTTCCACAATATTCATATTAGTTTTATGGTTTAATGTCTCTATTTTGGATATTTTGAATCTCTATTTGTTTGGGATAGTAAAGCTACCTTGAAGGATCTCATTCTTTTTAGTCAAGGATTTAAGCTCCTTGGTGTTCTGGTTACTAGAATCATCTGCCCGAGTATGATAAATCCCCTGTTGTTTTTACTTTCACGGCATCTGCTGAAGATAAGGTTTTTGCGAACCTTGGACGCTAGTAATAATACAATGAAACGATGGAAAAATGGCAGACAGTGCAACACTCATTGCGCAATAACAAAACCTGATGGTGGACTTGCTTTTCCTGGGGGGTTTAGAGAAGTTACGACAATATGGGTTTTCTTCGGTGGAGTCAAATCGTGCTATTGGGTGTCCACAGGGGCTTTGTTTTTGGTAATCGTGTGATTTTTATTTTTGCAATGCCACAGAGCTTGTATACTAATTAACAGATGATAACTTTGACAACAAAACTATGGGTTCGTATAGATCCCTTCACAAGATAGATCAAAGGACCTGACTTGCAATAGATGCGCATGTTCATAACCGAGGAGGTAGAAAATCATGGCAGAATAAGCAGATCGAGGTTTTGGCGGTATCAATCTCTCATCATTTTTTAAAAAATTATTTCTCCATGTATGGGATCAGGGAGCAGCCATCGAAGAGAGCATTTTGAATCTATAAATGGTCGAGGATTGCGTTGCTGTCGATGGACCCTCTCGAAGATGCAGTTGCGAGTGAAGGCATGTCATAAAAGCACAATTGGTTTAATCTTCTACTAATTCGATAAAATTAAACAATTGGGATACGTAGTGGATAGATAAATATTTTACATAAAAACCTTTCCATTTTTTGTATCTAGTTGAATCTCTAAGTGGGAAAGCAGCTTCGATGACATCTCATTGAAGACTGCACGTTTTTTAGTTACTGTCCTATAACGTCACAGTGCAATGTTTTTCATCCCAATATGTTGAGAAACATTCTGGGAGACATTGGGAGATTTTTGTAGTGATGTGGAGGTTCTCTATTCATGGTGGTTGTGGATTGACTGTTGATGATGATGGCCCCTTTGACATCATTCCAAGGTGGGATTTGTTTCCACTATTTGCAGGTTTCTTGGGTGATTGTGTATTTTTCAGATCTGGGAGGTCATTGAAATCACACAAATTTTTTTGATGGTCTAGTTGTTTATGCAAGGATTAAATATTTTTTTTGTTGCTATAGTTTTTTAAATTTCTTTAGAATGCTCACAGTGTGCCAACACCAACAACTGCCCATGATCTCAGCCAGGGCATGGGGCTATTATTTATGTGAACGTTTTTGGATCAGAATCTCCTAGTTGTGCAAAAAAAAAATTTCTGGTGGGGGACTATGTTCAAGTTCGCTCGATGAAGTTTTTTTGTTCAAGTTATTTATGCCAGCTCAGACCATTGTTGTTGAGGTGAATCCCATACTTACAACTTTTCCATTGTGCCTAGTGAAGATGTCATGCAAAGGTGTTGATTAGCGTGACCATAGATTGTTTTTGGTGGAGGCACCGTGCACTTGATTAGCGTCAGATATAGCGAATCAAGGACATTCCCTTGGAGGAGGTAGGACCCCTTTCAAATTCATTGATGTCATTATGTTTTTTGACAGAGTAAGATCAAAGATATTGGGGAGATGGAGTTCGGTATCAACACAACTACCAATGGCGCAATATACAACGATAGATTCATTTTTTTGGAAGGTTTCATTTTTTTGGAAAAAGCCCTGGGTTCGAGGGCCACAAGTAAACATGTCAACAAGGTTGATGGTCCCATAAAGCCTAGCCAATGCAGTGCAAATTAGTTCATGTTCAGTTTTCTTATGGTGGAGAATCGATTACAAAAGCACCTATTGCTAACGTATGATAGTATGGTCTCATGTTAGTTGATGAAGCGCTCGTTGCTGATGTGTGACAGTATGGCCGATCAAAAAAAGTCATTCACATGTTTTTTTTATTTCATCTTCATGCGCAGTGTTTTTAATTGGGAGTTCTACATTCAATTTTTTTGATTTGTCGCACTGCTCGTGCTCTCATATTCAGTTTTAGAGGTACACATATTCTCATTTGTAATTCATAGTTTGCACTTCACTATAGTGGAGAGGGTATGCCACCATTATTATGAATGTTTTTGTGTGTCAATAGAAGGTTTACTTAGTTCCCCCTTCAATTTTCTGATGGGTGGAGTGTTATAAGGGTGTTTGAAGGATTCGTGAAGGACACTCGTACTCCCATGATGTCCAGGATTCTTGAAAGCTGTGAACTATTTTTTTTAATATTTACAAGTTGTAAGGAGGAAATTTTATTAAAAAAGAGGGACAATTTTAAAATTGTATTGGGGAAGGGAAATTGGACGACCACATAGATTTATTTGTAGTGGGTAGATATATCAAATTTTAGGCATGCATTTTTAATTGGAAGGAATGTTTAAGAACCTTGGTGTGGTTCGGCGTGTGGTCAAGTACTCACGTGATGACCACATAAAGCAAATTCTTAACATTGCCAACCAAAATTTTAACATGCCATTTTTTGCCTACATGGCCCATGTAATTCCCCTACAAGGGAAAACTTGAAATGATGTTTTAATTCTACCTTGTATTCCACAAAAGAGCGATGCCAGGAATATTCTAGGGGAATATTCTCTGAAGCCAGGGATATTTTAGATTCCTGATGTTGCTATTTTTTTATCACAAATGAAGGTCCCATTGAGAGTGGAATATAGGGGTACTTATAGTCATCAGAAAGGTTTTTATAAGATAAACACATTGGAGGTGTCAAATTGTAATTTTGAGGTTATTTCATTTGTTTTTTTTAGCCTCAAATATGGTTGTATCTTGGAGTGCAATCTCGGTTGAACCCGACACTCCCAAGGTATTTGTATGTGATCCTAGTATCTAGTCACCTTCTCTATAGCACCTAGCGGATGCAACAGTTGGTTACCCATGCATTTCGATAGGATGAGATGATCATCATAAGGACACCTACTCTAGGGACTACAGACATAGACACCCTAGACTCTATCCGAGGACTTTTTTGGATCAACTTTTAAAGACTACAGACGAAGACACTTCAGAATATTCTCTTCTTTCTTCTACTTCTCCTCCACATTTGGATTTTATGGCTCATTTTTATTGTATTTCATGGCTCATTTTTCTTTTGTATTAAGGTGTATTTTTTGGCAGAGACCGACACCTTCTAGACTGAGTTCACCATGAGGGAAGATGATATTCATGGTGAATCTATTTAGTGACCTACGAGAGGCAACATACCTAGAGGATGACCTGTAGAGGCAACATATCTAGAAGTGGCTGACCCTGAGGTACCCAGGATGACCTTGAGGCACTTAGACGGTTGACCTAGAGGCAACATACCCATGGAAGTGGCTGACCCTATGGCAACAAACCGAGATGTATACACCATTGATCTAACATTATTCATAGTTGGAGAGCCAAGCGCAAAGAGCACGAGCCTAGACCAAATCATGTAATAAAGGAGGATGATAGGGTTATTTTAGAGAAGTCAACATTAAGGGGGAATGTTATCTAATGTTAATTTTTTTCTCTATATTTAGGATAGTGCACATTAAGGGGGAATGTTAGAATATTAATGTGCACTATACCTTCAATTTTAGTTTGACACTTGTCATGTTTTCATATAGGCCTTCTGCCTATATATTGTATCATTTTCACGTGTAATATATCTCATTTTTCCCATTCCCAACATTCATAGACAATGCATATTTTTGCATATTTAATCAAAGTATTGTGAAGGAGATTCCCCCTTGAAGAGGCCAACAATTATGTATTGTAATTTTGTGAGATTAATATAGATTTATGCATTTCCATTTCGTAGTGCAATATTTTATTCTTCATGAATTACTATTATGTTACAATGTTTATGTGAATGTGCTAATTTAAATTAGAAGGTTATTAACAACTAAATCCCAAAGCAAATGAGCTAGATTTTCTAGCCACCAAATTTAACCCAATGATAGACATGTGAGATAAGCCTAAAGAATTGGAGGTAGTTTTGATAATAATGAAAACCATTGATAAGTATTTAGTATTTATCAATAAATTATAAAATTCCTTGTCAAATAAGTTCAAAATGTAGAATAAAATAATGAATATAGGATGATATCAAGGATGGGGTAATTCAGCAAAAAACCAACCAGTTGCCAAGAGAATTAAACACATTAGAAAGCCTCTTCAACTCTAGTCATAATACTAAAAATATGAGTATAAAGGTGAAAATATTGTTACACCACCCCATTAAAGTATTCAAAGGCAAAAATTTAATTTTGAGAAAGGATTGCATTAACGATTAGGCTCATTTTTTCAAGGAGTTACGCAACAAATATAAAGAAGTTATTATATTAACATATGAATATTTGAAGTTATATGACAAAAACATCATTGAGCATACCTTTACTAAAGCTTGAAACTAGGCCATTTTGGAAAAATAAAAGACCTCAAACCAAATATTGAAGTAGTAATGAAGGAGCTTTGAAAATTGTTGCAAGTGCAAATCATTTTCCCCATAAAGCACTCTACTTTGGTAGCAGATTTGGTACTAGTACATAAAAAGAATGGGGATATATGACTTTGTGTTAACTTCAAAAATTTGAATGGGGCATCTATGAAATACCATTGCCCATTGATTTCAATTGATCAAATATTACAAAATTGCTTGACAAATTCTTCAAATACAATTAGATATGGGTCAAAGATGATGATCAACATAATGATGGGTCATAGAGTTAATTTGTTTTTTTTGTTGTACCTCATGCATTTTAAGGTCCTAAGGCACTTCAATTTTAGCCTTTACCCATGTTTCTATCACCCATGTGTTTTGATTCATGTCTAATGAGGAGGGTCACTTGAAGCTCATTTTTAAATTTTGGCTAAGTCTTAGATTAGTGATTCATTTATTTAGGTTGAATGAATCACTCCTTTTTCAAAAGCAAAAAAATTGCTAAGTGTTCAAGTAGCAAACCACAAGTTTCATAAAACTAGAAAATTTCTTCCCTAACAAGTGAATCACTCATTCCATCCAAACTTAGCAAATTTTAGCTAATTTACTTAATTTCCAAATGGATCCTAGTATAATAGCAAGTAACAATTCACTAGTCAAGCTAGCTCAGTAAGTTCTCCAGCCACCATTGCCATGGTCCTAACTAATACCTAGGCATAAATGATGTAACCACAAGTAACCCAAATTACTATTGAACAACAATTTATTCAAGGACCAAAAGTAATAAGACCCCTAAGAAACCCAAGAAGGTAGAAAAATATATAATGATCCCTATAGAATTGTGTTTGGAGGTGATTTAAGCATTCCCTTACAAATGCAAGAAAGGAGGATAACAAGAGATACAAGATGGATCCTAGCACTAATTCATGGAGAATGAGTAGGTTCTAGACATTGCGTTTTGTTATGAACCTTGTAATCCATGTTTTGGATTGCACTCCAATATTTATGAGTAATATTTTCTCAAGCATGAGGCCAAATCACTACATTCATTACTAAGGATGATATCAAAAAGATATTGAACATATATAATGCATTGGATCACCTATAACCTAAAGACCTAAGTAAATTATTCTAATAACATTGATTATGATATATGGAAGAATTTATTGGACACCTAGCTAAAAGATCCCCAAGATGCACAAAGCTTTAAGCTATTATAAAAATTAATCAGTTTAAAGATGATATACAAATAACCTTGTCATAGATTGCAATGGTATTGGGGGTGATGACAAGTGAATTAGTGCAAAAAGAATGTGTAGCTTTATTATAGGAAATATAACATTACTTTGGGTGCCCATAAAATATAGATTATGCCAAATACATTTTTGACTAGATGAACAAGTAGCTCACATACTTCAAATAGAACAATAAATTCAACTATACATCTTATCTAGTCTAGTTAATTATGAAGCAAAAGAAACATTGATTTTTGAAGTTGCAACTAGATCAAATGGGCCTAGATAACAAGCCACTACTAATTTGTGATTACATATATATATACCCTACAAGGAAGAAGAGCAAACGTCTTATGATTTTTATCATGTAGTGTACCATCCAGTCTTGAAGGGCTTGAAGGAAAAGGTGCCTAGGTTATTAAAAGAATATTGTAGATTACTAAGATTTGAGATGTTTTCCAATGGATGTTTCTAATAGGGAAAATATAATTATTTCATTAGGCTTTTTGAGTTATTTGAAATACCTTATGAATTGCTTGCATGACAATTAGACTATGTGGACCAGAAATACTTCAAGAGACAAAGGAAGTCTACCTTCTATGAGGAAAAGAAAGAAATTATGGTTATAATGTCTAAATTGGTGGGATATCTCTAATTCATCTATAAAATAATGATGAGATTTGGGTTGGCCCTTCTTAAAGACTACTGTTCCTATGATCTAGAAACATTTTTGTGGGTAAACTAGTAGCTTGAGATCTCAATACTTTTTATGCTCGTGAGAAAAGGTATAGGATTGAGAAAGAACTAAATTTAGATAAATATATTTTAGTAAAAAAAATTGGAGGTGTAATTTTATGGACACCCCTTGGTATGCCTTCTATGTCAACATGAAGAAGAGTAATGATTTTGAGCTAAATCATAAATTAATCATAAGACAAGGAGATAATGGATATTATTGGCATGGCCAAAAATGAGGTATGATAGAGACCGTAGAATTTCCTATACACCAGTGTCCTTAGACTTTAAATTTTCTTATGCATATTATAAAGGATATAAAGAGGTAACGAGGTCGAAAATGGAAGCTAACTCACTCTAACAACCTGATATCGCTCTCATGACTTTCTTGACATTGGCACTTGCCAATAGTGTAGTATAGGAAATGACTCGCAATCATCAAATAAAGAAGAAATGGGATCCAATAGGGTTAATATTAGAGAATAAATGAGTTGAAGAGGAATTATTCCAATTGAATATGCACTAGTTATAAAAGGAGAGATAGCCCAAGATAATGTACAATAACAAATGATATCTCCAACTAAATATGGATCTATGGAAATAGAGTCCATGACTTTAGAGGTTATAATAACCTCTATGGTCTTGGATAAATTAAGATATACGAAGACCTCTCTTCCAATCACTTATTTAGGTATTCCCATAAATATTCAAAGGCAGAAAAATAAAGATTGGAATTGGTTGTTGGACAAAGTCAAGAAGAAAATTGGAAAGTGGACCAACAAGTGGCTTTCTTCTGGGGGTAGAATCACCTTGGTAAAATCAGTCCTTCAAGCTATTCTTATTTATGTTTCTTTTGTTTTGAAAATCCCAAAGGTTGTTCTTCGAGAATTGGATCAAATCAGTCATCATTTCCTTTGGAGTGGTACTAAGGAGAAAAGAAAATGGGCCTTGGTGAAATGGGATACATCTTCCTAAGAGTGAAGGGGGGTTAGGATTCCGGTCTTCAATTAATAACAACAAAGATTTAGCTGCTAAATTATATTGGAGGATGTTGCATAACCCCAATGCTCTTTGGGCCAATAATCTCCATGCTAAATATGCTAAGAACAAAAGTCTTGAAGACCTTGTTCGCTATCAACTTCCTACCAAAGGTTCTCCTATTTTAGTAGTTCTTAAGACTGGTGAGGATTTGATAAAGAAAAAATTATTTTGGATCATTCATAATGGTCAACATGCAAATTTTTGGACAGATTCTTGGGATGGTCACAAGCCTTTGATAACTCAGTTTCCCGATTGGAGGCCTTAGATGGAGGAGCTTCACCAAGCTAATTGTATTAAGGTGGCTAATTACTGTCGATACCATACTGGTAATTCAAATGTTGGTAGATATTGGATCCCTATTGAGGACTAGCCTATTCAAATCCCAAAAAGGCAAAGACAAGATATCCAAGGCATCCTTCATATGAGATCCCTCTCTTGGTCCCATGAAAAAGATTGTTCTGACATCTTTTCTCGATTGTGGGCTCAAAAGCTCTGGCCTAAGGTGAGGTTCTTTAATTGACTTTTATTGCATCGTAGGGTGTTTACTGGTGAGCAATTTATGAAGCGTGGTTTTTATGGCCCTTTTAGATGTGAAATGTGTGAAGAGAATGTAGAAAATATCAACCATATTTTTATTGAGTGTACTTTAGCCTCCGAGCTATGGAGGAGAATGGCCACTTTACTTGGCTTACGAGTGGTCCAATTTTTTTACTTTTGAACAACTTTGGAGGGATTGGCCTAATCAAGAGGGTGTTGATCATTTTATTAGGTAGTTAGTTTGGATGGGTTCTACCATTCTTCTTTGGAATATATGGAATGAAAGGAACAGTCAAAATTTTAATCAATATAGGAAGGATATTCACTATATTTGGCAAAAGACCATAGCCAACTTAGTTGAATCAGTCCATCAACTCCTTAATCACCCCCAAAACTCCCACCAAAGATGGGATCAAGTGATGCAAAGATTGAAGATTAAACCTTCTAAGGGCAACCAACTTAAAGGGAATGTGAGTATTAGTAAGATGGATAGGACTAGAAATTGGCAACCTCCTCCTAAGGATTTTAGAAAAGTCAATACTAATGGAGCCTTTAGAGGGAACCCTGGAAAAGCCAATGTGGGAGGAATTGGTAGACTTTTAGATGGCTCCCTGGTTTTTACTTTTGCTAAGAATTTGGGTATTCTTTTAAATAACCTTGCAGAGGGGTATGGTATCCTCAAAGGTATTCAGGAGGCTACTAAGGTTGGATGGGAAAAGGTGTTAGTTGAGTTTGACTCTCAACTTAATCTCTTGAAGACTCCTTCTAAGAATCATAAGGTGGATTGGAGAATAAAAAGAATTATTGAGAAGTTTCAGTTAATCCAGATGGGATTTTTGAAAGTCGATTACAATCATGTGGTTAGAGATCAAAACAAGAGTGCTGATGCTTTAGCTAATTGGGCTTTGGACAAAGGTGATCTTACTTGTTATGACCACCCTCTTATATGGTGGGCTTCTCAAATTAGGGAAGCTCTTCTTTCTATCATTTCTTTGGATGGCTCCTGTTCTGAAGGTACCTAGTTTCTTCTTGTTTTTTTTTGCTTCTCTTTGGTTCATTCAGTTTTTTTAGTTCCCTAGCTCATTCTATTCTTTATTTTGTTTCCTCTGTTGATTATTTCCTTAATAGTCTTTTGGTCTAGATAGGTCATTGTTTTGTTCATTTTTTTTTGTTTTTTGTTTTTTTTTTTTTTTTTAGTTTTTTAAGGTGGGTGGGTTCTTTTGTTTTGTTTTGTTTTTGTGTTCTTTGTGTTGTTTTTGTTGTTCTTGTGTTTTTGTTGTTTTGTTTTGTTTTTTTTTTGTTTTTTTTTTATGTTTTTTGTTATTGTTCTTGTGTTTTTTTCGTTCTTGTTCTTGGGTTTCTCTTTGTTTGTGTTATTTCATGTTTTTATGTGTGTGTTTTCTATGTATTTTGTTTTTGTTTATTGTCTGTTGTTGGTTGTTTTTATTTTTATTTTTATTTAATTTATTTTTATTTTTTAGGTTTTGGTTGTGTTTATTTTTCATGTTTTTTTGGGTTGTCTTTGTAGTGTTATGTTGTTTTTGTCTTGTTTGTGTTTTGTTATGTGGTTCTTGTGTTTTTCTATGTGGTTTGTGTTGTGGTTTCTTTTATCTTATTGTGCATATTTGGTTGTGCTTTTGTTTTTGACACACTCAAGGAGCATGTTTTTTATTTTATTTTATTATTTTTTGTTGTTATTTACTTATTTTTAAATTGGTTTTGTGTGTTTGTTTGCTCCTTGAGTATGTCAAAGGTGGTAGGCCAGGTCCGAGTCCTGGGCATTTTTGGCAGAATGGATACCCCTGCCTCCTTGGGTCGTACCCGAAAGTGGCATCCCTTTTGGGATGTTTTCCACAAATAAAAAAAAAAATAATAATAACCTCTACTCCTCCATCCTCTCCTCCTCATATAACTTCTCTACCATCCCCTTATTTTACTCCCACTTCTCTATTCTCCTCTGCTTATGTTCCCACTTTGCTTATTACCTCTACTTCTACTATGCTCTCATCCCCATTACTAAGTGAGTCATTAGATCTCCTAGAGGTACACCATCTCCAATTTTGGATCAAAAAATCATTATTCTTACTTCTTTAATCATGTCATTCCCATCATCCACATACAACATTGATGTCACCATAACTTAGTTGCTCATGCTATAATCCATGAGTATTTTTCATATCCATTTATCCACTACACTAATGTAGATTTTCACTCAAATCCACTACACTAATGTAAATTTCCACTCAAATCCCAATGTCCATGATTCCATTGATCCAATTAACTCCACACACAATCTCATCCCATTGATCCATTACCAAGCATTTCAACTTAATAATTCCTTGAGATGATGATGATATCACTGACATATGCTTTATTTCGATGATTGAGTTAGTTTGTGCCTCCCACTAGCAACAAAATATAGTAATACCAAGTAAGGCATTCATCTAAAAACTAATAGATGTCTCAATGAGCAAGGAGATAAAGGATATAGTTAATTCAATGAAAGAGGTCAAAATAAAGATTAGTGAAGATGAATAATTTGACTCTCAAAGCACCTATGGTCCTATATTCTCAATTAAAAAAGGATGGAAATAAGATAAAAATTACTAAATCTATGAAATGACCCAACTAAGCCATCAAAGACATTAAAATATTATTTCAATAGAATGTCCAAACTAGATATGACCTAGGATGATCCTTGTCGATGTTATAATTGATAAATCAGTTATAGTAGGGGGAAGCTATGCAGTTTGTAAAAGTGATGATAGAGGATAAAGCATAGAATGAACAAGTATAGGATAATTCTCAAGCAATGGCCCAAATTATCATAAAAAGAAATAACTCTAACAAGAAGTTAAGGCATTAAAAAGGGATGCAACTAACAAGGACTAGCTATGAAAGTAAATTGAAGAATTAAAGGATATAATTATAGAAAGTTAGAAACAAAGGAATCAATTGGAATACCTTTCAATGTGTCATGCACAAGGGCAAAGTCATCTCTTACAAGAAAAAAAAAATCTAGAGCTACTATTAGAACAAGTGTAAGCAACATCACAAGAAAATGACTAAGAAATTACCTAGCTAATAGGAAAATTAGAATTTGAAGAAAGGGGTAGAAATGGATAAGAAGCATACCTCATATGCTTGATAAATTAAGTACCCATGGAGGCCAAGGCCCATTTTAAATTTGTTGCTCGAGAAGAGGCCACCTTAGACAAAATTTCCAAGTCGATCCAACAAGCAAAGGATGAGTTGGATATAACGAGTAGATTTTAAGAATTATTATAGGAATTGGATTGTATGATGGTAGAGAAGGCACAACCTAGGGTGACAAACAAAAATAATGTGGTTAAGAAACTAAAGGAAAATTTTCTAACTTCTAACAAAGGCTATAGGAATTTTTTTTATGCTTCGATTAAGATCATAGCGATTTTTGAGCTCTGGCGATTTGGCGGGAAACCTTCTGAATTGTCGACGGCCGAGCCTCTAGGGTTTCAGATCGGAAACCTCTTCCAGGGTCTTTGGGGGTTTGCTGCTGGTTTTTGTTCTAGGCTCTTTCGGTGCCCCGGGAGGGCCCAATGGGGTCTCTTCCAGGTTCTCTCGAGGGGAAGAAGACCTCTTATGCGGAGATATTACGAGAAAATCCTGCGTCTTCCTCTGATGATGCTCAGCGGAGTGCTTTCCATCTGTTATCCAGGAATGCGGGCAAGGGTTCTCCTGTGCATAGAGTCAATGGATGTCCCCCGCAATCTGCGTCAAGACCGAAAATAGTCATCGAACCAGAGCTGGTTGAAGACACGATAAACTATCGGGCTAGTCATGATCTGATCTACAAGTTCATGGGCATTCGACCCACCCTGCACTTTTTGCATTCCTAGGTGAGACAAAACTGGGAGCCTATCGGTGAGTACTCCTTATGGCCCATAAGCAATGGGTATTTTATTATTAGTTTTTCTTCCCTAATGGATAGAAACAGAGCATTTGAATTAGAGAAGAGGAGCCATGGCCCGGCAGGGTTATTTGTCCAACCGTGGAGAGCGGGTTTCGACCCTCGCATTGAGCCCATGGTAGTCCCGGTTTGGATCCGACTGTATGCTCTCTCGATGGATTTTTGGGGTGAGCAGATTCTTGAATTGATAGGCAACTCTCTAGGTAGATATTTGGGAGTTTCCAAGGATACCATTGAAGGAAATACTGCTATTTATGCGAGAATTTGTGTAGAACTGGATATTAGTCAACCGCTACCAGCTGAGATGGAACTGGAGTTAGCAGGACATTCCTGGATACAACAGTTAGACTATGAAGCCCTACCTTTCCAATGTAGAGTCTGTCATTTGCATGGCCATTTGGCAAGGTTCTACCCAAATATCTTGAGTACCAAAGCAGATGCTCCACTGGGAATGTCAAATCGCCCCCGAGAAGGTAAGTCCACTTCGATCAAGGAACAACCTGTCATTCCCCCTAGTTCTGAGGGCCAGAAAGATGGCTTTGAACAATGAGAAGAGAAGAAGAAACAAAAAGAGAAATGGCAAGGAGCAAGCTCTTCCCAAGCCAACCAACCGGTATGAAATCTTCAAATCTCTTGTGGATCAAGAAGACCAAATTATGGAAGGAGCAGATGGGAACCTTGAGGATAATATCATCCTTACTCATGCTCCTCCCTCATCAACCCCTGTCCTTGAACAGGTGATTGACTCCTCTGAGACTTTGCAGCAAGAAAACCCAGGGACTCTGGTAATCCACTCCCTAGTTCAGCCAGCTATTAAAGATGTTACCATGGGAATTGCAGAAAATCTCGGAGAAAGACCAGCTCTTGGAATTTCCCAGGTGGAGAAGAGGTCGAAAAACAAGTAATTCCCAAGGGGTGGGCAGGAAATCCAATAAGGATCTAATTGCAGTGCAAGGAGATAAGCTAATCAATGGAGGATTGGCGAGAACAATTGATTCGTATTGCTCCCAAGGTTTCCAATGATTATTCAATCTTGGAATGTGAGGGGTTTAAATAGTAGAACCCATCAATCTGCTGTTCAAAGACTTTTAGAGAGAAGTAAAACAGACTTTCTGCTCATTCAGGAGACAAAAATGTCATTAGACCTTATGAGTAAAACTGTCAGCCGAATCTGGAGGGGTGCTGGCCATATGGCGGTGGCTGCTCTAGGTGCCTCGGGAGGGATTGCTACTCTTTGGAATCCTCTGGCGTGGATAGCAATAGAACATATAGCCTGGAGAGGTGTCCTCACATCTCTTTTTAAGAATATTGTTACAGTTGAACAAGTCTTAATTACAAATTTCTATGGGGCTCAGAACATCGATGGTCAACGGTTTCAATGGAAAGCTGTTCAAAACATGAGGTCCTCCCGGAAGATTTTGATTGGATTATTGCTGGGACTTCAATGCTAAATTATCCGCTAGGGATCGGAAGGTGGCATCCCTGTTTTGGATACGAGGGGACCGTACTGTTTATTGCCCAAGTCCGGGCCTTTAACCTTGTTGATATCAAAGGCCCTGGTACAAACTTTACCTGGACTAATAAGAGAAGAGAGCCATACAATAGGAGGGTTAAGCTTGATCGGTTTCTGGTCTCGGAGGAAGCTTATGTTAGATGGAATATCAAATTCCAGATTTTGGAGGGCCCAGTCTCAGATCACTCTCCCATTTTGCTGGAGGGAGGGACTATGTCAGGGAAGTATTACAAACCTTTTAAATTTGAAAATTTTTGGTTGCAAAAATAGGACCTACGAAGGAAAATTCCACAGTGGTGGGAAGAAGGTCGTCTCCCTTTTGGAACAGCTATGTTCAAATTTCATAAACAGCTTCTTTTTGTTAAGAGTAAACTAAAAAAGTGGAAGCAAACTAACAAATCTGATTTCCAGCTTCAACGGGCTCCCTTGTTGGCCAGATGGAATGAGGTGCAAAAACAATTCAGAGAAGGAATTATTTCTGAGCATCTTAAATTCGAGGATGACGCTTTACGCAAAGTGGTTGAGGACATTGATAATCAAGAAGAGATCTAATGGAGACAGAGAGCAAGAAATACTTGGCTATTAGAAGGGGACAGAAATACTAAATTTTTCCATCGCTCTGCTCGTGCTAGAAGGCAATTGAATAACATGGAATTCCTTCAAGATGAGAATGGAAACTCTTTTGACACTCTCCCTGATATGCATTCCCTCTCTATGGAGTACTTCTCAAACCTCTTCAAGGAAAGTATGCAGCATGATGTGGAAGCCCAAAATGAAGTCATTGAGGGCATTCCCTCTATTATTTCTCATGAAGAGAATCAGGCCCTTCTTAAGCCCATTGATCGTGATGAACTCAAGAAGGTGGTCTTTGGGATGTGCACAGGAAAATCGCACTGGTCCTGGACGGCTTCCCTATTGAGTTCTTTCGAGCCTTACGGGATATCTTGGAGGAGGATGTGTTGGCTGTCATTGAGGAATCCCGAACTAACAAAAGAATGCTCAAGGCTCTAAATCACACCTTTATCACCTTAATTCCTAAAGGAGAGGGGGGGGGCTCACATTTCCGATTTCAGACCTATTGCATTATGTAATGTGATTTACAAAATTATCACTAAAATTATGGCTGAAAGACTAAAACCCCTTCTTCAGAATATAATCTCCCCTGAGTAAGGGGGTTTTGTTGAAGGAAGACAAATCTTGGATGGAGTGATCTTGGCTCAGGAGGCTATCCATTCTATGCATAATTCTGGTAACAAGGGAATGTTCATAAAACTGGATATGTCTAAGGCTTATGACAGAGTAGAGTGGGGTTTCTTGGTCAAGATGTTGGCAGCATTTGGTTTTTCTCAGGACTGGATTGCCTGGGTCATGAGCTGTATCTCTACGCCTTCCTACTCTGTTTTAATTAAGGGACTTCCCTCGCCACCTTTTGGAGCCTCTCGGGGTCTCCGCCAAGGAGATCCTTGCTCTCCTTATCTCTTTCTCATCTTGGTTGAAGGTTTAGGCGGACTCCTCCTGAGAAGAAGACGTCAAGGACAGATAACAGGAATTAAAATTGGGGTCGAAGTTTTGACTCATTTACAGTTTGTGGATGATACGGGTTTGGTGGGAGTTGCCAGCATTAGGGAAGCAAGAGGAATCAAAGATTCTCTTAACGTCTACCTCCGGGCTTCTAATCAAGTCATCAATGAAACAAAATCAAAAGTGGTCTTCTTTAACCTTGATCAAAGGTCACAAGAGAGAGTTATGGAGATCCTGGGTTTCACTAGGACCTCCCTTCCCGTTGTTTATCTGGGGGTTCCTCCGCATTTCAAGAACCGAAAGCCGATTTCGGAAGGACCTTTTGGATGGCATCAAAGAGAGAATGAATCACTGGTCTCATAGATGGTTAAGCTATGGGGGCCGACTAACTTTCCTGAAGTCTGTTATTCAGGCCATGCCTATTTATAAATTCTCTATTCTGGCCGCCCCTCCTTCAATTTGGAAAGAGCTAGACAAAGCGGCTAGAAGTTTTCTCTGGGAAGGTGCCAAAGGAGAGAGGAAATGGGCCTTGGTTGGTTGGGATAAGGTCACCCAGCCCAAGGAAAAAGGTGGGTCGGGTTTAAGAAGCTCCAAGTTTAACAATCGGGCCCTGGCTGGTAAATTGTATTGGAGGTGGATTTCCCAGCCTACGTCCCTCTGCAGCAGAATCCTTTCTAGTAAATACTTGGGTCTTGTTCATCCCAACGACTTGGGCCGCTATCCTTTGGAGGGTAATGGATCTCTTGTGTGGCAGGCGCTCAAGCTTGGATCTCGCATTATCAAAGATCAATTGTTCTGGAAAGTTGGGAGAGGGGAGAAGGCCCGGTTTTTGGACTGATTCTTGGGATCAACATCCTCCTATCCTTGCTATGTTTCCCGATTTGCATCCGTTAAAATCAGCTCTTGAAGATAAGGGTTGGATTAATATTGAGAGCTACTTCAATACCAGCCAATTGGGGGAGTATAAGGTTCAAAAGTTTAAGCGGCTGGGTGAATGGCCTATTCCAATCCCTCCGGAGCAGGCTCCAACTCTGGAAAAACTTTTGGCAGAAAGGTTTCTTACTGGGAGAGATGAGGAGGATGAGCTTGCCTGGGGCTTTGGGAACCTTGGGGTTTATTCTGTGAAGGAGGGCTATGATTCGATCCTTCCTGAGCCCCCCCCACACTCTTTTCCAGTTCAAGAATGGAGGAAGATATGGCATCCCAAGGGCTGGCCGAAAGTGAACTTCTTTGCTTGGCAGCTGATGCATAATGGTATCTTGACCTTTGACAACCTCAGAATTAGAGGCATCATTGGCCCTTCCCAGTGTGTTTTGTGTTATAGGAATGAGGAAACTGCGGATCATCTTCTGTTTGATTGTCCTTTCACACAGCAGATTTGGCATCGTTGGTTCTCCCACTTTAAACTTCAGGCTCTTGGAGACTTGTCTCGGACCAATTTATGGGAAAGCTGGAAGAGAGGTAGATTTATATCTAAAGCTCTTCGTACTGGCTGGGAGCTCGGTTTCCTTTTTATTTGGTGGCAGGTGTGGCTGGAAAGAAATGCTCGTATTTTCCGTGAAACCTTCTCTTCGATGGATGGGATATGGCAGGTCATCTGGAGCAAAGTTGTGGAAACCGTTGCCATCTATGCTGAGGAGGAAAATCAGCCAGCTTCTAAGCCTTTGGAAGGGAGAGTTGCTGATCTTGAGAGACAGGTAAGAAGTTGTTGGAAACCTCCCCGGAAGGCTGGGTCAAAATCAATACTGATGGAGCTGCAAAAGGTAATCCGGGCAATGCTGGTAGTGGAGTTATCTGCCGTGATCATGCTGGGACTGTGCTCTATTGGGAATTGCAAGGTCTGGGATATGCCACAAACAATGAAGCTAAGGCCTTTGCTATTAAATCTGCCTCCATCTGGGCCGTCAAGCAAGGTCATAGAAAGATAATCATTGAGTCTGATTCCCAAATCTTGGTTGGTGCTCTTGATTGCATGAGGAACTTTACCTTAAAATCTTGGAGGCTGCGAATTTTGGTTTCCCAAATTATAGAGCTTTGGAAGGAAGTTGAGGATGTGATACCTGTTTATGCTAGTAGATCTCTCAATAAAGCGGCTGATTTCCTTGCTAAGATGGGTGCTGAGAGAGAGGTTGGGATGCATCTGCATAGCAATATGTCTGTGGAGGATGCAGAGATCAGACAAGGCCTTGAACAATTTTTGAAATAATGTGCAAAGTTTTTTTTGCTAAGGTTCCTTTTTCTCGCGATATCGTGACATGTAGTGCTGTCGTGGCCTCTGGCTGGTTGCTGTCGCGATATCACGACAGGTTGAGCCTCCGCGGCCTCTGGTGGGTTTCTGTCACGACATCGCGATATGTCACGATTTCGCGACACGCGATATCACGACATGTCGCGATATCACGACAGGTCCCGCTTTCGTGGTCCGTGTGGAGTTCTTGCCGCGCTTTCGTTCCCTTCATGAAGTTGAAAAGCAAAGTTAATATTTCGTCACGTTTTCGTGACAAGTTTGAGAATTGGAAGCTGCAAGGTATTCCTGTCGTGATTTCGCGACACGTTTGGCACTTAGGCGGCTGGGTGGAAAATTGTCGCGATTTCGCGACCTGTAGCACTGTCACGGCAACGAGTTGGTTTTTGTCGCGATTTCGCGACAGGTTGTGCCTTCCTGGCCTTTGGCGAATTTCTTGCGCGATATCGCGACATGTAGCGCTGTCGTGGCTCTTGTTGGGTTTTGCTAGCGATATTGTGCCTCTTTTGAAGATGCTGTTCAAAGGTGGTATTGTGTCGCGTTTTCGCAACAGGTTGGTTAATTGGATGCAGCTTGGCTTTTTTGTCGCGATTTCGCGGCATGTTTGGCTCTTAAGCGACTGGTTGGTTTTTTGTCGCGATATCGCGACCCTTTTGCGGCATGACTGTTGTTTAGTTTTTTTGTCACGTTTTCGCGACGCCTTCTGCGGGTGGCTGTCGAGGGCCCTTCTTGTCGCGATTTCGTGACATGTCGCGTTTTCGCGACATGTCGCGTTATCGCTACTGTTGGCGCCGAAGCGACCGTGACGGGTTTGCTTGTCGCGATTTCGCGACATGTCGCATTTTCGTGACATGTCGCCTTTTCGTGCCGTTTGTTCTCTTTGCCCTGTGGCTGCTAGTGTTGCCTTTGTGCGCTGCCCTTGTTGTGTTGCTCTTGGCTCTGGGTCGGGATGTGTTCTCTCCCGCTTGTATCTGGTCTTTGTTTTATTACAAGTTTTCATTTTTTTCAAAAAAAAACAAAGGCTATAGGAATGCAAAAACACCCATTCCACCTTGAAGGTCCTGATTCAAAAAATGGAAGACAAAATCCAAGAGTTGATGAGTGTTGGGATGGCTAACATTTTTTATAGCCAAAAAAAGCTACTCACTAAACTATAGGTATAAAAAATATTCAAGGGAAATAAAACAAAAAGGGACACCTCACCTGCTCAAGTCAATAAGTTGAAGATACTAGAGAGGCATAATGGGTATCAAGGCAAAGTAAGGGGCTCTCCAAAAACTGTTTGTTGGACATTTTGAGTCCCTAAGTTGAAATGTTGTCATTGATGTCAATAGAGCAATAAATGTCAAAAGGATCTATGAAGGGTTTTTGTGAAAACAAAGGCAAGGAAAATAAAAGATTTTATTTAAAACCATGGACAACATATTTGATTAGGGTTTTTATTAAAACCCACATTGGGCTTTCGTTTCGTCGAAAAAGGTGCCCCGGTGATGGAGTTATTTGAGTTTTAATGTTTGGTTTAAATTTTAATTATTTAAGATTTAAATTCAAATTTAAATGGAAAGTTTCCTGCTCGATGTCATCATGTAAATACAATTTTAATATTTTCGTCGACGTCTTCAAAGTGTTATTAAACACTATATAAAGGGGTGGCAATTAAACCAAATAATCATCCTTGCTCTCGTGTGTTAATTACCTTGGAATTCAAAAGAGCTCGTGTGAATTGTTGAAAAGGAAGCAGCGAAGAAAGCGCAGCGATTTGGAAATCTCAAACGTGGTATGAGGCATGGCGCATTGGCGTATCGATTTTGCTAAGACTGTGGGTAGCGTAAATATCAAGGATTGAATCCCCTTGACGACAGCGTGTGGGAAGCGCTTTATCCTTTGCGGCAGGCGAAGGAAGATTAAAGGCCCTTTTGGCCTTTGCTTTTCCAATGAGTGCTTTGGCTCGGTTGGAATCTTAGCCACGGCTAAGATGCTCGTGGTGTGTGGCGGACAGGGGTTTGAATCCCCTTGAGAGGTATTTATGTTTTTACCTTTAATAATTTTTATTAGCCCTAAAGTTTGGAGTTATAAGGTATTTAATGGGAATTAAATTTTATCATTAGGGCTGTGATTATTATTGCAAAAGCATATTTGATTTATGTTTTATTTTGATGGAAATGGAGAATTGATTTTAGGAGAAATAGAGTTGCTGTTAAAGTGATTTTGAGAGATTTATTGTGGGTTATGGTTTTTATTAAAATAGACTTTGGTGGATGTGTTTATGAAGTTGGAGTGAAAAGGGTGTAAATTAAGTTATGCTTTTATTGTGATTATTTAAAAGAAAATTAACCCTTATTAATATAAAAAATGAAAGTTGTGATTAAGTGTGGCAGATTTTATGGACAACTTATTGACATCAAAAAGGTATGGGCATATTCTCCTATTGATTGTTTGTGGTGGTTGATTTTTGAAATATCATTGGATTGAAAAGGATTAATTGAAGTTTCCTTTGTGAAGATGGTTGGTTGAATGCTTCAAGGTTATTTGATTTGTAAGTTGTATTTAAACCTTGTTTCATTAGCGTTGTTGTTGAATCCCATTGATGATGAAATGAACTTGAACATGATCTAGAAAAGAACATGAGTATCATTGTTATGTGAGACTTGAGATAAAGCATTTTTGGAAAGATTTTGAGTTGGTTGATACATGCTTGAACTAGGGTTTGTGAGAAAGGATTGTTGCTTGATGTGATTGGTTGAGTTGAGTTGGTTAAGCCTAGTCAAGTGAATGTGTGAAGTGGTTGTTCAAGTTCCATAAAAAAAACTATTCTATATTCCGATTTGAGTTGAGATTGAGATTGAAGAATAGGACATATTGAGTCTCTAACAATTCTCTTTATGCTTCTATTGAGTTGATATTGGGATTTGAGTATAGAACATATAGAGTCTCTAACAATTCTCTTTATGATTCTATGAGATTGATTTGAGTTGAGATTGAGATTTAAGAATAGGACATATTGAGTCTCTAACAATTTTCTTTATGCTTCTATTAAGTTGAGATTGGGATTTGAGTATAGAACATATAGATTCTCTAACAATTCTCTTTATGCTTTTATGAGATTGAATTGAGATATTGATTGTACTTTGAGCTTAGAACGTATTGAGTCTCTAACAATTCTCTTTATGATTCTATGAGATTGAACAAGTTCCGTGTAAGCTTGTTAAGCAGATTTGAGACAAGTCTTTGAGAAGGCTTGTGGACTATTTTGAGTTAAGATTTTGTGAAAGCTTGCTTGAGCAGATTTGAGCAAGTCCAAGAGAGGACTTATTGAGCAAATTTGAGCAAGTCCAAGAGAGGACTTATTGAGCATATTTGAGCAAGTCCAAGAGAGGACTTATTGAGCATATTTGAGCAAGTCCTAGAGAGGATTTGTTGAGCATATTTAGACAGGTTTTGTGTGAACCTATTGAGCAGATTTAGATAGGTTTTGTGTGAACCTATTGAGCAAATTTGAGCAGGTTCTGAGTGAACCTATTGAGCAGAATTGTACTAGATCGAATGTACTGTGTTTAGTGCAAGAGATTGAGCAAAAATGTACTAGACTGACTGAACTGTGTTTGGTACAGTATTGAGATAGAGATTTGGAGTTGATAGAGTATAGAGGATATAGTCTCAATGGATAGATATACAACAACAAAGACAATTGAAGACAAGATATGAGTGAGAAATCTTCAAGTGGAGAGAGATCCACTAGTCTGTGCAGCATAGAGACATAGTCTTCTAGAAGATCACTAGCCAGAGCAGAAGGGAAAAGAGTTCTCCTATGGAAGAGATCCATGAACTTGAGATTAGGGGATCAACATCTCCTTTGGACAGAAGTCCATAAACATTGTAATTTGGGAAGGATTCCCAAGAGATTGATTGAGAAAGTTTTAGTAAAATATTTTCTCTGTGGAGGTAGCCCACATTGGGTGAACCACGTTAAAATGGTGTCTCTTATGTGTGTGATGCTTTGTGTGATGTTTATGATTTCATTAATGTTGATTCTTCTATTTGGAAAAAAGTTTTATGTTATAATGTTCACCCCCCTCTCAGTATAAGCACATGTTCTTCACCGTTATGAGGATCTTATGGGAGAAGTTGAGATGCTAACCAGTCTAAAATTTTTAGGTGATGATGTAATGGGTTTTGCTAAAAGTGTTTCCATAATAACTAAGGAGATTTAGCCAATTTTAGGATTTTGTAATAGAAATATCCTAATTTTATAGACTTTGCATCCAAGGATACAAACAAGACCTAGGAATTCCCTCCAATCAAGCTTGGATCCCTATGAAGTTGACAAAAATATAGTATCTTGGTTACTACCTTTAGATTCTCAATGATTTGAGGCCTTGAAGAATAGAGGAGTTGAACAACTAGAGCCTCCAAAACATGGCCCTAAAATGCAAAAAATAAATTGGACATTGAAGCCTTGATCCACTCCTAGAGTGCAATTTACTTAGAAGATGGGATTTGCTCTCAATGAGCCAAAAACTATTTTATATAATAGTGAATCACTCCTTAAAAATGGGTGAATCTCTAGTTTTTAGGGAAAGTAGGACAAGTAAGTACAAAATATGAGGAAATCAACATCTTTCGCTTTATGGTGCCAAAAGTAAGATAGAAGGCTTCTAAATAAAAGCAATTTTGGATAAATATAACATTTAACAATACATCATTTTTTAAAGATATCACTAAATCAATAGATTTACTAGAAGTAGAACTTTGTTAACTTAAGTAACTCCGTAGTGAAAAATTGTCTATAAATATGAGCTAGGGGGTACATTGTAAACAACTTTAGGCTATTGAAGAAATTACAGCTATACTCTATGTACTCCATGTTGTACCTTGCTCTAATTTTAGAACTAATAGAAATATTATGCATGCTATTTTCTTTCTAATTGTGCCATTGCTCTTTTGGACTATAAAATGCATAGTGATTATGGTATTGTCCTTTTGATTTCTAGTGCTTTCCTTCTATTAGTTTGATTTCATATACATAGGAGCACATTGATGTCATTTAATTTCAAGTGTTGATTGATTGCACACTCTTATTGGTACAACTATGACCATACTATATTTTTAATTTACTTAAATCTATTGCAACCTTACCTTCTTGCATTTACTTTTTTGCATTTGTTTCTTTGCATTATATTAGTTTATATTAGCAAGGATAGCGAGGAATCATCCTTAATCTAGAGTTAAAAGGAGGGTACATTAGAAATTAGAGTTCCTCCATGTTCCAAATTTTGAAATAGAATTGTGGGTGAATTAGAAATTAGGCCTTTTGCTTATTCAAAATTTAGCATCTTTAATCTCTCTAATATTACCATTATTAAGGTATTTGAGTAATGTTTTTGTTGGATGTATTACATTATTTGGTACCTTGTAAATAATTTAGATTAGGGTGTGTTTAATATTTGTGTCAATAGTAGGTGTCATATTATTAAAGTGTGAGTATGTGTTATAAGTATGGAGTTATGTGTAAGATGTGTCATGTGAATTATATGAGTGAAGTGTCAAGTTTAGAAGTAGGGAGTTATGTGTAATCATGAGAGACTTTGTCTTTATGTAATATGTGAGAGAGTGAAATGTGAAGAGTTGGATCTCTCATGAATATGAGGAGATGAAGAGTTTATGTAAGTTCAAAGGTCAAGAGTCATGTGAAGAGTCTCATGAATGTATATATTGAATACAAAGTCATGTAACATATAACTCGAGGAAGCATTGCATTTATGCATTGCTTTAGTAGTTACAATAAAGCTTTCAATGTGTTATTGTTCATTATTGGAGTTTTATGAATATGCATGTTATTGAGTGATTTATTATCTTGGAGATCGTTTAATCTTGTGAGAATATTAGGATTTTGCTAATAGCTTTGAGCACGTAGTATTGAAGTTATGTGACATTTAAAAAGGTAATACAAGCCAATCACCATTGATGAAAATTATTGGAAAGTTGAATAATATTATCAGAGTAAATTTTCCACAAACACCTTTATTACCAAGGAGAATATTTTTCTCATTTATAATTTAATATTAAATCATAAAAATGTTGGACTATGTAATATCTCCTCCTTGCCTAAGGATGACATTGTATGATATAATTTATTGTGGAAACCTAGGCACTAACATTGTATAGTTTGATATGGGTTTATTATAAGCCTATAGGCCCATAGTTCACCTTCTAAAGTAAAATTATATTCTTACATTAATAATATATTTATTTACATTTTATATAATTATTAGAGGTATTTATACACGTCTTACATTGATTCAATATATTGTTGTGTGGTCATTTAATTATCATTAATGTTTGGATTCCTAAGGTACCATTTTTGCTTGTTATTCCTCTTTTGTTATATGATATAAGTAATATGTGATTCATTTAAATCTTGTATTTAAGCAATTTTACCTACCAAAAATAAGTAATATGTGATTTTAGTCTAATCTAGGAAATATTGTAAAATTGAACTTCATACTAGAGAAATTATGAGGTGCAATTGCTTGGTTGTGTGATGGATTTTTTAAACACTCCATTCTTCTTTCTGATTATAAAGAAAACTATCCTATCTGGGATATCACTAGTCATTCTAGGTTGAAGTGGCAAAAGAACAAAGGCTTGTTTTTATTACCACATTATTACTTTTAAATTTGTGGGCATGATTAAGCATCATAAATGATTGTTTTTATTAATGTAATTAGAAAGTATTTGTTTCAGTGAAGATGTTCTCTTCCACCATAATTCAAAGGATATTGTTTTAGATTTTACATTGTTTTTGGAGGATGTCTAGTTTTTTCTTCTTACATTTTATGATTTTGAGATAAAATTCAAGACTTGGAAAAAATGATTTATTGTGTTCTTTGGATTTGTTTTGATGATTCTTCATTGCTTCTATATTTTCTTCACCATCCTTTGTTGAGTGCTTACTAATGGATATCAATGTTTAAGTCTTCTATGAGATAATTCATCAAGGTGGTTATAGTATCTTCCTCATGTCAGTTCATTTAGGCTATTTGTTATTTCTCCCTTTCTTGGTCACATAACATATCATTGTTGATTGTCTTCATGGGGTCTATTTTATACTAAGGTGATACATCGAAGCATTAGATGTAGTTATATTAATTAAAGTTATGTTACTTTGTTTCCCTTGATACATTGTATACATGAAGTGCTCTTTATATTTGTGTTTTATTCCTTGGCAATAAGTAGTATTAGGTTTGAGTCTCTCTACAGGTTTTTTTTTGGATTTGGTACTAACAATATAGGCATACAATTATTTCATCTTTAATAATTGGCATTAAACCTCCTCCTTTCAATCATGTGACTAGCTTGGTCTTTGCACTTGTGTTAAGTGTCTACATGCTAGGAGGCCATAGGTTTGACACTAATGGCCAACCCTTTTGTGATCCTTAGATAGTGTTATGCAAAATTTATCATCATTGAGAGGCCTAGGATGTGGTTGCATAGAGGAAAAATATTTGAACTAGCTTGTGGTGCTAGACAAGTTATGCTTCAGAGTTGTGTAGTATAATAGGGCATAATAAAGTCTTTCTCACAATAATGTAACTTTATTTAGATATAATAAACATGTAAATATTGTGTGGAATACAAGAATCAAGTAGCCATGTTAAAAACAATATAAAATGTGATACATGATGTGTGTGGTACAACAAGGTGAAAGGCACTCAATTCAAATCCAAAAAAGACATCTTCTCTAAAGATGTGCAAGCAATTATAGGTCTCATCATGATATCAATTAAAGATATTCAAATATAAATTTGTCAAGAAGGTTACTTAAAATAAAAATACTTGAAACTTGATAATTTGTTTTCATTGTCTAATTACAATCATGATATCATTATAATAGAGAATGATAATTTTTTTTTTGACTTCTTTTTTAACTTTATCCCCATCCTTTTAAAGACTTTTGAAACTCTATGTTTTGTTGGTGTAGTTTCAATTGGGATGCATGGAAGGTTTGTTATCATATCAGATTATGACATATTAAAAATAATATGGATAAATTAGCATTATATATGATGCATTTAGAAATTATAATATCTTTATAATGTTATCATGATTAGACCAAACACTACTTACACATTTTGAGTTCAATTTTATGAATCAAAGTCATAAATAAGAGAAGCCACTGATGCAAACTCATGGAAGAATAAATTTTTTAATTTTGGTGATAAGAAAAAATACAATGGAATGATTTGATACCTAGTTTATATGTGTACCCTACTCATTTTTTGATCTATCGTTGTCCAATACAAGCAAGACATCTTCCCTCAAGATATGCAAACAATGTTTGGTCTCAACATAATATCAATATAAAGGCATTCAATTTTTTTTTGTGTGGAAAACATCCCAGAAGGGATGCCACTTTCGGGTAAAACCCAAGGAGGCAAGGGTATCTATTTCGCCAAAATAACCTAGGGCTTGCATCTGGCCTACCACATTTGACATACTCAAGGAGAAAACAAACACACAATAAGATTAAAAAAATAATAATGATAAAATAAATAAATAAATAAAAATAAAAATAATAAAATAAAATAAAAAACATGATCCTTGAGTGTGTCAAAAAGATAAAGCACAACCAAACACACACAATAACATAAAAAAACCACAACATGAACCACATAGAAAAAACACAAGAACAACATAACAAAACACAAACATGACAAAAACAATAGAACACTATAAAGACATAACCAACAAAAACATGAAAAACAAAAACAACCAAAACCTAAAAAATTAAAACCCAACTATAATCAATAAACAAAAACAAAAAACATAGAAAACACTCATACACAAAAACACGAATTAACACAAACATACAAAAACACAAGAACAAGAACAACAAAAACACAAGAACAAGAACAACAAAAACACAAGAACAATAACAAAAAACACAAAAAAAACTCAAAACAACAAAAACAAAAGAACACCAAAAAACAACACAAAAAACAAAACAAAACAAATAAACACACACACCTCAAAAACTAAAGAAAAAAGAAAAAAGAAAAAAATTGAACACAACAATGACCTTTCTAGACCAAAATACTTTTAAGGCAAGAATCAATAGAGGAAACAAAAGAAAGAATAGTTTGAGCTAGGGAACTAAAATACCTTGACCGAACCAAAGAGAAGCAAAAATAAAGCAAGAAGAAACTAGGTATCTCTAGAACTGGAGCCATCCAAAGAAATGATAGAAAGAAGAGCTTCCCTTATTTGCAAAGCCCACCATCTAGGAGGGTGGCCATAACAAGTAATATCACATTTGTCCAAAGCCCAATTAGCTAAAGCATCAACACTCTTATTTTGATCTTTGACCACATGATTGTAATCAACTTTTAAAAATCCCATCTAGATTAATTGAATCTTCTCAATAATTATTTTATTCTCCAATCAACCTTATGATTCTTAAGAGTCTTCAAAAGATTAATCATGAGTTGAGAGTCAGACTCAACTAGCACCTTTTCCCAGCCAACCTTAATAGCCTCTTGAAGTCCTCTTCGGATACCATACCCCTTAGTAAGGTTATTGAAAAGAATACCCAAATTCTCAAAGAAAAGTAAAAACCAAGGAGCCATCTAAAAGTCTACCAATTCCTCCCGCACTAGCTTTTCCAAGGTTCCCTCTAGAGGCTCCATCAATATTGACTTTCCAAAAATTCTTAGGAGGTTGCCATTTTATTGTCCTATCCATCTTACAATTACTCACATTCCCTTTAAGTTGATTGCCCTTAGAAGATTTAATCTTCAATATTTACATCTTGATCCCATATTTGGTGGGAGTTTTGGGGGTGATTAAGGAGTTGTTGGACTGATTCAACTAGTTTGGCAATGGTATTTTGCCAAATATAGTGAATATCCTTCCTATCTTGATTAAAAATTTGGTTGTTCCTTTCATTCCATATATTCCAAAGAAGAATGGTAGAAACCATCCAAACTAACTGCCTAATAAAATGATCAACACCCTCTTGTTTAGGCCAATTCCTCCAAAGTTATTCAAAAATAAAAAAATTGGACCATTGTAAGCCAAGTAAAGTGGTCATTCTCCTCCATAGCTCAGAGGCTAAAGTACACTCAATAAAAATATGGTTAAGAGTTTCTACATTCTCTCCACACATTTCACATCTAAAAGGGCCATGAAAACCACGCTTCATAAGTTGCTCACCAGTAAGCACCCTACGATGCAATAAAAGCCAAGTAAAGAACCTCACCTTAGGCTAGAGCTTTTGAGCCCACAACCGAGAAAATATGTCGGATGATTGGTTGGGATTATTATGGCATAAGGTCAAATAACCTTGAGCAACTGAATACTCACCCTTAGTAGTGTTGTTCCATCCAAAACAATCTTTTTCATGGTACCAAGAGAGAGATCTCATATGAAGGATGCCTTGGATATCTTGTCTTTGCATTTATGGGATTTGAATAGGCTAGTCCTCAATAGGGATATAATATATACCAACCTTTAAATTACCAGTATGGTACCGAAAGTAATTAGCCACCTTTATCTAGTTAGCTCGATGAAGCTCCTCCATCCAAGGCCTCCAATCGGGAAGATGAGTTATCAAAGGCTTGTGGCCATCCCAAGAATTTGTCCAAAAATTTATCTATTGACCATTATGAATGATCCAAAATAATTTTTATTTATCAAATCCTCACCCGTCTTAAGAACTGCCAAAATGGAAGAACCTTTAGTAGGCAATGAGAGTGAACAAGATCTTCAGGACTTTTATTCTCAACATATTTTACACAGAGATTATTGGCCCAAAGAGCATTGGGGTTATGCAACATCCTCCAATATAATTTAGTAGCTAAATATTTGTTTTTATTAATATAAGACCAGAATCCTAACCCCCATTCATTCTTAGGAAGACATAAAGTATCCCATTTCAAAGAAGGCCCATTTTCTTTTCTCCTTAGTACCACTCCAAAGGAACTGATGACTGATTTGATCTAGTTCTCGAAGAAAAGAATTTGGGATATTAAACACGAAAGAAACATAAAGAGGAATAACTTGAAGGACTAATTTTACTAAGGTGATTCTACCCTCAGAAGAAAGCCACCTGTTGGACCACTTTCCAATTTTCTTCTTGAGGCATTCAAATTTTTAAATGTACCATCTTCTATGTTAATTTCTCCATACTCTTACTAAAATATCACAATATAATATTATAACAAATATTTCATGCATCGCAATTGAATTTAGACTAGCATAACATATAGTTTTAAAAGTCTTTAAAAGGTTGGGAGACAAAGTTAAAAAAGAAACCAAAATAAGAGATTAAATTATTATTCTCTATTATGATGATACCTTGTTTGTAATTAGATAATGGAAACAAATTATTAAATATTTTTATTATAAATGTCCTCATAAAATTCATAAACACAACTATCCCCAATCTAGACTTTGAACAAATGCCTGTAGATCTATTTTTTCATGTACTCCAATGGAAAGCAATTCAATTCGTTAATTGTTCTAATTTATTATAGTTGTGTGGATTTGATACCAATGTTTAAATTTGATCAAATATTTGAGTTATTTTTATAGTGCATAAAACATATATCTATCCAATTGAATAGAGGAAGGTTGTCAATCATAATAACTTCAACCATTCAATTATACCTATAAAACCACCTAAGCATAAACAAATTTTCCTTAATATAAGAAAGTGGTGAATCAACTTCTAAGCAACCTAAATTAAATTACAATATTTCATAATTATAAGTGTAATGTTAAAATTTAGATCAAATATTCTAACAACTAGAATTTCCTTTTATCCCTTTTCTAGTGATGTGGCTTACATGTAGCCTTTAATAATAATGCTTTATATGCAAGGCTACTTATCAAATGCTTGGGTGATTTCCACTTGGAATTTGCTATAGAGCTTTTTTGGTATAAATATAAACAATGTATCAAATCATTCCATTGTATTGTTTATTATCACCAAAATTATGTTATATTTTGATACTATATATTTAATAAAATGCAACCACAAGAACTAAAATGAGCATGCAATATTTTTTATTTCAAGAATGAAAGAAAATTACACTTCTCAGGTGCCTTGGAACAAACAAAAACCTAAATAAAAAGAGAAAATTGGGATTCAAAATATAATTAGATTTCGGGAATATCAGAGAGAGAAAAATACATATTCAAAATAGCATGAAGATAATAAGGATAAATATCATCCAAATAACCTCCATGTCTAAAACTTAGATAGAAATCTGTGAAAAAGAAACCAGCAGAAAGAAAAGAAAAGAAGTTAAAATCTGGCATAAAGCTCTAATAAAATGGACATACCCACAATAAAAAGTGTAGATCTAGCATAGAAACTAGGGGTATGATATGTGGGTGAAAGAAGAAAATCCATACTTATTCTCTTCCATTTGTAAGAAACCTTCCAAAACCTATTGACCTTATTTTGATAACCTATTTGCTTCTCGAATTAATTCCTTATTTTTTTTTGAAAAATTTGAAAAAAACTTGTATTAAAACAAAGATCAGTTACAATTGGGAGAAGACACATCCCAGCCGAAAACAATGAAAGCACATGATTACAAGAGAAGAGGAAGATTTGCAATGGATCCAAATCTCTTGAACCAAAACCAAGCTAGCTGAGAGAGCTGATAGATCTGTTACAACAACTTATCGCGAAAACGCGCAGCAAACACCAACTTCACCTCTGGCCGCGAAAAAGCTACAAGTCACGAAATCGCGACACAAGACTCCTCTGACCGCAAAAAGTCAACCTGTCGTGAAATCGTGACATGTCGCGAAATCGCGACAATAATCCACCCTTGGCCGCGACGGAGCAACATGTCGCGATATCGCGACAACTTTCCCAGCGGCCGCAACGACGCAACATGTCGCGAAATCGCGACATCTTTCCTCCAGCGACGCTACAGCGCAACATGTCGCGATATCGCGACAACTTTCCCACGAGTGTGCGATATCGCAACTTTCTCCTTTGGCCGCGACGGTGCAACATGTCGCGATATCGCGACAACTTTCCCTCGGCGTGACGGCGCAACATGTCGCGATATCGCGACAACTTTCCTCCTTTGGCTGCGACGGCGCAACATGTCACGATATCACGACAACTTTCCCTCGAGGCCACGACGGCAACATGTCACGATATCGCGACAACTTTCCTCCTTTGGCCGCGACGACGCAACATGTCGCGATATCATGACAACTTTCCCTCGGTCGCTGACGGCGCAACATGTCACGATATCATGACAACTTTCCTCCTTTGGTCATGACGGCAACATGTCACGATATCGTGACAACTTTCCCTCGACGCGTGACAGCGCAACATGTCACGATATCGCGACAACTTTCCCACAGCGGTCGTGATGGCGCAACATGTCACGATATCGTGACAACTTTTCTCCAGCAGCCGCGACGACGCAACATGTCACGATATCATGACAACTTTCCTCCAGCGACCATGACGACGCAACATGTCATGATATCATGACAACTTTCCTCCAGCGACCGCGATGGCGCAACATGTCGCGATATCGTGACAACTTTCCTCCAAGGCCGCGATGGCGCAACATGTCGCGATATCGCGACAACTTTCCTCCAATGGCCGCGATGGCGCAACAGGTCACGAAATCATGACAAAAACCACCCTTAGCTTTTTCATTGATCATTGGCTCAAGGATCTTTCAAGGCCCTGCCTAATCACCTCATCTTCAATAGGCATGTCACTGTGCAACTGCACTCCTACCTCTTTCGCAGCACCCATCTTAGCCAGGAAATCGGCCGCTTTGTTTAAATCTCTGCTCACATATACTGGAATCACATCATCTAATTCCCTCCATAATTCCTTGATTTGAGAGACCAGAATCCTCAACCTCCAAGCGTTCAACGAAAAGTTCCTCATGCGATCTAGAGCTCCAACCAGAATTTGAGAATCAAATTCAAGAATTATCCTCCCGTGGCCCCGAGTAATTGCCCAAATAGAAGCAGATTTGATAGCAATGGCTTCTGCTTCATTATTTGTGGCTCTACCCAAGCCCTGTAGTTCCCAATAGAGCACTGATCCCTCATGATTTCGGCAGACCACGCCAATTTCGGCGCTACCCGGATTGCCCTTTGCAGCTCCATCAGTATTGATTTTAATCCAGCCTTCTGGGGGTGGTTTCCAACTGGTTCTGTCCTGTCCCTCTCGCTTTTCAACTCCCTCTTCCATTGGCCCAGGACCAACCTGAGTTTCCTCTTTAGCGTAGACGGCAACAGTTTCTGTGACTTTGCTCCAGATGACTTGCCAAACTCCATCTAGCGAGGAAAAGGTTTCTCTAAAAATTCTAGCATTTCTCTCCAACCACACTTGCCACCAAATGAAGTATAAACCAAGCTCCCACCCAATTTGAAGAGCTTTGGATTTAAATCTACCCCGCTTCCATATTTCCCAAATATTAGTCCGATTCATGTCACCATTAACCTGGATTTTATAATGAGAGAGCCATCGCTTCCAAATCTGACGCGTGAAAGGACACTCAAACATCAGGTGATCAGCTGTTTCCTCGTTCTTGTGGCATAAAACACATTGAGAAGGGCCGATGATTCCTCTACATCTGAGATTGTCAAAAGTGAGAATACCATTGTGCATAAACTGCCAAGCAAAAAAGTTTACTTTCGGCCAGCCCTTAGAGTGCCAAATCTTTCTCCAATCCTCAACCGAAAAAGAATGGGGGGAGGCTCTGGGAGGATCTTGTCATACCCGTCCTTCACTGTATAAACACCAAGGCTCCCATAGCCCCAAGCTAATTCATCCTCCTCGTCTCTCCCTGTGAGAAACCTTTTCGTCAAGATTTTGGTCAAGATGGGTGCCAACTCCGAGGGGATTGGAATTGGCCACTCCTCCAACCTCTTAAACTTCTTAAACTTATACTCCCCCAGCTGAGAAGTGTTGAAATAACTTTCAATTTGGACCCAACCCTTGGTTTCTATGGCAGATTTTATTGGAAGTAACTCGGGGAATTCAACAATGATGGGTGGGTACTGATCCCAAGAATCAGTCCAAAAACGGGCCTTCTCCCCTCTCCCCACTTTCCAAAATAGTTGGTCTTTAATAACCTGAGATCCTAGCTTGAGAGCCTGCCACACTAAGGATCCAGTACCATCCAGAGGGAAACGGCCCACCTCATTGGGGTTAACTTGACCCAAATATTTACTTGTTAGGATTCTACTGAATAAGGAAGTTGGTTGGGAAATCCACCTCCAGTACAACTTTCCAGCCAAGGCTTGATTATTTAACTTGGATCCTCTCAGTCCCAGCCCACCTTTTACCTTGGGCTGGGTGACTTTATCCCAACCCACTAAGGCCCACTTTCTTTTTCCTTTAGCTCCTTCCCACAAAAACTTCCTAGCCATCCTGTCCAACTCTTTCCATATTGTAAGCGGGGCAGCCAGGATAGAAAATTTGTAGATTGGCATGGCTTGAATGACTGATTGTAAGAACGTTAATCTGCCACCATAACTTAACCACTTGTGAGACCAGTGATTAATTCTGTCCTTGATACACTCCAGCAAATTCCTCCAAGTGTCTAATTTTAGCTTCTTGAAGTGCAAGGGGATACCCAAGTAAACCACAGGGAGAGAAGTCCTAGTGAATCCCAGGATTTCTAAAATTCTGTTCTGAAGCCTTTGCTCCGGATTAAAAAAGACCACTTTGGATTTCTTGTCATTAATGACCTGTTGAGTAGCCCTGAGATAGACATTAAGAGTATCCCTAATCGTTCTAGCTTCCCTGATGCTGGCCACTCCCATCAAACCAGTGTCATCCACAAACTGCAGGTGCGATACAACTTCATCCCCCACCCTAATACCCAATAATCTGCCTTGCTGTCTTCTCCTCAAGAAAAGTCTGCCAAGACCTTCAGCCAAAATGAGAAAAAGATAAGGGGAACAGGGATCCCCCTGGCATAGACCCCGAGAAGCTCCAAAAGGTTGCGAAGGAAGGCCCTTGATAAGCACAGAGTAAGTCGGGGAAGAGACACAACTCATGATCCACTCAATCCAGCCCTGAGAGAAGCCGAAGGCTGCCATCATTTTAGCCAGGAGACTCCATTCAACCCTGTCATAAGCCTTTGACATGTCCAATTTAATGAACATCCCTTTATTACCAAAAGTGTGCATTGAATGGATTGCTTCCTGGGCCACAACCACCCCATCCAGAATCTGTCGTCCCTCAACAAAGCCCCCTTGCTCAGAGGAGATAATGTTGTGAAGAAGAGGTTTTAGGCGCTCAGCCATTACCTTTGTGATTATTTTGTACACCACATTACATAAGGCAATAGGCCTATAATCTGAAATATGAACCCCCTCCTCCCCTTTTGGAATCAAGGTAATGAACGTGTGGTTTATAGCTTTAAGCATTCTCTTATTTTCTCTGGACTCTTCAACAACAACCCTTACATCTTCCTCTAAGCAGTCCCAGAAAGCCTGAAAGAACTCAATTGGGAAGCCATCTGGACCAGGAGTTTTACCAGTGCTCATTCCAAAGACCACAGTTTTCAATTCATCCCTATCAATGGGTTTGAGGAGGGCCTGATTTTCATCCTCCGAAATAATAGCAGGTATGACAGAAATAACTTCATTTTGGGCCTCTACATCTTGAACCACACTTTCCTTAAAAAGCTTAGAAAAATAATCCATAGCATGGGAATGTATACCTGGAAGAGTATCAAAGGAATGACCGTTCTCATCTTGAAGGGTCTCCATCTTATTCATCTGTCTTCGAGCACAAGCAGTCCGATGAAAGAATTTTGTATTTCTATCCCCTTCTAATAACCAGGAGGTTCTTGCTCTCTGTTTCCAATAGATCTCCTCCTGGTTGTCAATGTCCTCAACCGCTGTACGCAAGGCATCATCCTCAACTTTGAGCTGGTCAGTTATTACTCCTTCTCTAAACTATTTTTGGACCTCATCCCAGCGGGCCACCAATGGAGCTCTTTGGGCCTGGAAGTCAGATTTATTAGAACGCCTCCAATACTTCAACTGAGATTTGACATATTGAAGTTGTTTGTGGATTCTAAACATTGCTCTCCCATAGGCTGGGCGGCCCTCTTCCCACCACTGGGGGATTTTCTCCCGAAGTTCTTCTTTCTGAAGCCAAAAATTCTCAAATCTGAAAGGTTTGTGATGGTGCCCCATCCTAGTCCCGCTTTCCAACAGAATAGGACAGTGATCAGAAACAGGGCCTGCCAAAATCTAAAAATTGATATTCCATTTTACAAACACCTCCTCTGAAAGCAGAAAGCGATCTAGCTTCACCTTCCTACTATGTGGCTCCCGCCTTTTATTAGTCCAAGTGAAGTTATTGCCAGGACATTTAATGTCCACTAAGTGCAAAGCCTGGACTTGAGCAATCATGAAACGGTCCCCTGGATCCAAAAGAGGTGTTCCCCCTTCCTGGTCTCTAGAAGATAATTTAGCGTTAAAGTCCCCCGCTATAATCCAGTCTATATCTTCCCTTGATGCTCGCATGTCATGCACAACCTTCCACTGCCGCCTCTGACCCTCTAGGTTTTGAGAACCATAAAAGTTAGTGACTAGAACGAATTCCGCAGAGACATTATTCCTAAAAAGAGAAGTGAGAACACCCCTCCAGGCAAGGTGTTCTATTGCAGACCATTCCAGAGAGTTCCACAGAGTAACAATCCCCCCTGAGGCACCTTGGGCAGCCACATCCATATGACCAACACCCCTCCAAATTCTGTTGACTGTTTTAGACATAAGATCCAAAGACATCTTGGTCTCTTGTAAAAGCAAAAAATCAGTATTGCTATTCTCTAATAATATTTGAACAGCAGATTGATGGGTTCTACTGTTTAAACCCCTCACATTCCAAGATTGTATAATCATGGGTTACCCTGGGAGCAATAAGAGTCAATTGTCCTCACCAATCCTCCCATGATCAATTTGTCTCCCTGGGCTGCTAGCAGCTCCTTATTGGATCTTCTACCAGCTCCCTGAGAATTGCTATTTTTTGATCTTTTTTCTACCTGGGTTATCCCCAAAGATGGCCTTTCCCTGTTCTTCTCTGTTATCCCCATGCGAACATCCTGAGATACTGTCTGCTCCTGGTTATGGACTACTAAGGCACCAGAACACACTGGCTGTGATACCTCAGAGGGATCAACAACCTGCTGAATGACAGGAGAAGATGAGAGGGGGAGTTGCCCGGGAACAACAGAAGTTTCCTTGAAACCCTCCAAGCCCTCCATAGATTGATCCTCTTCATCAACCAATGACTTAAAAATCTCATACCTATTGGCAGGCCTGAGATGAGATTGCTCCTTTCCCTCCTTTTTCTTTGTCCGTATTTTTCTTCTGGGCTGTTCAAAACCCTCTCTTTGAGCTTCCTGGCCCTGACTGGTGCTAATAGGATCTTTATTGGGTGCAGCCTTATCCTCTTTAGGCAGGTTTGGCATTCCTGAGGGGGCCTCCATATTGGCATTCATATTAATAGGACAAAAATGGGCCAAATGTCCATGCTTGTGGCAAACCCTACATCTAAAGGGTAGGGCCTCATAGTCCAACTGTTGAATCCAGGAAAGACCTGCCAGTTCAATTTCCAACTCTACCGACAAAGGCTGGCTGAGATCCATCTCCACACATATTCGAGCATACACCGCCATGCTCCCTTCAATAGTGTCTCTGGCAACACCCAGATGTCTACCAATCGAATTGCCAATCATTGCCAAAACCTGCTCACCCCAGAATTCCATTGGAAGAGCATATAATCGAATCCACACTGGGACAGCAGTAGGTTCAACACGAGGATCGAATCCTACCCTCCATGGTTGAACAAATAGCCCTGTCGGGCCATGGTTTTTCTTCTCCGACTCAAAAGCCTTATTTCTATCGGCCAGAGCCGAGAAGCTGACAATAAAATAACCATTACTAATAAACCACAATGAATACTCACCGTGGGGCTCCCAGTTCTGGCGGATCCAAGAATGCAGAAAGCTCAGGGAAGGGCGAATACCCATGAACTTGCAGATTAAATCATGGTTAGCTCTATAGAGGACAGACTCTTCAACCATGCTGGGCTCAATGACGATTTTTGGCCTGGATTCGGCCTGCGGTAAACAACCATTCACACGACGTGCTGAAGACCTATTCCCAGCAGTCGTGAAGAGCTTTTTATATGCCATATTTTTGGCTTCGGCATTCTTCGGAGGAGAATCTTCTTTAAACAAATCAGCGTAAGAGCTAGTACTTCCTGGAAAAGGAGCCGGAGGAGTCCCCATTGGACCCTCCTGGGGCACCGATCGAACCTTCAGATCCTCCGTACCCCAAAGACACTTCTGCAAGCCAACAGAAGCCAGAGATTTTTTGAAAATCCAGAAACCCTAGTTCAGAATTCAAAAATCGCCAGAGCTCATTTTCCCCCCAAACTTTTGAATTAATTCCTTATAAACATGAGTAAAAGAGATATTTTCAAAAGGGAGATTACCTCTAGCAGTTCATCTCCCATTGGTCTAAGTAGATTATTATTTAATTGAGTAGATTTATTCATCCAGTTGATGACTACAGTAGTATCTCCAAAAAATTGCAATTTTTTCACATTTCTCTCTACAACACACTTCATTAGCAATCTCAAATCCTAAAACTCAGCAAAATTGTTGGAATTTTTCGTAATACCTACTTTAAATTTGATATAGTGGGTATCTGAGAAGTACATAATGCCTCTCATTTATGGGGACATGAAAATCGCTCACCCCAAACACTCAAATCTCATTTATGGGGAGCCAAAATTGCTCACCCAAATTTTATGTTCTCATTCAACAATTCGGAAAAGATTACAATAATGGCAGCGGTCTACCAAATAAACCCCTTTATCCCAAAAGGTAGTTTATTTTCTTTTTCTATTACAACATTTCCAACTCTGGAAGGAAAAATAGCCTACACAGGTCCACAGAATGGGCCTCTTGCCTTCACGTCTGCAACTCTGCCTCTGCAGTTTTTCGACTGCAACTTCGTCTTCGTTGTTTTTCGACCTTGGAAGAAAACAGCTCAAACAGGTCCAAAATGGCCCTCTGGCCTTCACGTCTGCAACTTTGTCTCAACCATTTCTAACCCCTTGTGCATGCCATCGCTTCCCCTTTTAAAATCTCTACCATGACTCTCCGTCTCCATTTTCTGACGCTTCATTTCATTTCTTGTGCCTCTTTGTTGGCTTGGCTTTCGAAACGTCTTTCTTTCCGACTCTTGATCTTCATCTGCTTTCACTGCACCTTGGTGCCACGTGCTTGTCCAGTGTTGCCACTGTAGACTCTATCCACCTGTCAACCCATGATGACGTTCGATATACCTATCGCTCGATCATTTCCTATGTAACGGCCCCTGTAACCGCCTGCCTTTTCTTTCCTTCTGTTTGGTTGCAAAAACGTGACATGTCGCGATATCGTGACACTTTTGGCTCCTCAGCCTTCCTGCCCTCTTTGAGTCACAAAAATGCGACATGTTGCGATATCACGACACTTTTGGCTTCTCAGCCTTCCTGCCCTCTTCGAGTCACGAAAATGCGACATGTCACGATATCGTGACACTTTTGGCTTCTCAGCCTTCCTGCCCTCTTCGAGTCATGAAAATGCGACATGTCGCGATATCGCGACACTTTTGGCTTCTCTGCTTTCCTGCCCTCTTCGAGTCGTGAAAATGTGACATGTCGTGATATCACGACACTTTTGGCTTCTCTGCTTTCTTGCCCTCTTCAAGTCGCAAAAATGCGACATGTCGCGATATCACGACACTTTTGGATTCTCTGCTTTACTATCCTCTTCGAGTCGCGAAAATGCGACATGTCGCGATATCACTACACCTTTGGCTTCTCCGCCTTCCTGCCTGTTTCGAGTCGTGAAAATGTGACATGTCGTGATATCGCGACACTTTTTCTCCTTTGCGCTTTCTCTCATCCTTTGGTCGCAAAAATGTGACATGTCGCGATATCGCGACATCTTTCCTCCTTTGCGCCTTCTCTCGTCCTTTGGTCGTGATAATGCGACATGTCGCGATATCGTGACATCTTTCCTCCTTTGCACCTTCTCTCGTCCTTTGGTCGCGATAATGCGACATGTCACGATATCATGACATATTTCCTCTCTTGAGCCTTCTCTCGGCTTTTGGTCATGATAATGCGACATGTCGCGATATCACGAAATTTTTCTCTCTTGCTCTTCTTTCTCCTTTTCGGTTGCAAAATTGTGACATGTCGCGATATCGCGACATCTTTCCTTTCTGCCTCCTCTTCGCCTCTCGGGTCGCAAAATCGTGACATGTCGCAATATCGCGACATCTTTGCTCTTTGCTTTCTCTCTCTGTTTCAGGTCACGAAATCGCGACAGTTTCCTTCCTTGCTTTCTTCCTGCTCCTTTGATCGCGATTTTGCGACATGTCATGAAATCGTGACATTTTCTCCTCTGGCCCTTCCGATCTTCTTTCAGTCGTGATTTCGTGACATGTTGTGATTTCACGACATTTTTGCTCCATGCCTCTCCTGTCTACTTTCTGTCGCGATTTCGCGACATGTCACGAAATCGCAAAATTTTTGCTCTGCACCTTCTCTCTCCTTCCTGAGTCGCAAAAATGTGACATGTCACGATATTGCGACACTTTTATCTGTCGCGATATCGTGACATGAAGGCAAACACTTAGACATTTTTCTATTAAGGCAAGATTGCTCTACTACCACTGGATGCTCCTACATCAAACAACTGGGGTGGATTGGAAAGTGACCTTCACTTCTGTACTATTTTGTCACCTTATTTTTCAACATCTTAGTACTTGCAAAATCTTCAGCCTCAGCACTGCTCTTCTCTCCTTTATCCATCATTTTCAACTCAGACGCATTCCTTGGACTACTTCTCTTCAAAATGCCTCTTGCAGGGCTTGCACTTGCCTCTACAAAGCTCTGAAATCTTTCTTCAGGTACCACATTTCTCCCACCACCATAGTTTCTTTGTGGAGGCATTCTTCCTCACTCTCTTTCATAAACTTTAACTATAGATTCTGGTGTAAACTGCCTCACATTCGACGATCTGTTTACACACTTAGGAACCCTACGCTCTTCCACAGATCTTGGTGTAAACTGCCTCATTGTCGGCGATCTGTTCACACACTCAGGAACTTCCACTCTTCCACAGATCTTGGTGCAAACTGCCTCACGTTCGATGATCTATTTACACGCTCAGGAACTTCTCGCTCTTCCATAGATCCTGGTGCAAACTGCCTCACGTTCGATGATCTGTTTACACACTCAGGAACTTCTTACTCTGATACCACTTGATGGGGACACAAAAATCGCTCACCCCAAACACTCAAATATCATTTATGGGGAGCCAAAATTGCTCACCCAAATTTTATGTTCTCATTCAACAATTCGAAAAAGATTACAATAATGGCAATGGTCTGCAAAATAAACCCCTTTATCCCGAAAGGTAGTTTATTTTCTTTCCTATTACAACATTTCCAACTCTGGAAGGAAAAATAGCCTACATAGGTCCATAGAATGGGCCTCTTGCCTCCACATCTGAAACTTTGCCTCTGCAATTTTTTGACTGCAACTCCGTCTCTGTTGTTTTTTGACCTTTAAGAAAACAACTCAAATAGGTCCAGAATGGCCCTCTGGCATTCACATCTACAACTCTATCTTAGTCGTTTCCAACACCTTGTGCATGCCATCACTTCCCCTTTTAAAATATCTGGCATGACTCTCCGTCTCCCTTTTTTGACACTTTGTTTCATTTCCCGTGCCTCTTCATTGGCTTGGCTTTCGAAACGTCTTTCTTTCCAACTCTTGATCTTCGTCTGCTTTCACTACACCTTGGTGCCACATGCTTGTCCAGTGCTGCCACTGTAGACTCTGTCTGCTTGTCAACCCATGATGACATTTGGTATACCTATCGCTCAATCATTTCCTCTGTAACGGCCCCTATAATCGCTTGCCTTTTCTTTCCTTTTTTTTGGTCGCAAAAACGTGACATGTCATGATATCGTGACACTTTTGGCTCCTCAGCCTTCCTGCCCTCTTCAAGTCATGAAAATGCGACATGTCATGATATCGTGACACTTTTGGCTTCTCAGCCTTCCTGCCCTCTTCGAGTCACGAAAATGCGACATGTCGCGATATCGCGACACTTTTGGCTTCTCAGCCTTCCTGCCCTCTTCGAGTCACAAAAATGCGACATGTCGCGATATCACGACACTTTTGGTTTCTCTACTTTCCTGCCCTCTTTGAGTCGTAAAAATGTGACATGTCATGATATCGTGACACTTTTGGCTTCTCTGCTTTCCTACCCTCTTCGAGTCGCGAAAATGTGACATGTCGCGATATCGCGACACTTTTGGCTTCTTTGCTTTCCTGCCCTCTTCGAGTCACGAAAATGCGACATGTCGCGATATCGCGACACCTTTGGCTTCTCCGCCTTCCTGCCTGTTTTGAGTTGCAAAAATGCGACATGTCGTGATATCGCGACACTTTTTCTCCTTTGTGCTTTCTCTCGTCCTTTGGTTGCAAAAATGCGACATGTCATGATATCGCGACATCTTTTCTCCTTTGCACCTTCTCTCATCCTTTGGTCACGATAATGCGACATGTCGCGATATCGTGACATCTTTCCTCCTTTGCGCCTTCTCTTGTCCTTTGGTCATGATAATGTGACATGTCGCGATATCGTGACATCTTTCCTCTCTTGAGCCTTCTCTCGGCTTTTGGTCGCGATAATGCGACATGTCGCAATATCGCGACATTTTTCTCTCTTGCTCTTCTTTCTCCTTTTCAGTCGTGAAATCGCGACATGTCGCGATATCTTGACATCTTTCCTTTCTACCTCCTCTTCGCCTCTCGGGTCACGAAATTGTGACATCTTTTCTCTCTACTTTCTCTCTCTGTTTTGGGTTGCGAAATCGCAACAGTTTCCTTCCTTGCTTTCTTCATGCTCCGGTCACGATTTCACGACATGTCGCGAAATCGCGACATTTTCTCCTCTGGCCCTTCCGGTCGCGATTTCGTGACATGTCACGATTTTGCGACATTTTTGCTCCACGCCTCTCCTATCTTCTTTCTGTCACAATTTCACGACATGTCGCAAAATCATGACATTTTTTCTTCGCGCCTTCTCTCTCCTTATTGAGTCGCGAAAATGCGACATGTCACGACACTTTTCTCTGTCACGATATCGCGACATCAAGGCAAACACTTAGACATTTTTTTGTTGAGGCAAGATTGCTTTGATGCCACCGGATGCTCCTGCATCACTCATGCTACTAAAAACTTACTATCTCCGACTAGCCCCATCAAAAAACCCCATGGTTGAAACTTTTCAATGAAAAAATTGTCTACTTGTCGAGGTTTGTTATGTTTTCTAGGACCTTTATTGATTGAGACCAAATTCCTTGCCTGAAATATGACTTGAAATGGGGGTATTAACTTCCCTTAAAAAATAGCTACATTTCGTGCCAACCACATACCCCAACATATAAGACATGGTAAAGAAAGAATTTATTTCAACTCTTTTTTCAAAAATCACTGTCTTAAGCATACCTCTACTGTTTCTCCTTCCCAAATATTTTGTACTCCAGCTTATCTGTTCAGCTTCTAACCAAACCTGTTGAGAAAAAGGAAATTTGATTAACAAATGTGTGATGTTTTTCCTCTAACTGACACAACATACAAATACTTGAACCTTGTCTGCTTCTCCTCTATAAAACCTCCCAAGTCAAAGCCTTATTTCTCAAAGCTAACCACATGAAAATAATATTTTTTTTGGGGCAGATAATTTCCAAATCTGCTTCCACCACCAAGTAGACCCTTGAGGATGAGGGTTAAAGTTTGCTTTGTAACCAGGTCTAGTCATATACTGACCCCCATATTTGTTGTATACCCAAGCAATAGTACCTAATTCAGATCTCAGCTTGATATGACTATTATTAAGACTATCAGTATAAGCCTTTCACAAAATAGCTTGCTCATCAAAAAAACCCAAGACCTGAGATTACTTCCAACCTTGGGTCCAAAGACTAGAAGAATTGGGTTTCCCCACCTGATGAAGAAAGTAAAAACTCTTGTCTTGTAAATAACTTATTATAGCTTTCGATAACAAAATATTTTCTCCATAACCCAAAATAGAATCAACCCCTATTCTAACTTGTTCACTGTTGCCCACTTTCCAAGCCAAATATTTTCCAATCATAGGATAGGCCTGTACTAGTGCCTTCCATTGAATGGAAACATTTTTAATGCCTTTTAGTGGACTTTTGATCCAATCCTTAAATGTCCCTAGATGAATATACTTTTGTTCAATAATCTTCTTCCATAAGAGCATGCAATATTAAATCTATGATATTGACACTATATTAAGCATGTATATAGCATGAGAAAATTCTAAAATAACTCATAAAATTACCATTAATGAAATCTTATGAAAATAAGAACTTCATACAAAATGTGAAGATCTCAAATAATCCATGCTTCATACAAGTTCTACATTGTATCTACTCTAGTCTATCTTATGCTACTCTCTCCTCTCTATCACTCTATCAAAGGCCTATATATAAAGAGATATATATCTTGGCCTTTCACCTACCTATGACTCTTCATCTTCCTATTCTATGACTCATGTACATGTGGACTACATGCACATTTACATTATCAAGTACTTTGCACATTCTAACACTTGTGAATTTATTACATTGCATAAAGTAAATACTCAAATTCTAATCTAAGACAAATTTCCTAATCTAAATATGTACCCAAGGTGGTACATTGGTGTAGACACCAAATCCTAGCCACTTATCATAGACACACAATACAATCACAACCATTATATATATATATATATATATATCTAAGCCATCCATCATGTCTTAATATCAGCCATCCACTTAACATGATCCATGTCACATATCAAAGTCATAATCTTAGTCCTTCATCATGATCTAATCTCGACTACCCATTGGTGTCATCAAAACCCTAACATGTTGAAGGTAAGTTATAAAACATCATTCACTCTTGTGAATAAAGGTTGATCGGTTAAGGGGTTAATCAATTTGAGAAAGTTGATCATTGATTCCTGGGAGCCTCCATAATCATCCAAAACCTAGCATTTTGATAACATCCTCCCTCCTCATCATCATCGCATCCTCCATTTCTATCGCTAAAAACCCCTAAAAATCACATTTTGTTTCATAGATCGCTCTCCCATCATCCCTGAACACTATTGAGTGTTCCCCAAATGCTACTGAGCATCTTCAAAATGCTACGAGGCATCCACCACCATTCCCAGATGCACCTGGGTGTTTATCCTTAGCTAGTTTAGCATTGATAAACCCTTGAACCCTTCCAAGCGTTCGCGTGTCACCAGATCATAGAAGCAAAAGTATAGATTAGAATTGCAGGTATTATTCTAACAATGTATAAGGTATTATTTGCTTTACAACTTATGTTTTATATATTTAGCTCACATTTAATCATTGTTGCATCTAGGGTTTGTAGATTTGTTATTCAGAGGGTCTCACACAGTGGATCCCTTGTATATGCTACTAACTTCTTTGTTTAGTAATTTATTTTTAGGTATAGGAGACATCTTACTAGATGGTTGTTGTAACTCGGGTGGTCCCATAGGGATACGCAAGCCCACCCATAAATTGTTTGGAGTGAAGATGAACCAAAGACACCAACATTCATTTTAATGAGGGTTTTCAAACCCTCTCATTGTAATATTGTATCAAAAGCAATAAAGTGTATTGTAACCCTAGATTTGGGGTAAATCTATTGTACAATTTGGAGATCCAGGCTCCTTGAGTCATAATAAATTAGATCTGTCATTTTGTGCATACATTGTGTTATTTGCTTTGATATATTATTTTATTGGTGTTGTTTATTTTTACTTTACAAAATGGTGATCATGGTGGGACCCCCAAAGGGTTTATTATGTTAATATACCTTGTCAATATGACATACATTTTCTATTTTTGTTACAAGTTTTTTTAGATTCGATTATGCAAAAATCGTGAAACTAGGGTTTCTAGGAGCAACATGATTCAATATGTGGTCACACAGATGCCCTACCATATTTTAGGGATGCCCCACTACATCTAGGAGATGCCTAATCACGTCCAAGAGACTCTGCACCACATCCAGGAGAGTTGGAAAGAAATACGTAGGCTTCTTGGTAAGTCTTGATCAAACCCCACCTCCATTTTTTTTTGTTTTTTAAAGAGAGATTGAAAAGAATATATCTACTTTCTATTTAAAAAGCAACACATCCTACATATTAGGCATTCAAAAACATCTCTTCATATAGTTTGTACATAGGGTAGATCTGCACTTGTGCATTCATCTTAGTTGCATTAGAACATTCATTCCACTAAATTCAAGTTTTTGTTGTTTTGTGGTGTTTTTACTTTTTTTTTTTTTGGTAATTAAGGATCAAATTCATTGCAAACGGGTTTTCTAGGTTGACCCAAAACCTTTTACAAGAATCAGCACAGAGCTATTACGGATCAAAAAAACAATAGGGACAAACTGTCCTACGCTATTAGAACCCATCTGAAGCCCCCTTCTAATACAGCTTCACGCACCTCAGCCATCTGCATTCATCTACCCTCACCTCCGCGATTTCGCGACAAGTCACGAAAATGAGACATGTCGCGAAATCGCGACATCAATCAGCCTTATGCTTCATTTTCCAGCATCACCGCGATTTTGTGACAAGTCGCAAAAATGCGACATATCGCGATTTCATGACAACAACCAGCCACCTGCTTCCTTAGCCAGCAACTCCGCGATTTCGTGACAGGTCGCGAAAATGCGACATGTCACAAAATTGCGACAACAAACTGCCTTCTGCTTCAACTTCATGCAACACCGCGATTTCACGACAAGTCACGAAAATGCGACATGTCACGATTTCGCGACATCCAATTGCCTTCTGCTTTGCCTGCAAGCCCCTCCGCGATTTCGTGACAGGTCGCGAAAATGCGACATGTCGCGATTTCGCGACATCTTTCTGCCTTCAGCTACAAATCCCAGCATCTCCGCGATTTCGTGACCAGTCACAAAAATGCAACATGTCACGAAATCGTGACATCTTTCAGCCTTCTGCTTCATTTTCATCATCTCCGTGATTTCGCGACAAGTCGCGAAAATGCGACATGTCACGATTTCGCGACATCTTTCAGTCTTCTGCTTCGATGCCGCCTCCACGTCGCGAAATCATGACATTCTAGCTGGGCGCTCCCCTCTGCCGTTGTCGGTCATGAAACCGCGACAACTTTCCATACTTAACTTTTTCCAGCATTGAGCACCGCGAAACCGCAACAGGTCGCGAAAATGCGACAAGCCACGAAATCACGACAAATTCCCTCTAAGCTCTTCACTGCTTCTTTTGGGCGCGATAACGCGACATGTCACGATATCGCGACATTTTTTGGTCAACACCTCTCCTGCTCTACTTTGACCGCGATACGACGACACGTCGCGAAATCGCGACATTCTTGCTGGGCGCTCCCCTCTGCCTCTGTCGGTCGCGAAACCGCGACAACTTTCCATACTTAAACTTTTCCAGCATTGAGCACCGCGAAACCGTGACAGGTCACGAAAATGCGACAAGCCGCGATATCGCGACAATTTTCCTCTAAGCTCTTCACTGCTTCTTTTGGGCGCGATAACGCGACATGTCGCGATATCGCGACATTTTTTGGTCAACACCTCTCCTGCTCTACTTTGACCGCGATACGGCGACACGTCGCGATATCGCGACAGTTTCCTTCTGTGCTCTTCACTGCTTCTTTTGAGCACGATAACGCGACAAGTCGCGATATCGCGACAATTATCGGTCAAAACCTCTCCTGCTCTACTTTGACCGCGATACGACGACGCGTCGCGATATCGCGACAGTTTTGGTCCATGGTCGCACTTGTCTTTTTTTGTCGCGAAATCACGACAGGACTGCTTTGGGAGACAGAAAACTCCTCTTCCTTTTTCCAAACCCCACAGATGCATCAACATTGGCGATCATTTTGAATAATCTTGTCCACATCACTTGGAACCCCGAGTTCCCAAGTGACCAACCCATCAGCTTCCACCCCTAAATTGGCTAAGATATCAGCAGTTTTATTAGCTTCCCTAAACACGTGCTGGGCCCTTCGCTCATTTCTGGCTTGGTAGAGGATCCTAGCCTCTTCGATGACAGTCTTAAACCGCCACGGAGGAATTTTCCCATTGCTGATAAGGTTTATGACGTGCAGGGAATCTCCTTCGATGATAAGATTATCTTCAATCTCCTGAGCCATTTGAAGACCCCTCCATAGCGCTCTTGCTTTCGCCTCGTTGTTAGTCCTTGTTCCCAACTGCTCAGAAAAGGCCATCACCAGAAAGCCTTGATGGTCTCTCACTACTCCTCCAGCCCTTGCTCTGCCAGGGTTACCTTTAGAAGCCCCATCAAAGTTAAGCTTGAGCCATCCAACTGGGGGCGGTTTCCACCTGACATCTACTCTAGGATTGATCTTGGGGGACAAGGGTTTCTCAACCAGGGTAAGATTTAAAGAGTGAGCGATCAGTCTCTCCCAGAGGGGGGGATTGCGAGCTTCATGAGGAATAAGGCTAACGTTTTCATGGGCAAAGGTAAGGATCTTATTGGTGATGGAGGTGGCATCATGGCTCGACTCATGGAAAGCTCTATGGTTTCTTTCAAGCCAAATCTACCACAGAAAATGGTGGAGACAGATCTTCCAAAAAAACCTCAACCTAAGGCTAACGAAGGGATTTGGCCATTGGTGGAAGAGGTCAATGATGGTGGCTGGTCTGACCCAACAAATGCTAAAGGCTTGAAATAACCTATTGAGGATGCTCAAAGAGACCGGGCATTCAAGGAAAATATGGAGGGTGGACTCCCAATTGGCCCTGCACAAACAACAACGGTTAGCAACTATCATACCTTTCCTTATCAAGTTGTCAATCGTAAGAATCCTGCCTTGGATCGCCATCCACGAGAACATTGCAACTTTAGGAATAAGCTTTTTGACCCACACCAACTGAGTCTGGAGAATGGGGTCCTCAGACTCTACCATTAGCATGTAAGCAGATTTGACTGAAAACTGCCCATTTTCGAAAGCTGCCCAAATAACATGATCCTGCCCAGGACTCATGGAGATGAATTGTTGATGCAATATGCTTTGGATTTCTTCTGAAATGGCTTCAAATCCTAGGATCCTTATCTATTTCCAAATAAGCCTTCCTCTGTCTTGCCTCATGAAGTCAGCTACTTTCCTCCCATAGAGATCCTCTATGATTCTTTTGACCCTCGCTAGGTGAGGAACCTGAGATAACGCTTCATCCTTGGCCCACCTGTCATCCCAGAACCTGATCTTCTGTCCATTACCAAGGACCCATCTTAGGCCTTTCTTTATGACCTCTCTGCTTGATAAGATTGCTCTCCAGAACGTAGAACCTCTCCTGTGCACCGTATCATCTAGGAAATCAGAACCTTGAAGATATTTCCTTCTAATTATGGCAGTCCACTCATTCTCCTCATTGTTAATAAGACGCCAAGCTTGTTTAGCTACTAAAGCTGTGTTTAGATGAGCAACTCTTCTCAGTCCTAGCCCCCCATATTCTTTCGGCCTACAAACCTTGCCCCAGCCCACAAGGTGGATCCTCTGTTTTTCCTCTGATCCAGACCAGAGAAAGTTCTTTTGAATCTGTTCAATTTTTTGGTGAATTCTGGTCGGAGCTCTAAAAATAGAAAGAAAATAAACCGGAATGCTCTGTAAGGAAGCCTTAGTGAGGGTGAGTTTCCCGGCCTGAGATAAAAAATGTCCTTTCCAACCTGCCAATTTTTTTTGGATTCTTTCTACCACTCTATCCCACATAGATACACACGGAGAACCGTAGAAAAGGGGAAGGCCTAGATACGTGGTAGGGAGAGTCGCTATCGAACATCCCAAAATTTGAGCTATTCTGGCTTGCCTCTGATTTGGGGTGTTAAGGAAGTAGAGCTTACTCTTGTTGAAATTCACCTTCTGACCCGCCGCATCCTCGTAGAGTTGGAGAATGTGCTTAATCCTTCTAGCTTCAACCACAGACGACTGGGTCAACATCAAAGTGTCATCCACAAATTGTTGGTGACTAATAGGGTTGATGAGAGAGGTGGCTTTGATCCCCAAAATTAATCCAGCATTGCAAGCTGCTTTAATAGTTCTACCCAGTGCCTCTGCCACAATGACGAACAACATTGGGCTTATTGGATCTCCTTGTCTGAGCCCTCTGTGACTCTGGAAGTACCCAATTGTCGTGCCATTGACCAGAACTGAGAACCAGGGTTTGGATATGCACTCTTTTATCAGCCTGACCCATTGAGGATGAAAGCCAAACTTCAGAAGAACAACCATCAAAAAATCCCAGTTAATGCGGTCAAAAGCTTTGTTCATATCGAGCTTTAGGGCTAAGACCGCCTTGTTGGTTTGACTAGCAGAGTGCAAAGCTTCATGGACTGTGATCACACCATCCAAAATTGATCTCCCCTGAATAGAGCTGCCTTGGCTAGGGTCGATAATGAGGGGCAAAATTTCTTTCATCCTGTTAGCAATGGCTTTTGATAATATCTTGTAGGACACGTTGCATAGACTAATCGGTCTGAAATCTGCCATTGTCTCTGGAGTTGGGCCCTTAGGAATCAGGGCGATAAAGGTGGACTTGAACCCTCTCGGGATATGTTTTGAAGCCTAAAATTCTTTGATAGCAGAGATGACATCCGCTCCTACAGTGTCCCAAAAAGCTTGGTAGAACCGAGGAGGGAACCCATCAGGGCCAGGGGTCTTCTCAGGATCCATGCTAAACAGAGCTTTTCTGATTTCTTCATCAGTGAAGGGAGCAAGAAGCTTACCATTTATGGCCTCATCAACCAAACTCGGAATGGACTGGAGGAGGGATTCCTTGGCTTCCTCTCTACACTGGGATTCCTCCCCGAGAAGGGAGCTGAAGTAAGCTGCTGCTTCCTCCCTGATCTCAGTTAAGTCTTGGGTTTTGGATCCATCGGCTTTGGTCAACTCTCTGATCTTATTATTACTTCTGTTCCTCAAGGTAGAAACATGAAAGAACTTTGAGTTCGAATCACCATCCTTTAGCCATAAAGCCCTGGATTTCTGTCTCCAGTAAGTCTCCTCACAAGCTAAAATATTGTGATATTCTGATAGATTGGCTTGTTCCTCCTTCCTAGTAGCTTCATCACTGATACCATTATGTATCGTGTTGTCAATGACCTGCAACCTTTCCCCCACTTGTTTCTTGTTCTCAAACAGGTTCCCAAAAACCTCCTTATTCCAAGTTCTAAGGTTATTCTTTACTAATTTCAGCTTTTGAGCAAGAATGAAACCCGAACTTCCGTGAAAGGGTTGCTGCCACCATTTGGAAATACTTTCTTTTAAATCCGGGTGTCTGATCCACATTGACTAAAAATGAAAGGGTTTTTTGAAAGAGTTTGACTTTGGGACCTCCAAGAGGATGGGATTGTGATCGGAGGAAATTTTGGGAAAGGTTTGCAGGGTAGAGTCTCCAAACCCAACAATCGCCTCTTTGGATAAGAAGAACCTGTCAAGTCTTTCCTGGATAAGTTGGCTTCCTGAACGCCTGTTGCTCCAGGTATACTTGGCTCCTCTTAGCCTCACATCCATCAGTTGGTTCAAGTTAACAAAATCATTGAAGTCTTCCATACTTCTGGTAGGGAGCCCTGATCCACCCTTTTTGTCTGATGGGTATAGCGGCGTGTTGAAATCTCCTGCCACCACCCACGGGATGTCATGGAAAGCATCACCTAGATTGCCCAGATACTCCCACAAAGAAGCTCTCCCCTGAACAGTATTAGGAGCGTAAACATTGGAGCAGATCCACGATCTATTGATGTCAATATCATGGAAAAAAACACTCAACACCCTGTCGTCCTTTTGGATGATACTGCCTTCCACTACCCGAGGGTCCCACAGAACCATGAGCCCTCCAGACGTTCCTCTAGCTGGTATAAACACCATTTCCCCTTGACTCCACATCTTTTTTGCTATTGATTTTGACTGGGCTTCGTCTAATTTTGTTTCTTGCAACATCAAAATTGTTGGATTGTATTGCCTTCTTAGCGAACTAACCACTCTCTGAGTGGGCCGGCCATTGAGGCCTCTCACATTCCATGAGAGAACCTTCATTTAGATTGTTTAGAGTTTTTCCCTTTCCCCCTTCCCTGAGGAGGTTTTCCTGATTTGTTATCTTCGAGCCCTGGGATAACTTGTTGTATCAGAGTTTTCTGCTTACCACTGGCAATCTCATTGTCAGTCCTCATTCTGTTGTGCTCTGCATTTGAAATCCTCCCCTTCTTTCTCTCATAGCCATAGTCAATAGGTGACTTAGTCGTACTCCTGGTCTTCTTGGGGCTAAATTGAGGGGGATCTAACTGTTGAAGAATCGGACTCACGCATTCCTCAAAATCATCCAATTCTACCATCTCGGTTCTTGATTCTAACTCCTCCATATTTTTCCTGTATTCCCCTAATTTTTGGGAAGAATCTTCTAGTTGGTTTGGCAGGCTATTGGCTATGATGTTGGGGAGGTCTGGTTTCGAAGACACAATCTCCTCCACCCTTTTTCTATATTCTCTAGGGCTTAGCCTTACCCCTCCCTGGGGGATTGAGGGGTTATTTGTTATGGGATTTGAAGGACCCACCCTTGATGGGGATTCTAGGGTTTCAGGGAGAACACATTGCCTGTTTCCCTCTTCTAATTCCTCGATCTCCCCTTCTACCGATAGATCGGCTAAAATATTGAACTTATTTGAGCTTGGAAATTTAGGGCTTACCTGATTTTCCTGTTCTTCGATGAGATGTTGCTTGTCTTTGCTCTGATTTTGCCCTGCACCCTGTTTGTCCTTCTCCTAAAAAAAGAAGTTCTTTTTAAATGGCCTAGACCCTCCTTTGCCAACAGGGCCTCTTTTTAGAGGGGGGTTCCTAGGAAACCCTTTCTCATTTGCATGTTTGCCTTCCGATCTGTGGATGTCTCTACTTGTTGCTAGAGTAGGGCACTGATTTTGCAGGTGGCCTTGGGATTTACACTCAGGGCAATAAGCTGGCTTGTTTTCATATTCCACCACCTGATATCTTAGGTAGTTGTCGTACTCTAGCTCCACAACATTTGGCAGCTCAGATTCAAGATTGGCGTTGACGCAAAGTCTTGCATGTGTCATCCTTGTCCTAGCCAAGGTTGCATGATCTATGGACACCAGTTCTTCGATCATTCTGGCAATGCCATGCAGCCAATACTCGTTGAAAAACTGAGCTGGAAGGTTGGGGAGCCAAACCCAAATGGGAGCAATATTGATATTTTGTTTTTCAGGGTCAAAATCCTCCCCCCATTTCCTGAGGAAAAGACTGCGTTTCCCTAAAAACCAGGGTCCTCCAGTGAGAACGCGGCTCGCATCCTCCTTATTGTTAAATCTTATGATAAAAAACCCCCTGGACAGGGCAACAACCTCCATGCTACCCACCGTCCTCCATTTGGATAGGGCCCAGGACCGAATAGTTTCTATATCTGGCCTTCCACCCAGAAACTTGCCCACTAATGAAAACTCTTCCATGGCTAAACATGGCCCCATCGAATCAATAGGTGCCTTTATCCTATTATTTATCGGGATGAGGGGCGGGAGTGAAAGAAAAACACTCTTTCTCCCCTTGACAGTATCCGCAAAGGACCGGCCACCTCCGGGACCCGCACCGCCCATCTGGGTCCCTTTGTCCGGATCTTTTTGGGGAGGGTCGCGCTCTCTCTAGACAACCCCTCCTGATGCCGCTGGCCTCCCATCCTCTGGATCCTCGCCTGGGTCAATCTCGAGGGTCCTACCCAAACCCTCCGAGCCATCTCTGCTCTTCCCGCCTAAAACTTTTGAAATCTCTCCGCTGCTCCTCTCCTCCATATAAAAATACATGGTGTTTTTACTTTTTACCTTGTGTGTTGTTTGCAATAAAATGAAAAAACATAAGTAGCTACACTTTAGGCCAAAGTATCTCACTTTTTACTTTTCTAATCTAGAACAAGTCATTGGTATTCAAGTCTCTCCCATTTTTGGAAACACATTTGTTGATTCAGAGTGGAAGAACTAGGCTAACCCTCCATTGTTGGAATCACTTGATGATTCAGGGTGGATCTTAAGAGGTGTACCCTAGATTATTTTGAGGAACTTGGTATTAGTGTTCTTGGTTACCAACTTGGATGAGTGAAAGAGGATTTCTTGGCATTGTATGAACACCATAGACAATATAAATTTAAAAAGAATCACACACAATTGCACGCTTCACTTTTAACATTAGTGAGTTGGATTTTATCACCAAACACTGATCGAGATCAAAGACGGTGGGTTTCATATCCATCCACTATCTTGTCCCATAGATACCTTAGCAACTCGTGAGTGATTTTTCTAGATTTCATCACCATAAAAATCCCCACTTGCCATCCACCTTAGGAACCCATCCTGCATAGTAGTCTAAGCTTAGGGTCTGCACATCAAAACACACAAACCACAAAAAAAGTATTTGCAAGACATATGATTCAATTGTTTATTTTATTTTGTGTGCTTTTCATTGTTATTACACCTTTTCACACATATTATTCATATCCACAACCTCTGCCTTACTTATAGCTTATGGTTTTGACCAAAAATCAAGCTAGAGCCATGAGCCAAGCACCAACCTCATCCATGCAATGTTCCACTTCTTTCCCAATCACTTCTATGGCTAACCCAACTAGCCTAGCATAGACAAGCTATTTTGGCTTGTCTACAGGATCTTCTCATATAGTATTCACTTCAAATGTTGATGTGATGCATAGAACCATCCAAACCTCCATCCCAAAAATTGATCCTTCTACACCAATCGACCATCACACCATGTACATAGACATGGACAAAGTTGGATCTTATCTAAGACCAACCAATCCTATTCTAGAACCACTTTATATTTCACCCAGACATATTTCTTCTTCACGGTAGGAACTAGTTCACTCATATCCTCACAACTTCAACCAAATCTACACCAAGCCTCTTTTTAAGGCATCATCCACATCTTCATATCAAATGTCTCCACCACAATACAACCAAATCAACTCCATTCCATATTCATATAACACTACCTATACCAATCCACTCTATGAAGCATAATTCAATGCTGCTTTGTAGATTCCATCCACCACTCCATCAACCACCCCTCATTCAGTTGTGATTCCTTTCACAACTTACCCTCCACCAACCTCAACCAACATGGCCAACATTCACACCTCACCTAATTCCACTTCCACCACAACCACACCATCTGCTTTAGAAGTTACCATACAACAAGCATGGCAACATATCAATCAATTTATCATGAGCTAGCAAGACACTCGTTCTTATTTCCAACAACAAACATAAATAGCAAATTTCAAATCCTATTCTATTCCAAGCCAACACACCTACTACACACCTGAATTATCTTGGGTATCATGGTATTCTCAGATTGCTATACCCAAATATCCATTCACCCACGTCAACACCACCTCCAAAAACCAACACATTCACATTACCCAAACATCATCTCCACTCCATCAACAACAATCATTCCATCACCAAGTCTAACCACATGCCCAACATCATCAAGTACCCTTCAATCCATCCAACCATCAACACCACTTCACCATGCCACATACCTCACCTTCACACAATCATCAAATAATTAAAGGCTTCTACACACATGGGGAGGATCCTAAAATCCAAGCAATACAACAATATATTGATAGCTTGATTCTGCATACTCCTGGTATGATGTACCAGAAGCATACCCTAAGACAACTTATCAGTCAACCTATCCATTTTTTGATACCATCATCGCCATCTTTGGTAGACTTCATAGTACCAAATTTTGAAAAATTTAAAGGGACTGAGGACCCTAGAGAGCACATTAGCACATTCATCCACTCATGCTTTCAAATTCAAGATCAAGATGCTTTGATGCACAGAACATTTCCTCAGATATTGGGGGAACATGCTTTAGAATGGTATAATCATCTACCTCACCATAGCATTTACACATTTGAACAATTGATAGATAAATTTTTGGAAAGGTTTTCTCTCAATGTTTACAAGAAAACCACATTGACTTACCTGTACAACCTTAGACAATTCAAAGAAGAGTCAGTATACAATTTTGGAAACCATTAGAGGGCAGTTATCACAAAGTTTCCATTCTCCCTACCAATGGAAGAATTGACTCGAATGTTTATAAGGAGTTGCTTAAAACCCATCTCCTTGTTGTTGCAACTACAACAATACAGAACATTCGATGAAGCTCTCACTCAGGATCATGTAATCAAAGAGATAAAAATCCAAGAAGGTGAGATAAAACCAAAGAAAAAAGAATGGCAAAATAAGGGCCAGTCAAAAGGAAATTATTTTGGCCAACCTAGACCAAGTCAAGTAAAACAAGTTATCTTGAGTCAACTGATAATGAATCAACAACAAAAACAACCAGTGCAACAACCGTAACAAGTGTCCTATCAAGCGGTTTCCCCACCCCAACAACTTCATAACACAGTGCCAAATATGGAAAATCATCAACATCAACAATCTACTCAACAAGACCGAATCTTCATACCTTTGCCTAAATTATATGCCTCCCTCTTTCGTAGGTTGTATGACACCAATGCTATTGCCTTACCCAAAACCATACTAGAAGATCAAGTTAAACATGGCAAGAACTATATGGAACACTTTTTTTATCCTTTCCATCGATATAAAGAGTATGGCATTAACACCTTGCTTTATGTTTAAACACATGGTGCAAGATATGATAGAGTTAGGGGCCATCAAATTTGATAGTCCTTTGGCCCAACAAAACCAAAACCTTAGTATATACCAAACGACACTTCCTCTTCATGAGGGACAACAACATACAATAGGGGGGTCAAACATTAAGACTCCTCCTAATCAAGTCAACCACATCAAATAGTACCAAGGTTTTGTGGGGGCTATTCATGTAGACACCCGAGGTCAAAGAAGTGCCAATCGACAAAATGGACAACAACAGGCAGTTCAACCTCCTATAGCACCTTAAGCAAGTGTGTCCACAACCTACCAATTTGTCATCATCCATCCATTTATCTGCCAATTCATCCCAAACAATTCACCTCCCAAGTCATCCATATCAATCCACTCATCTTCCAAACCATCCATAAAAACCCATCATCTCACTAAGTAGCTGGCTGACAACGAGCCTTAAAATAGCTTCAACCAAACTATCTATCTATGAGCTAATACAACAATCTTCCCACACCATGAGGCATTAATGGACATTTTAAAATCCAATGAACTTCAATCCTAAGACACTAATGCCTTCAACAATTTCGTGGAGAGTATTCAAACATGCATGGAGCCTTCCATCACATTCTGTGATTTTGAAATTAAACCAATTTTCATCAAAATCGATGGATCCTCCACTACATATTATGGCTCAATTTGATAGGAATCCATTTAAACGAGTACAGATTGATACTATCTCCTCCATCAACATCATCACCACATCCACCTTTCAACATCTCAATCTTTCACCATCACACATAACCAAATCCACATTCACCTTAAGAGCATTCAATGATGCTCTTTGTTCCACAGTTGGCACTATCGTTTTACCCATAGAAGTGGGGGTAAATACGTTGCATACCATATTCCACATCCTAGAGGGGTCCATGGCGTACAATGTACTCCTTGGACACCCTTGGATTAGGGAGATGCGATGTGTCCCTTCCATACTACATCAATGCTTAAAACATGTACATGAGGGATAGATCTATTGCATACCAACAGACATCAAACCATTTAAGTACTGCAACTTCATTTCCAATCCATACGAATCCACACTTTCATCCACCCACCTATTCTTAACTCCATCAACCACACTATCCACCTCACATCACATCACTTATTCATCAAAATCTCCTATTCTTAAGGAGCTTTCCATCACCACACCATATTAAGCTTCTATTTCCATGCCCCCACCTTCATCATAGTTGACTACATGTACTTATGGTCAAACCCAATCCACACCGTCCACCTCATCAATATCAAAATCACTCATTATCACCAATCATTCATCACCATACATCCAACCAAATTCACAAACATCCACTATCATTCCATCCACATAAATATCATCACTCATTCATCAAATCCCTCAACCAAATCCATCTTCATCTTCACCAGCTGATGTCTCACAAGTCGATTTGATAGACTATGAGATGTCATTCTAGTAAACATCCCTCTCATAATCTAAGTCACCAGTCATCCATGAGCCTTCCACTTTCACATTCACTCCATCCATCTCATCCACATCCTCACAAGTTGCAGTCCACCTTGCCAATCCTAGCATTGGTGAATACATGGTCTAAGATGTTACGATTACACTGCTAAGTACCCAAATTGTTAGGAATTACAGTCATCCACATGATGCACCCTTATTCATAGGAGTGGTGTACACTATGGATTCAATTCCTAATCAGATCAATTTCATATATGGAAAGATCAATTCATTATATGATCCACCTTACCTAGATGAACCTACACATCCAATCCTTACCAACATAGAGTACATGTCTGGTTTTCCTTCACGATACTTTCATAAAGTCAATTATTAAGGATATGGCCTAGGAAAACATGAACAGATCATGCACGAAATCATTGAAACTCTGTATCGAGAAGTGCATGGCCATTTAGTTTTGGGCTACCATTATCATGCTTCCACTTCCTCTTTTGAACAAGATTTTCAAAACCTCCATTTGAATTTAGAAGAGGAAACCACTCACAATGATAACTTTGAGGAATTCAATGATTAATACAATATCATGTCTATAGCTTTAGATGAATCTGAAGAGGAATCAATCCCAATCACTCAATTCACTGGATAGGATGAGCACTACCTCAGAATGTTCCCCATCCATTAGCCCATTTTCCATTTGCTTATCCCAAGGAAGTGAGCTGAACCAACTGGTGAACCACCACCTCCACCTCATCCACTTCACCAGAACATTTTGTAACATATGTACATAATAAAAAAACACAAAAAAATCTTTGCATTGCTTTTGCATGGCCTTGTCATTTGCGTTTACATATATTTCTTATTGCTATTCAGGTTTCCAAGATTCCTTCATCGATTCTAGGAGACAAGATCAACCTACCCTTCACATTGCCAACTACCATTCCCCCATAAGTCAACATGGATTTTGTTGATTTATTCACCACACTCTATAATCCATACGATTTGGCAAAACCAATTCCAATTGACATTAGCCTCATTGATATGGAATGTATTTCATCGCCACCATTCTTTGTTGAATTTGTCCTTTTCAAGGAATTATTAAGAGCTTTCACCACTTACATTACTTCGTCATCCTTGCCTTCACCTCCATCTTCACCTTCGCCTTCACCCTTGGATCTTGAGGTTTTCCAGTGAGACATGGAAGAGATTGAGCTAGAGGAGTTTTATAACATCATTAATGACATTCATTTGATCCCAACTCTCCATCAACTTGAGAAAGGTTCTCACATTTCCATTGAATATACCATTGATGTGTACCTTAGTTTAGACACAAATAATCCATAAGTCATCAAACTTGGAAAATTTTTATTTGCTAATGAACAAGATCAATTGATAGCTCTCCTCAATAAGAAGAGGGGTATATTTGCATGGTCTTATAAATACATGCCTAGTCTTGACCCTAACTTGGTTGTCCACAACTTAACCTTGCATCCTGATGCTAAGCCGATCAAACAAAAATTGAGAAAGTTACATCCTACCATTGCCCTCATGGTCAAAGAAGAGCTCCAAAAGCTATTAGATGTGGGTTTTATTCAACCCATTGACTATCCTGAGTGGATTTCAAACATGGTGTCGATTCATAATCCTAACAAGGTGATACACATTTGTACTAATCTTAAAAATCTTAACAAAGCATATACTAAGGATGATTTTTCTCTACCAAACATCGATACTCTTGTTGACACTTGTGCTGGCCATGAAATGCTCTCTTTAATGGATGGTTTTTTAGGATACAATTAGATTTGAGTTAATACTGATGACCAACACAAAACAATATTCATAACACCTTAGGGGATTTTTTTTACAAGGTAATGCCATTTGGCCTTAAAAATACAGGTGCCACTTATCAACGTGCCATGACATATATCTTATACTATTACATGATTAATATCATTAAAGAATATATGGATGATCTATTGGAAAAATTCAAAACTTGACAAGAGCACATTGGTGTCTTAGAAAAAGTTTTTGATCGACTCCTAGAGCATAATGTAAGGTTGAACACCAAGAAGTGTGTCTTTCGTGTCACCTTAGGTAAACTACTAGGATTCATTTTCTCTAAGAGAGGCATTGAAGTGTACCCAAATAAAGTCAAGGTCATCATGGAGATGCCTCCCCATAAAACTTGAAAGAGTTGCATAGTTTACAAGGAAATATCCAATCGATCCGTAGTTTCATTGCACAACTCTCAGACAAATGCAGGTCATTCAATCACCTGCTATAAAAGGGGTGACATTTTCATGGATAGATGAATGTTAAAAATCTTTTGATGACATCAAGAAATACCCGGCTTCTCCACTAGTATTAACTCCACCTCGCCCAGGGGTTCCCTTTCATATTTATGTTTTAACAATGTACTTTGCATCAGGGACAATGCTTGCATAGAAAAATAAAAACAATCGAGAGCAAGCAGTCTATTGCATTAGCCAAACATTGGTAAGATATGAAACCAAATTGATACGTGTCATTAATAACATCATTTTAATGTTTATGATTTATCAATCTAGGGTGGTGTCCAAGGCTATATACAAGAGAAGGTTCCAACAGGTTGGAGATCATCTCATTTAAACAACAGGTTTTATTGGTGAAACATGTTTTGTTGGGGGTTTTAGGTCTCTAATCCTACTTTGCATGAAATGGAACTAGCTACTTGCAAGAATTAAAAATTGCTTCTAAGACCTAGAGTTGAAATCTGACTACAATTGCAGGAATTGAAATTGCAAGAAAAATAAATGTTGCAAAATTGAAACCTATTTTACGCTTGCAGAATTGAATCAATAGAATTGAAAAGTTGCTTTGAAATGAAACACACTTGCTGAAGCACCTATCAGTTTCCTATTGTAAAAGGTTGTTAGGATTCTATCACAGTAGCTAACAACAAAAAGGGAAATACTAAAAAAATTGAAAAGAGTTGCTAAAGCAGGGGAAAATAGGAAAGAACATAATTGTTGCAAACTTATGCTAGTTGTTCAATCACAAGAACATGAAATAGGGGAATAAAAAATCTAGCTACTTCATCACCTGACACACACTTATGCTATATGAAAACACAACTCAAAACATTAAAACATCACATGAATTCAAAACAAAGGTTAGCATTCAACAAGAAATAGAATTTGACAAGTACTTTGCTAAAATCTGTTGTAGCAAAGTTTATCAGAAGAAACTTGTCACCAGTTAGTCCTCCTTCTAGGCTTGAAAGTGGTCCTTGCTTCCTGATCTAGAAGAAGGTGTAGAAGCACTACTAACTACTTAACACTCACACTTATTCATGAACACAAATCTGATAAAAGAACTACACTTTTATTAACTGATAACACACATTACAATTCTATAGAAAAATCCTGCTTTTCACTGTTCAATATTAGCTACTGCTCACTACTATCAGCTATCAACTATCTACCAACTCAACCAATGAGGGATCTATGTTATTTATAATGTCCTATTACATATTCCTCATGCTCAAATTAGCTATTTGTTGTTTTACAATGATTTTCCAATCAATTCTCAAACTGACCTAGTCTAGTTTAGGATAGTGTACACTACAATAACGATTATTTGTCCTTGAGATGCATCTTCGATGGTGGGAGTGCATTGAAAATGGTGGTAAACAATATTGTACACCTATTTCTACCTTGAAATACATTTTACCTACCTTTTTGGGTGTTCAAAACTTTGTTTGGTTAAAACTGACCACTTTTTCCCCTCATTCTGAAGCTTCTTTGAAATATCAAGTTGTGAAACATATTCCAGGCTCAGATGTGTCTTCGATTGTGAGAGTGCATTGGAAATGATGGTAAATAGTCTTTTACATTTTTTTCTACCTTGAAATACATTTTACCTATATTTTTGGGCGTTCAAACCTCTGTTTGGTTAAAACTGGCCACTTTTCCCCCTCATTCCGGAGCTTCTTCGGAATATAAGGTTGTGAAACATATTCCATGCTCAGATGCAAATAAATTACATACCAATGTGGTTGTAACTGGATAGGTTGTTTACCTTATCCCAGAGGATATGATCCCAATTGGTTTTATACGCCTTGGTTGACTAATTTCAGGCCCTGCCATTCATTGGTAGCTGGTTGGAATTTATATGGTAATTTCCTACTTTTTCTAGATTTTGTTGCACAGTTATAGAAAATTAGTTCTTCTTGCAATTTAAACTAATCATAAAGCGAGAAATATATTCAAATATAAACATGAAGGATTACAACTTAACATACATCAATTTGCTATTGAAATTACACCTTGCATTCACCAAGAAACCATACTGAAACAATGCAAAAATGTGCAAAAAATTATAAAACAGAGTAATATGCTCCTAAAAATTCTAACCATGCAAACACTAATATATAATGCATTAAATTCATCTAAATTAGCATAAATAACATAACATAAGGTTTATCAGGCAGTTCATGATGATCCAAAACATGTCATGATTGAGGCAATTCCTAGCCTCATTACAGATACACTTATGTAGAAAAATTATGGATAGCAATGGTTTTGCCAATAAGAAACTTAGACATTACATGCCAAATCACACTACCTATGTCATAGCTAAATAAAATTCTCTGCGTTGCATGATGTCTCACACTTACAACACCCGCACCACAAAATGGATAATGCTTCTCACGAAATTTGATCTTGAGTTCATTAGCCAAAAATCTATTAAAGGTTAGGTAATAGCTGATCAAATTGTAGAAGCTCCACTGCCTAGTGATAAACCATTGATTATTGAGCTCCCAGATGATTCGATATTTATCGTCACTGAACAATAAGAAGATGCCATTCCTGAGAAAGATGTCGATTTCACACTATTATTTGAACATTATAAGTGCAAAAAAGGACAAGGTGTATGAGTCATATTTCATACACCATAAGGGATACCTATTCTCTTATCATTCAAACTCGATTTCCCATGCATAAACAATAATGCAAAGTATAAAGTCTTAATATTAGGATTTTAAGCAACCATAGATATGAGCATAAAGCGTATATAGATATTTGGTGATTCCCAACTTATCGTTCATCAAGTAAATGGAGAATACTAATCCAAAGAACCAATCTTAAAATTTTATCATGAAGTAGTAATGAAATTGCTTGCAAAATTTGACTAGTATGAGATTGATAGCTTGCCTAGGTTGACTAATAGATTTTTAGATGCGATGGCCTCTCTAGGATCACTAATTTCAAAGAACTTTGAAGGAGAGATACATCCATTAATTGTCACAACGATCTTTAAATCTATAATTTTTTTAGCTAAGTCTAAAGATGAAAAGGATCTTTGCTTTATCCATGTAGAGTCATATGAGCCTTGGTCTAGCCAAATAAAAGCCTTCCTCAAATTTAGAACACTCCCATGAGATATGTCATGATCTACCAAACAAACTTTCAAACAAAAGGTATCTTGTTTTACTCTCTTGGGGGACATATTGTATAGACATGGTTATGATGGAGTCCTCCTTTGTTGTCTCAAGCCTGTAGAGGCCCAAAGAGCAATATTTTAAGCTCATGATGGTACTTGTGGTGGTCACTTTAGTGGAATATCCATCACAAAGTGCATTTTATGCATGGGTTATTATTGGCCCACCAAGGAGTGCGATTGTTTCACTTATGTCAAGAAATGTCAACAATGTTAGCAACATGCTAATTTAACTCATATGCCATCACAAGCCTTATAGCCTATTCAAATTATTTGGTTCTTTTCACAATGGGGTTTGGACCTGATTGGTAAAATCTTAGCTCTTTCCTTGGGACAACATACATTCATCATCACAACCACTGAATACTTCACAAAGTGGATCGAGGTAATTCCTCTAACTAATATGATAGGACCTTGATTTGTGAAGTTTATACTTTAGCATATCATCTATCGCTTTGGTATCCCCCCAAAAATAATCTCTGATAATGGTAAGTCTTTAAAAAAAAATGATGTTCGAACACTTTACAAGAAATATAACATCCAACATAGTTTTTCAAATCCTTATTATCCACAGATAAATGGACAAGCTGAGAAAACAGATATGACCTTGATCATATTCTCAAGAAATTAGTCAAAGAAAATCATGGATATTGGCACATTCAGATCCCCTTGGTATTATGGGCTTATCAAACAAGCATCTACACGTCTATTGGGGAAACATCATTCTCATTGGTCTATGGTACCAAAGCCATCATGCCTCTTGAGCTCAAGATCCCCTCACTGTGTATTTCATTGCAAGAATTCATAGATGATGATACTGCTAGACAAGCACGTCTTGACCAACTCACATTCCTCGATGAAAGGTGAATCAATGCCTTGGAGCATTTACGAGTATATCAGGATCATTTAAGGAATTCTTTCAACTTCAAAGTCCATCTACGTGAATTGAAGTAGGAGATCTTGTCCTTAAAGAGAATCAAAAAATACCAATGCATTATCACATCTTCATGATAAATTTACGACTAATTTGTTAGGTCCATACATTGTCAAAAAAAAGGTGGATCAAGGAACTTATAGGCTTGCCAGTCTAGAGGGAGTAGAAGAGCCCGAACCACTAAATATTATCCACTTGAGAGCATTCTATGCTTAATGCATTTTATATATGTATATATATACATGGCTAATACACAAAAACATCATCCATACACATTGCATTTCACACATTCATTTTGCACAATCACATTCATTGTTATTCAGATGCATTTCATCCACCTGCTAGGGATCATTTGTTAAGTAAGACAATAATTGATCTAATAAATATTGTCGCATTAATCAGGGGTATCCTCAAGTCAACATCCATCTCATTGCACCATGTCACATGTCAAGCCATCATTTGCATTACAAGTTTCCATCACCACTAGGTGTTTTCGATCACTCAACCACTCCTAGTGTTTCAAGCAACCTCCAATACATGTCAAATTTTCTCTAGGACCAAGGCACATTTTCACTAAAGAAAATCTTGAGTTTTGGGAGTTGAATCTAACAATCCTAAACCAAATACATCTCACACATTTAAAAACATCTTGTGTCAAAGAGGGCTAACACCATGACTGGGTTGAACCTTAAAGCGAAAAAGTAATATTCTCTTGTCCCATTATGCACATAATCCAAAATAAATAACAATGGTCTTCACCACTACTCACACTTCCAAACAAAAACAATGAGTAGTAAGGATAGGGTTAAATTCTCATCATACCATGGTTTAGAATCCAATCCCCAAGGCTCTAAATCTTTTAAAAATCACACACCATAGATCTGCAAGATGTAATAATAGAACTACATTTCCATCTAGATGGTTAGGTAGTCCAAATCCCCAAATCTTAGAGATTAGATCATTGGACTATGGAGCTAATCTACATTGAGGTTATAGATGCCTAACTGGTAGTGGAGTATGCTCGTGCATGGCGACATGTCTCTCTTGAAGAGACCTCTAACCGCACATAAGGACAAGCTAGCTTCTTGGTCTCCTCCATCACATGTTTTCATCTCAATTTACTCAAGATGGGTTAATGAACTCACTTGCACATACATTGGTTCTTGATTGCCTTGAGTCACTACCATGCTCATGATTGGTAAATGAACATTTTACTGCACACACATTTTGTCTTGGAGAAACTAGACAACACTTAGTGAGTTTGTTTGAAATCACTAGAATGTATGAGTCTCTCTAAAACAATTCTAGACTAGCTATCCACAAGCCCAAATAACATCCATAGCATTATCACATCATTGGTGCCCCTGATTAAATGACAATGATAAATATGGTCAAAAAAAAATCTAAACTATTACAAATGATCATTAGAGCATCAGTTCATTTGCATTATCATAATTCATACACATCATCATTACATTGTCATCCATCACATATACATATGCATTCACACAAACATTTACACAAATTCATAACACAAAAGTAAAAGCCATGTATATATATATATATATATATATATAAATAACATGTACAATGAACATTCGAAGGCTGTATACAATAAAGCACCAAGGCTCATATACAAATGTGCATCTATGCATTAGCTAGTGCCCATAGGTAGAGCCCTGTGACCCTGAAGGAGCCCTAGACCTAGACTTGCTACACCTAGAGTCACTATGCCTAACTGAACCCACTACAGAGGAAGAAGGTCGATATAGCAACCCAATGTGGTGCTGCATGAGTAGATCCTCTAAATATTGGATATACCCCTCCTAGGATCAAAGGTATATTACATCATACCTCTGACGAGAGTCCCTCTATGCCATCTCCACCTGGAGCCTCGTTATCGTATCCTCCACTCTACCTGTTGCCACTCATACCTCCAACTTTATCCGTAGTTAAGCTATCTCTGCATCCTGCTCCACCACCATCTGTCGAAGATGGTCCCACTATGCCTTGAGCCTAGCCCACTCCTCACTTTGACCTGGAGGCCTCTCTAGAACCTCCTCCATGTCACCCCTACCACCATTGTTAGGATCCTAATCCTAACTATCATTAATATTAACTCACTTATTTTAATCATGGACCATTGCATCCTTTCATCTCACAACTCTAGGTTTAGGTATTTATATGCTTTCATATGGGTGTATATTGACATCCAAGAATAAGAATTATTAATCTCATTGAGAGCAATTGGCAGGGAAACCTCCATTTAAAATAGCAATATTTAACAAAAGTGATTGATTTTATTATTGCATTCATTTCACCTATTCTTCGTTTTTCTCCATTGCTAGGAACCAGGTTCCTAACAATTGGTATCAAAGCCATATCCAAATCCTACACATTCTTCATTTTTCACCAGCGACCTGCACCCATTCATAGCCATTCTTCATAGTGAATCTCAACATACATCACCAAAGATAAAATATAATTTTAACGTAGAGAAGCCGCCAACAATCAACACAGGGAAGCCAGACAAACTGTTTTAAAATCCGAACAGACACCAGATCGAACAGGACAATTGGAAATTTATAAGTAAAAATTAATTATCAGGCAATGTCTAAACATTTGATTGGGTTTCAATGAAAACAACATCAAAAACAAGAAATATTGAAATTTTAGGTGTGAAATTTAACAAAGGGGATGTTAAACTATATTCAATCATTGTTAAAAGCCCCAAAATTTTGGTTTTTAGTGCATGAAAATCAAAACAACGTGAAAAATCAACCTTGCAAGTATTTTGTGATGTTTTCAGTGATATCTTATATTTAACGATGATATATTATAAATTTACCTAAGGTTGTAAAATAACTTTGACCGCTGGCAAAGGTTTTTCGGTCATCAAGAGATGATGCGAGGAAATTTTAAAATTTTCATATAGCGGATAATACCACATTAACGAGGGATAGTAACCAAAATATTTTAAAATGAGTTTAAGGCATAAAATATTGCGTGACTATGGTCACACTACACCATGGAATCAACTCCTTCGCATGCGCATAATCCTAACCGTTCCTTCGTAGCCAATCATTGGGAGACACTTGTCATTTTGTGGTACTTTCGCTACTTAACTCTTAACTCTCCCCGACGCTTTGCTCCACTGCCGCTACCTAGCCTCGCTATGCTCCATCACTACCATCTAGCTGCTCTACCCTACCGTTGCTTCCTAGCCATGCTCCACTCCGTCGTCGCTAGTCATTTTTTTCCCGCTTGAAAAATTCAAAAATTTAAAGGTGACAGTTAGGTCCCAAAGGTTGAAACCAAAATTTTGACAATTATTTTTAAATTGACAAATTCTCCCTTGTCAATAATTAAATAATTTTTGCAAAGATTTTTTGAAGAAAAAAACCTAAATTCTCCACCAAAAAGAGGAATTACAAAATTCAAATCAAGCCCTCTAATGGCCGATGGCAAGAGGTCACAAGACCAGATGAAGGACTTCATGGAGGGACTAAATAAATGGAAGGATGATCTTGAATAGAAACTCATGACAAAAGTAGTAGAAATAGACTTAAAAATTGATGCCACTAACCACTCCATGGATATGGTACAACAAAATATGGCAGTAATCCAAGCCGACCAACCTATCATAGCACCAACACAACAAGCATTGCTCAGGGGACCACAAACATCCATCCTACCTAGAACTACTAAATTAGATTTTTCAAAATTTGAAGGAGGTGACCCTACCAATTGGATCTATTGAGCTGACCAATACTTCTCCCTCTACCAGGTCCCTGAGGCATAGAAGGTTCGCATCACATCCTTCCACTTGGAAAATATCACCACCCAATGGTATCAATGGTATGAAAAGATAAATGGCCCCCCTACATGGCTAGAATTTACAAAAAACCTAATGGTATGATTCAGCCCTACTAAATTTGAATATTTCATGGGAGCCCTTACTAAACTCTGCCAAACCACTACAGTGTGAGAATACTAAGCTCAATTTGAAAGTTTGACAAATACTAAATCAGGGATAAATACCTCATTCTTCCAAAGTTGTTTCATCAGTGGCTTAAAGGAAGACATTCGATTAGAAGTACAAATGCTCAACCCCACTGACATGATGCAGACTATCACGCTAGCCCAAATGGCGGAAGAGAAATTCAATAACCAACGTCGACTGGGAAACCCATCTAAAACAGAATCACAAAATACTTATCCCCCCAAAACTTAACCGAATCCTACCAATTAAAAGCATTAGCTCCGAGGAAATGAAAGAAAGAAGAGAAAGGCTTTTGTTTTCATTGTGATATTGTGATGAGAAATTTGTACCCAATCATAAATGCATTACATCCAAATTATATATTTTGGATGCAGCTATTCCTTGTCAATCAACCAACGATGAAGAGGTGATCGAGGTAGAAGTCATGACAGATACACCCAATGATAGCACTCAAGGTCCACTAGAAATTTCCTTCAATGCCCTTACCGGTAATTCTTCTCCCCAAACTATGAAAGTACGTAGATCCTTCAAACAACAAAACCTTATTGTGCTTATTAACTCTAATAGTACCTTTTTTTTTAATCAACCCACATGTGTAAAATCAAGTTGATTGCTTTATCCATCCTTGCAATAATTTTGAAGTCATGATTGGTAATGGGGGAAGGATCACTTGTAAGGGGAAATGCCATAATATTAAGCTCACCTTGGGTGATTACACCATGAAACATGACATGTATGCAATTCCCTTAGGAGGATGTGATATTGTCTTAGGAGTACAATGGTTACGAACACTTGGGACAATCCAATGGGATTTTTTGAAATTATGGATGAAATTCACAATAAAGAATCAAACGTATACTCTTAAAGGATTAAAATCAGGCCCTTCTCCAATAGCAAGCTCTCATCGCATGGAGAAAATTATTCGTAACAAAGGCAAGGAAATGGTTGCCCACTTATTTTCTATCCAAGCCACTAAAAAGGCACAAAAAGGGTTGCCCCCTTGTCATCATTCTGCTCCTACTATTCTTCCTACCTATCCCCCGCCAACACTTCCACCTTCAAAATATCCTTGCTTATGGGAAGATGACATTAAGATAGTACAAGAACATGAGCAAATACTACTTGGAAAATACGAAACGAAGCTTCTCACTTTGAGCTTTGAGGACAAAGCTCTTTTTAAGGAGGATCCTAATCCTAAATATCAATTAATCACTTATTTTAATCATGGACCATTGCATCCTTTCATCTCACAACTCTAGGTTTAGGTATTTATATGCTTTCATATGGGTGTATATTGACATCCAAGAATAAGAATTATTAATCTCATTGAGAGCAATTGGCAGGGAAACCTCCATTTAAAATAGCAATATTTAACAAAAGTGATTTATTTTATTATTTATTTTGGATTCATTTCACCTGTTCTCCATTGTTCTCTATTTCTAGGAACTAGGTTCCTAACAACCATCATCGTATCCAATCTCTATAAGCTACTTTGTTGTAACCCTTGCTTGTCTCCCTCGGTTGTTGGACCTATGACATCTTTAATGTTGGGAAGTCTCCTTGACCTCTATTGTTGTCTCCCTATCATCTTTGTTATCCTTATCGACCATCTAACTCAGTAACCATGGCGACTGTGAAGCGAACCATACATACATAACAGTCCATGGTGGTTCTGACATCATCCACATCTAGGAGATCTATCTCTTCACCATCCTCATAATCAACCTACCACTTCTTCACACAAGGTATGCTTGACTCATCCTCCCGATGCCTATAGAGCACAAGAGCCTCAGGTACTCCCTGCCTCAACCCAAACTATCACAATACCTATGAGAACTGGATCAACTCCATCTCACTCCCATGTCATCCAACCACTCATCTAGCCTATCGAAATCTTCATAGATACTCTCCATAACTAGGCCACCTAACACCTTGCCATGGTATCCAGCACACCTGATCCGACGTCAAGCCTACCCATATATCCCTACAATCCTAGCCACTGTGATCCAGACGACTCGCTTGAACCTGTTGAGTGATAATTTTACCCTATTGCAAAATCATATTCACAGTCAAGATTTTGTTATAAAAACCCTCTCTTGTAAAGAAATTGAAATTTATCAAAGGTTATTTTTACTTAATGTGTGCTTGTATGATCGTGAAAATGTGTCAAAATAAGTGCTAAAATACCTTAGAGGCGTAAGTAACTGTTAACAAGGGGCATGTGTTGGTAGTACTTTGATTTGCTATGCTTTTTATTGCTCATGAAATTTGAAAAGAAAAGAAAATGTGATGTGATTTACCCTCATATGACCATCTTAGAACGATGATTTAATTCATTTTATCTTAAAGTGTTTTAGGTAGATTTTATCTTCCTTTGTTAAGAAAATTAAAAAAAAATGTATTTTTTCTTTGTTAAGCTTTGCTTTGAGCATAAAAGAAAAGACTAAAATCTAACTTTGAAATTTGAATACTGGACTGTTATTTATTTCATTTTTATCTTGCTTTGTGAATGGATTTTATCTTGCTTTGTTAACAAATTTTATCTTCTTTTGTTAAGCTTTGTTTGAGCATGAAATAAAATGACTAAAATCTAACTTTGCAATTTGAAACTTTGATTGAAGATTAATTTTTTTTTTTTATCGTTTAAATTTAAAGTGGGTTTTTATCAAGGGACCCAAAACCTGATTACAATAAGGTAAGAGACTTTTTAAACAAGGCCATAGTAAGGTCGTAGGAAAGGACAACAAAAAAAATCCTGAGGAAAGGCAAAAGGATTGTCTTTCAAGACAAGCCTAAGGAAAGCCTTTCAGGACAAGCTAAAGGATAACCTTTCAGGATAAGCTTAAGAACAATCTTCCAAGGACGTGGGAGAAAAGGAAAAACTTGCCTTGATACAAATTTAAAAAGCCCACTCGACGGGAGAAGGAGAAAGCAGGAAAATTAACATTTGAAACTCCCACCTAGCCACAAGTTTGAACCGTAAAATAAGTGGGAAAACAACAACCCACAAAAATTTAAAATACAGAATCCCATGCTAGAAAAAATACAAAAATTGGGTAGAAAACATCGAAAAACTAGGAAACAAAACCAAAAACCCCCCTAGTAGCAGGAAGGGGCCTAAAAACCATCCAAAAAAATATAGGGATGCAAAGGAACAACATCCCGCATAGGCTTGAAAAAGGTATAACAAACAGAGGACTCCACAGACCATGAAGTCCCATTGCAATAAGGAGATCTACTCAGAAGTCGAAGGAGACAAAGAAAACATCAATGCGAAACCATGAGCCACATGAAAAAGGTGGGAGGTCATAGGGAACATCAATAGAAGGAGCCATGAAGCACAAGTTGCCAACGATGAGTGTAGGACCCCCCCTAAGGCCAAAAAAAAGCAATAAGAACCCCAAAGCATCCTAAAATCCCATCGACAAACAACTTAAGGGATCCAAAAGAGGATGACCAACAGGAAAACAACAATAATCAACACAAAGGCCCATCCCCAAGCCATGAAAAATGCTGAAAACCCACCACCAAGACCACATCCAGAAACCTAAAGAGCAATGCCACATGAATAAGCTCAAGGCCCCTTCCTAAGCGAAAAAGAAACTGTGAAGAGTTGCTCATGAAGCTAAACTCCCAAGCCATGATGCATTGCACCAGAAGAACCTCCGATCCTCAACTCCAAATAAGACCCTACAAGAAAATGGGACAAAGAAGCAAGCTCCAAGGAAAAGGATTCCTAAAGGAACTTAGGAATCCTAGGGACAGACCTAGAAAAAACCCAGGGACATCCTAGAAAACCCTAGGGACATCCCAGTTCATAAGCACCAAAAGGAAACCCCACCAGAAGGCATGGAAAGGTGCAAAAAAAAGAATAAGTGACCTCCCACCCCAAGGAAATCATCTGCAACACCATCTAACTAAGGAGGAAGGGCAAAGGGAGTGCTAAGGAATTGGGACAGGACCCAGGGACATCCCAGATCACAAGCACAAAAAAAAAACCCATCAAAATGTATGGATAGGGGCAGAAAAATTGGTAAGTGACCTCCCACCCCAAGGAGATCGTCTGCATCACCAACCAACCGAGAAAGAAGGGCAAAGGAAGTGCTAGGGAACTGGGACAGGACCAAGGATCGTTTTGATTGAAGATTAATTGTTCATTTTAATGAAAATTTAGAATTGATTGGAATTTCCATTTTTACATAAAATGAAATTAATTTTATTGTTTGAACATGTGTACAAAGTTTGAAATTTAGAAATTTTAAAAATGTGAGCTTGTGCAAAACTTGAAATTGCAAAATTCCCTTTTTTAAAAATGTGAACTTATGTGAAATTTGGAATTTTGAATTTCCTTTAAAAAATGTGAAATCTGAAATTGCAAAATTCCTTTTAAAAATATGAACTTATGTAAAATTTGGAATTTGGAATTTGGAATTTCCTTAAAAAAATGTAAAATTGTGTGAAATGAGAATTTAAAACTTAATCTTGGAATTCACGTATCTCTTTTTGGGGTTTTGATATATATATATATATATAAATCTTATTTGATGAGATAAAAAAATGTAAAAGGGCTAGGGTTAGAAAAAAAATAAAAATAAAATAAAGGAAATAAGTTCTCGAAACCCTTAAAATTTCAAATCGAACTTGAAACATCAATATCCTGCACTAAACCAACATTAGTTTAACCTGTCTTAAAATTGTACAAAGTTAATGTGGTGCAATATTCTACAAAAAAACACAATATATCAAGAAACGTAAATGAGTCTACCATCCGCATGCATAAAACTCACTAAGATTCCAATATATTTCCAAGAGAAAGATTTTTACATGAAATGCATGTGTAGAATACCGTGTTCCAATGGCTTCCAATGGTGAAATTGGTGCAAATCCAACAACTTGGGAGGAGAAGTTTCTTCCACAACTCTGATTTCCAACCTGCAATTCTGCCCGAAAGTCTTTGACCTTTTTCCTGTGCATTCCATTGGATATTTAAAATTTCCAACATTGGCTATTCATTTTTTTCCAACTCTTTGCTTTCTAACGTTTTCTCTTCTTAAGTGTTGCTATTTTTTTTCCTTTTAATTGGCATGATTCGTAACATTTTCTCTTCTTGAGTGTTACCGCTTTTTTTCCTTTTAATTGACATGATTTGTAACGTTTTCTCTTCTTGAGTGTTGTCGTTTTTTTTTTTCTTTTAATTAGCATGATTTGTAACGTTTTCTCTTCTTGAGTGTTGTCACTTTTTTCTCTTTTTTTTTTTTTTTTAATAGTAGCCTGCAATAAAGAACATATAAATCAAACCTTCTAAAACAAAACAATTAATAAAATGAAATTAAAACAAAACTATAGATAAAATTAAATTAAACTTTCCAAAAAAACACATTGACGAATTGAATATTTTAGATAGTATAATCCTAAGCTATGTCACGTCTCAAATAATCCCCAAGAACTCTATGTAACTTCAATTAAAAAAAACTATTGCTCAATAAATAAAAACAAAACACTCAGTTAATATCCAAAGACTAATACAAATATCTTAGAAATGAGCTATGAATTATTCTTCTGACAACACACATTTTCCATCTTATTTTTTTGGAAAAAGCTAGGAATTTGGTTGAAGCATGAATAGGCACCTTGAAATATATTATTCATTCTAGGAAGAAACACTATAAATTACACTTATGACAAGCATCTTGTAACCGCTAGCATATTTTCTCTCACAAACTTATATAAAATAATATATATATATATTATTACTTTTTTTTTTTTAAATCATTAAGGAGACAATCAACATTTAAAGTCATTTATATGAATCAAATCAATATTAAAATGTTTTGAAATAAATTCAATATTAATTGATCCATATTATTTAAAATGTTAAATTCAAGGTTAATTAATCCATATTATTTAAATGAAAATAAATTCAATATTAATTAATCCATATTATAACAAACCAATATCAAACCATGAGAGATAAATTTAAAAGTTTCATACCAACATATAATAAAAGTATAACACCATGTCGGATTTGTCAAAATTTTCAAATCTTGAACATTGGCTCCTTTTCTTTTTGTGACAGGCTTTTCTACAAGACTTTGAACTTAGGCATACTTTAACACTTGAACCTTAACGAAAAATCATTGGATGAAAATAAAAATTTAGATAAACCATAAAATTTTAAAGTGGGTCCCCAAATTGGGGTGTGTTGTGCGATAACCACAACAAATGACGACTCTATTGGGAAATGCTCCTGAGCATTTCAAATGAAGAACCTACTCTAAAACCAAAGAAACCAAAGATCAGAGAAATAAACATCATCTAGCAATATCCAAAGAAAATGGGGTAAATAGCTTCAAATGAAAACAAATAAACCATTCACTCCTGCTTAGTGTGTGAACTGTGATTCGTTTTGCATTCTTGAAATAATCCGAATTCCATCATTTATTTTATATTTAGGCTATAGAATGTCACTCATAAAGATGTACCTCTAAATTTCTCCACTGCTAGCCAGGATTCTATAGCCCTGATAGAGATGACCTTGATATTATCCAGACCTTGCTATACTGCTAGCCAAGTGTCTATAGCCCTGATAGAGATTATTTGAATCACCTAGGCATAAGATTGATTTTGCATATTTTTTTGTTTATTAAGCATTTAATTACTTTGCAAAATTTGTATGCCAACTAGGTTAGAGACCACTTAAGGCTAAAGATAGAGTGTATTAGATTTTTGCCTTAATTTGCAAACCAAAATGACTTCATCCTTCAAGATTTCAAAGAATACCCCTTTAATGTAGCGAGTTATATGTGGAGCTTCAACGAAATGTCTCATTGTTCCAAAATCCACCATCTTAGTCCAAAATATAAGAATGATCACTAAACAATTTTATTTTCTTTCTTTCAATTCCATACGATTTCAAACTAGGCAATCCACCCTACATGACAAAGTAATAACTATCAACACAGAGACCAAAAGTTAGTAGCTATCACCAAACAACACCACAATCAAAGGAATGAATCCAAAATTATGAAGATGTCAAAAGGTGGAAAATTCCAAGTGAAACACACAACAAAATATCACAAAACAAGCAACAAGTTAAATACAAAAAATCAAAGAACTACAAACAAAGGCATGAAAATCCAAAAAGTTATTTATAGAAATATACAATATATGTACAAGTGATGCAAGAATTCAACTATCCTTTCCCTGGATTCCAAACACGATTTCTACCACAAATGGAAAAACATTTGACGTGATAGGCATACCAAATTTTGTGGGCATCATCCCATAATAAGAATAAGCCAAACAATATAAAAGCCTTTAATTTACCTCTCTCACCCCACCAACTTAATCTAGTTCTATTAACAATTCCATGATGAGGCTTTAATTCATCAAACTGATAAGACAATAACCGATTTTCAATTTATTTTTGTTTTTTAATCAAAGTGTATATTTTCAAATTTGATTTATGACTCAGAACTAAGCTCTCATTTTCATGATCAAATATGAGGTCTTTCAAACATGAGCCTATTTCTAAAATTTTTAAAACCAAGTCATTGTTTAAATTTTTGGGTCAATCACAACCATGCAAAAAATTACAAGCATCTAGGATATATGACATATGAGGATCATTATAATTTTGTATCCTAGGCTCAATAATTAGTTGTAGGTGAACCTGATTCAAAATTTCAAACATGTTTTCCTTTGTTTGGTCCAATGTGACAACTTTAGAAGTTAGCTCCAATTTGTTGTTAAAACCACACGATATTTCATCATCAATTACATTAGAATATGCAAGAGAATCATGTAAATCCTTACCAGATATTTCATTAGTCAATAATAAAGGTGAGGATTATATCTTTTCATCATCTCTTACCCATAAATCATGAATAACATTTACCATTTCCTCTTCATCTTCAGACAACATGTGATTTTCAGACTGTAGAGGAATTGTTGGATCTTCCTGTAAGATGGGAATTTTGGTGTCTTGCATATTAGATGAAATAAAAACTTTATCAGAAGGCTTGAAAGAAACACATTCCTCATATTTCTTCCAACAATTATAATAATAATCTTCTAAAACAAAAGGGTGAGATTCTAATATGTATTCCACATAACCTTATGATTAATCAATAGATTCTTTTTCAAACACCTTCAACCTCTTTTGAGGGCTCGAGTGCATCTAATAATGGATCAATTCATGTATTCAGATTTACATGATTACCACAATCCTCATTTGTAACTAGTGACTCTAAGGTTGTCATTTCTATCTAGTCATTATTTGGAATATGTTGAATTTCTTGATCATCTAATTTAATAATTTCATCTAATTCTATGGAAGGTCCTAACCTATCATATATTTCAAAGCTAGTTAGATCTAGGACTCCTCCATTGTTTGAGAGAGTATCACTTTGAAAATCATTGAAATTTATCTCATGAATATAATTTGTAGAATGATCAAGATGTGCATTTTGAGGCACTTGATCTTTTAATTGAATAATATCTCTATTAAGCTGTAAAACTAACCTGCACAACTCGTCCATTTGAGAGTTGGCATCATTAAATTTAGCTATAGTAGTTTGGTTTATTGCATTATCCTAAGACATTTGGATATTCTAAAATTGATTCACATTTGAGAATGATGGTTGATTCTAAATGGTAGATTGAGGTGAATAAACTGTTGGGTGGGTAAGGGAGGTATCAAAATATTGAGGATTTTATGATCCAATACCCACACCACCATCTAGAAAACTTAACCATTGTTCAAATGCTATTGCTTCGGTATAGGCTTGGGACAAAGAAGTGATTTGAGGCATCCATCGCAAATACATAGATATTGATGGTTTAAGAGCATTAAAATAAATTTGGATAGCAATTCCCTCTATAGGAACATAAGGTACCAATAATTGAGTATATAACCTATGGAACCTCTCATTGAATAGCTTCAAAGGTTCATTCGATTATCTTAGGGCCAAGACAAACTTATGATGTATGAGAAGTGGGTCAATTGGTCTTTTGTTAAAATGATTGAGAAATATTGTCTCTAGTCGAATCCAAGAGGTGATAGAACCTGAAGGTATATTGATAAACTAATCATATGTAAACTTATCCAGAGTGCAAAGAAATATTTTACAAGCAACATCTTCATGTAATACTAATAAATAAATGATGATGTTTTTGAATGCTTGCATATGTTCTTCTGCGAAGATTGTCCCATCAGACCTATATTGAGGAAGATATCTCTCAAAATTGGTAGGTAAATCATGTGAAGGTCCAGGTATGTTCAAGGGGTTGCCTATCATGAATGGAGCAAACATTGCCATTGTGACTTGGTCTTGTTTTTTTTTTTAATGTTTTTATCATATAACCTCATTATGTGGAACATCTAAATTCAGCCCTCCTACCGCCAATTCTATTGCACATTGAGGGCTTAGAGAAAATTCAATAATTTAGAGCTCTCTAGTATCAATGAACAATTTAGCATTAAAGTAACAATGAAATCACCAATTCAGGCCCCCCTTCTAGCATCAATTCTATTGAGTGATAATTTTACCCTATTGTAAAATCATACTCATAGTTAGGATTTTGTTAAAAAAACCCTCTCTTGCAAAGAAATTGAAATTTCTCCAAGGTTATTTTTACTTAATGTGTGCTTGTATTATTGTGAAAATGTGTTAAAATAAGTGTTGAAATACCTTAGAGGTGCAAATAACTGTTAACAAGGGACTTGTGTTGGTACTACTTTGATTTGCTATACTTTTTATTGCTCATGAAATTTGAAAAGAAAAAAAATGTGATGTGATTGGCCCTCATATGTCCATCTTGGAATTGTGATTTAATTCATTTTGTCTTGAAGTGTTTTAGGTAGATTTTATCTTCTTTTGTTAAGTAGATTTTAACAAAAAATATCTTTCTTTGTTAAGCTTTGCTTTGAGCATAAAAGAAAAGACTAAAATCTAACTTTGAAATGTGAATCTTAGAGGGTGATTTAATTCATTTTTATCTTGCTTTGTTAACAAATTTTATCTTCTTTTGTTAAGGTTTGTTTAAGCATGAAATAAAATGACTAAAATCTCACTTTGCAATTTGAAACTTTGATTGAAGATTAATTATTCATTTTAATGAAAATTTGGAATTTATTGAAATTTCTATTTTTATATAAAATGAAATTAATATGTTTGTTTGAACATGTGTGCAAAGTTTGAAATCTAGAACTTATTTTAAAAATGTGAGCTTGTGTGAAACTTGAAATTGCAAAATTCTTTTTTTTTTTTAAATGTGAAATTTGAAATTTTGAATTTTATTTAAAAAATGTAAAATGTAAAATTGCAAAATTCCTTTTAAAAACATGAACTTATGTGAAATTTCAAATTTGGAATTTCCTTAAAAAAAATGTGAATTTGTGTGAATGAGAATTTAAAATTTAATCTTAGAATTCATGTATCCCTTTTTGGGGTTTTAATTATATATATATATATATATATATATATATATATATATATATTATTTGATGAGATAAAAAATGTAAAAGGGCTAGGGTTAGAAAAAAATAAATTAAAAGAAACAAGTTGCCAAAACCCTTAAAATTTCAAACTAAACCTGCAAACATCAATATCCTGCATTAAACCAACATTAGTTTGACTCATCTTAACGCAGTACAAAGTTAATGTGGTGCAATATTCTATGGAAAAACATAATATATCAAGAAATGTAAATGAGTCTACCATCCACATGCATAAAACTCACTAAGATTCCAATATATTGCCAAGAGAAATATTTTTACATGAAATGCATGTGCAGAATACCGTGTTCCAATGGCTTCCAATGGTGAAATTGGTGCAAATCCAAAAACTTGGGAGGAGAAGTTTCTTCCACAACTCTGATTTCCAACCTACAATTCTTCCCGATAGTCTTTGACCCTTTTCCTATGCATTCCATTGGATATTTAAAATTTCCAAGATTGGCTATTCGTTTTTTTTTAACTCTTGGCTTTCTAACGTTTTCTCTTCTTGAGTGCTGTCGCTTTTTTTTCTTTTAATTGGCATGATTCATAACATTTTCTCTTCTTGAGTGCTGCCACTTTTTTTCCTTTTAATTGGCATGGTTAGTAATGTTTTCTCTTCTTGAGTGCTGTCACTTTATTTATTTATTTATTTTTTTAAGTGAAAAATCCCTTGCGGGGCCACCTTGGTCTAAGAGACCACGAACAGGGGGTTCTACACCGTCAAAGTCACCCGGGGTCACACCCAGCCCTGCCCGTACCAACATTATCAATTGGATTTTGGGTACCCAATTCAGCTTTTTGGTAGGGTGGAGATTCGAACCTGGGACCTCCCTTGGAGGATTGCCCTCTCCTCTCCAACTCTCCTACAACATCTGGGTTGCTTTCTTTTTCTTTTAATTGGCATGACTCTTAACGTTTTCTCTTCTTGAGTTCTGCCACTTTTTTATTTTCTTTTATTTTTTTAATAGTAGCCTGCAATAAATAACACATAAATTAAACTTTCTAAAACAAAACCATTAATAAAATAAAATTAAAAAAACTATAGATAAAATTGAATTAAACTTTACCAAAACAAAGCCATTAATAAAATAAAATTAAACTTTCCAAAAAACACATTGATGAATTTATTTTGATATATATATATATATATATATATTATTACTTTCTTTTTTTAAATCATTAAGGAGACAATCAACATTTAAAGTCATTTATATGAATCAAATCAATATTAAAATATTTTGAAATAAATTCAATATTAATTGATCCATATTATTTAAAATGCTAAATTCAAGGTTAATTAATCCATATTATTTAAATGAAAATAAATTCAAGATTAATTAATCCATATTATAACAAACCAATATCAAACCATGAGAGATAAATTTAAAAGTTTCATACCAACATATAATAAAAGTATAACACCATGCTGGATTTGTCAAAAATTTCAAAGCTTGAACATTGGCTTCTTTTCTTTTTTTGAAAGGTTTTTCTACAAGACCTTGAACTTAGGCACACTTTAACACTTGACCCTTAATGACATATCATTGGATGTAAACAAAACTTTAAATAAACCATAAAATTTTAAAGTGGATCCCCAAATTGGGGTGTGTTGTGCGACAACCACAATTGAAATTTCTTAGCTACCCACCACCTTAAAGCATAGGGCTGATCCCTATCTCACTCTGTGTAAGGTAGGCCCATAAGACGAGCCACACTAAAGTGTTCCCAACCCCAATACTACAAAAATACACTACAACACAATCCCTTCTGCCCCCACCTCCTCATATCATACAACTTCAAGTACGTCTGTGTGAATAACGTAGGCACCCATGCATACACCCGAGGCTCATTGATCACATCGTACACCAATTGAATCATGTTCCATGGGAACCGAAAATCGGTGTTGTTAGGAACCAATATGTTGGCCAATAGGAACATGATCAAGATGGGCAATGCCTCCAACTCCTTCACATACATGATCAACTAGCTTATCCCTTCACCCTTCACACTCACATCCCTCAATTCATCTCTAAAAATCCACCTCAACTCATACTCCTTATCGTGCCCAACTTGGACACACAACCCCTCCATTGGCACTCGAAAGATGTAGTATACATCTTCCAGTGTCAATATCACTTCTCCTATTTAGAGCTGGAAGGTCCCCCTATCCAGAGCCCACCTCTCCACTAAGGTAGAGAGGTACCCCTCATTAGCCGTCACCACCTCTATCTGGGTGCACCCCACCAATCCCATCTACTATAGCTTATCCCAATGGACCTTCTACAAGACATTTCTCACCCCTGGTATGATAGGTGAGAATGAGTGTCGAGCCTCCGAGATCCTCAAATATAGCACAACACAACAACAAATACACTACTAGCACATTATTTACAAAAAAAAATATTACAAAAATCTAAACATGAGTGTAAAGGGCACTTACCTCAGCCACCTGAATCTCCACATTTGCTGCTGCATCCACTCCCTCCATCACCATCACTTCACTCCTCCACACTCCTTCACTCACTCACTCACTCTCCTTTAGACGCTGCTTCTCGAACCTTCAAATAATTGAATGAGTCCAAATTCACCCCCGTATGCCTGTTATAGCTAATTTTGATACACTCAAACACACCAGGGTGTTTTCCAAGTGCACTCAAACACCTCCTAGTGTTTCTAGGGTGGTGGATGCCCTCCCACATCTATGCTTGCCATGGACGCTAGCCAGTGTCCAATCCTAGAATGTTGTAGGACTCCAAAGATTTAAAAATATAGCAAACCCCCACAAAATCACTCCAAAATTCATCCATACATCCATTTCATCATTACATCATGTTTTGTGAAAGCACAAACTAATTTGGGTGCTTAATTTTCATTTATGACCAAAAGTCGTAAAATTGCTCAACAATCTTCAAAATACCTCAAAACGGTCCAAAACTTCACAAAATGACCGTATTCACTATTTTCATCATTCACCACATCGTCGCATCATATTTTGTGATAAATGGATTGATTTGGGTATTCAATTTTAATTGTAACTAAAAGTTGCAAAACCATGACCCAAATTGCTACAAAATATCCCAAAACATTTCCAAAAGTCACAAAATCATCAAAATTCACTCATCAATCATCTCCATCTCCATTCCACATCATACATCATCATTCAAAATCACCAATTACATTTACCATTGCATTACCATTCAAAATTTTTCACACCCACTTACATTTTCAAGTGAACCTCATATCTAGTGGTTTATTCTATCCACCTAGCGGTTGCAGCGATTGGTTATCCACACAATTTGGTAGGATGAGTAGATCACAATAAGTACACTTGCTCATATCATCATCCAACGTCCTCTTGTTTGAAATAAAAATCTATTTGGTCCCTCTTTTTTTGAGTAAGATTGCTCAGATTAATTTGTCCAACATCTGTCATTGATGTCCTTGTCCGTGGGATTGAAACATGGATAACTTTAATTACATAATCTCCTTTACATTTATAGTCATCAAGGACACATGCCTATTAGGATGATTGGTTCTGATTAAAAAATTTCTCAACAATCACTATATGCCCCTAACCCCCCATAAGTTGACTTATTTTATCATATTGTATTTTCATCAATTTGCATTTCAATGATGCCAAAAGGCATATTATTCAACAACACAAAACCATCCCAAACTTGGGGTAATTGTTGATCCAAAATATGCCTATGGTTGGTTATTGCACCCAAGACATGGCCAACATTGAATGAATGTTCAAACTATAAGGTTTAACTTGTTCAATCTCCAGATAAGGCTAGTTACTTTGGGAAGTTCTAATTAGCTTGAAAGTGATCGGGGAGGAAGAAAAGGGTGCTGAAAGGAATGTAAATGTAGCTGAGCCTATAATGTAATGTGGTACAGATTAAGCAACAACAAAAAATGAACAAAACCATAAAAGGGAGCAACTACCATGACCTCTTAACAGACCAACCAGTTACTTATCATACACAAAACATGATTAAATTGATATTTGGCTTCACATATTAGTATTTTCAAGACTAAGAAATAAACGTGAAGAAGAATCCAGAAATAAGAATTAATATCACACACATTTACTTACCTAAATTAGAAACATCCATCCATTCGTACATACTTGTTCTGCAAGATATTTGAACCAGAGTTTAAACAAATATCCTTTAGTATTTGATCATTCCAAAAGTTAAGTTCAAACAACTTGTAAACGCCTAAGAGTCGATCCTTAACAAGAGGTCAATATTTGTATTTATAGCCTCTTGGTGGTTCAATATTTAAAAATAAAAATATAGTTTATTTAAAACTATTACAACAATAAGCCAGGTGGCCAATATGGTACAAGCATTCTATAATGTCATTAGTTCGGAGACGAACAGAGAATTGAATCTCTAACTGCAAAGTGATTGCTCCATGTGCACCAGTGGGTAGTGGAGGTGGCTTGGAACTTTGATCCATCCATTTTTCTCTAGGTACGTCTATATTTTTTTATTTTGAAATGGTCATATTGATTTAAAAATGTCATCATATTTGATGTAGCTGGTAACGGTCAAGCAGTGGATTTATGACTTATTGCGGATCTGTGATGTTCTCCTGTGTTTGAGCCTCTCCGGTATTTATTGCCTACATAAATTCGATAGGTCATAAAATCATGATGCTTTTTAGATTTCGGTATCTTCCTTGTACTTTGCCAATAGAAACCTGGCATGTTGTAGAATCATGACATATTTCAACTCTTGGCCCTCTTTCTTGCTCCTCGCTAGCAAAAAATTGATCGATCATAGAATTATGATTCTTTTTAGCTTTCAGCCTCTTCCTTGCATTTTGTTGGTGAAAACCTGACATGTTACAAAATCATGACATCTTTAGGCTCTTGGCCCTTTTTCTTGCTCCTCACCAGTGGAAATTTGACCGATTGTAGAATTGCAATGCTTTTCGGCTTTCGAACTCTTGCATTTTTCCAATGAAAACTTGTTTTGTCGTAGAATCACAATGCTTTTTGACTTTCAACCTCTTCCTTGCATTTTTCCAATAAAAATTTATGTTTACATGGAATCACGATGCTTTTCAGATTCCAACCTTTTCCCTGCATTTTTCTAGTGAAAACTTGGCTTATCGCGAAATCGTGACATCTTTCGAATCTTGGCCCTTTTCTTACTTGTTGTCGGTGGAAATTAGACATGTCGCGGAATCATGATGTCTTCTTGCTCTTAAATTTTTTTGGGAGTTTATCATCACCTTATTTCTCCTGGTGTAGTCTTTTTTGACCTACATTATTGGTGCCTCCCGGGGTAGTTTGCTAGCAAAATTTTAGAACATAGAGCCTTTATCCATTGGGTGAGTAGAGTCCCTTAAAAACAAAAGGATAAATGGAGGGGATGTATAGATACAAAAATTTTAAATGAAGGAAGGGATGGGTGAGATGACAAAATAAAATCTTTGTGGCCTTCTCATTCAGTCCTTTGATTTTCTAGGGACTTTTCTTCTCCTGCATCTTCCTCTACTTTTGTATCTCCTCCAACTTCCTCTTTTATTTTTCCTTCAGCTCTATCTTCCATTCCCCCTTCAATATCTTCATTTGCCTGGGTTCTGATATCAATAATTTGATCTTGTAGCTTCGTGGTCATGTTGTTATAAGCCTTACAAGCTTACTCTTAGGTTTCCCTATTGGGATCGGATGCCTTCATGAACTAGTGATGGATATATTCTAGTTCCGATATGTTATCATAGAAGAGGGCTTTAGACCTCAAGATCAACTCATAAAGGTAATATTTGATCTGAGTAAGATCTTGTATGAGCTTGAAAACCTATTCCTATTGCACAAGTTTTGGCCTTTTATTTATGTTGGATTCATCTTCTATGATTTAATTCAAGATAGTTTTGAGTTCTTCCTCTCCCAAGAGGTTGGACCCCTTATCCCTGAATCCAGAGAACCACATTTCTCATCTAGACTCAGGTGTTTCAATATCCCTTTCATTTTATCTTTGAGATCTTGGATGAGATGCAAACCTTGGTTCATGAACCTATACATTTTGAAGTAGAATTTGGATACAATTTTGGTGTTGGACCATTCTTGGTTGAGGGTGGACATTCGTCCATATCTGCTTTTGGTGAGAGCTTGGATATTTGTGGTTGTAGACAATCTAGGATGTAAGAAGCATTCAACTTATTTGAATTCATATTTCACCATTCATAATACTCTTTTCACTTCACTCAGATAGAGTATTATAAGTAGAACTTTGAATCTCATTTCTATGATATCTTTGAACATCTCTCTCCTTGCCTGTTTAGCTCCATCCTTTGAGAAACCCATGGCTTTGGTTCTTTCTTCCTAAAGTTGTTGCTGGAGATTTTTGAGCTATTCGATAAGGGCCTAATTTTTCTTGTGAGCATATTCTACCTCCTATTTATATCTGGCCATCTCCTGGAACCTGTCTTGCCACTTCTTGATTCCATTCTTTAATGTTTTTTCAATATTGTCCTGTTCACTCAAAGCTGCTTCCAGTTCCTTTATTTTTTCCTTAGCTCATTTATACTATTCTTTGAGGTAGTCCCCATGGACATATATGGTATCTAGATGAGCCCTTGCATATCTAAATTCATCTTGCATTGGGAGTTGAGTGATGTCCTCTACCACCATTTCAACTTGGTAATCTTCCATAGTTGATTCTTCCACCAACTTATCCACCAAAGGTGTGATATTCATTTTAGTCATTTGCATGGTGCTTGGATCTAGTGCCATAATTTATGTGTAGTTTTCAGGCCTCTTGGTGAATTGGGTGTATTTCTCGTTCCACCAATGGTATGCTCTCTTGTTGGTTTTCTTGACTTTCTTGATTTTTTCCACATTGGGATGAGCGGTTGTATCAGTGAGAAGGGACTGTAATAGCGGGAAATGACTAGCTGGGAAGAATGGAATTGTCACAGCTATGGAATATGCACATGTAGATGATGCAAAAAGTGTTTCTATGGAAGGGATGGCAATGACCTGAATTGGTACCATGGATGGGAGTGATAGAGCAACCATCGTTTCTATGTATTGAGGTAAAATATGAACTATTTGGGTTGAAACAATTGGGGGTGGCTGTGATGATGGTGATAAAGATGTATGCTATGAGGGTGAAGGTGGAGGTTGTTGGGAAGGATATCATGCAATTTATTTATCAGAAGAGGAGGGGAGTTCCTTCGAGGGATTAGTGGAGGAAAGAAGAAGAGAGGAAGAAATGGCCATACCTGAAGCCTCCTGCTAGGGCCATAGCATCTCCTCGATGTTCGATAATTGTTCAACTATCTCTTCTTGCTCAGGGGCACTTTCATCTAGCCCATGAGGGGATTATCTTCTATCTTCTTGAGTGACCACTTCCTCTATAACTTCTTGCTCTTTCTCTTCTGTGCTTCCTCTACAGATGCTTGTACTGCTTTTCTCTTAGTTCTTTTGATTATAGGAAGTTCATCAAATTCTATCTCTGATTCTAATTGTTGGGCCTATACTTGTGCTGCTCTATCCAGAGGGGTCGTACCCCCACCTAGTGTTACAAATATTGGGACCACTGACCTTGAAATCCTACTCCCTGTAGTTACTACCACCAAGGCTAGACCTTTATATCTTGTTTGCACCTAGATGGGTTCTGTGATCCGCCAGCCATGTCTCCTAAGACCTCCTTCATAACCCATTCTTTTCATTATAGCAGGTGCTTTTACATAATTTTCCACTTGTTACCATATGTAGACTTTTGCTTTCCTCTTTTTGGAAGAAGAAGGTGTTGTAGCTGGGGTGATCTACAGTAAAACTTGAAAAATTTCTTTTCCCTTTTTTGTGCTTATTTTCCCGAAAGTTCCCTTTGACGTGGTTCCATCTTTTTTGAGTACTATAAAAAACTCAAGGTAATCTTGTTCCTGATGGTTTCTACCCAGGTTTTGAAGTTTCTGTCATATATAAGTGATAATTCTTCATAATTTTTGATATCGTATCTTGAAGTGGTCATATTAGATTCACATCTCATGATCCACCAAGCATGCATCTTGGCTTTCATACAGTCCTTGCTTTTATACATATTTTGAATAATCTTTTCTTCTAGGAAATGGTCTTGATTATTCTTGGGGTCATAATCCACCATTTGTTCATAGAAAATATCTTTAGGATTATTCCTTTGCTACTCTATGTGCTCCTTGGTCATTTTATCAAACTTATTGCTTTTATCTCTATTGAGGATTTCTAGTATTTTTATGAATTTATCGATGGGATCGTACCTCCATTGTTGGTATAACTCTACTAGCCATAAGTACCTTAGAATTTGGATGACTTATTCATGAAACTGGTTTTTTGATAGGGTTATCCCATCAAACTTGAATGGGAGGAGATAGGTTCCTTTCTAACCTATGCTTGTGCCACATTTATCATTTATGTATACGATCTACCTGCAATACTCGAGCGTGAACAACCGATTTGTAACATAATGAGGGAGCAAGAATGACTTCCCAGTGAACACGTACAATTGGATGACTACTTCTTGCGTTAACATGAACTAGTCTTCTTTTGCATGCGGGTTCTGTAGAACATTTCTTATCATTGAGGGTAACCTACCTGTTTCTCTATCTATAAGCTTCAAAGCGGGTCCCAAGAACTCCCTGTTGAAATTGTAGTAGGTTTTCGTGGTGGTAAGCACAAAGGTCCACTCATACACTGGTAACTTTTTTACCTTCTCATATTTATCCATTACTGATATGAAAAGCATTTTTTTACCATGAAAAAGAAGAAAATTCAGGCCAGGTGGGAGCAATATCGAAAGGAAATTTGAGCCCCTATTTTCATTTTTGTCAATTTTTCATGAATTTGACAGTATATGAAGGCTGACCAGTTGAATAAAATGAGCCTGGTGTTTTGGTCCATGATGGAGGTATCTTAAAACTTGGGGTTAGAGATACATTGAGCGGTGGCAATTTTCCAGCCATAGACTCATCCCCGCTATGACTGCTAGCATTGAATATAACTCTGAGTTATTGAACTCAGTGAGGGGGGTGGGGTTTTAGGCAAGTTCCTTCCTAATGGTGCTTTCTTAGTTGTAATTCTAGAAAATATCTCATGGATTTTTTTGGGGCATAATACCTAGCCTGATCATCTAGGTGAAAGTCCTTCGGTATGGAAGTGAGGGAATATCCCACAACAAATGCGATCACAAAATATTTTGGGCTAAGTGTAAAGAGGCATCTACCTGCTTTGCTTTGGATGATCCTTTTATTTGGGTCATAATATTTGGTGATTGCACACACCAGTTCGGGATAGGGATGCACTAGGTTACAAACATAAAAGGAGAGAAGGGAATGAAAAGTGAAAGTTGAGGGACTAAATGAAGTAATACCTATTATAGCTCTTTCTTCCACATCTGTCCTCAGTCTCATCACTTCTTTGGCCATAACCACTATGTTTAGAATTCTTGCATCCTTGTAATGAAAAGGGATGCTTCTGTCATCTTCGTTGTGTACTATAGCTTTGATGGTCAAATATGAAGCTACCATTGCAATAATTTTACCTGTACGAGATGATGGCCGGTAGGAAAGTTTTTTAGAGTACTTAGGTGAAAGGAAAACCTTGGTGAGAGAGAGTAAATATGTGAGAAATTTTTAGAAGAAATGAGATCTACTAGGGTTTTTTGGCCATAAATAGCATTTGCATAAAAACTAGGGCAACCTATAGTAACTTTGGTAGTTGGCCACTCATGCCGTTGAATCAACATGGACATCATATCTATTCCAAATCATGCACCACCTTTTTCAGTGAATAATGATCAGTGTTACATTTATGGCATCACGCTTCCCTTTGTTACTTGAAATTTGAAACTTGATTTTCCACTCATTATGCAGCCATGATTTTTGAATACGTTTGAACCGTTAAGCCCGTGAAAGAGATTGATTGTCGCAAAATCGCATCTATTTGTAATTATTCAAGATTGTTGTTGACTACCATTGCAAAAATGAGACATGTCATGAAATCACAATATTTTTCTTCCCTTTTGCTCATGACCTTAAGATATGTCACGGAACCACAACCATTTTGAAAAAGGAAAACTACATATAATAAATAAAGTACAATAGGTAGGGGAACCTTTTAGTGAAAATACGATTTTAGATGGAAACTGTTGATAGGGATAGGTTTGATTATTTCTTGCTCATATTGAAGTTAAAAAGCATTGTGCTGCTTCTCTACGATTATCTCGAATGGACCCTACCAAAATGAATCAAACTTTTGGTAATTTTTTGGTTTTACTTTATTTTTGCTCCACCTTAAGACCAGGTCTTCGGTCTTGAATTTCCTGAAGGTAGTCTTCTTGTCAAACCATCCTTTGGTCTTCCATAGGTGCTTCTGGCATTGTATATAAGCCTACCCTCTTTTTTATTCCAATTGCAAAAGCTGCATTAGTTTATTTCCCACTGGATCGATATCTTCTGTTTGGTCTTTCTCAAGCAATCATAAAGTCAGTATTTCCATATGTATGGGAAGGATGGCTTCCTTACCATAAACTAGAGCATAAGGGGATGTGTTGATAAATTTCTTTATGGTGATCCTATTAGCCCATAGCATTTAATTAATTAAGGAATACCGACTCCTTTTGTTGTATTTCAGGTTTATTTTCAGGATACTTAGTAAGTTCTTGTTTGTTGACTCTGTTAGATCATTTCCCTATGGGTAATATTTGGAAGAAGTCTTTAGGTAAATCCCATACTTACTAGTGAAATCAATAATATTAGATAAAATGAAGCATGAGCCATTGTCATTGACCAGTGCATCAGGTATGTTGAACCTCGTAATGGGAATTTCGATGAATTCAAGCACCACCTCTTGATCAAATTTCTTTATATGTATAACTTCTGTCCATTTAGTGAAGTAGTATGTTGCTATTAAAATGTACTTATGTCCAGCTGATAAACTTGGATCTATTACTCCTATGAAGTCTAAAACCCATTGTTGAAAGGGTTGTTCTACTTGGATAGACTTTAGAGGTAAAGAGGCATTTTTGTTTCTATCTATGTACCTTTGAAATTCATCACATGCTCTTGTGATTTTGAAAACATCGAAGAAGATGTTAGGCCAGTAACATCCTATATTGAGTATTTTCAATGTGATAGTCCTTCTTGAATAGTGTCCCCCTGATAAACCTTTGATTTTCTTCATATTTAATGCATCTTAAAAGGATGCCATCCAAGTTTTTCCTATACAGACCTTCAGGTAGTAAGACATATTTTAGGGCCTGTAACCTATACCTTCTTCTTTGTGAAGCGTTCAAATTTATTGGGCATTTTCCATTTAGAAAGTATTCAATGAATTCATCAACCCAATCTGAATTTTTATCTAACTATCTGATCTCTAGGATTGGTTCTAGAGCTTGGAAAGCAACATAGTTGGTTCAAGCCCTTCTTTCCAATTCTTGGCACAATGCTCTATCCCTTACCAACTTAGTGGTATGAATTTCCACATCGTATTCCTAAATTTTTGACACCCATCCAATTCTCTTTTCATCAAGCTCTCCCTGTATTATAAAATTTCTAATATTAGGATGCACTACTTACACCGTGGTCTTACTTTGGGATAAAAATACCTAAACTTTTTCAAGGATTTCATTGTCAAAGTAATGAACAGGAATGTATTGCAATAGAAGAAATAAATAATACATGATAGCCTGAGAATAGTCCGTAACAGACGGAACTACCAGAGACTGGAATAGAAGATGTTAGAACAGAATAACAGTAATGTAATATACGCTAACACCCCCCCTTATTACATTATTTGGGTAATAATATAACTACTAGCTATACTAACATCCCCCTTAATTACATCATTTTGCAATACAAAGCGAGCTGCGAAACAATTCAAATTTGACACATCCAAGTGCCTTAGTGAAAATGTCTGCAACTTGAGCATCGATGGGAATGTGATGAAGCTGAATTCGATGCTTCGAAACTTCATCTCGAATGAAATGACATTGTGTGTCAATGTGTTTTGTTCTTTCATGATGAACTGGATTCTTGACTAGGTTCAGAACACCCTGATTGTCGCAAAACAAGTGTATTGGAGATTTGGATGGATGACCCATACTTGTCAGAATGCGACGCAACCATATCACTTCGCACACAACATCACGTGCGGCACGATATTCTGCCTATGTTGATGATATAGCAACCACCTGTTGCTTCTTGTTGTGCCAAGAGACAAGACCGGATCCAAGATGAAAAATATATCCTGAAGTTGACTTGCGATCATCAAACAATCCGGCATAGTTGGAGTCCGTGTATCCTTGCAAGAAGAATTTGTTGTTCCTCTTGTATTCTAGGCCATATTCCATTGTGCCACGGACATAGTGAAGAACACATTTTGCTGCTTTCCAATGAGTGGTCTTAGGCTCCTGCATGAACCTTGAAAGATAGTTGACAGCAAATACGAGATCCGGCCTAGTATTGGTCAGATATATGAGACTCCCAATCAACCGTCGATAGAGAGTACCATCTACCCGAGGTGAATAATCATATCATGATAATCGAAGTCCTGTCTCCATCGGAGTTGCCATTGGCTTGCAATCGATCATGCGATATTTTTCCAACAATGTCTTGGCATATTTTTTTTGAGACACTTTGATGGAGTGCTCCTTCTGGCTGAATTCCAGACCAAGATAGTAATGGAGAAGTCCAAGATCTGACATCTCAAAATATTGACACAAGTCTCTTTTGACAGTAGAGATCATAGTTTCTGAACTCCCTGTAATGAGCAGATCATCAACATAGAGTACAAGCAACACTATCTCATAACCTTATTTCTTGAAATAGAGGTTTGCATCTGACGGACATCTCTTAAAACCATGCTGCAGGAGGTGATTGTCCATTTTTATATACCAAGCTCGAGGAGCTTGTTTCAGGCCATATAAGGATTTGACCAATTTGCAAACTTTTTGCTGTTGGCATTCCACTGCAAATCCTTATGGCTGAGTCATATAGACTTCTTCTTAGAGATCACCATTCAGAAAGGCACTTTTGACATCCATCTGATGAACTTTCCACCCAAACTATGCTGCCATAGCACAAATAACTCGAATTGTTGTCATCCGAGCAGTAGGTGCAAAAGTTTCCCGTAGTCAATGCCTTCCTTTTGAGCATAGCCCTTTGCAACAAGACGGAACTTATGCTTATCAATTGTCCCATATACTTTGTACTTGACTTTATACACCCATTTGCAGCCAATGGGTTTCTTTCCATGCGGCAGATCGACAAGCTTCCAAGTTTTATTTTTCATCAAAGACTTATACTCTGCATCCATAGTGGCCTTCCACTGAGGCTCACCGAGAGCAACTTGTACTGATGCAGGTTCAAGATCATCTATGGAAGACATAAACACCTTATCACTATCAATATCCATATCTTCTGTATCTCTCTCTGGATCTACAGAATGTTCCTCAAAAGATTGACACAGATCATCAACCCCAGTATTCTCTGTTGCACCTTTCTCCTGTCGAGCCATGCTGTGAGTACGAGGTCTATCCAATGTCAAATCTGGTGGAGTGGATAGCTTAGAGTCTTTGATTGTATTTGTACACCACTTTGGATTCTTCTTCTTAGGTGTTGAAGATGAAGAAGAACCTCCAACTTTTGATGAAGGAGATTTAGCAACCTGTGTTTCCACAAGGTCTAGGTATACATCTGATGTGTTTGCTAATGTGAAAGCCTCATCAAAAACTACATCTCTACTAATGTGTATCTTCTTGGTCAAGGGATCAATCAAATGATAACCCTTAGAATGCTCATCATAGCCAAGAAGAATACACTTCAATTTCTTCTCATCTATCTTCTTCCTTTTCTCTTTTGGTATGTGCATGAAAGCTTTACATCCAAAAATGCATAGATGAGAAATGGAGGGTTTCCTACCACTCCATGCTTCCTGTGGAGTCATTCCTTGTAGGGCCTTTGTGGGTGCCCTATTCAATAGATATACTGCTGTGGTGATAGCTTCTACCCAATATAGTTGCTCAAGTCTAGCTCCTGTGAGCATGCAACGAACCATTTCCATGATGGAACGATTCCTCCTTTTAGCAACTCCATTTTTCTGAGGAGTATAAGTAGTAGTTAACTGTCTTGTGATCCCATTTTCTTTCAAGAATGCAAAAAATTCTTTAGAGGTGAACTCCCCCCCTCGATCTGAGCGGAGGGTCTTTATAGAAGTCCTTGACTCCTCAAAAGATTTCTTGAATTGCTGAAAGAAGCCAAATGCTTCAGATTTCAGTTGAAGAAAGAATACCCACATCTTTCGTGAGTAATCATCCATGAATAACTGAAAATACCTCTTACCCCCACAACTTTTGGGAGTGAAGGGACCGCATATATCGGTATGAACCAACTCCAGAGGTTTCTTTGCTCTTGTAGAGCTCTTTTCAAAAGGCACTCTATGCTGCTTTCCTGCCAAGCAGTCGAGCAAACTAGTAAAGTGGTAGAAAGGGAAGGAAGACCCTTTACCATCTCATACTTACTTAACTCAAGTAAGTAACCAAAACTCAAATGTCCATATCTCTTGTGCCATAGGGAAGTTGCCTCCTTTGTAGAGACTGTCATGGCAACATGTGGAGTAGAGATAGTATCTAAGGCAAATAAGCCATGCTTATATGAAGCGGTTGCAATGTTCTTACCCCTCCTGGTAATAGAACAACACTTCTTGCCTCCCTCAACACTAAAGTTCACAACCATATCTTTGTCCAGAATTTGTGTGACCGACAACAAATTATTTGCCAATCTAGGAACATAGAGAACTTTATCAATCTGACACTTGCCATCAGGAAGAGTGACTGAAACAATGCCTTCTCCCTGAACCTTGTAGGTTTTATCATCAGCAATAGTGACAGGTTTGCCCTCTTTGGCCTCAAAAGACTCAAACCACGATTTGTCACCAGTCATGTGCTTATTGGCTCCAGAATCAACATACCATATAGGATCCGTCTGCTTGGACACTATGGTAGTCATGAGAACTTTGTGGGCTCTCTCAGAATCTGTGTCAAATTCTTCAACAACAACATTCACTTGTTGTTTGTTCTTTTGTGGTTTGTTTCGGCCTTTCTGTTTTGATTGCTTATTCTTATGCCAACATCTATTTGTATCATGACCTTCTTTGTCACAGATCTTGCAATATCTCTTTTTCTGTTGAGGTTGTTGAGTTTGTTTCCCTTTTGAATCCTTTTGTGAATTCCCTCCCTTCCGAAAATTACCCTTCTTCTGGTTCTGGCCCTTGCCCGTTGATGTAGAGGGCAGTGTTAGAAGAATCATCTCTCTGTAGTTGGCGTGCCTCCTCCTCTTGAAGCATATTAACCAATTCTACAAAAGTAACTTTCCGTTGTGATACCTGAAGGGAAGTGATCAACACCCGATAAGAATCAGGTAAAGCTCTCAATACAACTGAAGTAAGGACCTTGTATTCCACTGGTTCTCCCAAAGAATTCAACTTTGCTTTCAATTCAAAAACTCTGCAAAGAAAGAATTCAATTGTCTCCCCCGCTTCATGCTTAGACTGTGTAATTGAGATTGAAGAAATAGAATGGTGGAATCATTCTTTCCCTCATATATAGTATTAAGGGCATCCCATGCCGCTTTACTAGTTGCACAGTCAGCAATATGGGGTTGGACTTCATCAGACACAGCAAGCAAGATGAGCACTTTTGCTTTGTTGTCTAGCTTATCAAAGTCTCTTTGAGTAGTAGTTGGAGCTGTAGCACCAGCAGTAGGTGAAGGTCTGGTTGTTGCTCCAGATACAACATCCCATAAGTCATCCATTGCTAGGATGGCCTTCATCTTATTTTTCCATGGTGTGTAATTAGGACCTTTCAACAACTGATGAGAATCAGTCATTAGTTTTGTAGACATGATGAAGGTTCCTTATAACACCAATTGGTCCCCCTTTCGATATACCTTTTGCTAGGTCGTTATACCGTACTAAATACCCGCCCTTACGTGAGGGAAACTATAGGTATTTAGAAAGATCAATAAAAAATCACCCGCCCTTACGTGAGGGAAACTATAGGTAATTTTTAGAGATCATACGATACGTGGAACTTAAGCAGTACTGAAAGGGAATAGTCTTGTTGATGGCACCTACCATAGAAAGTCTGCAATCCGCATGCGTGGGGTGTAACTTCCCCTAAACACTTTGGATTTCAGAACTCTCATCAGGATTTACGCCTAAACACAAGAACTATTAGGGTAATGGATGGAGTAAAAAAATGCAAAATGGCAAACTTATCTCTCCCCGACGATTTATAGAGAACAAGCTCAGACGTCGTTTTGGCAGCTATATTAGGCGACGGATACAATAGCGCAATCATGACGACTTTACCCGTAAGTGCTGGCCAGAGGTATCACAAATACCGAACGCTGCAGTGCAATAAATTGCACGGATGGGTTTTAATTATTTCGGGGACTTAGGGAGTGTATTTGATTTTAACTTTTAATGTTATAGTGCAAAAAATCAAATATGCAACATACAACAAAAAAAAGTGCCCACAGAAATAACCCACTAGGTGTCGGGCGTAGCCGAAAATGCACCTTTACAATAATGCCAAATTTGCTTTTCAAAAATTACTCACTTTCCCCCTTGGATTTTTGAAAAAAAATACCCCCCTTATTTTTATCTTAAAAAAAATAATCTCTCCACAAATGATTTTTCAAAAATTATTTTAGATCCTTAAAGTTAAAAAAAAAGATTAATTTTAATTTATATAGTTTTTAAAAAACCTTTAAAAAGAAATTAAAATCAAATTAAAAAATTTAATTTTAATTTATAAAGGTTAAACTATAGAAAATAAATTAAAATTAAAAATTAAAGTTTTAACTTTAGGAAATAAAATAATTGAAAAAAAATATGCGGAAGAAATTTTTTTTTTTACCTTTGTTGAAGGGGGGTCGGCGGGATTGGAACCCGTGACCTGCAGGCTCCCAGAGCCTTACCGCACAGTCCACCACCAGGTGGACTAGCAGGCTGATCCGACAGGATCAGGGGCCCCCTCGTATTTGAGGAGGGTCCCGACAGCCCTGCTGCTCTCGGTGGGCGTGCTGCCTCCTCTCCATTTTTGGCAGCGACAGGTGGATGCAGATGTTGCTGTGGCTACCTCCACTGCTGGCAACGGCTAGCAGGGCCGCGGCTGTGACCTCCGTTGCTAGTGGCGACGGGGGTGGCTTGCAACCTCCGCTGCTAGCGTGGCCTGCAGCCTCCACTACTACAGCGACGGGGGTGGCCTGTCATCGCCTGGTCGCATGTGTAGCGTGTGACCTCGACTATCGTGACAGTCACACGTGTTGCGCCTGCAGCGCGACCTCGAGGAAGGGGAGGGGAGCCCTCCCAACGTCGGGAGATGTCACGACGTGTTGGGAAGGGTGGGGGGGCCTCCCAACGTTGCGATTGCACGACGTGGTTGGGAAGGGTGGGGGGTCCTCCCCATGTCACGATTGCGCAACATGGTTAAAAAAAATGCTATTCAAAAAAAAATTGCAGAGCGTTTCCAAAAAAAAAGCAAAAAAATGTTGTGTTTCAAGCCAAAACATTGTGCATTCTAGCCAAAAAAAACGTTTCCAGCCAAAAAAAATTTCACAGTCGCCCGTCCCAGCAAGCGTTTGCAAAAAATTCTGCAATAGCTCTGATACCATGTCAGAGTAACGAACAGGAATGTATTGCAATAGAAGAAATAAATAATACATGATAGCCTGAGAATAGTCCGTAACAGACGGAACTACCAGAGACTGGAATAGAAGATGTTAGAACAGAATAACAGTAATGTAATATACGCTAACATTCATGATAGCATATACTTGTTTCTCAATGAAGTTATATCTCTCTTCATGTTCTTGCATAGTTTAGCTCAGGAAAGCGATGGTATTTCTTCCTTGTCTTCTCCCTTTTGTATGAGAACTACAACATAACTTTCGTGTTCACCAACTGCATACAAGATGAAGTCTCTTGAGTAATCTGGGTTGATAAGCACAAGTTCTTTGGAGATAGCTTCTTTAATATTTTTAAATACCTCTTTCCTTGGATATGTCCACCTGAAGTCAACATTCTTCTTAAGTAGTTCAATCATGGGCTTTATTATCTATGTGAAATTCATGATGAAGTTTTGCTTGAAGTTGATATGCCCAAAGAAAGATTACAAAAATTTCTTGTTCAATGGTAAAGGGAGGTTTAAGAGAGTTGTTACTCTTTCTGGATCAATTTCCAACCCTTTATTAGAAATAATATGTCCCAATAGGGTTCCTTATTCCACAACAAATATTGACTTATTTGGGTTCAAGGAAATGCCAAATTCTCTACATTTCTCGAAAACCATCCGAGATGCCCAACATGATCTTATTTTCTATGGGAGAAAACTATCATGTCATCTAGGTAAATGACTATTATTTTATTGACTAGTTCATCAAATTCTAAGTCCATTGCTCTCTGGAAGGTGGCCCCAGCGTTAGACAAACCAAAGGGCATTCACTAGTAAGAAAATGTTCCCCATTTGGTGGTGAATGTTGTCTTGTGTTGGTATTCATATTTGACCCAAACTTGATTGTAACCAAAGAATCTATCTAGTAGTGAGAACCTCTTTGCCCTTATGATAATATGCAATATCTAATCTATTTGAGGCAGGGGGTAATGGTATTTTAGTGAGACCCTGTTCAAGTTCTTAAAATATACACACAACTTGATGTCACCATTATGTTCTTATTGGTAAAATATTAGCAACCCATTTGGAGTGCTCAATTTGGTAGATTATCTTGGTGTTAAGTAGTTTTAACAACTCTTATTTCATTAGTGCCTCTATCTTTGGGTTGAAATGATGTTTTTATCGAAAGGATTTTGATCCTGGCTCGAGATCAATAGTATGTTGTATCATTTCCTTACTGTATACTTTAAGATCATCATACGTCTAGGCCACAATATCATTGAACTCTTCAAATAATCCCTAAACCTGGTTGGCTTCCTTTTCAAAACATTGAACTCCTACCTTGAGCACTTTACTTGGTCCTATCTGCATCTCTTTGTATTTTTGTTTGTCGATTTTAATCTTGTCACCTGATGGTCGATCTTTGCTATCAAAAAAAAATTCCAGAGTGATTAGACCTTTGGGTATATGATTATTATTAAGTTGGATCAACCCATCATCTTCTTCATCTTCTAGGGCTCGATCATTCAGATAGTTCATGTCATATATCAAGAAATCTAATATCTGTTCATCATTTTCAAAAACATGCCAAAAGATACCTTTATATGGGACCGAAGGTCTATAAATTAGCCTTACTATTTTTGACTTCTGTATAACATTGGCTATGGGGCAATAGTTGTCTCCAACGGATACTAGTAGATCAACATGTGTGTTACATTCTCTAGGAATAGACTTAATGCTAAATGCTTCAAAAGCCTCAAACAGATCCCTTACCTTGTTTCGATAAGATTTTAAGCAATGCTGCTTGTTGATGCATTTCTTCGTGACTTGGTTGAAAATCAAATTTGAATCTCCATATATTTGTAGTTGTTTTACCCCCATATTTTCAGCATTTTTTCAAGCCTAAACACAGTGCTTCATACTTTTCTGCATTGTTAGTGCAACTCCATGCCAATATATATGAGAAGACCTTCTCATACCCCATGGGAGAGATCAATACTATACCTGATCCAACTCCATTCTTACATCTAGCACCATCAATGAAGAGTTTCCAAATCTGATTGGATGGAGGATCTTGTTCTATTAATGCAATAGCCTCAGGGATCTTGGGTTTAATAATTGAGTACATTCCTATCCCTGTTTTGATCATGGTGTTAAAGTCTTCCAAGGAGTATTGGTATTCAATCTTGAGGTCTTCTAGAACTTCATCCATCAAATCTATTTCCCCTATTTCTTCAATAATTAATGATACATTATTTGTATGTTTGTTACCTTCTTCTATCTTTTCAATGTGAAAAGAGGAAGGTTTCTCATTGAAAATCTTAATCCTCCTTCTCTTGTATGGGATTTCCATATGTGAGTAGTCCAATGAGAGATATCCTCCCAATTTGGTTGTGAATTTCCTTGAAAGACATGTACGAAATACTGAATAAAAAAATTCAATAAACCAAGGTACATAGATATGCAACACACTACAAGAAATTGAAGAGAAGCTAAGATACTGATTTGATTATTCCATGAGATCAACTTTGCATAAAATAGCAAAGTTGATCACTAAGAGCCATTGGATTATAACAACCCAATAGATCTCAACCAAACATAACTGGGAGATTACCAACCTCATGAGGAGTGGTAACTCTGAAATATCCTAGTGGAACCTAAGATATACTCTAACACCCCCCTTAAGTGATACTAGGGGAAGTGGAACAACAATAAAAATAAACAAGTGGTATATCCACAAATATAAGTCCCAACAACAAGGCATGATAAGGTAATCATGTACAATATATGAAGAAGAACTTCTTCTAGAGAGATGATGAAAAAACCACAAGGGAAAAAAACCATATTTCAAAAGAGATAGAAGAAGAAGAGATAGAGAGGATGGAGAGGAAGATGTCCTCGTCAACACCCCCTAGAACAACATTCGTCACCCTAAGCAGCTCATGCAACTAAAGGTAGTATGGTGAGGCAAAGGGTTTGGTGAAGATATCTGTAATCTATTGCTGAGTTGGAATGCACTCCACGCTAATATCTCCATCATAAATGTGTTTTCGAATGAAGTGCACGTGGATCTCAATGTGTTTGGTACATTGATGCTCAACAAGATTGTGAGAAATATGAATTGTACTTTGGTTGTCACACAAAGTACTATAGAATGATCATGGGAGAAATGAAACTCTACCAATAACTGACGAAGCCAAAGAGCCTCCTGACTGGCTAAAACAACTACCCTGTACTCTATCTCTATAGATGATAGTGCATTAGCCTATTAATTTTTGTATGCCCAAGATATAGAAGAAGAACCAAGATAAAAAACATAGCCAGAAGTGGAACATCTATCATCAACTAAACCTGCCCAATCTAAACCTGTATCCCACTAACTCGGTAGAACCTCTGCCATAGAAAAAACCAAAATGAGTAGTGCCTTGTAGATAGTAGAGAATTCGCTTGGTCGCCTACCAATGACTATCATGAGGAGACTAGAAAAATCGAGAGATCAAACCAATAGCATAGGAAATGTCAAGGCAAGTGTGAGTGAGATATAAAAAACTTCCTACTAACTGTCTATACAGTGTTGCATCACAAAGAGTGAAAAACAAGAGTAAGTCAAAGTGACCCTGGACTGGAATGGTCTGGCTGTTGGTTTACAATCAACCATTCTAAACCTCTGAAGACGACCGAGTAAATACTTTTACTGGCATATTAAAACCCATGAATCTATTTAAGTGATATGAAAGCCAAGGAAGTAATGAGCCAATACCAAATCAACCATTTTGAATTTACAAAAAAGAGAGTGCTGAATAATCTGAATGTGAGATGTGGAGCTGCCAGTGAGAAGCAAATCATCAACATAGAGAACAAGAATGGTGATGTTATCTCCATATTGCAAAATATAAATTATAGAATCAGATTCATAGTGATGAAATCTAGTGGAGAGAAGGAAGGAATTCATCTTTTCATACCAGGCCCGAGGAGCTTGTTTGAGAACATAGAGTGAATTCATTAATCTACAAATAAGGGAAGGATTCTAAATAAATCCAACCGACTGCTCCATATATATATCTTCCTACAAGTCTCCATGTAAGAAGGCACTCTTCACATCCATATGAAAAATAGGCCATCACTATGATTTAGCAAGTGCAAGTACAAGCCTAAAAGAATCCATATTGGCAATAGGACAAAGGTTTCAATGTAATCAACACCCTCAAATTGTGAAAAACCCTTAGCCACCAATCAGACTTTGTACTTGTCAATGGATCCATCTGCTGCATATTTGGTTCGATAAACCCATTTACAACGAACCAAATTTCTTCCCTTAAGAAGAGAAACAAGATCCCAAGTGTCATTCTTCACTAAAGAGGAAAAATCAATGGCCATGGCATCATACCACTCTTTTGTCCCATGAGTTGCTAAAAAAGATTGAGGGTCACCAGAGAATGATTGACAAAGAAGTCTAGTACCCGACGAATGAGCGATTCTAGAAGAGGAAATATCTTGGATGAAAGGTATTTCCTCCTCAATAGTTGTGCGGTTCCACTTGGGTATTGTGATAGGAATATGTGTTGGTTGTTCAACAATAGTCGCCGATGTTGTTGGTTCTTCATCATTTGTCTCTTCGTCAGAACTGTCCTTTGAAAAAGAGAAGAGGCTATTGGTTCAATGGGAGAAGAAGAATATGAAGGGAAAATATTATGAGGTGGAAGTCTTTCATCAAACTGAAAATTTCTATGAAAAGAAACTTCATGAGTAGTAGGTTCAAGGAGTCTATAAGCTTTTGTATTCTCAGAATAACCAACAAATATAAGTTGCTTGTTTTTTTATCTAAAGCTTTTCTTTTAGTTTTAGGAATGTGGGCCCAAGCTTGACTGCCAAATATTCTAAAGTATGAGACATCAGGTTTGGAGCCAAACCATGCCTCTTATGGAGTTAAGTTTTCAAGAGCTTTATGGGGTGTGCGATTCTGAATGTAATTTGCACAGTTGACTGCCTCAGCCCAAAAAATAGGTAAAATATTCTTGGAATGTAGCATACAATTTGCAATTTCTTTTAAATATTTGCTCTTCCTTTCAACCACACCATTTTGTTGTGGTGTATTTGGTACAAAGTGCTGATGAATAATACCATGAGAAATCAAGAAATCTAAAAATTTATTATTGAACTACTCTTCCCATTGTCCGTTCGAAGATTTTTGATGCTACATGAAGCCTGATTTTCAGCCAGTTTTTTAAATATTTATAAGTGAGAGAAGACATCACTTTTGGACTTGAGAAAATATACCCATGTATGTCTGGAAAAATCATCAATGCATATCAAAGCATACTTGGCACTTATGAATGATGGATGTGGGAAGATCATTAATTCACAGTGAACTAATTCCAAAGGTTTGGTAGCCCTTTGATTTTTACTCTTTGGAAAAGGGTCTTGGTGTTGTTTTCCATAAGCACAACCTGGAAAAACACCATTAATAGAGGATACTTGAGGTAATCCAATTACCATGTTATGAGTGCTTAATTCCTTCAAGTACCTATAATTGAGATGACAAAACCTTTCATGCCAAAGTTTGCTTTCAATATCAGCATGTGCTATGAAACTTGTTCCTAAAGTAGTATTATCAAAGCTTTCAAAGTGATACAATCTATCATTGTGATTAACCACTCCCTTTGCAATAGGGGTATTTGGATCTTGTAAGCTTCTTATTTCAACTCATGAGGGAGTGAATAACACTGTTTTTCCTTTTCTAGATTTATAGATTTGGTAGACAAAGGAGATTTGTAGAAATATTTGAAACATAAAGAACAACATTGAGGCATACACCATTGATTAGATTATCACCTTTACCTTTTACAGGAATGAAGGAGGAATCACCAACTCCGATGCTGAAAGTTGAACTAGAGGAAAGAGAAGAAAAAGACTCTTTGGAAGAAGTCATGTGATGGGTGGCCCTTGAATCTAGAACCCAATGATTTGAACAAGACTTTGTACTTTTTCCTTGTACATTTAAGGCTTTGCCATGATATTTGGAACCATTGATTTAAGGCTTTTTTCTTCTAAATCTTCTAATCTTTTCCAATATCTGTTCATTGAATGTCCATTTTTTTTTACAGTAGGTACATTGCACATTTTCTTGTTCTCTTCTTTTAAATTTACCTTTGTATTTTGAATTTGATGCTACAAATGCTCTTGAGGAAGAAGTGGAGAACTCAAAATTGGAAAGTTTCATTTCTTCTCTAGTAAGCCTATCACAAAATTCTTCTAGTTTGGGCATTGTGAAATTTGTGCCAAGAGCATCCATTGTAGAGAGAAAAGTAGAGGTAAATATTTGAAAAGGCCCTCTTAATTTTGCTAATATAAGGTATATGCATTCATCATTTGTTTTTGACCTTCCACTTGCTTTTAGTTGAGTTATGAGTTCTTTGAATTTGGTGAGGAAGTCAACAATTGTGTTGAAATCATCAGGTGATAATGCTGTTAATTTTACCTCAAGCTACATAGATCTAATTTGATCAACTTTACCAAATATATATATTTTTAAGTCTCAAATTTCAAATGAATTTTCGCAGTCATCTAAGTGAAACCATAAACTTTCACTAACATTCATGCTTAGCCCATGGCTTCATACATTTTTACCTTGTGAACAAATACTTCATATTCTTCTTGAAATTCTGGTTGTTTTCATTCAAGCAGATGAGATAGGCTTCTTTGTGCGATTAAGTTCAGCATTCTTGGCTTCCATATATGGTAATTGTGTGGAGTTAGAGGCTGAATTATTGGTGGCTGTGTAGAATTCATACTTGTAGAAGAAAAAAAACATCAAAAAATAGGTGCAGAAAATCAGCACCGACAGATCCCCCCACAAAGAACAATTTATTTATGGTGCGTACAAGGTTTGCTTCGCAGTACATAAAGCCTTTATGGAAATAAGCTTATAAATAAATGTACTAAAAAAACTGCTTTACTTAAAAGAAGTGGTTAAAAAAAAATTGTTGCTTTCACATATGGATAGACATCCGCGGATTTTGGAGTATACAACTTTGTCAACAGGAGAGAAATTTTTTTACCACCTTTCCACCAGTATGCTGTTTAGCTCTCTTTTCCAAACATGGCCGATGTCGTGAGGATGATTTATCTGTCAGGAGCTCTTTGATTTTATCTTCAAATCGATGGCACATCACTCGAATGTTCCCCAAGGCAGATGGCTGTGTGGTATGCTGCTGAGAACAAGTGTCGAGGCTACATTAGGTAGATTCTGAAGGTGGTCAAACTGGCAGTGATTGATCTAGCTGTGTGGGTTTCTACAACAAGTATCGGACCTATGCTTGGGTGAATGTTGAACAATTTACCAAATGCGACAGACTGGCATGTTGTGGTATGCGATGTCAGATCACGAGCAGGATATGTGCGGTATCCTCCAAGCCTGTTGGCTGTTTAGCAGGTGGATGTGAATAAGTACCTGGCCTATGGCCTATGCATTGGGTGAATTCTTTGAATCACAAGGATGGAAGTGCCATAGCACGTGCACCCTCTCTAAACTAGACCCTATTGCTCCCAAAACTGGAAGTATTGTTACTGTTTCAAATATGAATCGGCTCCAGATCATGAGGATGCTGTAATGCAAATAGAGACGTGAGGAATAAAGAATATAGATGAACTTAAATAGAACTTTATTTGCATAACATTCAATATTACCGTAAAGCAAAAAATATTTTTAACGTTCGGATCCCGGCGTTCATGACCATAACTTTAGTTTAACTACAACAACAGTTTGAATTGTTGATATTTTGCACATCCACTTGGTAGGCAACTTTAGTTCAATGGGAATATGATTACGTTGACAGGAAGTCACCAGCATGCACTCGTTGATCTCATCCCGTTGATGTAGATATTGGTAGTGGCGGACAAATTGTGCGCTAACTTTGCGTGGTACGTTGAGTTGACACCGTAATAAACGCTCCACTAGCTCTTATACCAGCGTGTCTTCAGCATACCCACGTCGACATCAAGAAGTCATCAGCACACATTCATTGATCTTGTCTCGTCATTGTAGAGACTGGTAATGGCAGAGGAGAGCCGTGCATGTCTGCTAGCTCTTGTACCAGCGCGTCTTCAGCATACCCTCATCGGTGTTAGGCAGAGGAGAGCTGCAGGGAAAGAATTTTTTTCCATTAACTGAGGCCACACATGCTCGTATCATGAAGTCTGGAGTATTGCATGAGGGCATCGTAGACATACTTGGTGGCGTAGTTGAATTCCTTGATCTCAGAAAGGAAGTGTCTATATACGGTTACAACAGCTCTCAAAGTTTTGCGAGCCTTGCAAAAAAAAAAAAACTCGTAGCACCCAATATAGTGATTGCCACCACGATTTCCAAGAGCCAAAAAAAAATATAATATTGACAATTTTATCCCACAAAAGCAAATGTTGGAAAGAAATGGTGACAAGCTCAAAAAAAAAAGGTCTAGTGAGACTCCACAAATCATCCAAGAAAGGGATGGAAGAAAAAATGAATTAGCTTTAAAAAAACTTAAAAAAAAAAAAAAAAAAAAACAAACAAACAAACAAACAAGGTCTCTCAGAATGTTTGCAAGAGTCTACCGTGGCTTTGGTACCATCTAATAAATACTAAATAAACAAAATTCAATAAACCAAGGCACATAGATATGCAACACACTACAAGATATTGAAGAGAAGTTGAGATACTGATTTGATTATTCTATGAGATCAACTTTGCATAGATAGCAAAGTTGATTACTCAGAGCCATTGAATTATAACAACCCAATAGATCTCAACCGGAGATTACCAACCTCATGAAGAGTAGTAACTCTAAAATATCCTAGTGGAACTTAAGATATACTCTAACAAGACAAATTTCAAAATAAGGTCTACTTCTTGTATGACTGTAATATGGGGCATTCTGTTCAGTACTATGGATATATCTTTGATTATTCCCATAGTTTTTACTGGGGTGCCATCTAATTGTAGCACTCATAGACTGCTTGTGGTATATTCCATTCCCATGATGTCACACATAGCTTTAGGAATAACTATGGTTGATGCACCTAAGTCTATCATGCAGTTGTGTCCTACCCATTATTCCATTTGCAAGGACAAATAGAAGGGAGGGGGCCTATTTTTCCCTGAGATTGGTATTGGGTTACCTTGGGATAGATTCAACTGAGGGTGACCTTTGGTTTTATTTTTTATTGTTTTGAGAGATTCTTGCAGCAAATCAATCTATCCAGGGAGCAACAGTGCATCATACATGCTTACCTTTGAAGGAGACTTTTTTAGTTCTTTGACTATGCTGAAAGCAGGCACATCAAATTTTTTATCCTTTTCCCTCGTAGGTGGATCATACATGTTCTTATACCCTTGAGTTACCTCTACTCTTTACCTTTTGGTCAAGAAAGGGTACCTTAATTTATCTCGTACCTATTCTTGAGTCTTAGTTTCTTTTAGTGATGCATCATTTTTTTTTGTTTCTACCCTCTGCTTTTGAACATGATTTAGGGATATAGCCTCATGGATGGTGCCATTTTTAGCCTGACCTTTTGGTACCGAGGGTATTTTCAAGGGATTAAGCTCTTTAGGATCAATTTGAAGGGGCTTATTACCCGACCTAGTTAAGACTACAACCTGTTCTACTGATGGCATCATAAAATTATGGTTAGTTTCCCTAATCATATTAACTTGTCCTTTATGACCTCTTTTTGCCTTCTCAATAGCTATTGTTTGCATATGATGTTGGTGAACCATGCACAAAATTTCCCCATAAGGATTGTTACATGTGGAGCATAAATAATAAGATTCAACAAGTGATGTAGAAGGTTCATCTTCTTGATTAACATATACTATCCCTGACATTTCTGTGTACTTGCTGGTTGAAGCTGGATCTTTTGTTACCTGTGGGAACCTTCTTGGTTGAAAGTTCCTTTTAGCTTCTCTCCTTTTCATTGAGGTCATATCATTGGTCAAGTTTTTCATAGCCATCTGTATGTCTAGGAGAACTACCATCTGAGAATCAGATGTTGGTAAGGTGGGTATCAAAGTTAAAGTTGGGAATGCTGGGGGAGCTTGTATAGCTATGGAAGTTGGTAATACAAACCATTTTGGTGGATTTGTTGTAGAAGCCAAAGTAGGATATGATGCATTTGCATTAGAAGTCTAAGGGAATTCTAGAAATATAGGTACTATCATTTTTGGGGATAATATCCTAATAGCAATAAGATCCTTTTCTGCTTTGAGAGCCTCTTGAAAAATTTCTTGGAAGATAAACACCTGAGACTATCTTATAGCCATCCCTAGATTTGAGTTGAAAGATCTGAAGTAGTAGTACATTGCTTGCTCATGCATTGGTCTAAGGCCATTAGGTACCCTTTTCCATGTTTGGCTAAACCTAATATTGAAATCAACTATCTCTTCTTGTGGGTGTTTCTACATAATAGTAAACTGAGTGAGCAAGGAGAAAGGATCAGCTTGTTCATTGAATGCTTCTACCATTTTACCAGCTAGTTCTACCCATGTAGTGATGGTTTGATCTGGGATAGTTTTGTACCAGTATAATATTTTTCTCTTAAGGATATAACTAGTAATTTCACCATGATATTCTCCTCTATGATATTGTGAATTACTGTTAGTGATGCCACATCCTAACAGTGCTTGTAAGCGGTTTTTCCAGTGCCATCATACGTGGGTAATACCTTCAAAGCTAATTTGGGAATAGGATTCTAAATTTCCAAATTTAGGGAACCCACATATTTCCACGTAGGATAGAGTTAGGCATTCTGGTTTTGATTGGCGGCCATTATAACTACTGTATTGATTGAAGTTGCAGGTTTCAGATTGGTTGTATTAGAAAATTCGTTGGTAGTTGTACTAGGAGGGATTTCCAGGGGAGGGTTGATTGTATTGGTTGACCCGGTAGTAATGGTAGAGGATGAGTTTGATCTGGAAGATAAAACAACATTTACTCTAAGGCTACCAAGGTGCAATTCCAGGAAATCGATGGACTTTTCTAAATTTTTAGCTTATGATCTAGTTCTCATGTATTTCAATACTTAACCAAAAACAAGATATATAAATATTTTTATGGATTTGATCTTTAAAATGGAGTTTCCAGGTGATTTGATTTTAAACAGAACAAAGACAAACACTAAATCTCTAATTTGAGTATGTAGTGGGATTTGGTCCCACCAGGCATGCCAAAAACTGTTGGTCCAAAATCTACCTTTGGTTGGTTATTACACCTAAGACATGGCCAATATTGAATAAATGGTCAGATTGCAAGGTTTAACTCATTCAATCTCCAGAGAAGGTTGGTTCTTTTAGGAAGTTCTAAATAGATTGAAAGTGATTAGGGAGGAAGAAAAGGGTGCTGAAAGGAATGTAAATGTAGTTGAGGCTAGAACTTAATGTGGTACAGATTAAGAAACAACAAGAAATGAAAAAAACCATGAAAGGAAGTAACTATCACAACCTCTTAATAGACCAACTAATTACTTATAATATATAGAACATGATTAAATTTATATTTGGCTTCACAGATTAGCAGTTCCAGGACTAAAAAATAAACATGAAGAAGAATCCAGAAATAAGAATTAATATCACACATATTTACTCAGCTAAATAAGAAACATCCATCCATTCATACATACTTGTTCTGCAAGATATTTGAACCAGAGGTTAAACAGAGATCCTTTAGTATTTGCTCCTTCCAAAATTTAAGTCCATACAACTTGTAAATGCCTAAGAGCCTACCCTTAAAAAGAGGTTGATACTCTTATTTATAACCTCTCGGTGGTTCAATATTTCAAAATACAAACATAGTTTATTTAAACTGTTGCAACAATAAGCTAGGTGGCCAATATAGTACAAGCATTCCGTAGTATCATTGGTCTAGAGACGAACAAAGAACCGAATCTCTAATTGCAAAGTGATTGCTCCATGTGCACTGGTGGGTAGTGGAGGTGGTTTGGAACTTTGATCCATCCATTTTTCTCCTAGTGCATATGTCTCCATTAATTTGGCAACGATTGTATCAAATTGAAAATGTCATCATATTTTATGTAGCTGGTAACAATCGAGCAACAAATTTACAACTTATCATGGATCTATGACGTTCTCTTGTATTTGAGCCTCTTCGATCTTTGTTGCCTATAAAAATTTGATCGATCGTAGAATCATAATGCTTTTTGACTTTTGGCCTCTTTCTTGCGTTTCGCTAGTGGAAACTTGGTATGTTGTAGAATCACAACATATTTAGATTATTGGCCCTCTTTATTTATCCTCGCTAGTGGAAATTTGACCGATCATAAAATCATGATGCTTTTCAGCTTTTGACATCTTCCTTGCATTTTGCTAACAAAAACCTAGCATGTCACGAAATCACGATAGCTTTCAACTCTTGACCCTTTTTCTTGCTTCTCGCTAGTGGAAATTTGACCGATCACAAAATAATGATGCTTTTCGAATTTCAACCTCTTCCTTGTATTTTTCCAGTGAAACATTATTTTGTTACGAAATTGTGATACTTTTCAGCTTTCGGTCTCTTGCATTTTTCCAGCAGAAACTTGTTTTGTCACGGAATCATGACGCTTTTTCAGCTTTCGACCTTTTCCCTGTATTTTTCCAGTGGAAACCTGGTATGTCACGGAATCGTGACATATTTCAGCTCTTGGTTCTTTTCTTGCTTGTTGCCGATGAAAACTGGACATGTCACGGAATCGCAATGCCTTCTGGCTCTTCAAAAATTTAGGAGTTCATCATCACCTAATTTATCCTGGTGTAGTATTTTTTGACCTACAGTAATCAAATTTGATTTTGATTTCCCACATTGGGATACATCATCATTCATATCATCAACATTTCCAAAACCCCCTCTTATGTTTGGGCAAAAACAAAATACATCATTTACATCATCCATATCACCCACATTGTCAAAAATCCCTTCTTTTGTTAGGGCAAAAATAAAACACATCATTTTCATCGTTCATATCATCCACATTTTGCACTACATAATTCACATACATTTACATCATTCATATCATCCACATTATCACCTACAATTATGTCAACTGGTTTGTGAGATTTATTCTTCACTCATTCGCCAATTAAGGGGGTAAGCTACAACAACAAATTCCATCTCTAGGATCTTCTTGTGCATAAAGGGAAAGAAGTTACTTTACCAAACCAGATGTCTCTTATTTTTGTATGGTATTGTGTTTCATGCAACACGATACAAAAAGAGGCATCTGTAGACACCAAATCCTAGCCACTTGTCATCCACACACAATACAATCACAACCATTCAATATTTATTTATATATTTATATAAATATAAATATTTTACATATTTATATTTCTATATATATATATATAAAAGCGATACATCACGTCTTAATCTTAGCCATCCACTTAGCATGATCCATATAACACATCAATGTCATAATCTTAGCCCTTCATCATGATCTAATCTCAACTTCCTGTTGGTGTTGTTAAACCCCTAACATGTTGATGGGAAGTTATAAAACATCATTCACTCTTGTGAATAAAGATTGATTAGTTAAGAGGTTAATCAAATTGAGAAAGTTTATAATTGAGAGCCTCCATCATCATCCAAATCCTAGAATTTCACTAACATCCTCCCTCCTCGCCGTTGTCACATCCTCCATTTATATCATTGAAAACCCCTGCAAATTAGATTTGTTTTCACAGATCACTCCTCCATCATCCTTGAACATTGCCAAGCATTCCCTAGACGTTGTTGAGCATCTCTAAAACACCATGAGACATCCACCGCAATTTCTATATGCACTTGGGCATTTCCCCTTAGTCAATTTACCATAGAAAAACCCTCAAACACTTCTACGCATTTGCACATCGCCAGATCACAGAAGTAGAAACATAGATCAACATTGCAGGTATTATTTTGATAAGGTATAAGGTATTATTTTCTTTACAACTTATGTTTTCTATATTTATCTCACATTTAATCATTGTTGCATCTAGGGTTTGTAGATTTGTTATTCAGAGGGTCTCACACAATGGAGCCCTTGCATATGCTACTAAATTCTTTGTGTAGTGATTTATTTGCAGGTATAGGAGACATCCTACTTGATGGCTATTGCTACTCAGGTGGTCCCGTAGGGATATGCAAGCCCACCCACAAATTGTTTGGAGTGAAGATGAATCAAAGACACCAACATTTGTTTTAACAAGGATTTTCAAACCCTCTCATTGTAATATTGTATCAAAAACAATAAAATGTATTGTATCCCTAAATTTGGAGCAAATCTATTGTACAATTTGGATATCCAGGCTCCTTGAGTCATAATAAATCATATCTATCATTTTGTGCATACATTGTGTTATTTGCTTTGATATATTATTTTATTGGTGTTGTTCATTTTTACTTTACAATTGGCATGTACCAAATAATATAATATATTCCAACACCCCTTGTATTACATTATTTGGTTATTGAAGACTTTAGTCTTCAATATGGTCTTCATCCTGGTTTTGGAACTTGAGCTCTTCTTTTCTGCTTTCTTCATTTTGTTCCCTGTCTGTATCCTGATCAAGTAAATAATTAGTATCTTCATAAAATACTATTTTTGCTGAAAGAGCTTTAACTTCATGTTCATCTGTAGTTTCTTTCAGTTCCTGAATTTCTTGAATCTCTTGAACTAAATGTCCTTTTTGTTTCCATTCTCTATATTGTAGTTGAGGATGATTGTATTGATTCTGAGAAGTATATGGATGCTAAAATTGTTGCTGATGTGGATTATATTGATTCTGATATTTTATTGGTTGGAATGGCCTACTAGATTAGCTTCCAAAATTTGTTTGATTTCCTTGATATTGATTTCTTGGATTGAATCTACAATAATTGGTATGATGTCCTTTCTTTCTGCATACTTGACAATATCTATTATTCCATTTTGATCTTCCTTTTGAGAATGAAGCAATGTTTACTTGTGGATTATCTTTTGTGACTAAGGCATTGTTAGTAATTTTATATTTTACTAAATTTTCCACCTCATATTCTTGCAGAATATTGACTAAATCATCAAATGATGTATCTTTACTTAGGATTTGTAGAGATGTGACTAGATGCTTGTAGCTTTCTAGAAGTGCTCTTAGGATTACTTGAACAAAAAACTTGTCTTCAACAATTTCCCCTAAGGTTAATAATTTTTCTTTCATATTTGCTACTTTACTTAGGAACAGTTCTATACTTTCACCACTATTAACTTTAGAGAATGCAATTGAGTTTGAAGATTGAAGATAGTGGCTTTATTCCTTCCTTCAAATATCTTGGCTAAAATTTTCTAAGCTTCTGTAGAAGTTGTTGCTGAACTAATGTATGGTTGTATTTCATATGTAATTGCAAATGTTATTATCATGAGGGAATTTGCTTCATCTTATTCAAACTTTCAAATATCTCAATCCCATATTGTAGGTTTATTTTTTGCTCCTTTAACAATATCCCAAAGCTTTTCAACTATCAATATTGACCTCACTTTTTTTTCCATGAAGTATAATGACGTCCTTTAAGAAGTTGGGATTATGAAAGTATGAATTTATTTGTTGCCATAATAACACTTGTAGACTACCTTATATCTCCCTAGTTTTGAATATACTATGGTCTTGATAAAGTGCTTAGCTTTCTTAGTTTTCCTTTGAGTTGAATCCCTTTTATCTCCCTAATGTTCAACTACTATTCTTAACCTTATTTCTCCCTATTTGTGAAAGCTAAAAATAATTTTAATGCACTTTCAATTTTGATAAGGTTCTCTATTTTCAAGACCTTTAAGTTGGATTCCTTATGTCTCATTAATTTGAGCAAGAGACTAATTCCAATGTAGTTTTCCAACTTTTCAATAACTCTATGTTTTGTTTATTGTATCTTTCAATTCTCAATAGTATAGTTTCTAAATTTCAATAAATTATATTGGTGTTGAACTCCTTATATCTCCCTAATTAGAAATTTAGAAAATATGAATATTTGCAAATTAAATGTTTCAATTTCTATGTAGAATTTATTTTTCCTCCAAATTAAGTTATTTGCAAATATTTCTTATGCTTGAATAAAGTAGTTCCAAATGCTTTCCAATTAAATATTTCTTGCTTCAAAAAGGCTTTCAATTATTTCAATAATGCATCTAAGGTAATAGTATATCAATGCAATTTCTTATACCTCCATTTATCTAATTAATCTCAAGCATAAAATATTAACTAGGTTTAACCTTAGCATTAATGTTCCTTATTTCTCCTTTACCTTTATAAAAATGCAAGTTAATTTAAATAATTTCAAATACCTTCTTGACTATGGCACACATTGTGTATGAGGTCTACTTCTCCTTGACTTCTCTGCAACTTGCACTTTGCACTCGAATTAAGGTGTTGTTTGCTTCTCTATCTTCAATGCAATATGATGCTTCTCTTACAACATTCAATGCTCTCCCTTTTTTACACCTTCTACATCATTGACTGAATTTCTTGTGCTGCTGGTCTCATTCACCTTCAAATGTACTTCATTGCCTTCACTTGCATTACCTTCTTATTGCATGAATGGTTTGTGAGACTTATCACTCATGCAAAGAAAATGTTTTCTCTTCCCTTGGAGTTGTCTTTTACACTGTGACACTTGGTAGTGTAACTCTTCACCTCCTTGTCCTTCCAAGTGGTGGTGATTCTCTTCTCTGTAATGTTATTTCACTCCCATTTTCTTGGTAACGTGTTGTCTCTCTTCTACATGGTGTTAATGCTCCTTCACTCCTCTTTTCTTGGAAAGGCACTGCCTCTTCTCTACATGATGTTATTATTTACTTTGTAATGCTCCTTCTATGTGATGCTATCCTTTGTAACAATCATTCTACGTGGCACTATCCTTTGTAACACTCCATGCACTATCTCTTATTTGTGTGGTGCTATCCTTTACTTTGTAACACTCTTTCATGTGCAATATTTTCTCTATGTGGCTCCCTTATTCTAATTTAGTTGATAAGCTCCCCTATAATGCTAGTTCACTCCTTCTCTTCACTTAGTAACACTCGATGTTGCACCTGAATTCCTTTGCTATGAATGACACCTCTTATTTACATTGGTTGTTGTTGTTGGTTGGCATTTTCAATATGGCACTACGTTTTCCAACCTCCAATGGCTAAATAGCCTTAGCCCTTGTAAATGATGCTTTGGTGACTTTGACCTTGCTATTTCGTGGCTCTTTACTATCTCATAATGCTTGCAGGCTATTGTACATAGATCTAGGGAAACACAGGCTTGTGCATTTCAATTGCTTGCCCCCTATACTTTCCACTATCATCCTTGATTTCTTGAAACAATGGTTTTCCTCTTGAATGCAGTGGTGGCACCTACCCTTTTTACTACTTCTCTGGTGTCTCCTATTTACCAAGATGTGGTAATGGTGGTTTCTATTCCACATCACCTTTTTCTCATTGGCTATTCTTCTACTATGGCTCCTCCTTGGCTAAATACTTGGTGGTTTCTTCTTTGGTGACTCCAAGATTCTAATTCATGCCAAAATTTGTACCTTTTGGATAGTTTATTGTATTGGCTATATAGTATTGGCTTGTTTATTTTCCAATAGATAGTAAGGAGTTGATATTTTTTTTTCCTTGTATTATATCTAACTTCTCCTTTCTTTTGTGTAGGTTTTAATCCCTTGCAATGTTATCTTCTCCAAATTTGAAGACATAAACTTGAGACCTTTCCTCTTGCTACTTTAAAACCTCAAATGTGGTGCTTTTAAAGACTTAATAATAAGCTAAATAATGAATTTTTATTACACCAATATTGCATACCTTTTGGTCTCCTTTTGTAGCTAGATTTCTTGGTGATTTGACTCACCTATTTGTTGCCCTAAAATTTTCTATCTTATAGTTCTATATTTTTTTTTGGTCGGTTAAATTTAGATTAAATTGGGTTTTTATCAAGGGACCCAAAACATGAATACAATAATTCATCAGAATTTAACAGGAAAAGCCATAGAAAAGGCCACAAGAAAGCCCAAGGAAGGACACCAAGAAAGGCTTGAGGAAAGCTTGCAGGAAAACCTTTAGGAAGGCAAAAGGAAAGCCTTTAGGAAGGAAGCAAGGAAGAGGCAGGAAATTGAAATTTGAAACACTCACCAAGCAGGAAAAGGAAAGGGTGGTAAATTAAAATGGACAAGCCCGCCTAAAAAAAATTGAAAAACCCCAAAGGCAGGAAAAGGAAAAAGACTCCAACCCACCTGGGGGAAACCAAAAACCAGGTGAGTTCAAAATGCCATAGAGGGAAAAAATAGCAATTACAAAAAAACCACCCAACACCAGGGGTGGAGGATAGAGACTGTAAATACAAAAAGTCTCACCTAAGAAAATATGGGAAACAAACAGACACCAACATTTACAAAATACCATCCATAACAACATGGTTGAGAAAAAGGAAATGTTGGGAAACCAAAATAGATACAGAAAAACCACCCTAAACTATAGAGTGGAACAAAGAATCTACAAATACATATAATCCCACCCAAGAAAGGATGGGAAACAATCAAGGATGCCAAAATATCAAACAACCTGAGAAGGAACTGCATCCCTGATAAGCCTAGAAATTGGAACAGGAGACTGAGGAACTCCACAGGACATGAAGTCCTCCTGCAATGAAGAGGAGACACCGAAGATGCTAGTTTATCAGAGGAAGCAACAGAAGCAAAACAAAAAACTGTAGGAAAATATGGGAAAGTTCCCAAGGAACCCAAAAGGAAGGAGTCCAAAGAAAAACCGGTTGCAGAAGTTAAAATAGGTCATACCAAACAAAGAGGATGCAACTAGAAGTTCCAAAAAAACTTCAACACTACCAACAAACATCTTCAATAAAATAGATGAGGAAGTCCTGCAGGAACACAACAATAAGAAAATTAGAGGCCCCCAACAAGGCCACAAAAAATACTGAGAACCCAATGAATTAACAACACCAATTCCAAAGAGCAAAGTCACAATAGAAAGCACATCGTTCCTTTGAAAACCAAATAGATGCTATGCAAAACTGCTCATGAAGCCACTTTCCCACAGCCACAACCGTCCACACATGAAGAACCACCAAAAGCTAGAATCAAGATGACACACCTGCAACAACTTGGGAAAATGTTGAGAACTCCAAGAAAAGAAATCCCTGAAGAAACCCAGAAAACCTAGGGAAGGTCCCAGGGAAAAACCCAAACCCATCCCATAACCCAGAAACCAGAAGAAAACCCTACCAAAGGGTAAGGAAAGGGGTAGAAAAATGGATAAGTGACCTCCCACCCCAAGAAGATCGTCTGCAACACCTTCCAACCAAAGAGGAAGGGTTAAGGAAGTTCCAGGGAAACTGGGATAGGAACAGACCTGGGACAGGGCCAGGGAGGGCTACATGGAAGTGGAGAAGGACTTCCCAAGGAAGTCCCCTACGGAGCCCCCTACCACATGGGACCCTTGTAGTTCTATCTTGCTTTCGAAGAAGCTTCAATTTTTTGAATACTTCTCCTTATATTGCTGTCCAAGAATGTATAATTTTGTAACTCTCATTTCTACTTAATTGCTGCCTTAAACTTGTCACTTTTGCAGCTCTAATTACTACTCAAATTTTTGCCCTCTTGCTATCCTAAAATATTTCATTTTTAGCTTCTAATTTAGCCAATTCCTCCTTCATTTATCTATCATGTGATTCTTTAACTTCTACTGTAAAAACCAACACTCTTCTCCTTTGTAAATCAGTATTCAAGCCTTTAGTGGCAATATTCAAATTTCTCAAATCTGGTGGCCTCTTCTAGCTTCTTTCTCCTCCAATATCCTTATCAAATTCTAACTTCAAACTTGGCCTATTTGTTGGCCTCATTCTCAAGAGTATGAATTTCTTGAGGTCTTATGGAATCCTTTTCAAAATTTGGCAAACTTCTTATCAAATCCTTTTTTCTTTTTAGCTTATTATCAGATGGCAACAATTGTCCCAAATTCTTCTTTTCAAGAGCTACTCCTTGCAATCTTCTACCTTGAGCTTTCTTCAAATCTTCTCCAATGGCAAATTCTTCAATAGGAGTTTTCTAGCCTTCTTATTTCTCCTTTCGAATTTGCTTGAGATCTATTCTCTTTGGATCTTCAAATTTTGCAACTCTTCTATTGGACTTTTTCTTAGTCCTTCTCTATCTTTTTTCTCCAATCTTCTGTAGGGATTCTCTTGGCCTCTTCTCAATCTTCAATAGAGTTGATTTCTTCTTTCTTCAATTTGAAGTCTTCAATATTCTATGAGAACCTTGTTCTTGGGTCTTCTCAATATTCTATTTTTTTTTGCAACAAAGAACTAATCCTTGCACGAGGAAAGCAAATAGAATTTTAGGAAATTGAAGATGAAATTCTTCTCTATCAATTGTAGGAAGCTTCTCAACTTCTGAGAACTAATTTTATGTAGCAAAAAACTTTAGATAGTAGCAATAAAATCCATGCAAATCTCTAGATATCTATAAATTAATAAACATCACTAATTATCATTCAATCTAGTGGAAAAAAGATCTATGTTGAGTCCTAATTTTCATGAGTATTTCTGCAACACTATGGAAAGACTCTAGCCAAATAGTAATTTCAAAATTTCTTAAAATTCAAAAAATGATATCTCCTATATCCCCTCAATATCTTATGGCTCTCCCTATTTCCTATCAATCTACCTTGAGCTCTGATACCACTATTAGCTTTTGATACTATATATTTAAGGAAATGCAACCACAAGAATTAAAATGAGCATGCAATATTAAATCTATGATAATGGTATTATATTAAGCATGTAAATAGAATTATAAACTTTTGAAATAACTCATAAACTTCCATTAATGAAAGCTCACGAAAATAGGAACTTCATACAAAATGTGGAGATCTCAAATGCTCTATGCTTCATACAAGTTCTACATTGTATCTACTCTAGTCTATCTTATGTTGCTCTCTCCTCTCTATCACTCTATCAAAGGCCTATATATAAAGAGATATGTCTCTTGGTATTTCACCTACCTATGACTCTTGATTTGAAGAACACAAGCTTATACTGAGAGGGGGGTGAACAATATAAGACCACTTTTTACTTTTTCTTTCAATTCAATATTATGCAGTGTATAGATAGCAGTATCAATAGCAGTAATCAAAGCAATGCACAAAACACCATACACAATAGAGACACCACAATTTACGTGGTTCACCCAATGTGGGCTACTCCACGGAGAAAATATTTTACTAAAATTTTCTCAATCAATCTCTTTTGGGAATCCTTCCCAATTACAATGTTTATGGACCTCTGTCCAAAGGAGATGTTGATCCCCTAATCTCAAGTTCGTGGATCTCTTCCACAGGAGAACTCTTTCCCCTTCTGCTCTGGCTAGTGATCTTCTAGAAGACTTTGTCTCTCTACTGCACTGATTGGTGGATCTCTCTCCACTTGAAGACTCCTCACTCAGATCTGTCTTCAATTGTCCTGGTTGTTGGATCTCTATCCACTGAGACTCTATCCTCTGTACTCTGTCACCTCCAAAGCTCTATCTCAATACTGTACTAAACATAGTCTAGTCGGTCTAGCACAACTCTGCTCAATCTCTTGCACTAAACATAGTACATTCGGTCTAGTACAATTCTGCTCAATAGGTCCACACAGAACCTACTCAAATCTGCTCAATAGGTCCACACAGAACCTACTCAATTCTGCTCAATAGGTCCACACAGAACCTACTCAAATCTGCTCAACAGGTCCACACAGAACCTGCTCAAATATGCTCAATAGGTCCACATAGAACCTGCTCAAATTTGCTCAATAGGTCCACATAGAACCTGCTCAAATCTGCTCAATAGGTTCACTAAACTTGTCCAAATTGAAATCTGCTCAACAAGCTCACTTAGAACTTGTCCAAATCTGCTCAACAAGCTCACTCATAACTTGTCCAAATCTGCTCAACAAGCTCACTCAGAACTTGTCCAAATCTGCTCAATAAGTCCTCTCTAGGACTTGCTCAAATCTGCATAGCAAGCTTCCACAAAATCTTACTCAAAATCAGTCCACAAGCCTTCTCAAAGACTTGTCTCAAATTTGCTTAACAACACAAACTTGTCCAATATCATAGAATCATAAAGAGAATTGTTAGAGACTCAATATGTTCTATACTCAATGCTCAATCAATATCTCAATTCAATATCATAGAAGCATAAAGAGAATTGTTAGAGACTCAATATGTTCTATACTCAAATCCCAATCTCAACTCAAATCAATCTCATAGAAGCATAAAGAGAATTGTTAGAGACTCAATATGTTCTATACTCAAATCTCAATCTCAACTCAATTCAGATATAGAATAGTTTGTTTCATGGAACTTGAACAACCACATGCATCCACTTGACTAGGCTCAATCAACTCTACTCAACCAATCACCTCAATGAACAACCCTTTCTCACAAACCCTAGTCCAAGCATGTATCAACCAACTCAAAATGTTTCCAACAATGCTCAACCACAAATCTCACATAACAATGATACTCATGTTCTTTTCTAACTCAAGTTCAAGTTCTTTGCATAACCAATTGGCTTCAACAACAATGCTTATAAAACAAGGTTTAATCACAACTCTCAAACCAGAAAACCTTGAAGCATTTAACCAATCACTTTCGAAAAGGAAACCACAATCAATCCTTTTCACTCCAAAGGTATTTTATAATCAACCACCATAATCAATCAATAGGAGAATGTGCCCATACCTTTTATGAAGATGAAGAAGCCTCTTTGGAAATCTGCCACAATCACAATATTCTTTTGCCAATCCTCACAAGGGTTAGAAGATCACAAAATAATCAACATTACTCCACTTCACAATAATATTCACCAAGGCTTTTAATTAGAAAACCTTCTTAAGAATTAATGCACAACTTCCTTATCACTCCTAAAACCACTTGTACCATAAAATAAAATAAATCAAAACATTGCATAACCTTGTCACTCCAAAAACCACTTATACCATAAAATAAAATAAATCAAAACATTGCATAACCTTGTCACTCCAAAAACCACTTATACCATAAAATAACTCAAATATTTTATATCCTTCCTTTCAACACTTTTGCACTTAAAAAAAATAATCACAAAGCCTTCTTAGGCAATATCCCACATTAATCAAATATCAAACCTTAGCCATATGCAAAAATTAAATCCACTATACTCTCCATGAAAGTCGACGCTTAACACAACCTTAGCAAATTCGAAATATTTCATGCACCCAAAAATTTTGGCGATCGAATTATGGCATACCTTGCAAAATGGCTTCGGGTGGTTTCGACCCCGCGTTCCTCCTCGTCGTGCGCCTTAGCGCACTCTCCACCCACCGTGTGGGCTAGGCCTCCCACGTGGAGGCTTTAAGCCTTTGAGACTTATATTTTCATCCTCTCCACCTATGCCTTGAAACTTGCTCCCTTGTTCCACGTGCAGTGTGCAAACGAAATCGAAAGGGGGAATCGACGATTGCGAAGGAGGGGATAATCGAATGCGGAAAATATTTCTTGTCTCCTCCTTGGTTGATAAAATCAACCCCTTTAAATATTCGAACCTTTGCATGATAAAATATATGACGTCGACGGACATGGCGGGAAAACTCTTTTATTTAATTTTAAAATTTAAATTTAAATTTTAAATAAATTAAAATTTAAACTAAACCTTTAAAATTAAATTTCTCCATCATCGGGGCACCTTTTTCGATGAAACAAAAAGCCAACTTGGGTTTTAAGAAAAACCCATTTCAAATCTGCCATCCATGGTTTTAAATAAAACCTTTCCTTACCTTCCTTGGTTTTCATAAAAACCTTTTTCTAAGCTTCCCTTGAAGCTCCTTTTGGAACCAAATGCCATGCATCCCTTCTTGAACCTTTGATCAAAACCTTTGCTTCTCATGAAGCTCTTTGTGGAGAAAAATCATAGTGCTTACTTACATAGGTCCTTTTGACATCAATGACAACTTTTAGCTTAGGGACTCAAAATGTCCAACAATCTCCCCCTTTGTCATTGATGGCAACCCATATTCATTTTACTGAAACCTGACCTTCTTTTCTGCTCCCCCTGGGTCTTTGCTCCCCCTGGCTCAATGCTCTCTCAAATATCAAATCTCTCCTCATATCAAATCTCTCCCCAATACACAAATCTCTCCCCCTTTGACATCAATGGCAAAGGGTCACCTTTGGGGCTCGGGGCTAAGAATGAGCCTCTTAGCTTAGCCCCTCCCCCACCTCCACATGAGGTGGTTAATTCTGGGGTGGGAGTATTTCTACTCCCGAAAGCATAGATCTGTGCCTTTATCTTTCTCTCTTCTTCTGTGAGTTTTTTGAATCCTCTCACTGTTTCTTTCCAAGTTATCATCCCTGTTCCTGTCATCACTTCTATTCCTGTTCCTGTTCTTGTTCTCATCCATGTTTCTGTTCCTATTTTGATTCTCATCCTTGTTCCTATTTCTGTTCATACCTCTATTCCTATTCATATTTTTGTTCCTGTTCATATTCCTGTTCTTGTTCATATTCTGTTCATGTTCCTGTTCATGCCTATTTCTGGAATATTTGCTCTACACCATCTTGCTATGTGACCATCATTATTGCACTTATAACACTTAATGTTATTATTCCTTGGATGTGCAACTGTCTTAGGATTTCTCCTAGTGAAGCCATATCCTCTTCTATCATTAATCCTGCAATTCATTGCCTTGTGACCAAAACCATTGCATGAGTAGCAATAACCTTGGAAAAGTTGTTCTTTTCCATATACCTGTCTTTCATGAGTCCTGCATTGTGAAGCCATGTGTCCAAACCTGTGACATGAATAGCATCTTCCATTGAAGCCTCCTTGTCTTGACCTCATTGGTCTCCTATTCTGATTGTTGTTCCATCTGTATCTTCTTTGTGCATTGTTCCTCTCTTTGTTGAACTCTTGGTTGTCCAACTCATCCTCTGATGTCCCACTTACACTTAAACTATCTTCTTCTGATGTATCTTCTTCTGAAGTTTCTTCTTCATCAAGACTTGAAGTAGATTCTTTTTCCTATTTCTTTTGAGCATTTCCAAAGCCAAGACCTATTGAACATGATGTTCGTTGTTGTCCACAGATGAACTTATCCAAGTTCTTAGAGCTATTTGTGAAACTCTTCATCTTGATCTTGGAGTCCTTTAAATATTCTTTTAGAGTAGCCACTTCTTGTGCTAACTTCTCACATTCCAAAATATTTGCTTCTAACTTATCCTTGAACTTGCTTGCCTTAGCCTTTGACTTTTCTAAATCCTCTATGAGCAATAATATTTCTTCATCACATTCTTGAAACTGATTTTCAAGCTTAGAGTGTTGCTTTCTAACCTTCTTTACTATGTCAAGGGCATAGATAAGTTCTCCCTTGAGATCATAGCCATTCTCTGCTGAATATTCCTCTATTTGTTTACCTTTGTTCATATCATTACTTCCTTTTGGCTTGTCTTCTATAGGATCATCTTCTTTATCTTCCAAAGCCATTAGAATATTCTCATCTGGTCTTTCAAGTGCATCTTCAAAATCATCATCACTGAAACTATAACCATCCCTAGTGCAATCATCTTCAAGATGTCCAAATTTACCACATCTAAAACACTTGAGAATAACTGGAGTCCTTTTCTTAACTGGATCTTTCTCTTTAACCATAAATAGGACTTCATCTCTATCATTGTCTGAAAAACTAGCATCACTATCAATTGAGTACTTACTTGCATTTTCTGCATAGTAGCTTCTCTTTTGTCTCTGGAAGAACTTCTTTCCTTGTCTGCTTTGTCCATCCTTGCTTTTCTTCTGGTACCTGTGTCTTTCTGATTCCCTGTATCTGTGATCCTATTTTTCTTCATCATTGTTGCCTTTTGGCTCTTTGCATTCTATTGCATAGTGTCCATACTTTCCATAATTGAAACATTTGATAGATCTTAGATCTATGGGTCTTCTAGAATCTCTATCTCTTCTACCATAATTTGCTTCTTCATCACTGGATGATTCACTGCTCGATTCTATCTTCTTTCCCTTTTTATTTTTGTCTACTTTGAAAGCAACTTCTTTCGGAGGAATAGGATCTTTTGTTCTTATCTCAAAAGTAGTAAGCATGCCAAGCAAAGAATTCCTTGTCAAAGAATCACTATCAATTGATGTTTCTATAGCAGAAACCTTTTCACTGTACCTTTTTGGAAGAGTTCTCAAGATCTTATCACAAGCATCAGATTCATCAACCTTCATTCCCAGACCTTTCATCTCATGTACAAGTTCATCAATATTATTGAGATAGTCATGAATGTTTTCATCATCCTTCATTCTTAAGTTCTCAAATTCTCCTTTGATATTTTTGATCTTAGCCATTCTGACTCCTTTATCTCCTTCATATATTTCATGCAGAAGTTCCCACATTTCTTTTGTTGTTTTACAATCCATAACCTTCATAGATTTTGATCTATGCAATCCTTTTATAATTGCATTCATGGCTCTTGAGTTTGCATGCATTAGAAGCTTACCTTCCTTATCTGTAGGAGGATTGACTATTGAATCGTATCCAAGTTCCACTGCATCCCAAACTTCATTTCCAAGTGCCATCAGGTAAAATCTCATCAGCATACACCAATATAAGAAGTCACTTCCATCAAATACTGGTACTGCATTATTGAAGGGTCCGTCTCTTTGATCCTTTTGATCCATTGTGTTCTTAGACCACTTTTCCTTCAATCTGTCAAACTCTTCTGAAGGAACCCGCTCTAATACCAATTGAAGAACACAAGCTTATACTGAGAGAGGGGGTGAACAGTATAAGACCACTTTTTACTTTTTCTTTCAATTCAATATTATGTAGTGTATAGATAGCAGTATCAATAGTAGTAATCAAAGCAATGCACAAAACACCATACACAATAGAGACACCACAATTTACATGGTTCACCCAATGTGGGCTACTCCACGGAGAAAATATTTTACTAAAATTTTCTCAATCAATCTCTTTTGGGAATCCTTCCCAATTACAATGTTTATGGACCTCTATCCAAAGGAGATGTTGATCCCCTAATCTCAAGTTTATGGATCTCTTCCATAGGAGAACTCTTTCCCCTTCTGCTCTAGCTAGTGATCTTCTAGAAGACTCTATCTCTCTGTTGCATTGACTGGTGGATCTCTCTCCACTTGAAGACTCCTCACTCAGATCTATCTTCAATTGTCCTAGCTGTTGGATCTCTATCCACTGAGACTCTATCCTCTATACTCTATCACCTCCAAAGCTCTATCTCAATACTATACTAAACATAGTTCAGTCGGTCTAGCACAACTCTGCTCAATCTCTTGCACTAAACATAGTACATTCGGTCTAGTACAATTCTGCTCAATAGGTCCACATAAAACCTACTCAAATATGCTCAATAGGTCCACATAGAACCTACTCAATTCTACTCAATAGGTCCACATAGAACCTACTCAAATTCTCAATAGGTCCACATAGAACCTGCTCAAATCTGCTCAATAGGTCCACATAGAACTTGCTCAAATATGCTCAATAGGTCCACAAAACTACGTCAAATATGCTCAATAGTATCTTTAATAGGTATGAACTTGTTCAAATATGCTCAACAAGCTCACTCATAACTTGTCCAAATCTGCTCAACAAGCTCACTCAAAACTTGTCCAAATCTGCTCAACAAGCTCACTCAGAACTTGTCCAAATATGCTCAATAAGTCCTCTCTAGGACTTGCTCAAATCTGCATAGCAAGCTTCCACAAAAGCTTACTCAAAATCAGTCCACAAGCCTTCTCAAAGACTTGTCTAAAATTTCTTAACAAGCTCACACAGAACTTGTCCAATCTCATAGAATCATAAAGAGAATTGTTAGAGACTCAATATGTTCTATACTTAATGCTCAATCAATATCTCAATTCAATCTCATAGAAGCATAAAGAGAATTGTTAGAGACTCAATATGTTCTATACTCAAATCCCAATCTCAACTCAAATCAATCTCATAGAAGCATAAAGAGAATTGTTAGAGACTCAATATGTTCTATACTCAAATCTCAATCTCAACTCAATTCAGAATATAGAATAGTTTGTTTCATGGAACTTGAACAACCACATGCATCCACTTGACTAGGCTCAATCAACTCTACTCAACCAATCACCTCAATGAACAACCCTTTCTCACAAACCCTAGTCCAAGCATGTATCAACCAACTCAAAATGTTTCCAACAATGCTCAACCACAAATCTCACATAACAATGATACTCATGTTCTTTTCTAACTCAAGTTCAAGTTCTTTGCATAACCAATTGGCTTCAACAACAATGCTTATAAAACAAGGTTTAATCACAACTCTCAAACCAGAAAACCTTGAAGCATTTAACCAATCACTTTCGAAAAGGAAACCACAATCAATCCTTTTCACTCCAAAGGTATTTTATAATCAACCACCATAATCAATCAATAGGAGAATGTGCCCATACCTTTTATGAAGATGAAGAAGCCTCTTTGGAAATCTGCCACAATCACAATATTCTTTTGCCAATCCTCACAAGGGTTAGAAGATCACAAAATAATCAACATTACTCCACTTCACAATAATATTCACCAAGGCTTTTAATTAGAAAACCTTCTTAAGAATTAATGCACAACTTCCTTATCACTCCTAAAACCACTTGTACCATAAAATAAAATAAATCAAAACATTGCATAACCTTGTCACTCCAAAAACCACTTATACCATAAAATAAAATAAATCAAAACATTGCATAACCTTGTCACTCCAAAAACCACTTATACCATAAAATAACTCAAATATTTTATATCCTTCCTTTCAACACTTTTGCACTTAAAAAAAATAATCACAAAGCCTTCTTAGGCAATATCCCACATTAATCAAATATCAAACCTTAGCCATATGCAAAAATTAAATCCACTATACTCTCCATGAAAGTCGACGCTTAACACAACCTTAGCAAATTCGAAATATTTCATGCACCCAAAAATTTTGGCGATCGAATTATGGCATACCTTGCAAAATGGCTTCGGGTGGTTTCGACCCCGCGTTCCTCCTCGTCGTGCGCCTTAGCGCACTCTCCACCCACCGTGTGGGCTAGGCCTCCCACGTGGAGGCTTTAAGCCTTTGAGACTTATATTTCCGTCCTCTCCACCTATGCCTTGAAACTTGCTCCCTTGTTCCACGTGCAGTGCGCAAACGAAATCGGAAGGGGGGAATCGACGATTGCGAAGGAGGGGATAATCGAATGCGAACAATATTTCTTGTCACCTCCTTGGTTGATAAAATCAACCCCTTTAAATATTCGAACCTTTGCATGATAAAATATATGACGTCGACGGACATGGCGGGAAAACTCTTTTATTTAATTTTAAAATTAAAATTTAAATTTTAAATAAATTAAAATTTAAACTAAACCTTTAAAATTAAATTTCTCCATCACCGGGGCACCTTTTTCGATGAAACGAAAAGCCAACTTGGGTTTTAAGAAAAACCCATTTCAAATCTGCCATCCATGGTTTTAAATAAAACCTTTCCTTGCCTTCCTTGGTTTTCATAAAAACCTTTTGCTAAGCTTCCCTTGAAGCTCCTTTTGGGAACCAAATGCCATGCATCCCTTCTTGAACCTTTGATCAAAACCTTTGCTTCTCATGAAGCTCTTTGTGGAGCAAAATCATAGTGCTTACTTACATAGGTCCTTTTGACATCAATGACAACTTTTAGCTTAGGGACTCAAAATGTCCAACATGATCTTCCTTTTCTATGACTCATGTACATGTGGACTAAATGCACATTTACATTATCAAGTACTTTTCACATTCTAAAACTTGTGCATTTATTACATTGCATAAAGTTAATACTCAAATCCTAATCTAAGGAAAAAATTCCTAATCTAAAGATGTACCCAAGGTGGTACATTGACATGTACAAAATAATATAATATATTCCAACAAATTAAAATTTATGTTCTTCCATGAGGTTGCTTCAATAGTTTCTCTTACTTATGCCTTTCATAGATTTATTTAATGTATCTATAAAGCACAAAATCCATTGGTATACTCTTTAAATATTTGTTTTTATTTCTAACAAAAGACTCATGACTACAATATAATATATTTTTAGTCATCCCATGAAATCATGGGATCTTCAATTTCCTTATAGTAGTGGTATAGAGATATCAACTAAAGTCAATATGGATTTCAACAACTATACAACTAATTAGAATTAATCAAAGGGACCTTTTAATTGTTCTACAACTAAAATTTGGTACTTATGGTTTCAATTTAATAATTTCTATCTTTAAGAAGCAATTTTATTCCTATGATAACAAAAATATATACTTAGACATAACCAAGAACACAAAGTAGAGTAGAGAACATAAAGAATAGTAATCATACCATTTTAAACATGAATCTAACATGGAGAAGACGCTAAAAACAATTGTATATATTTCAAAAAAAAAATAATAAATTAATATTTGTGTCCTAATGTATATTTAACAAAATTAAACATGTTTTAGATGTTTTTAAAGATTTGATAATGTTTCAAAAACTATTTTTCTACTCAAAACCCACTCTCTACTACTCTATCTTACCAAAAGAAACAATGTTGCTAGGAATAGAAATGGTCTTCTAGAATGTCAAATGATTATAAATACCTTAAAAAGAATAAATCAACTTATTCAAACCAAAAACTTATGTAAGACCAAGGTGTTAGCAAATACTATAATATTCATAGGATAATAATCTCCAGAATCATAAATCAACTCAATACGTGCATATATATTAAACTCCAACAATGAACAATAAACACACTGAAAGCTTTATTATAACTACTAAAGCAATGCATAAATTCAAAGCTTCATTGAGTTATATATTACATGGGTTTGTCTTCAATATATAGATACATGAGACTCTTCACATTTCATGACTCTTGACCTTTTCTCTCCTCAAACTCATGGGAGAACCAACTCTTCATATTTTCCTTTTACAAAATAAATCTCATTATTATATAAATATAAAGTCTCTCATTATGATGTAATAATGCATTACTTCTAAACTTGACACATCACTCATACAACTCACACTTTCTAACAAGACACCTCACAGACTTATTTGCATAATACATACTCTCACTTAAGAACTTGACACATACTATAGACTCAAATATTAAACTCTCCCCCTAATCTAAATATTTACAAAGGTACCAATGTAATAACCCAACGCCCCATCATATTATGTTATTTGGTGTGAAGGCCTTTTGCCTTCATGTACTCTTAGTCTTTGATCCTCATTTGGCTTGATCTGTGCTGGTACAAAATTTGTTAGGTTCTTCAATCTTATTTGTTGTACTGGTAGTAACTCTCACCAATTCTAATGTTGCCTTGGAAATGATATTTTGGAGTAGTCCATCTAGTGCTATCATAAATACACTTTTCCATCCATGATTTAAATTATTATTTCCTTTATGCCAACAATATTTTGAGAATGATTACTACCTCCATAATTTTTACAACGATGAAGATCCCAATATTTTTCTAATCTTGTGACCATATTTGTTGCAATGCTTACATTTGTTGTGAATGTTGTCTCATTTTTTAAAATTTTTATAAGTCCTACAATTTTCATAAAGATCATTTGTATCACAACATGCATCTTTCATCATAGGTTTATTTTTTATTCTCCTTGTGTTTTTGTCTTAAGAGTATTTAGAGTAAGTGTTGCATTGTATACTATTTTCCATATATTGTAGTCTTTAGCCTCCTTAAAATAAACATGTATGCAATGCTAAAATATCAAAATAATTAGACTTTTAGCTTCCTTTTGAATTTCTTGTAGGTGTTTTATTAATTCTTCTAACTCATATCTTTCACCTTTTATAGTTTTTTTTTAATAGGTTATATGTGGCTTCTATTGGGGGCCACTCCCATCAAAATACCAAAATATTACATTTGTTGTAACATACATTTTTATCACAAATTTTTCATTTCTTTTTCTTAAATATATTCTTCAACTTCCTCAAAGTGCTATGTTTCCACAATCAACTCCTTGACATCATTTTGATTAAGACATAAAATCTCACTTGGCTAGTTGCCTTCTAAAATTTGAATTTCATCGGGATGAAGATCAACACCATAATTCACTAATTTATCTGCTACTCGATTTCCTTCTCTATAAATATGCTCACATTACCAGGAGATTGCCTCTAGTAATAGATGATGAACATCAACAATAATATTATTTTTTATCCAGTCTCCACATCCATTTTTGTTAATAGCATTGATGATAATTTGTGAGTCCCCCTCAATTGAAATATATTTCCATCCTTTTTCTGTTGCAATTTTAATCCCTGTAAGAAGTGCCCTAGCCTCTGCATAGTTGTTAGTTGAAGTTCCATATGATTCTGAATAAGTGAGGAGAATTTTGCCTTCACTATTTCTAAAAACACCACCTCCACCAGCTTTTCTTGGATTTCCTTTAGAAGCACCATCAAAATTAATTTTGATAAACCCAATTTTTGGACATTTCCATTTTACCATAGATCGAAGTAGATCCTTTGTTTTAATTCCATTGTCGTAGATGACTCTTCCATGTATGTTCAAATCCTGTAGCCAAGTTATTAGCACCTATTTTTCTACAATTGAGACTTCCCATGATGAGCACCATATTTGTAGACATTCTGCAAGAGAGGCACTAATACGGTTCCAAACTTGGGCATGATTTTGATATTTATTTTTAAAAATTCTATTATTCCTTTCAAGCCATAAATTCCAACAAATAATGGCAGGGCCAATCCTCCAAAGAATACATAATGCTTTAGCTTTAAAATAATTTATCCAACATTTTATCAACTCTTTCAATGTTGATGGAGCTACCCAATATAATTTCATATTTTAAAAAAATAACCCCAAATGGTGTGAGCAAATGGATAATGAAGAAGTAAATGGTCTGATGTTTCTAAATCCTTCTCACACAAGGCACATCTGAAGGGTCCATAATATCCTCTTCTTTGTAGACTCTCTCCTGTAAGAATCTTACTTTGAACTACTAACCAAAGAAATGTTGAGGCCTTAGGGAGAGCCTCTAATGACCAAATGTTCTTCCAAGAAAAATATTTGGGAGAAGGAAATTTTGATTGTTCTAAATTCTCATATCCCAACTTGACTGAGTATCCACCATCCTTTGATAAATTCCAAACCAACTCATCCTTTCATGTAAAAATTGGCAAATAAAACTCTTGAAGCATCTTTTGAAGTTCATCTGCAATTTGTTTGAGTTCCTCTCCTTCAACCAGGTTACTAAAAGAAATCCATGATCTAGAGTTTTTGCTCATAATAATATAATCTTTGACCTTTGGACCTTTACATGCTAGGCATGCTTGAGCCAATGGTTTCCATTTTGAGTCAGAGATAAGAGGATAAGGCTTCAACCAAGCATCAGACCAAAAATTTGCATAACTCCCCTCATTGACTGACCATCTAATATGTTTCTTTATCAATTGCAAACTCTCTCATATGAAGTTCCATGTTGACGATCCTTTGGGTAGAGTTCTTTTCCTAAACAATTTCATTGCATCAAGAGAACCTATATATTTTTGAAGTAATATTTTTTCCCAATTCTTTCTTTGATCTCTGAATAATCTCCACCCAAGCTTTGCTCCTAATGCCAAATTCATAAGTCTACAATTTTGCAAGCCTGCTCCTCCAATATTCTTTCCTTTGCAAACCCTATCCCACTTACAAAGAGGAAACCTAAATTTTTCCTCACAACCTTTCCATAGAAAGTCTCTTTGAATTTTATCAATTTTTGATGCAATACCTGTTGGCAGTCTTGAAAGTGACATCATATAAATAGGAATGGATTGCAAAGTAGTCTTTATGAGTTGTAGCCTTCCTACCATGGTTAAGAACTTACCTTTCCAACCTGCCAAGCAAGCTTTCATTCTATCCAAAAAAGAGATCCAAAGCTCCTTTTTATTTTCTTTATCAGACAAAGGAATACCCAAGTAGGTTGATGGAAATTTTTCAATTTTAAACCCTAAAATATTCACAATAATTTGTTGTAAATCTAGGGCAGTATTAATGAAAAAAATCCTGGATTTTGAAGTATTTACCAACTATCCAGTAGCCTTCTCATAGCATGATAATATTGATTTAAACTCCATGGCCTCACTAACTGAGGGATGGCCCAAAATAAAAGTATCATCAACAAATTGGAGATGAGATTCGAAGGGACAATTTTTGCAACTTGAATACCCTTGATTTTTCCTTCCATTTTTACCTTTGAAAAGGCTCTCCCTAATGCTTCCACTAGAATAATGAATAGATAAGGAGAAAGAGGATCACCTTGATGAAGTCCACAAGATGACTTGAAGTACCCAACATGAGAACCAATATGACTCCTTTTTAAATACATTATGATAATAATAAAGTAATTATTTTTCTCTCACATAAGAATCCTTGTCCATTCCATTAATTTCTACCATATCTTGTAAATTTTTGAGCTTGGATTCATTTTTTTTTTATTTAAAAATGTTACCAAAATATTTGACATTCCATATCTTCATTTTCTCCTTTAAATATTTCAACTTTTGAACAAACCTATACATACATGATCCTTCAAATTTTGATTCATCCCACCATAACATAACCATCTAGAAAAAATCAAGGTCTTGGAGCCACATTGAATGGAAGTGAAATGGCTTTGGATGACCATTGCTAGGTGACTCACAAGTCAAAAGAATGGGTTTGTGATCTGATCCTGCTCGCAATAAAATATCTGAAGAGATTGTATACTTTGTTTGCAACCATTTATTGGATAACAAAAATCTATCCAGTATTTCTGCTATATGATTTTTCCCAATGCGTCTATTATCCCATGTGTATTGAAAGCTTGAGGGACTAACATCCCAAAGGTCATTTGAATTGACAAATGAAGCAAAATCTTGCATTGATTTAGACCATCCTAGAATGCCACCCTTCTTTTCCAAAGGAGATATAATAGTATTAAAATCACCCCCAAGAATCCATAGATCACAATGAATCATCATTGTATTTGACAAAAATATACTAAGGTCCTTCCAACATCTTTCATGAGGAGTAACTATAGTTGGAGCATATACATTTATAACCCCAACTTTGATGTTTTCCTCTTTCCTACAAAATAATCCAGCAACCCAATTACTTTTTGCTTCTAATAGTTGTCCATCCCATTTGCATTTGTCCCATATTATTGCAATACCGCCTGAAGCTCTTGTAGAAGAAATTGCTAAACAATCACCCGTCTTCCAAATCTTCTTAAAAGCATCCTTACATTCCTCACTGCTTAATTTTGTTTCTTGTATTAAAATAAACTCAGGGCTATAAAAACCTATTAATTCCTTAATAACTTTTTTTAGGGGTTTTATTCATACCCCTAATATTCCATGATATCATTTTCATCATCAACACTTTTTATTTTTATTAGTGGGCTTAGCCCCACTTCTTGTTAACACCTGTGATATTTTTATTTGGCTTCCCAGATCAATATCCTTTTGAGTTTCTTTTTCTCTTTGTTCCTGCTTTGATGGCCTTCCTCTCCTTCTTCCATTCTCACCAACACTCTCATCTTCATCAATCTCTTCCATTTTTTCATATTGTTCAAAATGAGACTTATCTTCTAAAGATTTATGTTGCCCTAAAGAGTTGAAAGTGCAAGGAATAGCCTCATTAGCATTTTATTCTTTATGTTGCCCTAAAAACTCTAAACTGCATAGATGATCCTCCATAGTCATCACTTTCTTATGTTGGCCTGAAAACCCTAAATTTCCTTGGATATCCTCCATAATATTTTCTTTACTATATTGCTCTTGAAATCCTAAAGTGCAAGGAATACACTTCGTACTACTTTCATTTTTATTATAAGGAGAATATTTTAAGCTACTTGAGGATAATAAAGGTGATTTACCTGGATTAAGCTTGACCTCCTTCACCTCATTTGCTTTAAAATTTGTCTCCCCATCTTCCTTTGTATTAAAATTTGTCTTCCCCTCTTCCTTCGCACCTTTAGCTCCTTCTATATTTGAACTTGCGCATTGTACTTCCTCATCCCCCATATCATTTTTTTCTTCTAATGACTGATTCGAGTGAACTATAATGGCCTTCACCATATGATGATGTAGAGGGTTTTTTCTAGCCACTTTCTTAGGAGTGGAAAATCCTTGATTTGACCTAGCTTCTCCTATGATATGATCTCCTTGTTTCAAATTGAAGCTACCCTCATGCCCAAAAAATTCCATCTCTTCCTCCATTTTTACTTTGTAGTCTCTTGCCATGTGCCCAGTTTCATGATATTTGTGACATCGAAATGCAATATTTTCATAATCCACTTGTTGATCCCATTCTCTTGATTCAGATTTAATCCTAATCGATTGCGGTAAAGGTTTAGAAATATCCATGGCAACACATATTCGAGTGTATACAAAATGCCTTCTCTCCTTAGTAGTTGGTCCCTCCTGGATGAATTCACCTAGAGTATTACCAATATTCTTCAAAACCTCCTTATTGATGAGTTGATAAGGAAGTCCAAAAAGCCTAATCCATACTAGAAGCCTTTTAATAGTTTCTGTGTCCACAGAAAAATTCTCACTCCAAGGTCTTAAATATAATGCATCTTTACCCCTAAACCATGGGCCTCCATCCATTATTTTATCCCTTATTTCTGAACTAGAGAAAATAATGAGAAAATATCCTTTTGGAAGAAAAGTCATGGAGTAATTTGAATTCAATCCCCACTTCCACTTGATCCAATTTTGAATCTCAAAAAAACCTAGCCAATATCCATGAAACTTACAAATTAACCCTCTAGTTTTAAGAATCATTATATCATGCTCAATCATCTCATCCTTGATAATCACTTCTAGTGTAGAATCTGCTACCTGGACTGGGTTTGCCATAGATTCTATCTTCCTCTTATTGCTAGCTAGGGCATCCAAACTTCCAACTTGGCCATTCATACTTTCAGTAAGGACTTTCACAAATGACTTTCTTTCCATGTTACCTAAATTTTTTACACTTGTCAATTGCACTAACTCCCTACTGGCTTGTGCTTGCACTCACTTCTTGCTCATTTTTACACTCACTACCCACTGCACTCACTCTCAGATTGCACTCACACTCGTTGCACTCACTCCTAGCTTGCACTCGCTGCACTCACTCCCATATTGCACTCGCACTCACTGCACTCACTCTCGGCTTACACCTTTTATAGTCTTTTTAGAAATGACGTGTACATGGTCTTTTGAAGTCTTTCCTTTCTTTATGTATTATATGTTTTTTTTATTTTTCTTTCATGTCATGATGTGTTTATTCAAATAAATATTCAAGTAATTTTCTTGTAATACTTTCTAGTTTATACAAAATTCAGTTTTTTTTTTTTTTTGTAAGATTCAATTCTTCATTCTTCAATCTTCACTCTTCAATTTTTCATTTATTAGTATCTTTTTCAATTTCATTCAAATAATTTTTCACTTTTTATATCTTCTTTCAATTCAATTTATTTCTTCTTCTTCTAAACTCCTTCAATTTTAATTAATCTTTCAATTTATCAATATTCTTATTTCAATTTCAAAATTTTCATAATCTTATTCTTCTTTTATTTCTTCCTCTTATATCTCCTTTCATTTTTCTTCTCCAATCTTCAATCAATTTTCATTTTATTTAATTTCAATTTAATTAATTTCTTTCAATTTTACTTCTTCAATTCAATTTTAATTTTAAATTTCAAATCTTCTTATATCTTCCTTCAATTCAATTTTTTTAATAAATCAAATTATTCAATCATTTAATTCATCTCCTTCAATCATCAATTCAATTTCTTCAACCATCATTTTAATCTATCCTTTCAATTATTATTATTATTATTATTTTAAAGCGAAAAACCCCTTGCAAAGCCACCTTGGTCTGAGAGACCACGAACAGGGGGTTCTACACCATCAAAGTCAAAGTCACCCAGGGGTCGCACCCGACCCCTGCCCGCACCAACATTATCAATTGGATTTTAGATACCCAATTTAGCTTTTTGGTAGGGTGGAGATTTGAACCCGAGACCTCCCTTGGAGGATTGCCCTCTCCTCTCCAACTCACCTACAACACCTGGGTATCTATCCTTTCAATTATTGCTCTTCTTATTTTCAAGTAATTAATTTTTTTCTTCTTATATCTCCCATTCATTTCATTTTCACTTATTCAATTTATTCATTCATACACCTTCTCATATCTTCCAAAAATCAAATCAATCAACTTTAATTTTCCAAAGCAAATGTGCACCCCACTTTCTTAAATAATATAAAGGTTAAAGTTTACCTTTGGCACTTTTCCTTAGCATTCAAACGTCAACATGAAATAATGCTTCATCAGCACAAATTACATCCAATACTTTCAACCTTCCAATAATACACCTCCACCCTTGAGCATTACCATAATCCAACCAAAAACAATCAATTGCGCATGCATCAACCAATCATTCTACCTCCTGTCATTTATAAAATTATTTCTTAGATATTTCTCAAATGCTCATGCATTTGTTTCCTTCTCTAGAATTCATTCTTTTATGCTCTCTGGATACTCACATAGTATTTGGAAATCTCCATGCTTATAACATAATTTTGCTCTCTAGATACTTGCCTAGTCTTTGGAATTCTCCTATTCAGCATGATTTTGTTATCCTTTCTACTCATATTTAATCTCCAACCTTTCATGCTAGACTTTCTCTCTTCCTCCAAATGCTCACCATATTTTCTTCTACTACATCATCATCCAAATAACACATGCTTCTCTCCTCCTATACAATATTTTCTCTCAACTTTTTTTCGTATACACAGACCACTAACTCTTTTTTCTTCAAGTGTTTCCTCCACTTAGATTTCTATAACCTTTCCTCTCTTCTCTAAACCTGTCTACAACCTAATATTCCACCATAGCACAATCTTCCTCTAAAACTTGGTAATATAATATTCAACCTCACTTTTCTCACGTTTCTCAACTATCTTTCCCATGTTTCTCCCTACAACTATTTCACTCAACATGGCTATATACAAGCTCACTTAAGGTGGTTATGATACCATTGTTAGCAAAATACTATAATATTCACAGTATAAATATGTACAAAATCATAAATGAACTTAATACATGTAGTTATCTTTTTGTTTTATATTTTGATTTTACATGGCAAAATCGGTAATTGCCACAATGATTTAGGCACGTTATCCATATTTATGGCCACCATAGTTTTTTGCATTGTCCACCTCGAAATTCACCACACAATACTCTATGTAGTATGTCCCTATAACCATCATGCCTGACGAGGGATGAGAAAATTGCACAAGTAAATTTCCAACGCTTTTCATTAAATTTGAAAAACAAATTACAAATACAGCCCGTAGGCTTTACAACAACCAGCGCTCGACTTGGTTTTCCAACACTCTACGTGCAATATTCAGATCCACCACACTTGGAAGGAAAACACACCACTCTCTAGCCGGCTCTCTCTGGCCTCGGCTCTGCAGCTCGACTTCGTGAGTCTGCTTCTCCGTTTTCCCACCCCCGTGCATGGCCCGGCTTGCTCTTTTTATAACTTTGGCGTGACTCTCTCTCTTCCAATTGGTGGCCCTTTGATTCATTTTTGCCATGACTGTTCATCTTCGTAACTGCAATCCGCATTGGCCTCTGTAACTGTCGTTTGACTCCCACTTACGGTTACATTTTTTGCACGACGCTTTGTCTTCACTTACTTTCACTACACCTTGGTGCCATGTGTTGTTCTTGTGTTGCCATGTGTCGCTCAATGATGTCATCCTGTAATGGTCCCTGAAGATGTCGCCTGTCACGATTTCGTGACGTCTCCTCCTTCTTCCGTGTCTTCTTCTTTTCCTATCGCGATATCGCGACATGTCGCGATATCGCGACGTTTTGGCCTTCCTACGCTTCTTCTCCCTTTTGGTCGCGATATCGCAACATGTCGCGATATCGTGATGTTTTCCTTCATTGCTGCCTTCCTTGCCCTTGGGTCGCGATATTGTGACATGTCGTGATATCACGACATTTTTCCTTTCTGTGCCCTTTCTCGCCTTTGGGTCGCGATATCGCGACATCTTCCTTCGGATGCCTCTGCTCTTCTTCTCCGATCACGATTTCGTGACATTTCACGAAATTGTGACATTACCAATTGCTTCTCCTCCTGGCTGCTTCTGGTCACGATTTTGTGACATGTCACAAAATCATGACAATTTCCTTGCCTTCACCTTCTGGCTGATTTGCGTCATGATTTCACGATGGTCACAATTTCGTGACATGTCGTGAAATCGCGACATCCTCCTCAGCTCCAGCACTCGGCTGCGTGACGTCGCGATTTCATGACATGTCATTTTTTTGCGACCCTTCGCCTTTTGCAACTTTTGCCCTATTTTCGGTCGTCGTTGGATGCTCCTGCATCAGACACCCGGGGTTGGTGGAGAAGTGATCTTCACTTCTGCACTGTCTGGTTACTACCTCCTACAATTTGATTATGAACCATTCCTCTTGTAGGGCTTTAAATTGGCTCTGCAACTCCTTGAACTCTTCTATTGTCATTATATCATTCTTACTGCCATGACTTCTTCGTGGATGCATTTTTCTACCAGGTCCTGGCGCAAACTGCCTCACGGTCGGTGATCTGCTTGCGCACTCAGGAACACTAGCTCTAATACCACTGACGGGGGACGAGAAAATTACACAAGTAAATTTCCAATGCTTTTCATTAAATCTAAAAAACAAATTACAAATACAGCCTGCAGGCTTTACAACAACCAGCGCTCGACTTGGTTTTCCAACACTCTACGTGCAATATTTAGATCCACCACACTTGGAAGGAAAACGCACCACTCTTTAGCTGACTCTCTCTGGCCTCAACTCTGTAGCTCGACTTCGCGAGTCTGCTTCTCTATTTTCCCACCCCCGTGCATGGTCCGACTTGCTCTTTTTATAACTTTGGCGTGACTCTCTCTCTTCCAACTGGTGGCCCTTCGATTTGTTTTTGCCATGACTATTCGTCTTCGTAACTACAATCCGCATTGGCCTCTGTAACTGTCGTTCGACTCCCGCTTACGGTTACATTTTTTGCACGACGCTTTGTCTTCGCTTACTTTCGCTACACCTTGGTGCCACGTGTTGTTCTTGTGCTGCCATGTGTCGCTCAATGACGTCATCCTGTAACGGTCCCTGAAGATGTCGCCTGTCGTGATTTCATGACGTCTCCTCCTTCTGCATCTTCTTCTTTTCTTGTCATGATATCGCGACATGTCATGATATCACGACGTTTTGGCCTTCCTACGCTTCTTCTCCCTTTTGGTCGCGATATCATGACATGTGATATCGTGATGTTTTCCTTCATTGCTGCCTTCCTCGCCCTTGGGTCGCGATATCGTGACATGTTGCGATATCGTGATATTTTTCTTTTTGCGCCCTTTCTCGCCTTTGGGTCGCGATATCGTGACATCTTCCTTCGAATGCCTCCGCTCTTCTTCTTCGGTCACGATTTCATGACATGTCATGAAATCGCGACATTACCAATTGCTTCTCCTCCTGGCTACTTCTGGTCACGATTTTGCGACGGTCGCAATTTCGTGACATGTCGCGAAATCGTGACAATTTCGTGACATGTCGCGAAATTGTGACAATTTCCTTGCCTTCACCTTCTGGCTGATCTGCGTCGTAATTTCGTGACGATCGTGATTTCATGACATGTCGCAAAATCGCGACATCCTCCTCAACTCCAGCGCCCGACTGTGTGACGTCACGATTTCATGACATGTCACGTTTTTGTGACCCTCCACCTTCTACAACTTTTGCCCTATTTTTGGCCACTGGATGCTCCTACATCAGACACCCGGGGTTGGTGGAGAAGTGATCTTCACTTCTGCACTATCTGGTTACTGCCTCCTGCAATTTGATTCTGAACCATTCCTCTTGTAGGGCTTTAAATTGGCTCTACAACTCCTCGAACTCTTCTATTGTCATTATATCGTTCTTACTGCCACGGCTTCTTCGTGGATGCATTTTTCTACCAGGTCCTGGCGCAAACTGCCTCATGATCGACGATCTGCTTGCGCACTCAGGAACACTAGCTCTGATACCACTGACGGGGGACGAGAAAATTGCACAAGTAAAATTCCAATGCTTTTCATTAAATCTAAAAAACAAATTACAAATACAGCCCGTAGGCTTTACAACAACCAGCGCTCGGCTTGGTTTTCCAACACTCTACGTGCAATCTTCAGATCCACCACACTTGGAAGGAAAACGCACCACTCTCTAGCCGGCTCTCTCTGGCCTCGGCTCTGCAGCTCGACTTCGCGAGTCTACTTCTCCGTTTTCCCACCCCCGTGCATGGCCCGGCTTGCTCTTTTTATAACTTTGGTGTGACTCTCTCTCTTCCAACTGGTGGCCCTTCGATTCATTTTTGCCATGACTGTTCGTCTTCGTAACTGCAATCCGCATTGGCCTCTGTAACTGCCGTTCGACTCCCGCTTATGGTTACATTTTCTGCATGACGCTTTGTCTTCGCTTACTTTCGCTGCACCTTGGTGCCACATGTTGTTCTTGTGCTGCCACGTGTCGCTCAATGATGTCATCCTGTAACGGTCCCTAAAGATGTCGCCTATCATGATTTCACGACGTCTCCTCCTTCTTTCGTGTCTTCTTCTTTTCCTGTCGTGATATCGCGACATGTCACGACATTTTGGCCTTCCTATGCTTCTTCTCCCTTTTGGTCGTGATATCGCGACATGTCGTGATATCGCGACGTTTTCCTTCATTGCTACCTTCCTCGCCCTTGGGTCGCGATATCGCGACATGTCACGATATCGCGACATTTTTCCTTTCTGTGCCCTTTCTCGCCTTTGGGTCGCGATATCGCGACATGTCGCGATATCGTGACATCTTCCTTCGGATGCCTCCGCTCTTCTTCTCCGGTCATGATTTCACAACATGTCATGAAATCGTGACATTACCAATTGCTTCTCCTCCTGGCTGCTTCTGGTCGCGATTTCGTGACATGTCACGAAATCGCGACAATTTCCTTGCCTTCACCTTCTGGCTGATCTGCGTCGTGATTTCACGATGGTCACGATTTCACGACATGTCATGAAATCGTGACATCCTCCTCAGCTCCAGCGCCCAGCTGCGCGACGTCGCGATTTCGCGACATGTCACGATTTCATGACATGTCACGTTTTTGTGACCCTCCGCCTTTTGCAACTTTTGCCCTATTTTCGGTCACCGTTGGATGCTCCTGTATCAATGCCACACTCATTTTAAACCTTTAACGCCATTGAAAGCACCAAGAAAGTAACAAGCATTCAGTCTGATGAGGCCTGAGATTTGAACCCTAGGCATCTTTTCACCACACCAATTTGTCTACACCTACCTCATGCATATACATAAAACTCCAAAAATTATTAATATACACACTAAAAGCTTTGTTGAAACAACTATAGCAATGCATAAATACAAAGCTTTTTCAAGTTATATATTACATGGCTTTGTATTCAATATATAGATACATGAGACTCTTCACAATACATGACCCTTAACCTTTGCTTTCCTCAAACTTGTGGGAGAACCAAATATTCATATATTCTTTTTACATAATAAATCTCACATATTACATAAAGACAAAGTCTCTCATGATTACACATAACTTCCTACTTCTAAACTTGACACATCACTCATATAACTCACACTTGCTAACAAGACATCTCACACACTTATTTACATGACACATAATCTCATTTAAATTGACACATACTATATAATAAAATATCAAACTCACTCCCTAATATAAATATTTACAAAGGTACCAAATAATGTAATACCTCCAACATAAGGTTCATGTGAGTTTTTTTGAAGATCTTTAATAGGTGACTTCACGTCCTTGTTATTCAAAATTTGTATCAAGTTGTAGACTATAAGCAACAATTCAAATGAAGTGCATTTATTCCATCTATTGAAGCACATCCAATGCAGTTGAAAAAAGTAATTTTTTTTAATTTAATGTTTCCGACAAATTCCTAGTATTATTTTGATCCATATTGATACCTCATGTAAATGCTTTGTCAACTAGGTGTATATATTCATCTTACATATTTTTGGCAAGTCTTATTGTCAATGTTGATTTTTTATGGTTTAATATCTATATCCACTCAGACCATAATCCATGATAAAAATGATCTTGGTCCCTAAAAGCTTAGTTATAATAAGGATGAATATGAATCTCACCACATAGATTTTGTAATCCGCGCGGGCTGCCAAGGCAACCAGTAGGATAGTATATATTTTTATTTCCTCTTGGATATTAAGTGATAAGACCTTATATGATGGAAGTTCTTTGTTAATCTCCTCGATCCAGAATGGAAGAACTAAAAATATTAATATTCTCAACATTCATAGCTACATACCTATTCACATATAAAGGTAGTTTAAATCATGCATTCTCATGCCCTTGTTGTATGATATCGAAATAACCATATATCATTGGAATCAAATCTTCTTCATCTTGGTAGCCTCTCCTTACTTGAATATAACCCAACTCTACCACTTGTACTTTATAGTCCCCCCTATGTTGATCATGCCTTGTATTTTTTTCTAACTTGAGACTTCTTAAGCATCTCATAAACTCTCTAGTGAATCAATCTTGTCCTCTCAATGAACTTGTTTTGCTAGCTTGATCCATTGTATTATTTTCCTCCCTTTAGATATATCATGTGTAAAATACCTATAGTAGGCATGTTGGACATATGCCAATCTATCATTTTAAGTATTTGGGTTATTTCTATTGCATCCTATCAACAATGTATCTATGTACAATTCGCCACCTTTGTTGCTCATCCATTTTTGGATGATGACCGTTTGACATTTTCAAACAAGTGCCCATTTTTACCATTAATACATCAAAAAAGGAATCAATAACCTTATCTCTTTATGAAAGAATAATGGATTTTAATAAGCCAAAGTGAATCCAAATTTTGGTGAAGAACATTCGAGTATTCTCTTGATCCAATATAGTATTTTATTACAAAGAAGTTTTTGTTAAATTGATCAATTGGAATAAATAGGTAGTGATTATTTTTTATTGTCTCTAGAATCCCTACAAAAAATCCATTATAATACTTTCTAATGGTATTGGAAATGGTGTCTAAAGTCCCAAGTTTCTAATATTGGGTTTTCTTATGATGCACATGATACATCCTCTTATGAATCTCCTAATTTCTTCTCACATATTTGGTTAAATACATTTCTTACCAAATGTGCAAGCATATCATGTATTACAAAGTGCCCACCAAAAATATTGGAAGAGTGAAATTACCTCATCAAGTGTTGAGTTTGGTTGCTTGATACTTTTCTAAAAATAAACTAAAACTTAATGTAGGCTTCCAGATATATTAGCATAATTTTTTGAATGTGGCACTAGGTCAAGTGCAATCTCACTTAGTCATTTTATATTGTACAAAGATATTTTTATCATGTGGGTTGTTCAATGTGTTGATAAATAGTGGTTACAAGTGTTGTTATGTGCATTGGTCAAGTATTATTATGAATTGTACATGTTATGAGTTGTCACATGTACACCCAAACATAAAGACAATGTGTCATGTTTGTAACTAGTTTGTAATTGGGTAATAGTTTAATACAATAGGATGATTGTGTTGGACCCATCCACCTCCTTTCATTTTTGTATATATTCCATAAGAGAGTAGTCAAATAGTAACATTAGATACCCATGAAATCATCGCTATGTAATATTTTTAAAGATGAGAGTATACCTTATAGTGTTGTGATAGATATCATATTTATGTAACTAATATATATATTAAATTGTACATAATGAAATGATTCTCTTCCTAAAATACTAATGATTTTCATTCCTTATTTTATTTGATTTATTCAATCTTATTTTTTAAGAGAAAAATAAATCTGTATTACTGGTGAGACAAATATGTTAGCGTACTATTACATTATTGTTAGTTGTTAATTTAATTTAGCAACTGGTTATTATTGTTGCAGCGGCATCCTGTTGAGATGCGCCCTCTTCGGGCTAATCCAGGAATGCAGATTGTTATTTAAATAGAGATTTAATAATAATCATTTAGTTCGTTTTCATAACATGGCATCAGAGCCAGTAGCGTGAAGGGAGAGGTTGGAGGCGGACGAAGGTGTTTGCTGAGAAAAAAAAATTGCAGTACGTTTTTTTTCTGAAAGCAATTTCTCCTGCAGTGCGAAATTTTTTTTAATTTTTTTTTTCGCGACTTGATTTCGTCGCGTGAGAGCAGTCGCGGAAGAAAAAAAAAATATTGTGTAGGTTGTAGGCACGCCACGCGCGCCCCCCACATCCCTGTCCGCGGACGTGTCTGGAACTGGACGCCGCGCGCGCGCAGGACGTCTGTGCACACAGGAAGGGATGTCCGTGCACTGCGAACGCGATGCGCAGGCAGACGCGTCCAGGAGGGACGTGACATCTGCGGCCGCGCGCAGACGTAGACGCGTCTAGGAGGGACGCGACGTCCGCACCCGCGCACAGGAAGGAGGGACGCGACGTCCACGCCCGCGCGCAGGCCGGAGGGACGCAGGACGTCCAGCCTGCGCTGCCCCCCCCGTTGAACGCGGCTGGACGGGGAAACAGCAGGACTGCGTTTTAAAAAAAAAAATGTTTGTGTTTGTGGAGGAAGCCGCAACTGGGGAAGACGACGATTTGCTGCGGAGGCAGCCGCAGAGAGGAGGACGGGAAAGCACGATCGGAGGAACCTGTGGTCGGGCAGCAGCTCAAATTCGAGGGGCTCCACTGATCCTTTCGGATCAGCCCGCTAGCTCACTTGGCAGTGAGCTGTGCGGTAAGGCTCAGGGAGCCTGTAGGTCGGGGGTTCAAATCCCGTCGACTCCCCCCAAAGGTATAATTTTCTTTTTTCAAAGGTTTTATTTAATTATTAATTTTTAGTTAAAATTTTTTAATTTTAATTTATTTTTTTATAGTTTTTAAAACTTTATAAATTAAAATTTAATTTTTAATTTATTTTTTCATAAGTTTTAAAACTATATAAATTAAAATTATTTATTTTAACTTTAAATATATAATAATTATTAAAATGCTTTTTTAAAGAGATTTTTTTTAAGGGGGGATATTTTTTCAAAAAATCAAAGGGGGAATGTGAGTAATTTTCTGAAAAAGCAATTTGGCGAATTGTAAAAGGTGCATTTTCGGCTGTGACCGACACCTTGTGGGTTATTCTTGTGGGCATTTTTTTTGTTGTATGTTGCATATTTCATTTTTGCACTATAACATTAAAAATTAAAATCAAAACACTCCCTAAGTCCCCGGAATAATTAAAACCCATCCGTGTAATTTATTGCACTGCAGCGTTTGGTATTTGTGATACCTCTGGCCAGCACTTACAGGTAAAGTCGTCGTGATTGGGCTACTGTATCCACCGCCTAATATAGTCGCTACAATGACGTCTGAGCTTGTTCTCTATAAATCGTCGGGGAGAGATAAGTTAGCCATTTTTGCATTTTTTTACTCCATCCACTACCCTTTATCGCACTTGTGTTTAGGCATAAATCTTGATGAAGTATTCTTCATAGTGTTTAGGGGAAGTTACGCCCCACGCATGAGAAGAATCTTCTATGGTAGGTGCCATCAACAAGGCGATTCCCTTTCGATACCGCTTATGTTCCACGTATCGTATGATCTCTAAAACTCACCTATAGTCTCCCTCACGTAAGGGCGGGTGATTTTTGTTGATCTTTCTAAATACCTATAGTTTCCCTCACGTAAGGGCGGGTATTTTATACGGTATAATGGCCTAGCAAAAGGTATATCGAAAGGGGGACCAATTGGTGATATAAGGAACCTTCACTATGGCCGTTGCAAAGTTGATGACTGATCCTCATCAGTTATTGAAAGGTCCAAATTATACACCATGGAAACATAAGATGAAGGCAATTATCCAAATGGAAGATTTGTGGGATATTGTTACTGGAGTAACAACTAGGCCTTCACCAACAGCAGGATCCACAGGTCCTTTCGCAGATCAGATAACTTTTGACAAGAAAGACAGTCGAGCAAAGGTGCTCATTTTGTTTGCTATTTCAGATGAAGTGCAACCTCATATAGCTGACAAAGCAAGTGGTAAAGAGGCATGGGATGCCCTTAGAACCATCTATGAGGGAAAGAATGATTCAACCATTCTTCATCTTCAACAACAACTTCATAACCTGAGTTTGAGACAGGGTGAAACAGTTGAACTCTTTCTGTGCAGAGTGTCTGAATTGAAAGAGAAATTGAATTCTTTGGGAGATACTATGGACGAAAAGCTTCTCATTTCACTTGTGATGAGAGCTTTGCCTTCTTCATTTGATATGTTGATCACCTCCATCCAGGTGTCTCAACGACAAATTACCTACATCGAGTTGGTCAATCTGCTTCAACAACAAGAGGCACGCCAACTTCATAAGGATGATTCTTCCAATACAGCCCTATACACCAACAGGCAGGGTTCTAGGAAGAAAGGTAATGGGCAAAAAGGAGGCAACTTTCAAAAAGGAGGAAATTCTCAATAGGATACGAAAGAAAAAGGCAAACAACCTCAACAAAAAAGAGGTGGTGCAAGATCTGTGAGAAAGACAACCATGACACCAACAGGTGTTGGCATAAGAACAAGCAGAAAGGCCAAAACAAACCACAAAATAAAAACAAGCAACCCCAGGTGAATGTTTTTGTTGAAGAATCTGACTCGGATTTTGAATGGGCACACAAGGTGCTCATGACTACCACAGATTCCACACGGAGGGATCCTATTTGGTATGTCGATTCTGGAGCTAGCAAACATATGACCGGCGACAGATCGTGGTTTGAATCATTTGTGGCCAAAGAGGGCAAAACTGTCACCATTGCTGATGATAAAACCTACCGGGTTCAGGGAGAGGGTACAGTTTCAGTCACTCTTCCTGATGGCAAGTGTCAGATTGACAAAGTCCTCTATGTTTCGGGATTGGCCAACAATTTGTTGTCAGTGACACAAATCCTGGATAGAAATATGGTTGTCAACTTTCGTGTTGAGAATGGAAAGAAGTGTTGTACTATTACCAGGAAGGGTAAGCAGATTGCAACAACTTCATATAAGCACGGCTTATTTGCACTAGATACTATCTCTACTCCACATGTTGCAATGACTGTCTCTACCAAGGAGACAACTTCCCTATGGCACAAGAGATATGGGCATCTTAGTTCTGGCTACTTACTTGAGCTCAGTAAGTATGAGATGGTAAAGGGTCTTCCTTCCCTTTCTGCCACATTGCCAGTGTGCTCTGACTGCTTGGCAAGAAAGCAGCATAGAGTACCATTTGAGAAGAGATCAACAAGAGCAAGAAAACCTCTGGAGTTAATTCACACCGATCTGTGCGGTCCTTTCACACCGATCTGTGCGGTCCTTTCACACCGAACAGTTGTGGAGGGAAGAGGTAATTTCAGTTATTCGTAGATGACTACTCACGAAAGATGTGGGTTTTCTTTCTCCAACTGAAATCAGAAGCTTTCGCATTCTTCCAGCAGTTCAAGAAATCCATTGAGAAGGAGTCAGGAGCTTCTATTAAAACCCTCGTTTATAGAATATGCATACACATCCACATTAGACATGATAAAGAGTTGGGTAACCAATTATCCCAGATCATGCTTTTCTTGACTCTGATAAGGTTTTTTCCTTCTTTTCCTATAGTTCCTCCTTCTATATGTATTGCTTGGTCCACATGTGTTGTATGTGTTGTTTGTTCTATTTGTATTATGTGTGCCTCTATATGTTCTATAAGTATTGCATGTTTGGATGTAATTGCATATTTGGTCAATGTTGCATAATCCATTATCACTTTGTATTTGATTGTTGCTACATGTTTCTCAGGTGCTACATATTTTTATGGTTCTACTTGTTCATTTGGCATTACATTTTCTATTGGTACTATATATTCACCTATCATTGTATAATTATGTGTTGTTGCATATACACTTGGCATTGCAAATATAGTTGGTGTATCTAGTGTTGTTGATGCTATAAATGCAATTGGTGTTGCCTACCCTACTATGTGTTCTTCTATCTTGGCATGTTTAATTAGCATTGGATGGTCAGTTGATGCTACATATATATTTTACACTACATATTCATCTATCACTACATGTTTTGCTTGCTATGGTCCATGTACTATAGATCACCTAGTTGACATATCTTCAATACTCCACCTAATCAGATTCTTTTATTGCCCAGTTGATCTACTCTTTTATTTAGATTCTTGGGGATGTGTTCAAAATGGATATGGTCAAAACTAAGGCTGATTTACTTCACTTCATGATACACTCTTTGAAGCCAAATGGATTTCAACTTAACTTTATTTAAGTTTTTAATAACCAATTGAGAGTCCCCTTACACTATAAGTTGTTTGATTTCTTTTTTTATTTCCAGCTTCATTCCTGTATTGAGGGTATGAAATTATGTACAATTATTAGTATTATAACTAATTGATTGAAAGTAAAACCATACCTCTTCATATTTCTTGAGTGTTCCCCCTATGCCAAAAATGTTGAGGTTATCTTTGGAGGCCCTATAAAACTTTAGAAGGTATTTTATGCCTATCTTTTCTTGAGGAAGTAATTTTGAGGTTTTTTCTTAATATTACATTCATAGGCTTTGATAGTATTCCTAACTAGACATTGGGTTTTGATGATGGTTCTATCTATATTGGGAATTTATTCTATGAGAAAATTATTGTTCCTATTATTCCATATTCTCTAGAGAAAATATTTGGGAATGATTTTCCAAGTTCATAGAATGGATTTATCATTTTTAATATTTATAGGCAAGAAGGGATTTCTAGAAGAAATGATCTTAGGTATTGAAGAGAGCATGGGAGATTCACTCCAACTAAGAATACCTTCCTGAATATTAGCCCATACTACTCTAGAGAAAGAGAATGACAACACTAAATGAACTATACTTTTTATTGATTATAGCATAAGGGATGGATAGATGGACTAGAAAAACCTTTTTTTAGGTTATATTGAGTAAGCTAATGATTGCAGAAAATAGTCCATAGAAAGAAGTTGATCTTTGGGATTGAATAAGGAGTCCAAATAAGATTCCAAGTAATGTTACCTACAAAATTGGGATTGATTATGGACTTATATCCCTTGTTTATAGTATATCTTCCATCTCTAGTAGGAGATACCCATATGATTAAATCTACATTTGTAGCATAATATGCTAGTCTTCCAATAAATTGATATTTAACCATCTGTTAGTGAGGCTATATATTAAAGAAAATAAAGTTGTGCTTCATTTTTAAACTTCTAATTATGCATAATATAGTTGAGAGTTTTGACATTATTGTTATTTAGTCATTCCTATAGTGAAGGCTCTATTTGTAGTCTAAATTTTCCCATAATATTATGATAGATAAAGAATTATTTACTAGAGGTGGGATTCCATGATAATTATTCTATAATAATTTCTTTGACCTCTTGAATACCTTTCCAAATTTTGGATGTTTTTAGGTTTTTTGGATTGACAATCTCTAGTCTAGTTTTCCCATTATAATATGTGTGCACCAACACTTGCACCCAATATTTTGAGGGTTGATGAATCATTTTTCTGTTATAATCACAGTGACACTGAGAGGGGGGGTGAATCAGTGTGATCTTTTAATATTTTAAACTTGCAATACTTAAAGCTGAAATAAAGCAAATTTAAACCAGATAGAACAAAAGAGCATCACACACAACACAGATTTAACGAGGTTCACCAATGTGGCTACTCCTCAAAAAGGGCTGCTTGGACTACCATCCAAATCCAGCCTTTGCAAAGCAACAACTTTACAACTTATTTACCAGCACCAACTGGAAGGAGCACCAACCCCTCAATTTTTTTGCACCAACAGAAAGGAGCACCAACCCCTAATTCACCAGCACCTACTGGAAGGAGCACCAACCCCTTATGCCAAGCTGCAACTTGGACTTCAATAGAAACAATGAAAATAACTGAATAATACCTTCACCTTATTGCTCACAGTCTGTAGATTCTATGCACTCTGCTTCTGCTGTGCAAATGCTTCGCACTATCAGTCTGCTTCTATGCAATAGCCTCTCACACTACGCTTCATCATAATCAAACTATCGCTTCTGCTCCTGTGCACTTTTTTTGCTCTCTGCGCGCTATTTCTTCGCACTAGACTTGGTTCGACACGATTCGCTTACTGCGCACTGCAGACTTAATTCGCACAAAATCGAGACGCACACTTCAATCAAACTCCAAAATAGCCCTCCTTAAATAATAGAAATTTAAAACTTGAAATATAGTCGGCTGTAACCCTAAAGATCGTCGGTTGCAAAACCCTAAATTTTGTCAGCCCAGATTCAACTTTGTCGGCTTCAACCCTAAAGATCGTCGGCTGTAAAACCCTAAATTTTGTCGGCCTAGATTCAACTTTGTCGGCTTCAACCGTCTCTGCCACCTTTGTCACTTTCCTGTAGCTTCTGCCGTGAAACTACAACATGTCACGATATCGCGACACCTTTTACATCCGTACGCCTTCTTATCCCTGCTGTCGCGAAATCGTGACACTTTTGGCCTTTGTTTGCTTTGACAACGTTTTTGTCATGAAATCGTGACACTTCTAACTATTGCTGACGTCATCCTTACTTCTGTCATGAAATCGTGACGTTCCTCGCTTTCTCAACCTTTTCTCGGCTTGCACCAGCGAAACCAGAACATGTCACGAAATCGTGACACTTTTGCCTCCGAGCTTTCTCTCTCCTCTTTGGGTCGCGAAAACCCGACGTGTCGTGATATCGTGACACTTTTCCTCCTTGGCGCTTTTCTTCCTTCGGAAAACCCGACATGTCGCGATATCGCGACACTTTTCCTCCTTGGCGCTTTTTCTCTGAACATGTCACGAAATCATGACTGTTTTCTTCCTTAGCGCTTTTTCTCCGAACATGTCATGAAATCGTGATAGTTTTCTTCCTTAGCGCTTTTTCTCCAAACATGTCACGAAATCGTGACAGTTTTCTTCCTTAGCGCTTTTCTCCAAACATGTCATGAAATCGTGACAGTTTTCTTCCTTAGCGCTTTTTCTCCAAACATGTCACGAAATCGTGATAGTTTTCTTCCTTAGCGCTTTTTCTCCAAACATGTCGCAAAATCGTGATAGTTTTCTTCCTTAGCGCTTTTCTCAAACATTTTTTTCTTGTTTTTCAAACATGTCGCGAAATCGTGATAGTTTTCTTCCTTAGCGCTTTTTCTCCAAACATGTCACAAATCGTGATAGTTTTCTTCCTTGCCTTCTCTCTTCCAACATGTCATGAAATCGTGACAGTTTTCCTTGCGCCTTCTCTCTCCTCGGCCATGTCATGAAATCGTGACAATTTTGTTTGCGCTTTCTCTCTCCTCTAACATGTCACGAAATCGTGACAGTTTTTCTTGCCTGTTGAAAATGTCGCGATATCGCGACACTTTTCTTACTTGTCTTTTTCTTTGAACTTTTGCAAATAGGCAACTATGGTCTTCTTGGAAACTCACTGTCCATGCTCTGAATAACCTTTGAACTTCTGTCCTCTGCATCTGAATGACTTCTGAACTTCCTGTCCACTGCATCATTAGATCTAACTGCCTGTGTTGACAACAATGACAAAACTCTTGCAACACCTTGCTCAACAATCTCCCCCTTTGGAATTGTTGGCAACACCTGTGTAAATTCCTGTAACTCTTCTCCCCCTTTGTCAATAATACCAAAGCACACAATTCTCAGGCACAATTTGTTGCACTTAGCACAAATTATGATCATGAGCAAAAGAATAGTCAAATACTCAAATGCTCCCCCTGAGAAAGTGATCCCTGTAGCTAGTCACTTCTTGGGAAGTGTGACTACTCCCAATTTGTTTTGAAGGTACTCAAACACTTCCTTGGGCAATGGTTTTGTAAAAATATCTGCTACTTGTTCTGTGGTTGGGACAAAATCCAATTTAACTTCTCCTTCTGCAACTTTCTCCTTCAAAAAATGATACCTGATGGCAATGTGTTTTGTCCGTGAATGCATTATTGGATTCTTGGAGATGTTAATTGCACTGGTGTTATCACACTTAACTGATATTGGTTCACTAAAATTAATACCAAGATCTTTCAGAGTTTGTTTCATCCACAAAACTTGTGTACAACAAGTTGTTGCTTGCAATATATTCCGCCTCAGCTGTTGATAAAGAAACCGACTCTTGTTTCTTGCTGTGCCAAGCAACCAACCTATCACCGAGATAAAAAGCACCTCCACTTGTACTCTTTCTATCATCAACACATCCTACCCAATCTACATTTGAATAAGATATAAGGGTGAAGTATTTACCTTTCGGATACCATAACCCATACTCCATAGTACCCTTGAGATACTTGAGAATCCTTTTACTACTTGTCACATGAGTCTCTTTGGGACTGGCCCGAAATCTTGCTACCATGCAAACTGCCTACTAGAATATCTGGTCTGGTAGTTGTTAAATAAAGTAAGCTTCCAATCATTGATCTGTACATGGTTTGATCTACAGGTGGAGATTTGTCATCTTTACTCAACTTGCAGCTTGTCACCATAGGAGTGCTAACTGGCTTACAGTCCTCCATTGTGAATCTTTTTAGCATCTCTTTCACATATTTGACTTGGGAAATAAATATGCCTTTCTCATTTTGATTAACTTGTAACCCAAGAAAGTAAGACAGTTCACCAATCATAGACATTTCAAATTCTTTCTGCATTTTATTTGCTAAGTCTTTACATGATTCATCTTTGCTGCTTGCCAAATATGATATCATCTACATAAACAACAAGAACAATGAGATGCCCATTTTCTGTTTTGACATACAGATTATTGTCCACCATACCTTTCTTAAACCCCTGTTGAGAGAGATAGTTATCTAGCCATGCATACCATGCTCGGGGTGCCTGTTTTAAGCCATATAAAGCTTTCTTTAATTTGCAGACAAGATTGGGATCTTCACCAATTTGGAAACCATCTGGTTGTTCAATGTAAACTTCTTCTTCAAGTTTCCCATTTAAGAAAGCTGATTTTACATCCATCTGGTAAACTCTGAAATTCTTATGAACTGCTAAGGCTAGAAACATTCTGATTGCTTCTAATCTGGCCACAGGTGCAAAAGTCTCTTCAAAATCAATGCCTTCAACTTGTGCATACCCTTTACAGACCAATCTAGCTTTATTTCTAACTACCTGTCCGTCTTCATTCAATTTATTTCGAAATATCCATTTGGTGCCGATTACATTCTTATCTGTCGGTCTAGGAACTAATTCCCAAGTTCTGTTCTTTTCAATCTGATCTAACTCTTCATTTATTGCCTTCATCCAGCTATCATCTTTGCTTGCCTCAGCTATATTTTTGGGCTCAATGCTGGATAAAAGAGAGTAGTTACTTACTACTTTCTTTCTTGTCTGAATACCAGCTGTGGGATCTCCAATAATTTGATCTCTGGGATGATTCTTCTGCCAGCTGCCTGTTTTGAATTTCTTATTTTCTTCCACCTCTGAGTCATCAATTAAGTCATCTGAGTTAAGAGATGGTTTCTTTTCTGTTTCATTTTCCTCATCTCCTTCAATGACTTCTTCATAAATTGGGTAGTTTTCTTCATAGTTAACTGTTCTTTCCCTTCCTTCATCAAATTTAACATCAACACTGTCCACAATTTTCTTGAGTCTCTTGTTGTAACATTTATAAGCTTTGCTCTTTATCGAATACCCAACAAAGACACCTTCATCTGCTCTATTTTCAAACTTCCCAAGATTGTCTTCAGTTTTTCTGATGTAACACTTACAGCCAAAGACTTTGAGGTGTTTTGTTGTTGCCTTTCTACCAAACCACAGCTCATAAGGAGTTTTGCTTTCATGAGTTCTCAGCATGTACCTATTTTGGATGTATACTGTAGTATGGACTGCTTCTTTCCAAAATCTGTCTGCTATTTTGTTTTCTGCCAGCATAGTTCGTGCCATTTCCTGTACTATTCTGTTCTTTCTTTCTACCACGCCATTCTGCTGGGGTGTTCTAGCTGTTGAATATTGTCTCCTGATACCATGTCGTTCACAGTATTCTGTAAACTCATCTGAGATGAATTCTCCTCCTCTATCTGATCTCAAACATTTAATTCTTTTTCCTGTTTCATTCTCAACTAGATGTTTGAAAGATCTGAACATTCCAAAAGCTTCTGTTTTATTCTTTAAGAAGAATATCCATGTCATTCTGGAATAATCATCAATACATAACATAAAGTATTTGTCACCATTTATGCTTTGAGTTCTCATGGGTCCACACAAGTCTGTATGTATAAGATCCAGAGGTTTACTGGTGTGGTACTCTTTTGTTTTGAATGAGGTTCTGGTTTGCTTTCCCTTTTGACATGAAGCACAAATACTATTTGAAGGTTTTCTAATGGTTGGAATGTCTCTTACTACCTGTTTCGAGCTGATTTTCACTAGATTATCAAAACTAATGTGTCCAAGCCTCTTGTGCCATAGCCAGTTTTCTTCTTCCTATCCAATGAAACAATTACCTTCTGTAGTTTCTGAGAGTGTGTACAGGTTGCCAGATGTCCTTGATCCAGTAGCTATCAATTTTCCACTGTTTGATTTCCTGACTTCACAACCCTGCTTCTTGAAAACAACTTCATGTCCATTATCATAGATCTGACTAACACTCAACAGGTTATGTTTCAGACCATCCACAAACAAAACTTCTTCTGACTTGATCTTCCCATTACTAATTTGAACTGATCCTTTTTCGATTATCTTAGCTCCATCATTATTTCCAAATTTTACAGAACCACCCTCATATTTCTGTAATTTTTCAAATTTTTGTTTATCACCTGTCATATGACTTGAGCATCCGCTGTCAAGTATCCATGGTACCCTTTTACTCTGTGCCTTGAAAGTTGTTTGAACTATTAAGGATTCCTTTTCTTCCTGAGGCTGCTCTTTCTGTTTCCACTCTGATTTGGCTACCGTATTGGGCTCTAGTTTGGACTTTCCTTTTCCAGTATCTTGAGTATATCTTTCAGAAGGATTTCTATTTTGTCTTGTCCTATTTGGTTGAAATTTTCTTTTCTGAGGTTGATTTGCAGCTAAAAGACTACGACAGTTTCTTGCAATATGTCCAAAGTTGTGACAATTAAAACATTCTACTGCATAATTTAACGGTGAAAAAGCATTTCTATTGAAGAGATTTCTTGGTCCTGCATTATACTTGCAATCTGCAATTTTATGCCCATAACCATTACACTTGAAACAGAAACCAGAAAAGAAATGATTGAACCTGAAAGATGGTTTTTGCCAGGATGTTGTAGGAGCCATAGATCTTCTTTTCTTTTGATGTGTGACCTTGGTAAATCCATCATTGTCAGTTCTCTTTTCGGGCCAGGCATTACTGCTTTCATTTGCCTGAGTTGTTTTTCTTTCATCAGTCTGTTTCTTCTCTTCATTCCTTACAGTTTCTACATTTCTGGCTTTTGGTCCATTTGACGATTCTCCTTCCACGAAGCCTAGACCAAATTTGATGCCAGCAGGTCTTTGATCACTTAAAATTTTATCCAGCTTCATCGAACTTTCTTCACGCTTTTGATGGCAGCTGATTTTTTGATCCAGTTCTTGCATCTGCATTCGTAGACTAACATTCTCTTCTTCTAGTTTACAGCAGTAATCTATCTTCATGGTTATCTGAACTTCGAGATCCTCAGACATTTTCTTGTATTCTTCTGTCTGTATTTTCAAACTGGTTATGATATCATTTGCATCCTCAAGCTTCCTTGAAAGTTTATAATTCTTTCTTTTCTCAGATTTCCATTCTACAAGAGCAGAGACCAGCTCACCTTCTAGATCTACTTCAGCCTCAAGATTTTTAGCAGAAACTTTAGAATTCATTACTTCCCTCTTTTCTGATTGTTCTACCTCTTCCGATTTTTTTGATTCACATGCCATGAATAGAACTTCACCTGTTTCTTCTTCAGAATCCTCACTAGAGTTGTCTTCTGAAGAATTTGCATTCCTGGAGATGAAACTTTTCTTTTTGAAGTTGCCTTTCTTGAAGTTTGATTTTTTCTTCCAGTCATTTCTTTCTTGGTGCGAAGCTTCCTCTCCCTGGTTCTTCTCATTGAGTGGACATTTTGTCGCAAAGTGCCCAATGCCTCCACAGTTAAAACATTTAAATGGTAGCTTTCCTCTGTATTTTCCTTTTCCCTTTCTCAGTTTTTTGACAAAATTTGCTTCCATTTCATCAGATGCCTCCTCTTCTTCAGACTCTTGTTTTGTGTCTTTGCCTTTTAGGGCTTTAAAGGCTGCTTCTCTATCTGTGGGATTAGACCTTCCTATTCTCATTTCAAAAGCAGTCAAAGAACCATGCATCTCATCCATACTAAAGCGATTTAGATCTTTGGCTTCTTCTATGGTTGAGACTTTAGAATCAAATCTAGGAGGGAGTGATCTTAATACCTTTTTCATGATAGTAGCATCATCCATATCTTCGTCGAGACCTCTGATTGAATTAGTGATCCCATTGACTCTTTGCATGAAAGTCTCTATGTTCTCATCATTGTCCATCTTTAAGGATTCGAATTGAGCTCGATGTGTTTGAAGCTTGGCCTCCTTGATCCTATCATCTCCTTCATGAATGTTCTCTAGTTTATCCCATACATCTTTCGTTGATTCACAATTTATGATCTTGACTAGCTCACTGTCCACTAGTCCACACATGATGGCATTTTTGCTTTTGAATCATTTTCAAATGCCTTTTTATCGATAGTGTCTGTTGGAGCGATGGCGGGAGCTTTGTAACCATTAACTATTGCACCCCAGATGTCAAAACCCAAAGCACGGAGATATGTCTGCATTCTGATTTTCTAGAATGCATAATTAGTTCCATCAAACAATGGTGCTTTGTTCGAGGAGAAACCTTCACCACTTGCCATTGCATCACTTCCAAGATCACCCTAGCTGTTTGAGCCTGTTCAGGAACCTAGCTCTGATACCAATTGTTATAATCACAGTGACACTGAGAGGGGGGTGAATCAGTGTGATCTTTTAATATTTTAAACTTGCAATACTTAAAGCTGAAATAAAGCAAATTTAAACCAGATAGAACAAAAGAGCATCACACACAACACAGATTTAACGAGGTTCACCAATGTGGCTACTCCTCAAAAAGGACTGCTTGGACTACCATCCAAATCTAGCCTTTGCAAAGCAACAACTTTACAACTTATTTACCAGCACCAACTGGAAGGAGCACCAACCCCTCAATTTTTTTGCACCAACAAAAAGGAGCACCAACCCCTAATTCACCAGCACCTACTGGAAGGAGCACCAACCCCTTATGCCAAGCTGCAACTTGGACTTCAATAGAAACAATGAAAATAACTGAATAATACCTTCACCTTATTGCTCATAGTCTGCAGATTCTCTGCACTCTGCTTCTGCTGTGCAAATGCTTCGCACTATCAGTCTGCTTCTGCGCAACAGCCTCTCACACTACGCTTCGTCACAATCAAACTATCGCTTCTGCTCCTGTGCACTTTTTTTGCTCTCTACGTGCTATTACTTCGCACTTGACTTGGTTCGACACGATTCGCATACTGCACTGCAGACTTAATTCGCACAAAATCGAGACGCACACTTCGATCTCAAACTCCAAAATAGCCCTCCTTAAATAATAGAAATTTAAAACTTGAAATATAGTCGGCTGTAACCCTAAAGATCGTCGACTGCAAAACCCTAAATTCTGTCGGCCCAGATTCAACTTTGTCGGCTTCAACCCTAAAGATCGTCGGTTGCAAAACCCTAAATTTTGTCGGCCTAGATTCAACTTTGTCGGCTTCAACCGTCTCTGCCACCTTTGTCACTTTCTTGTAGCTTCTGTCATGAAACTACAACATGTCACGATATCGCGACACCTTTTACATCCGTACGCCTTCTTATCCCTGCTATCATAAAATCGTGACACTTTTGGCCTTTGTTTGCTTTGACAACATTTTTGTCATGAAATCGTGACACTTCTAACTATTGTTGACGTCATCCTTACTTCTATCATGAAATCATGACGTTCCTCGCTTTCTCAACCTTTTCTCGGCTTGCACCAGTGAAACCAGAACATGTCATGAAATCGTGACACTTTTGCCTCCGAGCTTTCTCTCTCCTCTTGGTCGCGAAACCGACGTGTCGCGATATCGCGACACTTTTCCTCTTGCCTTTCTCAACATGTCGCGATATCGTGACACTTTTCCTCCTTGGCGCTTTTTCTCTGAACATGTCATGAAATCGTGACTGTTTTTCTTCCTTAGCGCTTTTCTCCGAACATGTCATGAAATCGTGACAGCTTTTCTTCCTTAGCGCTTTTTCTCCAAACATGTCATGAAATCAGAATGTTTTCTTCCTTAGCGATTTTTCTCCAAACATGTCTCGAAATCGTGACGGTTTTCTTCCTTAGCGCTTTTCTCCAAACATGTCACGAAATCGTGACAGTTTTCTTCCTTAGCGCTTTTTCTCCAAACATGTCACGAAATCGAAGTTTTCTTCTTCTTTTTCCAAACATGTCGAAATCGTGATAGTTTTCTTCCTTAGCGCTTTTTCTCCAAACATGTCATGAAATCGCGACAGTTTTCTTCCTTAGCCTTTTCTCTTCCAAACATGTCACGAAATCATGACAGTTTTCCTTGCGCCTTCTCTCTCCTCGGCCATGTCGCGAAATCGTGACAATTTTGTTTGCGCTTTCTCTCTCCTCTAACATGTCGCGAAATCGCGACAGTTTTTCTTGCCTGTTGAAAATGTCGCGATATCGCGACACTTTTCTTACTTGTCTTTTTCTTTGATCTTTTGCAAATAGGCAACTATGGTCTTCTTGGAAACTCACTGTCCATGCTCTGAATAACCTTTGAACTTCTGTCCTCTGCATCTGAATGACTTCTGAACTGCCTGTCCACTGCATCATTAGATCTAACTGCCTGTGTTGACAACAATGACAAAACTCTTGCAACACCTTGCTCAACATTTTCAAACTAGTTTTATTTTTAATATCAAAATTTGCTTACTTGTTACTTTAATACTCAATCCTCCTTTAATCATCGATTGAATGATGATATCTCACTTTAACATGATTTATTTCCTTTTGCCATCTTTTTTACCTCCTATCCATGAAACTCTTCTAGCGATTTTCTCCAACTCATTAAGAAAGAAATTGTGTGCATGGATAATAGAGCATTGGTATATAGGTAAATCACTAATGACAACCTTGAATAGGGTTATTATTCCATGGTGTGTGAGCCAAACATTGGACCATCCTTCAATTCTCTTTATTTTTTCAATAATTTCATTCCATTGGTTACTCTTAATCTTGTTGAAGCCAATAGAGATTCCTAAATATTTGAAAGTGATATTAGTTTTGCTTTGGTAACCCAATATTATCTCTATCTCTTTTACTTGTCTATTATATTTGCTAGATAAAGATATTTTAGACTTACTATGGTTTAACTTGTTTCTTATTGCTTCTTGATATGTTTTGATAACTTTTTTATTTTTATGGTAATAGATTTTGTGGATTTACTAAATAAGATTGGATTGTTTACAAATTGAGGTATTATTGATTATTTGAACCTTCTTATGGATTGGAAATCCTAGAAATTTTTTAAGCCCCTTTATTGTTCTAGTAGTTGGGATAGGCCTTATGTTGTCAGAATGAATAAATATGGGGAGAGGGGACAACCTTGTCTAACTCCTCTAGAAGCCTAGAAGAAGGGAATGGGTCTACCATTAAGTAGAGAAGCAATCTAGGGTCTTGAAATATATGTTATTATTAATTTTTTTAATTGTTCATGGAATTCCACCTTGCTTAGAATTTTCAAGATCATATCATGATCAATTCTATCGAAAGCATTTGTCATATCTACTTTGAGAGCCATGTCATTGATTTGTCATCCCTGGTAGAGTGCATTGCTTCTTGAACTAGTATAATTTCTTCATGAATCCTTTGTCCTTTCATGAACCCAGTTTGGTTAGGGAGATGATTATATCTAGCAATGAAAGCATTTTATTTGTAATAATTTTGGATATTATTTTGTATGATGTGTTACAAAGTGATATTGGCATGAATATTTGTAGTGAATGGGCATGTTTTTATTTATGGATCAGAGCCAAAAAGGTGGAGTTGATTACCCCATGTATTTTTTGCTTTTTCCTTGTTTTTACAACCATCCTTAGAGGATTCATCTTGATAATGTTCCAAAAATCCTAAAAATTATATTGAATCTATCAGTCCTTGGTGCTTTATCATGTTGTATAAAAAATACACTCCTTTGATATCCTCCATGGTGATAGGTTTGTTCAGTTTTTATTTTTTCCTTGTTTCAAATATTAGGGAATTAGATTTAAAAGTGCTTGTTAATTGGTTGATTTATTTCTCCATATTTCCTCAACAAATATTTGATTTAATCAAAATTTTGATTTTTTATTTGCTACACAACACTTGATATTATCTCATCTTATATTTTTAGCTTTGTTATGGTGTTGTACATATTCCTTTTTTATGATTTCTTGTAAAATAATTTGGTGTTTTTTTCACCTTCCTTTTTATGTCATTTATTTTCTTCTTCTCTTTCCAGTTTTAATATTTGGGTTGTGAGATCTTGTTATTCTTGTATTAAAATCTCCTTTCCTCATTTTTCATTATGATTTTAACTTCATTTAGTTTTACTTTCATTATGGAGTAGGGTGTATCCTTGGATTTCATTTTTACCCAAATTTTGATATGCTACTTTAATGTTTGTATCTTTTTTACCCACCTTTGGGCATAACTTTCATTTTTCCTATTGTCTTCCCATGCTTGTTGAATTAAATATTTGTTATTAGCCTCTATAGACCAAATAGAGATATATTTGAAAGGGAGGAGGCTCCAATTGGCTTGTTGTTTGAACCATAGAAGAATTGGTCTATGATCAGAATGATCATTAGACAATTTTAATTGAAATATTTTGCTTTTATGAGCTAATAGGCTATCAGCAATGATAAATCATTCTAATATTTATGTAATAAAGTTGTATCAAAATCTTTTATTAGTTCAAGTATATTTACCCCTTGTCAGTTGTGCATCCATTAAGGTGTGCTACTACATGATATCTTCTACTAGGTCTCTATTTGGCTCTCTTATGTAGACCCCATTTTTTCAATGGATTTTAAAACTAGATTGAGATTTCCTTCAATTACCCAATTTTCTTGCTTGGAGTTAGAATACACATAAAGAAGTGCCTTCTAACATTGGTTATTTCTAGTTAAGCTATTAGGAGCATAAATATTGGTGATAGTGTAAACTTGACCAATAGGGGCTTTAAGCACTATTGTTACCTAGTGCTTTGTGGCCTTTACCAAAATTAACTCCCACTCAATTTTCCAAGTTGTTAAAACAACTCTAGAACTCCCCTTGGCTAATATGGCTAAATGATTACATGAGGTCCAATAAAATCCTATTGTTGTATTGACTCTTTCTTGATTCAATTTGGTTTACTAGACCAAAAGTACATATGGATTACCAAGTTCTTTACTCCTATTTTCATATATTCTTGTCATAAACTTCTAATATTCTTGGTAATAAATTTTATCATTAATAATATGGATAGAAGAAAGGTCAAATTATTCTACCTTTTTTTGGGTTTTCCTTTGTTGTCTTATTTGATGTATCCTAAACTGTGGCATGCTTCCCTTCTACTATATTTTTTAAGCTTCTCTTTGTCCAAGATCTATGTGTGGAACATGTCTTGCTTTAGTTTTGGTTTTGTCCATTGAAGAAGAGGTTTTATCCTCATTCCCTTGGATTTGTGTTTCCTATTTTAACCTTGGGATTTTTTATACTCGTTCTTCCTTGTCTTCCCCTTCTTTCAATCTAGAGTGCATTGATTTCTCTTCATCTTGCTCTTCTTTTGATACTACCATTTTCATCATAGGGTCTTGTTTGGAGGCTTCTTCTTGATGTTCAAAATAAGCTACCATTGTTTCCTCCAAATATTCTTCCAATAGACTAAACTTATTTTGAACTTGTGTTTTATCTTTAGAATTTTGAATTTTAGGGCTATAGACATTGTTTTCTATTTTCCTTTGGACTTTTGTAAAGTCTTCTTGTTGTTGAACTTGAATCACAGGATTTGCAGGGATATATTTTTAGAAGTTCCCATATTCATGACATCTTTAACTTGAAAGGTATATAGTCATAGTCTAGATTTTGGGTATGTTGTAGGTCCTTGAATGATTATGTGATGGCTTTTGGTAGCCCCTTTGCAAGGTTTACTTCAACACATATTTGAGCTATCATGTAATTTTGATCTTTTGGATCCACCTTCATTTTTTAGATTCCAAATTTATTTTCAATGGCCTTCAATGTTTTTTCCTTCTAAAAATGCAACAAAAGGAAAATAATATGAATCCATACATATTCAAGTATATACCACAAGGACATATAAACCATGGACTAGAGGTAAATATGGTGGAAAAAAATACCCTTCTACATGGTTTGATTTCTATTATCCCTCTTACCTTAGTTCTTCATTCTTTGTCAATCCAGCCTTAAATGATTTTTCCTTAAGACCATGAACCAGTAAATCAACATATAAGATCCAACACTAAGAAAAACTTAAATTCTTCTCTAATAGCTTCATCTATTATCTCTATCATGGGAACTTTTTTCCACATTTTGACCATTTTCAATTCATCCTTGGCCTCTAAGGGATTTTTCACCCTATGAATTTCACTATTAGGGATTCTATGGTTCCAAGAGGGACTACATTTTTTTCCACATAAGTATTCTTTGAAGGAATCCATGATTACCATAAGGAATAGGTGAGCAGGAGCTAGGGTTTTAAGCATTCAACTCCATCTCTCTCTCTATTTGTTCACTCTTATTATTGGTAATATAATTTATATTACATTTGTCATTGTTGCCTATAATAGCCCTATATCATGGAGGATGCATTATAGGAGCAAACAAAATACAATGGGGTGAATTAGTGAAGCACTAAGACATGTATATGGACATAGATAACAAGGAAGGTACGTGCAACAAGAACAAGAACAAACACAAAGGTTTACGTGTATTGCATATAATGAAGATAGAAGACTTGTGGATGTGAGAGATGAAGGTGAAAAATGTAACAAAGTGAGTATAGAGGCATAAATTCATTAAGAACCTCAATTTTAAGAGGAAGGATGTATAGAAGGTGGACCTTCTATAGATCACATCCTCAGATAAAGATGATTGGACATTCCTAGGGTGATAGGAGTTGAAGCTTAAGAGATTCAACAATTGTGCCCCCCTTAAAAGGAGGTAAGCAAGAGTTTTTTTGATATATTATTATTTATGGATAGAGAAAATAGAGTTGGGTATTACAATAGTCATATAGTAGAGAGAGGTTTGTATATAGAGAGAGTATTAATGATGATAAAGTTTGTAAAAAGAGTGTTGAAGACAAAAAAGGTTGTGATGTTGAAAATGATGTCATTGATATTTATTGATTGAGATAATAAAGATATTAAAAAAAGAGTCAATAAAAAAAGTTGTATCAATGAGAGAGGTTGATGCGTGTCGTTAATAGCATCATTAAATCTTATGATTTATCAATCCGGGGTGGTGTCCAAGGCTGTCTACGATAGAAGGTTAGGACAAAGTACAATTCAAACATTCATATTTTAAGCATTTATTGGGTGAAACAAATTTAGGTTTAGCCTATTGGTGTCACACTAAACTTAGTCTGTAGAATGGAAACTTGTAGGAATTAAAAATTAATTCTAACTTCATAAAACAAAATTTAACTACAAGTGTAGGAATTGAAATTACTGAATTGAAATCTAATCTACTTTTAGAGAATTGAAGTAACAAAATTGAAATTTCTAAATTGAAATTTCTAAATTGAAATGTTGCTGAATTGAAATCCTAAATTACACTAACAAAATTGAAAACTAGTTTACTCTTGCAGAATGGAAATGATGCTTGGAAATGAAACTTATGCTAAAAGCACCTGTTAATGTCCTACCACAAAAGGTCATCAAGATTCTACTATAGGAATTGATAGTAAAATGAAATTTGCTGAAAATTGAAAGTTGCTGAAACTTAAAAATAAGGGAAACATGGAAAGCAGAAGAAACAAGGGAAAAAAATGTCTAATATAATTTGTCAGTTGACACACACACAAATTTTGCATATAAACATAATGGAAAATATAAATAACATCACACAAACTTAAAACAAGAAAAGTAAATCTAACAAGCAATCTGTTAATTCTCCTGCAACAAAATTACAAATTAAAACTTGTCATAAAAATACTCATTCTAGACCTGAAAGTGGGCCCATACTTCCTCATCTAGAATGAGGTGGGAAAAACACTCCTTAACTAATTAACAATCACACTTTCTCAAAAGCAAAAATTGATAAAAGAATTGCACTTTATTTTTGTCAGAAATATTACAAAAAATGTTGCACTATGTTATTTACTGCTACTAACTACCCTCCTATCAACTAATCCCCTAATGGCTCAACCAAGGAGGGAGCTATGTTATTTATAATAAAATATTACAATGTATTTCATGCTCATATTAGCCTATTTTCTATTTTACAGTGATTTGCCAAATAATCTACAGCTGAATAAGTCTTATTCCTGACAGTTTATGCTGCAACAACACTCATTGGCCCTTAGAAGGCATCTTCAATGGTGGGAGTATGTTGGAGAATTTTTAAAATATTTTGTACACTTATCTCCACTTTAAAATATCACTTTCCTAATTTACAACTTATTTGCCTATTATGCTGCAACAAATTTGGGTCTATTTCAAGACAGATTAGTTGCTTTAGTTGATCTTTTTCATGAGTTGTGTTTTTTGGTCGGCAAGGAATGGTGGGGACAGCTGTAGAAAACTTTCCCTATATTCCCTCAACCTTAATTTACCTTTTCAACTGCTTGAATACTGTAAAAAGTGAAATAGAACCTTTTTCCCCAATTATTTTGAAGATCTTCGAAATAACTGGGTGTAGATGCAATGTAAGCTCAAATGTCTTCAAAATGCTTGTTTTGGTTGCTACTTTCAGGTAGGTCTTTAACTCCAGCTTCTAGAATATGATTCCAACTGACTTCATCCTTACTTATTGATAAATTCCATGCCTTACTTCATAGTGACAGGTGGTTGGAATTTGTATGGACTGTCACTTGTTATTTCCAGCTATCAAAACATGCCCAACTGCCCTTTTGGAGTGCTCATAACTTGTGCCTCATAACTTCATTGTACACCAAATTGTATCCACATTTTATTGGTTGTATGAAATTAATTTGGTTCAATTTTCAGCTCTTAACTCTTTAGGAATGGGTCCCAGCATCGCTGTCAAGTTGACCTCTAACACATATTTTTACCAGAATTTCTAGCTATCAAAAAGTGTGAAAATGTCATTTTGTAGGCCCCATAACTTCCAAATTACTTGTCCATATGCCTTCAAATTTGGGTCATGTGTTCTCTCTACTATGAAGTACTATTTTTATGAATTTGGTACCTTAAATCACTTTGGATCATTCCCAATAAATCTGCCAATGTTCCCCTTAATGCATATTTGCACCTATTAACAACCCTAGAAAAGACTTAAGGCATTAACATGATGTAGCCTTCATAATTTTTTATCTACAGCTCGGGTTGACTTGCTTCAAAAAGCAAAGTTGTAGTTCTTGATAAAAGGAATCTGTTCACGCCATCAGAATGTAATTTTACTATACTATGACACCAAAATTGATATGATACTCATTTTTGACCTTTTACAAGTATACCTAGACTATGTTGACAATAATGAAAAAATATCGTAGGCCCTCCTTTACTCAACATACAACATTTGACTACATGTTTTATTTGCTACTTAATCAACTGAAACAGTGCATAAAATGTTGAAAATAGTCAAAATAGGGGTATAATATTCCAAACATATAATCATGCAAATAATTAACAAATAATATATTATAATCAACTATTTGGCAATTAACTTTGTCGTGTTTGGTAATATGGCAGTTTTTATATATCAAACATAGTATAAAAATGAGGTATTTCTAGGCGTCATCATTCCCCCCAGCTTGAATTGATGCATGCCCTCATGCATCCTAGTAAGCCATAGTAATATGCTGGTTTTATCCTTATGAAAAACATCCTTTGCCACCTGCTACCTGAGAAATTCCTCCTTGTTGCACTATATCAAGCATTTTGCAATTAAGCACATGTATGATTCTATTTCTGCATTTCTACAAGTTTTAGTGCTCCAAGGTACCTCTTAAAGGCTTGATATCATGTGATTCATCTTGCAATAGCCTTATTGTAGAACCATATTTGGCAAATGCACTATTACTGGTGGAATTTTATGTTCTTAACAACATTTCAGCTTGAATGTCTATTTCTGTTGTTTGCACCTTTTGAATAAAATTGATAAAATTTTGATTTTGAAATGCTTGAGGGATGTAATTACATGTGGTAGAGTCTTAGGAACCTCAATATTTGATATATCCTACTCTTTTTGCTATTCTGCAACATTTTCAACAATTCTGGTATAGTTTTTGCTTATTCAGAAGATATCCTGCTTATTTCGAAGATATGCCTATTTATTTTGAAGATGCATTAGAAAATGCAAAAATGACATATTTTTCAAAATTTTGCTACTATTATGTTGTGGAATCATCTCTAGGGTGTGTAAGCATTCCATAATATCAAAAATTCCTTCTCCATATTTTTGTTTACTCTATGTCTATTTTGCTATTTTTGCACCTTCGAAATAAAATTGACAAAAAAATTTGAATTTGAATATTGTTGGAGGGATGTACTACTTGTGGTGGGATGATTTTGAGCTTTAGGAACCTCAATATTTTATGTGCCCTACTATTTTTGCTATTCTGCAACATTTTTAGCAATTCTGATACAATTTCTACTTATTTCGAAGATATCCTGCTTATTCGAAGATGCATCAAAAAATGCAGAAATGACCTCATATGCAAAAGTTAGCTACAGATTCTATTGTGGACCCATATCTAGGGTATGTAAGCCATCAAAAATCCCCTCTCTATGCTATTCTTCATTTTGTATATTGCTATTTTATTGCAGCAATAGTAAAACAAAATCTTTAGGTGCATTTTCCACAGTTTTGAAGTTCCCATGCAACTAAGGGCAGAAGGGGGTGTTTCTTAAAATTTTGAACATGTTCCATTTTTAACTTGCCAATATTGTATGAATAGTTTATGCCAAATACCGATTATCATACACTAAATGCTAAATGCTTACTATGACTTAAATGCAAGAAACACATACCTTGTTGTCTTGAAAATTGATCATGCACCTTACAAGTTGCTTTTGATGATTGTTAGCAAGCTATCTGAAAACATAAATATACACATGTGTAGTGTGAGATTTGTACAATGGTGGAACAATAATGGGTGGATCAACAAGACAATGCATGCCAGAAAATTGGTTTCAATGCAAGCTAACTCAGCAGTGCCTCAAGGAGGTTTTCACTATTGAATTATTCATTTTTTTCTTTTTTTTTCTTGTTTTTTTTAATCTTCTTTTTTTTCATCAGAAGAGGCTACCATTTCTGGTTTTCAACCAACTTCTGTCATTTCTGGTTTTCAACCAACTTCTGTCATTTCTGGTTTTCAACCAACCTTCCTTTCTAGATGAGCAGTAAGAATATTCTTATGTCATCATTTAACTCCTTATTGCTAGAAATGAAGTACTGACTTCATTATTCCTCCTCCATGCTGAAATTGATGCTTGTCCTCATGTATCCCCATTTTTTGGGACATGCCTTTTGCTGTAATTTTTTTTCTCTCTCATCTTTTTTCTCCTTTTTTTCTCTCTTTTTTCCTCTTTTCTTTCTTTTTTTTTGTCTTTTTTTCAAATTTTTCTCTTGTCTTGCTTGTGTCCATGAAGTTTACAAACAATATTATTCTCTTTTGCTTTTCTCCTATTTTTTTTTCTTTTTGTCAAACTTTTTATCATCAATATGAATCTGACATGGAAGAGAAATTTTCTTCCATCTGTAGTACATCCAATTTTGGAATCTCCTTCAATAACTCCTCCTTAGTTAATGGTGCATGGTATACCCGAAGGTAATTTCCATTCACCACTAACTTCCTCCATGAATCACCAATGGGAGAAAGAAACACTACTCCATATCTGAAAACTTCTTCAATCAAGTGTTGTCCATGCCTCCTAGTCTACAAAATATTGTCAATATATATTTGAAACAATTCAATACCAATTCCCAAATATGTTAAGTGCATACATCAAAAATCTTGACATACCCTTGTAATTCCATGCAAAGGGATTGAAATATTATTTCAAAATAGTAAACAATTTTTTTTCTTTTTGTTCATAAGTCAACCAGCTAATAATGTTTAAGAATTTTCTTGGTTGTACTTCAATTTTTTTCATTCCTAGGAGGACAAAATTTACCCCTAATGGAAGTAAATTTTTTATGTGCAGATTTTCTATTTTTTCTCCTTTATACAAGGTTGATTTTTGTGTGGCTGGACTAAAGGGTTTTTGTGTATCTCCATTGGCTTTTATCTCTTCAAGCTCAGGTAATTTCTTGTTTGAGCACAGTTGGATATTGCTATAGTTAATACATTTTTTGTAGTTTTTTACCAGATTCAGCTTACATAGACAGGGGCTGCATGTCCTATATTATTCAGATCGGCCACAGGTTGGGCTAAAGGTGGTGGTTGATTTATTTGCCCTGTTTTTTATTGATGGGATCTCTCTTTGAGAAGAATTCAAACTAGGCAACAAATTTTTCATCTTTGAGTTGTGGAACCTTGTTGGACCTGACGATACACACACAGTTCCATTTAGAGAGTGGTGGCCTTCAAAGTGAAGTCTTGCTTGATTTACGATTTCCAATAGGACGCAATCTCAAAATCTAAAATAAAATTCATTTTGCTAAAGATTTGCTTTACTGTAGTATGACACCAAAATTGACATGATACTCATTTTTTACCTTTTACAAGTATACCTAGACTATGTTGACAATAATGATAAAGTATCCTAGGGTCTCCTTTACTCAACATACAACATTTGGCTACATGTTTTATTTACTACTTAATCAACTGAAACAATGCATAAAATACTGAAAATAGTCAAAACAGGGGTATAATGTTCCAAACATAAAATCATACAAATAATTAACAAATAATATATTCTAATCAACTATTTGGCAATTAACTTTGTCATGTTTGGTAATATGATAGTTTTTATATGTCAAACATAATGTAAAAATGAGGTATTTCTAGGCGTCATCATTCCCCCCAGCTTGAATTGATGCATGCCCTCATGCATCCTAGTAAGCCATAGTAATATGCTGGTTTTATCCTTGTGAAAAATATCCTTTGCCACATGCTACCTGAGAAATTCCTCCTTGCTGCACTATATCAAACATTTTGCAATTAAGGATATGTATGACTCTGTTTTTGCCTTTCTACAAGTTTTAGTGTTGCAAGGTACCTCTTAAAGGATTGATATCATGTCATTCATCTTGCAATAGTCTTATTGTGGAACCATATTTTGCAGATGCACTACTACTGGTGGAATTTTTTGTTCTTAACAACATTTTAGCCTGAATGCCTATTTCTGTTGTTTGCACCTTTTGAACAAAATTGATAAAATTTTAATTTTGAAATGCTTGAGGGATGTACTTACATGTGGTAGAGCCTTAGGAACCTCAATATTTGATGTATCCTACTATTTTTGCTATTCTGCAGCATTTTTAGTAATTTTGGTACAATTTCTGCTTATTCCGAAGATATCCTGCTTATTTCGAAGATATACCTGTTTATTCCGAAGATGCATCAGAAAATGTAGAAATGACATATTTTTAAAAATTTTACTATATATTATGTTTTGGAATCATCTCTAGGCTGTGTAAGCATTCCATAATATCAAAAATTTCTTCTCCATATTTTTGTTTACTCCATGTCTATTTTGCTATTTTTGCACCTTTGAAACAAAATTGACAAAAAATTTTGAATTTGAATCTTTTTGGAGGGATGTACTACTTGTGGTGGGATGATTTTGAGCTTTAGGAACCTCAATATTTTATTTTCCCTACTATTTTTTCTATTCTACAACATTTTCAACAATTTTGGTATAGTTTCTACTTATTCCGAAGATATCCTGCTTATTTTGAAGATGCATCAGAAAATGCAGAAATGACCTCATATGCAAAAGTTAGCTGTAGATTATGTTCTGGACCCATCTCTAGGGTATGTAAGCCATCAAAAATCCCCTCTCTATGCTATTATTCATTTTGTATATTGTTATTTTATTGCAGTAGTAGTAAAACATAATCTTTAGGTGCATTTTCCACAGTTTTGAAGTTCCAATGCAACTAAGGATAGAAGAGGGTGTTTCTTGACATTTTGAACATGTTCTATTTTTAACTTGTCAATATTGTATAAATATTTTAATACAAATACCGATTATCATACACTAAATGCTAAATACTTACTATGACTTAAATGCAAGAAACACATACCTTGATGTCCTAAAAATTGATCATGCACCTTACAAGTTTCTTCTGATGATTGTTAGCAAGCTATCTGAAAACATATATATACACATGTGCAATGTGATATTTGTACAAATATGGAACAATAATGGGTGGATCAACAAGGCAATGCATGCCGAAAATTTGATTTTCATGCAATCCAACTCAGCAGCGCCTCAAGGAGGTTTTCACTACTGAATTATTCATTTTTTTTCTTTTTTTTTTTTTCTCTTTTTTTTTTCATCAGAAGAGGCTACCATTTTTGGTTTTCAACCAACTTCTATCATTTTTTTTTCAAGTTCCTCAATAAAAGAGAATGTCTCTCATGAGGCTAAAATGAGAGAGAATGTCTCTCACTCTTATTTGGATAAGAACAATCCTTATTCTACAAAAACATGTCAATATTTGTATGAAAACACCATCTTTTTCTATTGAAATCTGCAACAATGATGCAACCTTCCTTTCTAGATGAGCAGTAAGAATCTGCTTATGTCATCATTTAACTCCTTATTGCTAGAAATAAATTACTGACTTCATGTATCCTCATTTTGTGGGAAATGTCTTTTGCTGCAAATTTTTTTTCTCTCCTTCTCTTTTTCCTCTTTTCTTTTTCTCTCTTTTTTCCTCTTTTTTTTTTTCTTTTTTTTTTTCAAATTTTTCTCTTGTCTTGCTTGTGCCCATGAATTTTACAAACAAGATTATTCTCTTTTGCTTTTCTTGTATTTTTTTTTTTTTTGTCAAAATTTTTATCATCAATCTGAATCTGACATGGAAGAGAAATTTTCTTCCATCTGTAGTACATCCAATTGTGGAATATCCTTCAAGAAATCCTCCTTCGTTAATGGTGCATGGTATACCCAAAAGTAATGTCCATTCACCACTAACTTCCTCCATGAATCACCAATGGGAGAAAGAAACACTACTCCATATCTGAAAACTTCTTCAATCAAGTGTTGTCCATGCCTCCTAGTCTGCAAAATCTCGTCAATCTATATTTGAAATAATTCAATATCAATTCCCAAAGATGTTAAGTGCATACATCAAAAATATTGGCATACCCTTGTAATTCCATGCAAAGGTATTGGAATATTATTTCAAAATAGTAAATAATTTTTTTCCTTTTTGTTCATAAGTCAGCCAGCTAATAATGTTTAAGAATTTTATTGGCTGTAATTCAATTTGTTTCATTCCTAGGAGGATAAAATTTACCCCTAATGGAAGAAAATTCTTTATTTTCAAATTTTCTAGTTTTTCTCCTTTATCCAAGGTTGATTTTTGTGTGTCTGGACTAAAGGGTTTTTGTGTATCTCCATTGGCTTTTATCTCTTCAAGCTTAGGTAAGTTCTTGTTTGAACATAGTTGGATATTGCTGCAGTCAATACATTTTTTGCAGTTTTTTACTACATTCAACTTACATAGATAGGGGCTGCATGTCCTGTATTATTCATATTAGCCATAGGTTGGGCTAAAGGTGGTGGTTGATTTACTTGCCCTGTTTGTTGTTGTTGGGATCTCTCTTTGAGAAGAATTCAGACTAGGCAAAAAATTTTGCATCTCTGAGTTGTGGAAGTAAATGGCATTCATTAATGATATGTCCCTGTGAACAAATGTTATAAGTAGCTAATATGGTTGTTTTGTTCAAGGGATAGTCTTGTAAATTTGCCATGATGTCTTCCTAACACCTAGTACAAATTTGTTTATACTACCTTGATTATATGGATATAAAAATGGCAATACTAGCAAATGGCTCCTCTAATGTTTTCAAGAGATCTTATGTTTCCTAACAATGAGGATGATGAATTTCTTTCAATTTTATCAAGAATTTCAAACATAGGCAATTTTAACCCCCTAAGTGTGAAGATCACCTCCCTGTGGTTTCTTGTTTGTTTTCTAAATGGACTAAAATACAACTATCAATAATTATTATTTATACCAGTTATTATATTTAGATTTTACTCTGAATTTCACAACTTAGCACAATAATAATTATTTGACTACTTTTACCCTCTAACAACACTGTGATCCTCGACAACGGTGCCAAAATGATGTGTTTCATTAATAGCATCATTAAATCTTATGATTTATCAATTCGGGATGGTGTCCAAGGCTATATACAATAGAAGGTTTGGAGTAGAGTACAATTTAGACATTCAAATTTCAAGCATTTTATTGGGTGAAACAGATTTAGGTTTAGCCTTTTGGTGTCACACTAAACCTGGTCTATAGAATGGAAACCTGTAGGAATTGAAAATTAATTCTATGTTTAGAAAATTAAAGTTAATTACAAGTGCAGGAATTGAAATTGTTGAATTTAAATCTAATCTACTTTTGCAGAATTGAAATAACATAATTGAAATTGCTAAATTGAAATGTTGTTGAGAATGAAATCCTAAATTACACTTGCAAAATTGAAACCTAGTTTACTCTTGCAGAATTTAAATGATGCTTGGAAATAAAACTTATGCTAAAAACACCTATCAATTTCCTGCCACAAAAGGTCATCAAGCTTCTGTTATAGGAATTGACAGCAAAATGAAATCTGATGAAAATTGAAAGTTGCTGAAACATTAAAATAAGGGAAACATCGAAAGCAGAGGAAATAGGGGAAACAAATGTCTAATCTATTTTTTCCAGCTGACACATACAAAAATGTTGCATATAAACATAATGGAAAATATTAATAACATCACACAAACTTAAAACAAGAAAAGTAAATCTGACAAGCAATCTGTTAATTCTACTACAGCAAAATTACATATTAAAACCTGTCATAAAAATCATCCTTCTAGACCTGAAAGTGGGCCCATACTTCCTGATATAGAAGGAGGTGGAAAAATACTCCTTAACTAATTAAAAATCACACTTTCTCATAAACATAAATTGATAAAAGAATTGCACTTTATGTATGTCAAAACTGTTACAAAAATGTTGCACTATGCTATTTACTGCTACTAACTACCCTCCTATCAACTAATATCCTAATAGCTCAACCAAGGAGGGAGCTATATTATTTATAATAAAATATTACAATGTATTTCATGCTCAGATTAACCTAATTGCTATTTTATAGTGATTTGCCAAATAATCTACAACTGAATAAGTCTTATTCTAGACAGTTTATGTTGCAGCAACACTCATTGGCCCTTAGAAGGCATCTTCAATGGTGGGAGTACGTTGGAGGAGTATTAAAATATATTTTACACCTGTCTCCACTTTAAAATATCACTTTCCTAACTTACAACTTATTTGCCTATTATGTTGCAACAAATTTGGGTCTATTTCAGGACAGATCAGTTGCTTTAGTTGATTTTTTTTGTGAGCTGTGTCTTTTGGTTGGCAAGGAATGGTGGGGACAGCTATAGAAGACTTTTCCTATATTCCCTCAACCTTAAGTTGCCTTTTCAACTGCTTGAATATAACAAAAAGTCAAATAGAAGCTTTTTCCCCAGTTATTTCGAAGATCTTCGAAATAATTGGTTGTAGATGCAATGTAAGCTCAAATGTCTTTAGAATGCTTGTTTTGGTTGCTGCTTTCAGGTAGGTCTTTAAATCCAGCTCCCAGGAGGTGATTCCAACTGAATTCATCCTTAATTATTGGTAAATTCCATGTCTTCCTTCATAGTGACAGGTGGTTGGAATTTGTATTGACTATCACCTATTATTTCTAGCTATCAAAACATGCCCAATTTCTATTTTGGAGTGCTCATAACTTGTGCCTCGTAACTCCACTGTATACCAAATTGTATCCACGTGTTCTTGGTTGTATGAAATTTATTTTTTTCAATTTTAAGTTCTTAAATCTTTAGGAATTGGTCCCAGCATCGTTGTCAAGTTGGCCTCTAACACAGATTTTTACCAGAATTTCCAGCTGTTAAAAAGTGTGAAACTATCATTTTGCAGGCCCCATAACTTCCAGATTACTTGTCCATATGCCTTCAAATTCGGGTCATGTGTTCTCTCTAATATGAAGTACTATTGGTATGAATTTTCTACCTTAAATCACTTTAGATCATTTCCATTAGATCCACCAATGTTCCCCTTAACATAGATTTGCACCTGTTAACAGCTCCAAAAAAGACTAAGGCATGAACATGATGTAACCTTCATAAATTTTTATCTACATCTCGGATTGACTTGCTTCAAAAAAAAAAGTTTTAGTTCTCGATGACAGGAATATTTTCATGCTATAAGAATGTAATTTTAGTATAGTATGACACCAAAATTGACATGATACTCATTTTTGATCTTTTACAAGTATACCTAGACTGTGTTGACAATAATGACAAAATATCCTAGGGCCTCCTTTACTCAACATACAAAATTTGGCTACATGTTTTATTTGCTACTTAATCAACTGAAACAATGCATAAAATGCTGAAAATAGTCAAAAGAGGGATATAATGTTCCAAACATCAAATCATGCAAATAATTAAAAAATAATATATTCTAATCAACTATTTGGCAATTAAATTTGTCATGTTTGGTAATATGGCAGTTTTTCTATGTCAAACATAATGTAAAAATGAGGTATTTCTAGGTCTCATCAGACGTGCTAATAGAGGTTGTGAAGATAAGGAAGTTTATGAAGAGTAGGAGGAAGAGTCAAGAGGCATATGTGACAAGAATCTAATGCAAATACTATCACCAAGGAGAAGTGTATCTATAGGGGATGAATTTTAGGAGTTGAATAGATCCTATGCAAGTTCATTCACAAAGATGATCATAAACCATAAGCACACATATTCCAACTAGAAGATAGTTGGACATTGAGTTCAAGAAAACAATAAAAAAAAAATTCAACACAATAGAGCCTTCAACATCATTAAATAAACTAATAATAAGTCACACAACAAGCTATCTAACCTCAAGTCAATCAACAAATAGATAGCCAATAGTCATTGGCATCATTATGTGAAAGCAAAAGTGCCATAGATTTTATGGATATAGGAAATACGATATTGCAAGACATATCAACACTCACATGATGATATAAAAACTGAATAGGATAAGGGATGAAAACACATGATTAGAGTTGTTCCTAGTAGTGTTGCAAGGGATTGTAATTTATTGGTAATTGAAACAAGAGATCTCATTCACTACATAAAAATATCTAAAGAATGAATTTGGGGAGGATTTCAAGTTGCTTCATGATGATATATAGATTATTGGAGATATCTATCACTAATCAAATAAAGGAAAAAAGTATTAAGTCCTACAACCAATGTTTGATAGAATTCATAAGATGGAAAATAAAATAGGAGATAAACTCTAAAAGAGGTGGTTTATAGATAGAAAATTTCCAAAATATAAAAAGAAGAAGATCATACTACCAATGGCATACCATGAAGCATTCAATAGAGCATCCAATTTGAAAAGTGAAATGAAGATGACATCCATAGGTGGAAGTGCAAGTTGAAACAAGGAAGAGAATAGTTTAAAATATGACTAGAAAGACATGGGTATAATGGTCCAAGCACTCACAAAATACTTAGAGAGGGTAATTGACAATATAAATGGAGAGAAGAAGAGCAAAGAATAGAAAGACATTTGGTTCTCGAACTATTGAACAAAAGGCCATGCCAACACCAATTGTCCAATAAAAGCATACTATGATATTTGTGAAATTAACGAGCATTCTATTATAGGCTATCCATTCAACCTAAAAATAAAAGGGTAATAGACATTAGAGGTATAGAAGAAAGAGGGAATTGATTAGAATCTAAGTTCCTTAAATAATGTAAAATATATTACAAGTGAAGGATGTTGAAATAATTACTAAGGAAGGAGGCCTTGTGTTCAGTACCAAAGTGGTAATACATCTAGTAATAAAGAAATATTACAATATTACTCAAAAGAAAAACCCATTATGTGGTATGGATCACTTTGCATAAAATTGCACAAATGTAGCAGTGGATAACAATGCATCGATAATGTATTGATGATGTGGATAGAGAAATCATAAGAAAGGTAGTTTCCCTAATGTAACCACTAGTAGTAATAGCTAAATTATCAATCCAATTAATATTAAAGAATGAAACATGAGGATGAAATATGACCTCATAATGATTCAAGCACAAACAAAGAAGATGAAGTATCCTAAACACATAATAAAGAAGAATAGATAGAAAGAACCCCAAGATGGTATTGAAAACAAAGTGGTAAAATAAAAAGATATAGACAATGTTAATAACCAAGTAATAATAATGGTAAAGTATTCATCAATATCATTATAAATTTTGGAGGAAGTGGCATGCCATGAGATATATTTATTTGTGGATGGATTCTCTGGTTGTTATCAAATCAATATAAGTTGAGTTGAAGACCTAGTTTATCATGGAGAATATAATGTACATGTACAATAGGATGTTATTTAGGTTGTGTAATTCTCTTGCCATATTTCAAGATATCATATTGTATATTATTTTACAATTATACACTCAAAAATTTAAATTTTTCCTAGATGATTGGTCACTACATGGATGAAAGAAAAAATATTTGAAGACTTTGGAGGACTATATATAATTGTGCATCATTGCTCATCGATCGCTTAATCTTAAGAAATATAAAATTTTGGTTACCTATGAGAATTTGCTAGGGCATATTGTATATCAAAATGGGTTGAAGACAAATCCTAACAAAATTCAAGTTGTCATGAATATGGAAGAACTCTATGATTTCAAGTCATTGAAGTATTTTTTAGGTCATGTAGGGTACGATCAATGCTTTATCATGATTTTTTTACAACTATCCCACATATTGGATGCATTAACAAGAAAAAGGTATTCCATTCAAATGGATGGAGGACTACCAATAGGCTTTTGGATAGCTTACGGATAGCCAATTCATACACCTATTCTAATTTTCCTAGATCCATATAGATGCATTGAACTTCATAATTGGATGTGTATTTGCACAAGAAAGATGTCATGCATTGGACCAACCCATATACTTTGAAATTCAACTATTTCCTAGCATAGAGACACTAGGAAGTAGGAGGCATTAGCAATGGTGTATGTCATATAGAAGTTTTGATATTACTTTTTGTTAAATATATTTACCTTCTATATTGATTATCAGACATTACTATACTTAGTCAACAAGCTGAATATATATGGGTGATTCAAAAAATGGCTCATCATGCTATAAAAATATGTATTTTACATGGTGGTTAGGCTAGGGATAAAGTATGTGATATTCGAAAAGTTATCTTAGATATGTTCAAGAGAACCAATGAATGGAAAGGTACCAAATAAGTTCCCAAATACCCATATTTGTTGCATTGATTCATTTTCATCATGGTAGGAGGACACTGGTAAGTATTTTTCAATGTGTGAACTACCAAAGAAGTTGTGAAAAATATAATAAAGGATGATTTTGCTCAAGATAGTCATTTTTCAGTTAATCAATGGGTTATTATATAAGATGGGGTCTAACATTATATTGTGTCGATGTGTGATGGAAATAGAAGTGTATAGTATATAGAAGACACATGAAAGATTGGATAAAGGACATACAAGGCCCTACATGATAGCAAGGAAGGTTGTATTGATGGGAATATTGTGGTTGACCTTGTTTTGTGATGCAAGGAACCTTATTATTTTATGTGACACCAAAAAATAGGAAAGCCATTACAACATAACTTCATGCCACTATACCTACCATAACCTCAAAAGTTGTTCATGATATGGGGGATAAATAATATAGGATTGTTGAAGTGTATTTAAAGATGAAGGTATAGATATATAGTCACTACCACAAAGTATTTGATAAAGTGGGTCAAAGCAAGAGCATTAGGTAATAATTTATCAAGGAGTATGACAAGGTTTGTATGTAAGAAAATTATTATTGGGTTTAACGTTTCAATATTGAACATCAATTATTAGGGGGTTACTTTGTCAATGAAGTAATTTAGAAACTAGCACTAAACTTACATGTTTTTCATTTATTGTCAATTTTGTACTACCCTTGAGTAAGCAATAAAGTAGAGATGACAAACAAGATAATCATCTCTATTATTCATAAGTCATGGGGTATTGAAGACTTTGATTAGGAGAAGATACTACCACTACCTTTGTAGGTGTATAGGATAATGTACAAGCCAATAATTTGTCATATCTCATTTTAATTGATGTATGAGTAAGTAGTTATATTACCAATAAAATTTCCTATTTTGAGCTTGAGAATAGTGGTGGGTAATTCACTCAAATATCAAGAGATTTTGGAGTATAAATTATTTCATTAAATAGATTAGAAGAGGAACAATAATGGCATTGTGGGTAAAGGAGATCTTGTCTTAGGATATAATGGAAAGTGATAGTCAAGGATATAACACTAAAAATAATATGGACAAGCCCCTTTCAAGTGGACGAGACAATGAAGAATGGATCTCTCCATTTGATGAAGTTGAATGGTATGTCATGTATAGACCCTATAAATAGTTCCAAACTAAAATTGTACAAGGTATGTACATAAGTTAACTTTCTTAATTATTAGAAAAAACTAGAGAGGATTTTAGATAGATTGTTGTAGGTGCCATGTTATATTGAGGACTTGTTTGAGAGTTTAAAATATTTAATGCTAGAGAAGCAATAAGGTGTTAACAACTAATGATTATCTAGGCATGGTAATTCCACAAGGGAGGAGGAAGCAAATATTCAATGGCTAAAAACAATATGAGTTGTGGAATAAGAAGAGATAGAAGCCACATACCTTAACAAATGAAGGTTTTGAGTGCATGTTTGGTTTTTGGAGGACTCAAAACATTACCCATTAAGATAAATTTATTGTAAAATAGCATGTCCCAATTATGCATGCAATAGCTAAAAGAAGAAACAAGGTTGGACGACATAAGGTTAAAAGTGGTGAATTTATGGAAATAATAATTCCATCTAGGGTCCAGAGATTATTGTAGACAATGAACTAGTTTATAAACTAGAGGCTACTAGAAGAAGGCAAAGGCTCAATAGGAGTAGAAGTAATAGATGAATATGACATGTTAGAGGAATCCAAGACATTAAAAAATAAATAACAAACCAATGTTGGGATAAAGTGACCTAGTATATTGGCCAAAACTAGATGTGCACAATTGGAGATGCAACATAAAATAAAGTAATTGTAGTAGGATAGTGAGAGGCTACAATGTTATACTTAACCATTAACTAAAAAATGGCATATGAATATGGTAAATATGCAAAAAAAATATTAGATGATGAGAGGAGAATCATAAAGGTAAAATATTTTTTTTTGATCTTGAAGACAATTACAAAGTCAAAGATGGTTGAAATAAAATAAAAAACTTAAAATTTTAATACATAATTTTTTAAAAATTTGAAAACATTTTGAAAAAGGATAGTCAAGTCATGAAGGTTGAAGAGATGTTTCAACACAGATATAATTTGTACCTTTAAATGAAGGTATAGAAGATAAAGAAGGTTAATCCTAATTACCTCAATGGTAGCAACAACCATAATAGCCTTTTAAAAACTCAAAGAGTAAGATGAGAGGCACCTTGTATAAAAGGAGAAAGGTAATTTAAAAATATATATTTGATGCAAAGAGAATCATATGGAAGAGAAGAAACTATAGATGACAAAGCATGTCCCCACAAGAATGTACAAAAGCTATTTTTACAAGGACAGTAGCAGAGAAACCCTAGACAAAGTAGAAATCAAAGGAAGGGAATAATTTTGCAAAACCATAAGATGATGGACTCTAAGAAAAAACATTGAAGGAATAAAACTCTTTGCTAAAATGGTGTCATAAATGAGAAACTTGTGATCAAGGAAGTAATTGGAGCACCCATCTGGTTTTATTATTAAAACATCTTTTTGGAGGGATTTCTTACAACCAACGTATAATTACAATATATAGATACCCAAAAGTGTGCATTTGGAAGATAAGAGGAAGAATCATAATTAATGACTGGCACACAAAAAATAGAAATTTTTGGAAAGGATTCAAATATATTACATTAGAAACCATTGTCTATAGGATTAGCCAAATCAAATTATAAGGAATTTTGAGTTTTGAAAAGATTTGATTTTGTTGAAGGCCATAATCAACACATGCAATTTTAATGTCAAGTTTATTTATATAATTGGAAGATGACTTGGAGGAAGAATATTATTGAATAAAATCATGACTATCATCATAGCACCTTATCAAACATTGTTTTTGCACTTATTTTTCCCTAAAATCTATAGCTTTACTAAAGAGAAATTTATTTGAGTCTAGAAAATATTTGCTAGTGATAGATTGAGAATCTTTGGCATTGTCACTATCATCATCGACACCATTTGTGAGGTCATTGAAAAAAGAGTTCACATTTTTGGTAGGGAGAGGTTTTTTGTTGGTGACAATTATATTCCATTAATTGGAAACAACATTGTTAGTAGGATTGAGGTTGGAAAGTGATTGTTGTTGGCACTCAACACCATCAATATTTTCCTTCTCATCGAGTGGCTTTCAATAATTTAATATATTTTTTAATAATACATCATTGGTTGGCCTTTTTATAGCACAAAAATATAGTTATCATTGTTGACTAACAACAACCCTGACAACATTGGACAACTTGGTATAATCGACAATCAAATATTCTTTGGTATCATAAAATATTTATTCATATGATCAATGTTGCTTGTTTTCATCGTCTAGTCTATCCCTACCTATTATATTTCATAGTAGAATCTAGAAGCAAATGGAATCAACATATTACCCAGTCTTCCTTGAAAATAAAATACACAAAAATGAATGTACATAGTATATGGGGATGTCTATGGACACCAAATAATCTCACTATCAAATAATAGAATTATAATCCAACCAATAATAAAATGGTTGGTATGATGGTGTATATATAACCAATTTCAAGTTACCTCTAGGTCAAGATCAAGTGATTGATCTTAAGGATTAAAATAATAAAATGTTAGAAAAATGTCTTTTCAAGGTTTACAAGGGCCGAAGGGATTATATGTATAGTACAATAAAAATGGTGTTCAAGACCCCAAGAGAAGCTTAACCACCATATATTCCAACAACCCCTTTTCAAGGTTTATAAGGTCCCAAAGGGATTATATGTACAATACAATAAAAAAATTTATCATGGCCTCAAGAAAATCTTAACCACCACATATTTCAACTTTACCCCTTAAGTTGAATGGAAGACATAAAGAGAGACCATTATTTGTCATCCTCCTAAGGGATACTCTCCTACACCAAGTAGCTCCCATATGCACATAAAAAGAACCTCAAGCATGACCTTAGTTATGATATCTAATACCTACTTTTTTGAAGATATAAAACTAGTATAAGCATCCCACGTGCATGCAACCATCTCATAAAATGCATTCAAATATTTATGTGCTTGGTCTGCTAATGAAACACTAGATTGTGGATAAGTTGTATGGTGCTCTAATTATCATATCAAAGAGTGACTATAAAATTATGAGGAATGCCAATATCCTCCAAAATCATAAACATAAACCAAACATGCTTAGCTACATCATTGGCAATGCAATATTCAAATTCTATAGAAGACTGAGATATATACCAAGAAATAGGGTTAATCCTAAATAAAACACAACCTATGATGGACTGTCACTCATCAAAATCACTAGTCCAATCAACATCTAAAAATCGTGTTAGAATCAAAGAGGAGTCGACTAAGTAATGAATACATCAAAATCACTAGTCCAATCAACATCTAAAAATCTTGTTAGAATCAAAGATCTAATAAGTCCCTTAGATGTACCTAAGAATCCTCATCATCATGGTCCGATGACTATCTTGGGTGCCTACATGTACCTAGAATAATAGCTAAAACAAATAACATATTAGATATTGTGTGAATGAGATAGAGAAGTCCACCCATAAGAGACAAATACAAATTAGTATCCACCACAGGAGTGTTACAATCATCCCAAATATTTAAGCATGAAGCTAAAGGATTCTGAGTAGAATTGCAATCCTCCATCCTAAAACACTAAAGAAGATCCAATGCATACTCATATATGAAATAACAATGCAAGAATCCATGTAATCAATTTAAATCCCCAAGAAGTAGTGCAAGAATCCCAAATCGATCATCTCAAATGTGGAATAATATTATGAATTCATATCCTAATCAAGATAGGAGAGTTGTTGGTAATGAAAATATAATCAACATAAAGAAAAATCACCAAATTCTGCCCACGATGTTTGATGTAAACATTGTATTTAGACTCACATAATTGAAACCTACAACTAAGGAAGAAGTAAGTATTCTCATACAAGCCATAAGGTGTCTACTTAAGTCTATACAAGGACCTAGTCAATCAGTAAACTAAAGGAGTAGGTCCTTCAAGCTCAAATATAGGTGGTTGCTACATGTAGATTACCTCTTGAATCTCACCATCTAAGAAGGTATTCTTTACATCCATCTGATGTACCTTCCATCCATATAAGAAAACTATAGAGATAATCATCCTAATTGAGTCCATCTTATCCACTATAAACAAATATCTTGGAATAATCAATTCCCTTCTATTGAAATAATCCCTTAGAAACAATTCATACCTTATGCTTCTCCACCTAACCATATAAAGTATACTTCATCCTATAGACCCATTTCCATCAAACTATATTCTTCCCTTATATAAGAGGAATAATCTCTCATGTCTTGTTCTTCATTAAGACCTCATACTCTACAATCATAGCATCTTCCCACTCTAGTCAACCCTTAACTAAAGAATATATAATAATATCTTGAGAATGAACAACCTTTGAGAGCATTTATCAATAAGGAACCTTCTCATGTAACTCTAGAGATAAAATAGGTTGGTCATCCTTTAGAAGCATATTAACGCACTTAGGTATTAGACGAACTTAATCATATACACTATATGGCAAAGCAAAATTAGAACCAAAACTAAAGAATTCAACTCAAAATCAACACAACCTCATCATGCAAAGTGGAAGCACTATAAACTAATGTGTCCTACTTGACATACCTTAAATATAGAAAAGAAAGTGTTATTGATGGTGTTTCCATGAAGGGGTCAAATTAATAGGCAATCGACATTCACTCAAAAAAGAAGATATAGAAATGCTCTAATGGGAATAAAGCCTACAAAAATATTTTAAGAAACAACTAAATTTGAATTTTCCAAATATTAAAATATTCATCTACCAAATGCTTAGGTGGTGGACTAGAAGGATAACCTAAAAATACCCCATAAAAATGACATCTCATCAAATCAAAACCTTATGCCTCTAAGGCTCATAATGGCAATATACCTTTGAGGTATCTAAATACCCTACAAATATAAATTTATAACTCTTTTACACCTCCTTTTAAATATGTTTGTGCATGTGATCCCATGTTGAAGATGCAAAGATACGAAATCAACCTCTTAAGAGGTGTCATGCCCTAAATAACCTTGGTGGAAACCCTATTGATGATGTATGTTCTACATGTGATAGCCTTACCTTAGAATTTGTGCTCCATCTCCTTAGAATGAATCATATACCATGTAATCTACATGATCACCCTACTCTTACTTTCAGCCACACCATTATGTTCAAACATATAATGAATACCTTTAATATTCTAACCCATGAAGAGCCAAAAAATCATGAAAGATATTACTTATGTATTCACCTCCTCCATTTATACTGAGTCATTTGATTTTTTTTCTAACTAATTTTATATAAGAGCATTGAATATCTTGAATCTCCCAAAGATCTCATTCTTAGTGTGAATAGTATACAACCACACATATCTATAATAATCATCAATAAAAAATAGAGTGTACCTATTTTCAAAAAGAGATGGTATGCCAATAGCTCCACAAATATCACTATGTATGATGTCCAAGGGGTGAGTAGCACATTGTGTAGTTCCTTTTGGAAAAGTCTTCCTATGATGCTTCCCAAGAGTACATCTCTTACATGCACCACTCAAGGGAATATGTGCAAAAGTATAATGGACATCTATTGATGACTCATTTATATCAAGGATCCATATCTGATATGATCAAGCCTATGGATCCATATCTAACTCTCATACCTACATGTGCAACCATAACAACAAATGTTTTTCATTAGATGACAAGAAATATAAGAAGTGAGTCTTTATCCTAATTTTTACATTTGGTTTGACTCATCACAATAGCTAGAAGAAATAGTATAAAGCCATTTTCTATATCCTTAATTATCCAATGATCAAGCCAAAATTCTATCTTTTTGTTAAAATGAATAAGGTGATAAATAGACAAGATATCAAACCAACATTAGGAATATGAAGCACCTTGTAAAAAGAAGATCTAATTTTGATCTCTCCACATCTTGCAACTTGCAAAGAAGATTCATATCCAATAACAACACACTCCCATGTCATTTATTATACCCCTATAGGAGATGTTTATGATTTATCATGTGTCTAGTTGCCCCTAAATCTATAATCCATTCATCAAAATAAGTGGATGTTAAATAATGAATAACTATATATACTTGTGAGGTATCTCCATCAAAGTTGTCCTAACCTTTTGCATAGAAAAGAGCAGTATCAAAATCCCCTTTTTATGCTTTCTCAAGCTTTTTGATATGAATCCAAAACATTTATCCTTTATGTCCTTCCTTCTTGCAATACTCACATGTTGGCTTTTTGAAGGTCTTCTTGGGCTTCTTTTTCATTCTATTTTGGCTTCTTATCACTTTGAACTTTGGCAATAGCTTTCTTTGGATGGGCCTAATTGATGATAGAATTACCCTTATGCATTTATCTTCTAGCCTTATGATGCAAGAAGTACTTGATTACCTCATCAATTTATGGTATAGGAAAATTAGAAACGTACACTTGAAGCATCTAAAAAAAGCTATCTCATGTGTTTTTAAAACACCAAAAGATTCATCCTGCTTATCCCTATAGACCTGCTTCTATTATTCATAATCAATAGCATGAGGTTTCTCATTCACATATATGAGTAACCCCTTATTCCTAGAGAAAAGTGTCGATATAATATGTTTTGTGTCATGTGCATGTATAGTAGGATAAGTAGCATGTAGAGAATATATATGGATGGCTTGGTAGAGAAAATTTTGGCTTGATAACTTGTTCAATATTCTTGCAATCCAGTAAATTTACCAAGAAGGTTGCAATAATGGTTAAATAATAACAAAAATAATATGAAAGGAGTATAAAAATAATATTGTGATAGGGATGGGTCACAATAAAAAGTAACAGTAGTTAGTAAAAGTTAAAATTAGAAGTAAAAGTGCTATTGTCATGGTAAATTGTCTTTGTCACAAGGAGATATGTTGGAAATAATAAAATCTCTAGAAATCCAAGAAGGTCAAAATTATTTTTGAGTGTCTTATGTAACTAAAGAAAATTTTCAAAAGGAAATTATCTAGAAGCATGTGATATTTTGACTCTCTCATGTAATTGTAAATATCATAGAAAAATTCAAAAGAAAAATATGATAAGAAAAGTTGAAAAGGAAATTCTCTATAAGCATGTGATATTTTGACTATCTCATGTAATTATAAAATCTTAGGAAAATTCCAAGAAAGATATCTAGAATATCTTGATATTATAGAAAGAGTCAAAAAGGATATTTCTAGAAAATGTGTCCATGTGTCTATATAGAATTATCCATGCATGTAAAATCTAACCCCCATGAGTCTATAAACAAGGGAGAGCCCTTAATGAAAGGCAAGTGGAGCAAGTGTGAGCTTAAGGAAGTAATAGAAAGTCTAGTGTGAGAGTTATAGTGATGCAGGAGCATCCGGTGGCAGCAGAGCAGTCTCTAGCCAACAAAAAAATTTCTAAGTGTTTGCCTTGGTGTCGCGATATCGTGACAGGAAAAAGTGTCACGATATCGTGACATGTCGCGTTTTTGTGACTCAGGGAGGAGAGAGAAGGCACGGAGGAGAAATGTCGTGATTTCACGACATGTCGTAAAATCACGACCGAAGCAGGTGAGGGAAGGTGCTCGAAGAAAATGTCACGATTTCGCGACATGTCGTGAAATCGCGACCAAATCAGGAGAGAGAAGACATGGAACAAAAATGTCACGATTTCGCGACATGTCATGAAATTGTGACCAAAAGACGAAAGAAGGCACAAGGGAGGAAAAGTGTCGCGATATCGCGACATGTCGCATTATCGTGACAAAATGACGAAGTAAGGCGCAGGAGTGAAAATGTCGTGAGATCGCGACATGTCGCATTATCACGACCAAGGGACGAGAAAAGGCGCAAGGGAAAAAAGTGTCACGATATCGCGATAGAGAAAAGTGTCACGATATCGCGACATGTCACGTTATCACGACCTAGGAAGGAGAGAGAAGGCGCAGAGCAAAAAGTGTCACGATATCGCGATAGAGAAAAGTGTCACGATATCGTGACATGTCGCGTTTTCGTGACTCAAGGAGGAAGAAGGCATCCGAGAAAAATGTCACAATTTTGTGACATGTCGCGAAATCGCGACCGAAACAAGGGAGACAAGGCATCCGAGAAAAATATCATGATTTCGTGACATGTCGTGAAATCACGACCGAAGAAGACAGGAGATGGCCAAAGGAGAAATTGTTGCGATTTCGTGACATGTCGCAAAATCGCGACCAAAAACAAATCGGGAAGGCCAGCGAAGAAAATGTCGTGATTTTGTGACATGTCACGAAATCGCGACCGAAGGCGCAGAAAGGGGAGCAAGGAAGAAAGTTGTCGCGATATCACAACATGTCACGATTTTGCGACCCAAGAAGCAAAGAGAGAGGCAGAAGGCAAAGCTATTGCGATTTTGTGACATGTCACGATTTCATGACCTAAAGCGGAGAAAGGAAGCAGAAGGGAAGAATGTCGCGATATCGTGACATGTCATGATATCGCGACCCAAAAGAGAAGAAGACAATGAGGAAAGAAACTATCACGATATCACGACATGTCGCGATATCGCGACCCGAAGGAAAGGAAATGCAGTGAGAAGGGAAATGTCACGATATCGCGACATGTCGTGAAATCATGACCCAAAGGAAAAGGAGAGGCAGCGAGAAGGAAAATGTCATGATATCACGACATGTCACGATATCATGACCCGACTAAGAGGAAAGGCAATAGGAAGGAAAATGTCACGATATCATGACATGTCACGATTTCGTGACCCGAAGAAGAAGAAGGCAACAAGGAAGAGAAATGTTGCGATATCGCGACATGTGATATCACGACATACTACTGGGTCATGATTTGAGAAGGCATGTGTTACCAAGCGATGTTTCCCGAGGTAGTCAAAGGCCTCATTAATGCATGATTGCTTGCCTAAAAAATATTTTGAGCATGGCGGCCACTCGACTGCTGTGCCCAGAGGTCAGAGATGTGCAGATGGCTCTTGAATGCATGTTTCCACAGCTGACCCGAGGTCAGTGGCTAGTGAAGATAAAAGATGAAAGGTTCAGTTAGAAAATAGGGGGGGAAAGCCGAGTTTTGGAGATTGGAAGAAGGTATTCTTCCTGGGAGCGTAGGCAGATCGCCGAACGTGAGGCAGCTTGCATTAGAAAACAAAAAACTACGCCTGCGGGCTAGTATTGTAAATCGGTTTCAAGTGATGTAAAAGCTAGTTTCAGTAAAGAAAATAGCAGATTGAAAATTTGAAGTTTTGGTGTGTTTTGTGCATCCCCCATCAAGTGGTAAGAAGGCATCTGAGAAAAATGTCACAATTTCATGACATGTCATGAAATCACGACCGAAACAAGGGAGACAAGGTGTCCGAGAAAAATGTCACGATTTCATGACATGTCGCGAAATCGTGACCGAAGAAGATAGGAGACGGCCAGAGGAGAAAATATCATGATTTCATGACATGTCGCGAAATTGCGACCAAAAACAAACCGGGAAGGCCAGTGAAGAAAACGTCATGATTTCGTGACATGTCACGAAATCGCGACCGAAGGCACAGAAAGGGGAGCAAGGAAGAAAGTTGTCACGATATTGCGACATGTCACGATTTCATGACCCAAGAAGCAAAGAGAGAGGTAGAAGGCAAAGCTGTCGCGATATCGCGACATGTCATGATTTTGCAACCTGAAGCAGAGAAAGGAAGCAGAAGGGAAGACTATCGCGATATCGTGACATGTCACAATATCGAGACATGTCGTGATATCACGACCCAAAAGAGAAGAAGACAACAAGGAAAGAAACTGTCGCGATATCGCGACCCGAAGGAAAGGAAAGGTAGTGAGAAGGGAAATGTCGCGATATCGCGACATGTCACGAAATCATGACCCAAAGGAAAAGGAGAGGCAGCGAGAAGGAAAATGTCATGATATCGCGACATGTCGCGATATCGCGACCCGACTAAGAGGAAAGGCAACAGGAAGGAAAATGTCATGATATTGTGACATGTCACGATTTCATGACTCGAAGAAGAAGAAGGCAACAAGGAAGATAAATGTCATGATATCATGACATGTCGTGATATCACGACATACTGTTGGTTCATGATTCGAGAAGGCACACGTTACCAGGCGATGTTTCTTGAGGCGGTCAAAGGCCTCATTAATGCATGATTGCTTGCCCAAAAAGTTTGTTGAGCATGGCGACCACTCGACTGTTGTGCCCAGAGGTTAGAGATGTGCAGATGGCTCTTGAATGCATGTTTCCATGGCTGACCCGGTGTCAGTGGCCAGTGAAGATAAAATATGAAAGGTTTAGTCATAAAATGGGGGGGAAAGCCAAGTTTTGGAGATTGGAAGAAGGTATTCTTCCTACGAGCACAGGTAGATCACCAAACGTGAGGCAGATTGCATTAGAAAATAGAAAACTACGCCTACGGGCTAGTATTGTAAATCGGTTTCAAGTGATGTAAAAGCTAGTTTCAGTAAAGAAAATAGCAGATTGAAAATTTGAAGTTTTGGTGTGTTTTGTGCATCCCCCATCAAGTGGTATCAGAGTGAGAGTTCCTGAGTGTGTGAGCAGATCATCGAAAGTGATGCAGATTGCACCAAGATCTATGGAAGGGTTGTGAGAAGAGAGTAAAGCAAGATGCCTCCATGAAGAAATTGTGGTGGTGGAAGAAACATGGTGCCAGCGAAAGATTTCAGAGCCTTGCAGAGGCAAGTTCAGGCCCTGCAAGAGGAGCTGCATAGAGGACTTGAACCCCGAGGGGAAGAAGGAAGTGAAGATGATGTTGATGAAGAAGAGGACCAGTTTGAGGAAGAGGAAGAGGTTGTAGATCCTGCACAAGCTAGGTTATACAGAGCCATCTCTCAGATTGGAAAGAAACCAAAGATGGAGGTTTCTATGTACTCTGGAAATCTAGATCCAGAGGAGTTGATTGACTGGATCAATGACATGGAGGAATACTTTGAGTATGAAGAAGTTGAAGATCCTGATAGGGTCAGGTTTTCCAAGACCAAGCTGAAGGGTCATGCCAGCATATGGTGGAAAGGAGTGCAGTTGGAAAGAAATAGAAGAGGAAAAGAGAGAATAACGAGGTGGGATAGAATGCTAAAAAATTTAAAGAGGTAGTTCATCCCAGCTGACTATGAGATGGACCTGTTGAAGAAAACGCAAGGTTTGAAGCAGGCCAGCAAGTTTGTTAAAGAATACACGGAGGAGTTTTACAATATTGTAATCAGAACAGGCCATTCATAGGCCAGCAAGGAGAAGGTAGCCCGTTATATTAATGGGTTAAGAGCAAGTATTCAAGAGGAGTTAAGCCTGGTCAGGATGACCACCATAGAGGATGCTTACCAGTTTGCTCTAAAGGTTGAAGAGAAACTAAACAGGAGGTTTGAGAGCAAGCAAAGAGGAAGAGGTCATGGAGGAAGGGCTGGTGGAAGAAAAGATGAAGGAAAAGAGGAGAAGAAAGAAGAAGCTAGCAGCAGTCAGGCCTAGAAGGAAGATAATTATTATAGACCCCATGTTCAGAACAATGGCTACCCAAGAGGAAGAGGTAGATCTGGACGTGGGTATGGAAGAGGAGGATTTCATGGAACCTTTTTCCACTGTGGCAAATAAGGGCATCGAGCATTTAAGTGTCCACAACACCGAGAAAATATGGATAAGAGACCTGAGGGTCCTGCAAGAGCTGTTGTAGCAGATGAAGATGCTAAATCAAAACATTTTGAGGAGGCAGAGAGAGGAGAAGTGATGTTCACAAGAAGAACCTTGTTGAATGAGGGGAAAGGATCAGACCAAAGGAGGAACCTATTTCGCACAAGGTGCAAGAGTTTGGGTAAGGTCTGTAATGTTATTATAGACAATGGTAGTACTGATAACTTGGTCTCAGAAGAAATGGTTACCAAGTTACAGTTAAAAAGGAGGAGACACCCGCATCCATATCGGATTGCGTGGTTACAGAAGGACCATAGGACGTTGGTCAGTGAGCAATGCTCGATGAAGTTCAATATTGGAAACTATTGTGATGAGGTCCTGTGTGACATCCTGCCCATGGATGCTTACCATTTGTTGTTGGGAAGGCCATGGCAGTTTGATCGGTGTGCAGTGCATGATGGCCATGCCAACACCTACTCAGTGACGAAGAATGGAGTGCGCCATAAGCTGAAGCCCTTGAAGGAGGCGGAAGAAAAGGTATGTAGCAGCACTAGAATCTATTTGCTGAAGGGGATGGATGATAGGAGGTTGCTAACAACAATGAGGGTGGAGGTTGAAGAGGTTGGAGATTTTGCAAGTTGTGATAAGGTGACAGAATAGCACAGAAGTGAAGGTCACTTCTCAATCCACCCCGGTTGTTTGATGCAGGAGCATCCAGTGGCAGCAGAGCAGTCTCTAACCAAAAAAAAAAATTCTAAGTGTTTGCCTTGGTGTCGCGATATCGCGATAGGAAAAAGTGTCATGATATCATGACATGTCACGTTTTCGTGACTCAGGGAGGAGAGAGAAAGCACAGAGGAGAAATGTCATGATTTTGTGACATGTCGCAAAATCACGACCAAAGCAGGTGAGGGAAGGTGCCCGAAGAAAATGTTGTGATTTCGTGACATGTCGCGAAATCGCGACCAAATCAAGAGAGAGAAGACGTGGAACAAAAATGTCGTGATTTCATGACATGTCGCGAAATCGTGACCAGAAGACGAAAGAAGGCGCAAGGGAGGAAAAGTGTCGCAATATCGCGACATGTCGCATTATCGCGACAAAATGATGAAGCAAGGCGTAGGAGTGAAAATGTCGTGAGATCGCGACATGTCGCATTATTGCGACCAAGGGACAAGAAAAGGCACAAGGGAGAAAAGTGTCGCAATATCGCGACAAAGAAAAGTGTCGTGATATCGCGACCCAGGAAGGAGAGAGAAGGCACAGAGCAAAAAGTGTTGCGATATCACGACAAAGAAAAGTGTCGCGATATCGCGACATGTCGCGTTTTCATGACTCAGGAAGGAGGAAAAAGGCATTTGAGAAAAATGTCGTGATTTCGTGACATGTCGTGAAATCACGACCGAAGAAGATAGGAGATGTCCAGAGGAGAAAATGTCATGATTTCACGACATGTCACGAAATCGCGACCAAAAACAAACCGGGAAGGCCAGTGAAGAAAATGTCACGATTTTGAGCATGTCGCGAAATCGTGATCGAAGGCACAGAAAGGGGAGCAAGGAAGAAAGTTGTCGCGATATCGTGACATGTCACGATTTCACGACCCAAGAATCAAGGAGAGAGGCAAAATGCAAAGTTGTCGCGATATCGCGACATGTCGCAATTTCGCGACCCGAAGCGGAGAAAGGAAGCAAAAGGGAAGAATGTCGCGATATCATGACATGTTGCGATATCACAACCCAAAAGAGAAGAAGACAGCGAGGAAAGAAATTGTCATGATATCGTGACCCAAAGGAAAGGAAATGCAGTGAGAAGGGAAATGTCATGATATCGCGACATGTCGCAAAATTGCAACCCGAAGGAAAAGGAGAGGCAGCGAGAAGGAAAATGTCGTGATATCGTGACATGTCGCGATATCGCGACCCGACTAAGAGGAAAGGCAACAGGAAGGAAAATGTCACGATATCATGACATGTCACGATTTTGTGACCCGAAGAAGAAGGTAACAAGGAAGAGAAATGTCATGATATCGTGACATGTCGCGATATCATGACATACTGCTGGTTCACGATTCGAGAAGGCATGCGTTACCAAGCGGTGTTTCCTGAGGTAGTCAAAGGCCTCATTAATGCATGATTGCTTGCCCAAAAAGTTTTTTGAGCATGGCGGCCACTCGACTGCTATGCCCAGAGGTCAGAGATGTGCAGATGGCTCTTGAATGCATGTTTTCGCGGCTGACCCGGAGTCAGTGGCCAGTGAAGATAAAAGATGAAAGGTTCAGTCAGAAAAGGGGGGGGAAGCCGAGTTTTGGAGATTGGAAGAAGGTATTCTTCCTGGGAGCATAGGCAGATCGTCGAACATGAGGCAGCTTGCATTAGAAAATAGAAAACTACGCCTGCGGGCTAGTATTGTAAATCGGTTTCAAGTGATGTAAAAGCTAGTTTCAGTAAAGAAAATAGTAAATTGAAAATTTGAAGTTTTGGTGTGTTTTGTGCATCCCCCATCATATAGCTAGCAAGCCAAGCTAGCTAGAGAAGAGTGTCTCTTTCTCCAAGGTGTAGCCAATATTGTCATATTGAGAGTGTGGAGCATGGTTGTTGGAAAAGTCCACAAAAGGTGAAAACTCAATATGAGGGCTATGTTTTCTCACAAGGAAATCTTATGAGCATTTATGTAATGTTGCAGTTTGTATTTATAATAAAGTTGCTTTTGGTTTTCATTGTGTCATCTATTATGATTTTCATGTTATTATAAAGTGATTTGTGATTGATAGTTTTATGTCAATGTTCCACCATGATATGGAGATTGAATCAATCATAATGACCACAAAAAGAGTAGGGCTTGGGAAAACATTATGAGCATGTCAAATTTTAACATTTTTTTTTATTGCCAGGGTCACTTCTCTTTGATGTTGGTATTGCCTGATAACTCATTTTTACCATGGCAACCCTAGAATTTATTATGTGATAAATTCTATTTACTAAGGTCATTACCAAGTATCATAGTCAATCTCATTATTACAGAAATTGTTTGTTGTACTCATAGGTGTACTTGTCCTATGAGTATGGCCAACAGTGTTTGTTTTGGTGATCTTGTGGATAGTTTTTTAGTATCCCACCATAGTCTACCATCTAGTTTTCCTTGTTCTTATTTGTGTGTCTATACTAGAGGTATAAGAGTAAGGATCTATTCCAAGGAGATCAACATCCCAGTGGAGAACAGTTTTGATGCATTAAATCATTTGAAGGGAGATCAGATGGACAGCCAAGAAGTGGAATCTGAGGTAGAGGAGACTCAAGAGAAGGATTTAGAGGAGAAAAATCGAGAGGAAGGAGCAGGAAACTAATAATACGGGCAAGGATACTCGGGAGGAAGAGGTGAACCACCAAGATCGGTGTAACCCCAAAGCGGGGAAAAAGAATCTACTAATCAAGAAGCTAAGAGCACGGAATCATCTCCACTGTCAAAAAGACCGGTTAACTCGGAAAGCCGATTGTTACCCCAAATACCAAAACTGACCTACCCAAGATGGTTACTAGAAGCCAAGTGAATCCCAAGGAACTTCAACCTAGAGCGGATGTATGGGGATATGGTTCGGTAGGAAGAGGGAAACCTAGCAATGCTGCCTTAAGGCAGAAAGAAGCAGAGCGAGGAGTGGTTGATGGCACTCAAGCAGTATTGCTCTTTGGGGCGAAGGCTCGAGGATCCAAAGCCCATAAATGAAGATTCTTTCATGGAATATTCGTGGGAGTAATCCTGCAAAAATAAGAGCTTTGTATGCTCTTAGACAAGAACACAAACCGGATATGATTTTACTGCAAGAAACTAAAATGGAGGAGAGTAGAGTTATTCCTTTTAAGAATAGGACTTGGAGAGTAGTAGGCCAAGAAGCCACTGGAATAGCGAGGAGGGTTACTTGGTTATGTGGAACAAAAATGTGATTGATAGTAGAGTGATTCTGATGTCTAGTTGGTTTATTTGTCTCTTATGTGTGGATAAAACCACGCAGGAAGAGTGGATCGTAACGAATGTATATGCTCCAGTTAGATAGGGACTGAGAAGGGTTCTTTGGAGTCAGCTAGCTAAATTGAGGGAGACGGTCCCCAATTACCCTTGGATTGTGGCGGGGGATTTCAATTGCTACCTTAATCCTATAGATAAATTGGGGGGCTCTCAAAGAATAACTGTTGATATCTACGAGTTTAGAGATTTTGTTGAGCAACATGAGCTGATGGATGTGGACCTGCGTAGATTCTCCTATACATGGTCTAACAAAATATTGAAGGAAAACCAAATTCAGATAAGATTAGATAGGTTTCTTCTTTCTCAAGAATGCCTGGAGAGGTTTGGGGACTCTTCATTAACGGCACTCCCAAGAATCGGGTCCGATCACAACCCAATTCCGTGGGAAACAGGGGAGGACTCTAAGAAAAGATACATCAGACCCTTTCGATTCGAACTTATGTTGTTCCAACATCGGGATCTCAAGGATCCGGTTGCCCAATGGTGGGACAAAAAGTATAATGGTTCGAAACCGGCCCAAGTGGCATGTAAACTAAGGAATGTGAAGGCTAACATTAGAGAGTGGAACAAAACTTCCTTTGGCAATATTTTTGTTAAAAAGGCAGAACTAAAAGACAAGATCAATGAACTACGGGAGAAGTTGAAGTCGGAGCGACTTACGAGAGGATCGAGAAACCGGGAGAGGGAGGCATTGGCCGAATACCACACGATGCTAGGATTTGAAGAAACCTTTTGGAGGCAGAAATCCAGATTGCGTTGGTTAAAGGAGGGTGACCGAAATACAAAGTTCTTCCATGTCTCTACTCTTCGCCACAGGAGTACTAACAAAATTAAGGAGATCAAGATGGCCGATGGGTCTAACACCAAATATATGGAAGACATAAGGAGGGAAGCGGTTGAGTACTTTAAATCGTTGCTAGAAGATGTAAATCCGACTATTGAAGAAGAGGACTCTCTGTTGGCAGCCATTCCACCCCTCGTAACTGATAATATTAATGGATTCTTACTTAGTCCTTTCACAAAGGAGGAAATCAAGAAGGTCATTTTTGACATGGATGGTAACAGCTCCCCAGGACCGGATGGCTTCCCTGCAGCTTTCTTCCAGAAGTTTTGGGATATCCTAGGCAATGATGTAGTGGAAGCTATAATTGAGGCTCAAAAGGACATGGAAATCCCAGAAGGAGTTAATGCTACTTTTTTAGTCCTCATCCCTAAACTAGTGGGAGCAATGGAATTTTCCAGTTTTCGCCCTATCAGTTTATGTAACACTCTGATGAAGATTCTCACAAAAACAATCGCCAATAGGTTGAAGGTTATCCTTCCTTTCATCATTGATATGAACCAAGGTGGCTTTGTGAAAGGGCGACAAATATTGGATGGTATCATCACAATTCATGAGGTTATTCATTCAATGGTGACTAGTAAGGAAGCGGGTATGTTACTAAAGCTTGATATGAATAAAGCCTACGATCGGGTCTCATGGCGGTTCCTCACCAAGATTTTGGGTAAGTTTGGTTTCTGTCCCCAGTGGATTAAGTTGATTTTTAGTTGTATCTCTACTACAAGATTTTCTGTCATGGTGAATGGGTCACCCTCCGGTTACTTTAAGAGTGAAAGGGGGTTGCGACAAGGAGATCCTTTGTCTCCATACTTGTTTATTATTTTAGCGGAAGCATTGGGTAGGAACATTTCAGCGAGCGGTGGCGGATGGTCAATTGGAAGGTTTTAAACCAGCCTCAACAGCAGAGGCCGGTGTCTCACCAACGGTTTGTGGATGATACAATCATTGTGTCCAAAGCCTCGGTGCCTCAAGCTAGGAAGTTGAAGAGAATTCTAACCAAGTATGAGACAGAAGCAGGACAGTACATAAACTATAAGAAGAGTAGCATCTATTTCTTTAACATGCCTGGTGGGAGGGAGGAAAGAATAGCTAACCTCTTCGGTTGTGGAAAGGAGCTTCTACCAGCAACTTATCTAGGCATGCCTATGTTCGAAGGAAGAATGAAGGCTACTTTGTGGAACTCAGTCATTGACAGGATCTCCAAAAAGTTAGCAGGGTGGAAGGGCAGCCTTCTCAGCTCCGCGAGAAAAGCCTTATTAGTTCAAACTACTTTACAGAGCATTCCAATTTCTTGCATGTCTCTATTTAGAATGCTGCAAAGGTCCGAGCTACATTGGAGCTAATTCAACGCAACTTCTTGTGGTCGGGGTTCGAGAGGAGAGAAAGAGAATTTCATTGGTAGCATGGAATCGGGTGTGTGCAAGCAAGGATCAGGGGGGCCTGGGGTTAAAGAGAATGAAAGAATTGAATCAAGCTACGATTGGGAAACAGGTATGGAGATTTATCAATAATGATCAATTGGGATGGGTAAAACTTCTTAAGGCAAAATATATCAGAAATAATCAGGACTTCCTGAAATCTGATAATCTTCCTAGAGGATCCTATTTTTGGAATTGTTTGCTCGAATGTCGGGAGGTAGTCAGGGAAAGGCATCGGATGGAGAATTGGTAATGGAAGACAAGTGGACTTTTGGAAAGACCCGTGGTTGGAAGAGGCCCCTCTGAAAGATAACTTAGACCTTCGGGTCCTCCAACATAAACTTTCGAAGGAAATGGGAGGAAAAGTAGGGGATTTTATTGTCTGTAGCACGGAAACTTCTTCTTGGAAGAAAATCACGAGTTCATAATCCGTCGAGCAAGAGAAGGTGGCCCTAACCAAACTCAATGATGCTTTAAGGGTGTTCCCGATCATTCCTGGGGGAGGAAGAGACAAGGCGATTTGGGGCAAAACTACAAGTGGGATCTATTCGGTAAAAGCGCCTATAAGTTAATCCACTCGGGATTCAATGGGTGGACTCCGACTTCGTTATTTGGTTAAATAATTTAACCCCAAAAATAGCTTTCTTCTTTTGGTTGGCGAGTTCAAAATAAGATCCGACAACGAGATAATCTGCAAAGGAGAGGTTTCCAATTCATCAATCGATGTATCTTGTGTGAGAAAGCGATAGAATCCGTAAGTCATATATTTCTAACTTGTGATTTTTCTTGTACGGTCTTCCAAATGATCTGTCCAAATTTCATATAGATTGGAGTCTGTCCAAATAGCATGTCGACTTACGCATACGGTGGGCTTCCCCCTTCGGGCAAAGCTTTTGACTTGGCTGCGGAAGCTCGGCTTACCCCATTTTTTATGGGGGATATGGAATGAGAGAAATAAGAGAGTATTTAAAGGACGTAAGAAAGATCCGAGGTTATGTGGTAATAAAATAATCGAGCTTTGAAAGAAAAGCTGGAAAACTTTCTTCTTCAAAAATGAGACCATGTCTCTAAGGGAAAGGAGGATTTTGCGGAGCTGGGAGAGGAACTTCCGGACCTAGACATTACAACCAACCCACGGGATGGTGTCAAGTGGATACCCCCCACACAAAAGTGGGTTAAGTTTAATTTTGACGGGGCGGCTAAAGGAAATCCGGAGGCTGCGGGAGCGAGGAGGAGTTTTGAGAAATGAGGAAGGAAAAGTGGTCCTTGCCTTTCTCGAGCCTTTGGGAACTCAAACAAATCATTTTGCGAAGCCCGAGCACTGCATGCGAGGCAATGAGAATTGCCGGACTTGAGGGTTATAAGGAAGTTATCTTTGAAGGGGATTCGCTTAATATAATCAAGGCAATTAAGGAGGATAAAGACCCCAGTTGGACCATATTGGAGCTTATCCTAGAAGCAAAGATTCATAAATCTCATTTGGTTAATGCCCGAATCCAACACACCTTCAGAGAAGGGAACCAAGCGGCGGATCTAATGGCAAATATTGCGGTTTCTATTGGGGAGATGCAAATTTGGAAGGATAACTTCCCTCAAGAACTATTGGTGTTGGTTGCTAGAGAAGAGCTAAGATCAAACCTGTTAGAGCATCGGGGAGATCGGAGGGGCTGATGATGAGTAATCCGACGAGATGGAATTAGGCGAGAAAAGGCATCCCATTTCTTTGGGGCACGGGAGGTGACAAGTGTACGGTACAGACAACCTAGTGTTAGTAAGTGCTAGGTGTTGTTTGGTTTTTGTTTTATCTGAATAGTCAAGCGACAAGTATAGGATTGTGGACTCTAAGTATGGCTTAATGTGAGTCTTAGAAAGATCCATTTTGTATTTTGATTATACGGGCTTGATGCTAGAACCAGCCCATTTTGACTTTGTAAAAGGTTTGTGGACCTTATAACCACCTCTACCTTATACCAAAAAAAAATAAGAGTAAGGATCTATTAGACAAAATATGGTAACTTCCAATTCATGATCCCTTGGGAATTTCACTAGGTAGAGTTATAGTTGGGATTCCAAGGCTATAGTCAAGATGGGAAAAAATATTATCTTTTAGCCCAATCTTCTAAAAATGCAAAGACCTTAATTAAATAATATAAGAGGGTATGCATTTTTAGTGGCTTGACTACAATGAACCTCTTCTTCTCATGCAAATATTTCACCTCAAAATTTTTAGTGTGGAGTTGTACTGAGATACGAAATTCAATGCCAAATATAATTCTAACTATGATCACATAGGGTATTAATAAAAGAAACACTAATATTGTATATCCAATAATAGAAACATTCATTAATTGCAACATAATAGTAATTGCAAGAATTTAGGAGAAGAAACATTACTATCATGGGCCACTTCGAGGGAGCAACCTCCTTACAAAATATGCAAATTCTTCTCTAGTCCATGAGGGTTACATCCTTCCCATTTTATAAAATTTACAATAATATTTCTTGCCATATTATGACAATATTCTATGACACCATGCTATGTAAATAATCTTTACTTACCTAATTTATGACAATTACATTCATAATACTAGTAGTTACATTCATAATTCTATGACATCAAATAAATTCTATTATAAAGTAGTTATATGCATGATGTTATGAAAAACACTCTCCTAACTTAACATATGGACCACTTCTAATTAGATACATGATCCACTACACTAGCACTTTAGTAATATCTTATAAGCAAATATGATAGGTTTGGAAATCCATAATGGTTGCAGGCTACAAGAGAATGGATCCCTTTTCATCCAATTTAGGAAGGATGGTTTGTACTTGAGTATGTATACCTATGACTATATTCAAGCAAGATACATGAAAAATTCAATAAATCTTGGATGTTGTCAACAATTCCAACTTGTAATCAACCTCCCCTATTCATCATAATATCTTGTAGGGCCCATAGAACTTGGGTGCTAGCTTATGTTGACCCTTTTGTTGAGGGACATTTATTTATAAGGTTGAATATGAAGGAAAACCATGTTGCCCTCTACAAATTCACTAATAGTTTTATGTTTTTTTGCTTGTTATTTTATACGGTTATCGATGGCAACCAAATTTTGTATAAGGGCTTCTAAGACCTCCTACCTGCAACTAAGAACTATGTTCACTGCATCTACCTTCGATTTACTTGTGTAATTGAATAAAAAAATTATATTACTTTGAGATTGAATAAATTTTACACAATAGACCCAGATTAGCCTTGGAGTATTGGATCTCGCCAACAGCAAAGAGCCCAATTTAACAAAATATGCTAACAATAAAAAATATGCTAACAATATTAAATTCCACCTATGAAATAATGAAATAACTAATAACTTAAATATACGCTACATCGTCCCCTTATTACATTATTTTAAAATACAAAGGGAGTTTTGAAATAACTCGAATTTGACACGTGCAAGTGCCTTAGTAAAAATATCCGCAACTTGAGCATTGGTGGGAATGTACTGAAGCTAAATTTTGTGTATTGGAACTTCATCGCAAATGAAGTGACATTGAGTGTCAATGTGTTTTGTACATTCATGATGCACTGGATTATTAATGAGCTTCAAAACACCCTGGTTATCACAAAACAAGTGAATTGGAGATTTGGATGGAAGACCCATACTTGTCAAGATGTGATGCAACCATATCACCTCACACACTGCTTCATGTGCAACGCGATACTCTTCCTCTGTAGATAAAATAACAACCACCTATTTCTTCTTGTTGTGCCAAGAGATAGGACCAGATCTAAGATGAAAAAGATATTTTGAATTTGACTTTTGATCATAATATGATTCAGCATAGTCAGAGTCCATGTATCCTTGCAAGAAGAATTGATCATTCTTCTTGTACTCTAGGTCATACTCAATAGTACCACAAACATAGTTAAGAACATGTTTTGCTACTTTCCAATGAGTGACCTTAGGTTCCTACATGAACCTCAAAAGATAATTTACATCAAACACAATATCTAGCCTAGTGTTCATCAAATATATGAGACTCCTGATTAGCAATCGATAGAGAGTACCATCTACCTGAGGTGAATCATCATACCACGATAACTAAAGCCTTGATTCTATCGAAGTTGTTGTTGGCTTGCAATCAGTCATGTGATACTTTTCTAACAATGTCTTGGCATATTTTTTCTGTGACATCTTGATGTGATGCTTTTTCTGGATCACTTCCAAGCCAATATAATAGTGGAGAAGTCTGAGATATGTCATATCAAAATATTTTTTATGGCAGTTATCAATGTTTCTGAGCTACATGTGATAATCAGATCATCTACATAGAGTACAAGTAACACTATTTTAAAACCTTATTTCTTGAAATAGAGATTTGCATCTGATGGAATTCTCTTAAATTTATGTTGTAATAGGTGATCATCCATCTTAATGTACCAAGCTCGTGGAGCTTGTTTCACACCATACAAGGACTTGACCAATTTGAAAACTTTCTGCTCTTGGCCTTCCACTTCAAATCCCTTACGTTGTGATATATATACCTCCTATTTGATATCACCATTCAAGAAGGCACTCTTGACATCCATATAATGTACTTTCCACCTGAACTATGCTGCCATAGCACAAAGAACTCGAATGGTAGTCATCCGAGTAGTAGGTGCAAAAGTTTCCTCATAGTCAATACCTTATTTTTATGCATAGCCTTTTGCAACAATATGGACCTTATTCTTATCAATTGTTCCATCTTCCTTGTACTTTACTTTTTACACCCATTTGCAGCCAATGGGCTTCTTTCCATGTGGCATATCAACAAGCTTACAAGTCTAATTTTTCTTAAGAGACATGTACTCTACATCCATAGCAGCCTTCCATTGTAGCTCACTAAGAGCATCTTGTACTGTGGAGGGTTCATGCTCATCAAGTGAAGATATAAAAACCCTGTCATCATCCACTTAAATATCCTTTGTTTCTCTCTCTGTATCTACAGAAAGCTCCTCAAAGGATTGACAAAGTTCATCAACCTCAGTAGTCTCTACTGTATATTTCTCTTGTTGAGTCATATTACGAGTACGAGGTCTATTCAAAGTCATATCTGGTGGTTTGGATATATTTGAGTCTCTAATAGTACTTGTATACCACTTAGGAATATTTTTTTGTGGTGAAGAATAATAAGGAGACTTCTCAACCTTAAACTCCTCAAAATCTAGGTATACATTGGATGTATTTTATGATGTGAAAGCTTCATCAAAAACAATATCTCTACTGATAGGAATCTTCTTGTTCAAAGTATCAATCAACCGATAACCCTTAGAATGCTCATCATATCCAAGAATAACACATTGTAAGGTCTTATCATCTCGCTTCTTCCTTTTTTCTTTTGGTATGTGCATAAAATCCTTACATCCAAAAATACGTATATGAGAGATGAAGGTTTTCTGACCACTCCATGCTTCTTATGGATTTATTCCCTTTAGGGCCTTTGTGGGTGCCCTATTCAGCAAGTATACTGCTATGGTGATAGCTTTTGCCCAAAATTGCTTCTCTAGATGGGCTCCTATTAGCATACAATGAACCATTTCCATGATGGAATGGTTCCTCCGCTCAGCAACTCCATTTTTTTTGTGAAGTATAGGTAGTAGTGAGTTGTCTCTTGATTCCATGTGCAATAAAATATGTGGAAAATTCCTTAGAGGTAAACTCCCCCATCGATCTAAGTGGAGGGTCCTTATAGAAGTCTCTAACTCCTTCTTAATAGATGTTTTGAATTGCTCGAAGTAACTGAAAGCTTTTGATTGCAGATGAAGAAATAAAACCCACATTTTTCGTGATTAGTCATCTACAAACAACTAAAAGTATCTCTTTCCCTCACAACTGTTTGGTGTGAATGGACCACACAAATCGGTGTGAATTAACTCCAAAGGTTTATTTGCTTGTGAAGATCTCTTTTAAAATGGTACTCTATGTTGCTTCCTTGCTAAGCAATCAGAGCACACTAGCAATATAGATGAAAGGGATGGAAGGCCCTTTACCATCTCATATTTACTTAGCTCAAGTAAGTATCCATAACTTAGATTCTTGTATCTCTTGTGCCAAAGTGAAGTTGCCTCCTTTGTAGAGACTACCATGGCAACATAAGGGGTGGATATAGCATCTAATGCAAAAAATCCATGCTTGTATGAAGTTTTTGCGATGTGTTTACCCCTCTTGGTGATAAAGCAACACTTCTTTCCATCCTCAACACAAAAATCAACAACCATATCCTTATCCAAAATTTGAGTGATTGACAACAAATTGTTTGTCAATCCTAGAACATAGAGGACTATATCAATCTAATATTTTTTATCTAGAAGGTTAACTAAAACTATACCCTCACCCTAAACCTTGTAGGTTTTTTCATCAACAATAGTGATGGGTTTGCCTTACTTGACTTCATATGTCTCAAACCATGACTTATCGCTAGGCATATGCTTACTGGTGCTAGAATCAATAAACCACACAAGATACTTTGATTTAAAGGTTGTTTTAGTCATAAGTACCTTGTGTGCCCACTCAAAATTTGAATTTGATTCTTCAACAACAACATTCACCTTGGGTTGCTTGTTTTTATTTTGTGGTTTGTTATGACCCTTGTTCTTAGGTTGTTTATTCTTATACCAACACCGATTGGTGTCATGGGTATCTTTCTCACAAATTTTGCAATATATCTTCGGTTGTTGAGGTTATTTTCCTTTGGAATCCTTGGAAGAATTTCCTCCCTTCTAAAAATTACCTTTCTTCTTAGAACCCTTCTTGTTGGAATAGAGGTCTGTATTAGAAGATTCATCTTTGTGTAGTTGGTGGGCCTCCTCTTCCTGAAGCAAATTGATCAACTCAACAAAGGTAACTTGTCTTTGTGACACTTGAAGGGAAGTTATAAAAATTCTATATAAATTAGGTAAATTTCTCAAAATCACTGAAGTGAGGATCTTATCTTCTACAGTCTCTCATAGAATTCAACTTTGACTTCAACTCAACCACTCTACAAAGAAATAGTTCAACTGTCTCTCTCCATGCTTCATACTCAAATTTTGAAGTTGATATTGAAGGTGAAGAATGTTGGAATCATTCTTACCCTCATAGATGGTCTTAAGGGAATCCCATGCCTCTTTACCATGTTCTTTGTTAGTTATATGAGGTTGAACTTCATTTGAAACAACAAGTAAGATGAACACTCTTTCTTTGTTATCTTTCTTGTCAAATGTAATTTGTTCTAAAGTTGGTCGTGTAGGATGAGTTGTGTTGCTTGATGGTGCAGGTTTTGTTTCCGTTCTAGAAACAACATCCCATAAATCTTCCATTTGTAGAATAGCCTTCATTTTTATTTTCCATGGTGTGTAATTGGAACCTTTTAGTAACTGAGTGTCATTCAGGTACTTATGGATAGCAGCCATAATGAGGGTTCCTTATAACACCAAATGGTCCCCCTTTCTTTATATCTTCCAAGCCTTTATACCGAATCTCTCAAAATACCTGCCCTTACGTGAATGATACTATAGGTACATGATAGCAGAATGATAAGTGGTACATATGCGGTATCGAAAGGGAATCATTTTATTTATGACACCTACCATAGAATGTCTTTCCTCATGCGTGGGGTGTAACTTACCATAAATAATTTGTAGAGAAAAATTTGTCAGGATTTACGTCTAACAACAATAATGATTAGGGTAGTGAATGGAGTGAAAAAATAACAAAATGGTAAACTTATATCTCTCTCGACGATTTATAGAGAACAAGCTTAGACATCATTTTTGTAGCTATGTTAGGTGATAGATACAGTAGCCCAAAGCATGATAGCTTTACCTGTAAGTGTGGGCCAAAGATATAATTTATACCGAACATTGTTGTGCAAATAAATTGCACGGATGGGTTCAATTTTTTGGCCACTTAATTGTGCTTGATTTTACTTAATGATGTAGTTCAAAATAATAATGAAATGTAAATGCAACTAACAAAAATTACCCATAAAAATCTAAAAATTTAGGTGTCTGTTTACACCGAAAATGCACCTCATTACAATGCCAAAATTGCTTTTCAAAATGTCAAATTTCACTCTCTATTCCCCCTTTTCATCATGTTTTGAGAAATTTGCAATAATATGACATGAAAAAAATACCCCCCCTTGGTTTTGCAAAAAAATATGATGAAATTTATTGGAGGTTTGTGCTTCAAAGGTATTTTAAAAATTGTTATGTGAAAGCAAAAAAAAAATTAATGAATTTTTTTTATACTAATCAAATATAAACATTTCTTAATTAAATTTAAAAAAATAATTAAGAAAAATATTTAATTAATAATAAAAAATATTAAAAATATTGCTTAAACAAAAACCAATTAAAAAATGGTTACCTTTGATAGCGTCGGTGTGTTTTGAACCCTTGACCTCCCGGTACGCAAGCACATTAGCGCTCGACCTACAACTGACTGAGCTACTTGCTTCAGTGGGTATGAAAGGAAAAGATGTCTTCTTTATTATGCTTATGACTTGCCAAGCTGAGGGTGCTCACGACGCTCCTCCATAGGACAACGGTGTAGCGCTCCTCTCCACACAAGCGTAGTCGAGCTTCCTTCGGGCATCACCTCCACAGTGGCTCGACCTTGGGACTCTACCATCGTGGTGCTTCCTTCGAGCGGGTGGCTCAATTTCACTAGAAAATACTTCGTCGTTGGCCCACAAAATATTGAATCTTAGGCAAAATCTTAGGAGAGTAAAAAACATTACGCCAAATAATGGAGAATATCACTAGGGGAAACAATTATCGTCTGCTACTTCTATCAAAACCTATGAATAAACAAACGTTTTACACACAGTATTTTGCAGGTGTGAGGTATCAATCGATGGTGTCATTTTTGTTCAATATTAATGATGTCTGCAATCGGATTATGACTGCAATATGATCGAATGATATCTACAAGAAATTTGATCTTCATCGAATTTCGGTGGCCACACCAGAGATCACAAAAGGAGCCTACTAATTTTTACCAAAAAATCATGCAAATCACGATCTGCTACATGTACTATGATGATCAAACCATGTCATGTCAAATCGCGTCGTTCTCCATGACCTTTTCTAGAAATGGATTGAACCTTCAAACTCTGCTATATGGAGCACTGATCTAGCCTTCGATCCTCTTTGACCATGCTGGAAATCATCTGGTTCTTCTCTGATGATGGCTAAGATGCGGTTTGTAAAAAATTATCACCAATCACCCTGAGAAAAAAAAACTACGCATAACCTGTAATGATGGTTTTACAAAACCAACCCTTTAGTCCCACATGCAGGATGTCAGGGAACATTAAAATATTTAAAAACTGAAAGGCACATTTAATAAAATGAGCACGTTATGGTGGTCTACCCCTAGTTTAGTTTTGCCCATCACTCCATTCGTCAGATATGCCACGTAGGTCACCTGCTTCCCTCAATCCTCATCTAGATTCCACATAGGCACATTTGGTGTCCTCGATCAGAGTCGTAGTACACACTGTCATCAAAATGACTATCCATATCCTCTCCCAGTTAGGTCCATGTTTATCTTGGGAAGGTATGGTTTTATCAATTGAGATGTTGCATCCTCTAGATAGAGGTTTGTCATGTCACCCGTATGATATAGTTGTCTTTTGGATGCTTCCAGTCTCAGTCTACCTCCACCATGTAGGTGGTTGGCTACCTGGGCCTGCATCAATCTAGATCCAACATGGCAGATCTGGTATATCTTACGTAGGAGCAATAGTCTGTGTGAACAAAATGTGTGTAGCTACCACACGAAGATCTATGGAAGCTAAAATTTCCAAATGGCTAGAACAAAGTTAAAATCAAATTGCCAATGAGCCAGCTAGAGCTTGTGATCGACTGTAGAAGCTTACATTTAATTTTATCAATCCGAGGGAAAATCAAGGTTAGATTTAAAAAGTAGCAATCCAGTATAGATATGATCATAGGAATTAATGCTTAAGTCTAGTTCAATTTCCAGTTCAAAAATCATGCGTACACGTGTACAAAAAGAAATATAAAAATATGCAATATGAATTATGCAGAAAATGGTAAATAAATGCAATTTATTATGAATTTTAACTATTATGCAATTTTATTTTATGTATTTTCTAATGCAAATCTAACTAATTCTAACCTAATGCACGGGGTGAAGAGCTCAGGGACTGTCGATTAGGAGTGGGCCCTACCTCCTAAGTGGCAGTGTAAGTTCTTTCCTCTAAACTACTCTATCAGTAACTAAATATTATGATTTATACTAAAATTTATTTATAATTAATGAATGCAGGTTGCAGAAATTACAAATTCAAAACAAAGAATAAAAAAATGCCACAAATGATACAAGTTACCATATTTGAAGAAATACTATTTTATTGCTGAAGATTCAACTGTACAAGCTCCACAAAATAATCTGTAACATGATGTAATGAATAATGTAATCAGAGAAAAAAACCCCAGAGGAGAGAGAGCCTATGGTTTTTGTTGTATATTTTTATACTAAGACTAATACAAAGTACAATCTTGTCCACGTATGTATCTTGCTTAAAATGTGGAGTGATGACTCTACATACACCATAAGATATCTTAAAGCTAAAAATATTTTATTTGACTTGGACCTAAAAATATTTCTATAAGTCCAAGTGGAATTACATGGAATATTTCCTATCTAACTGACTCATAATAAGACTTTTCAGCTCCTGTAATATAGGAAGTCTTAACAACTTTGACATTTGACAAATAATAACTTTACAAATCCTTTTCATAAGGTTTTATCAGCTGGAAATAATCTCGTAACCAAAATGAGAAGGAAAGATATATTGGAGATATTTTAATTGTCGTCATTTGGTTATGTCATCCATATTATGTTTTTTCGTCCATGGTAAGTCTTCAAAATGACCTTTTGACCTTACGTAATTATTGTCCGTAATTACCTCCAGTAACTGTCTTCCATAAACTGAGATCATCCGCTTGACTTCTTCTAACTGATAGTGGTTGTTCTTCACATCTGAAGTACAGCTGTAGTTTCTTCACTCATTACCTGCATTTAACTCATATCTTGGGCAAATTGGACGTAAGTTATTGATAAACATCAAATTACCATTTTTACTCATTTTTACCAATAATTCATATTTAATTGATGATAACATGTAAAAATATATTAAATACTCATGTAAAATGATTGAATTTGATACAATAATTAGTAGTAAATAGCCTCTCATCATTCCCCCAGACTAAAACTTATGAATGTCCTCATGCATACATAAAAATAGATATGAATTGATCAATATAAGATACATGCACAGTTTCATAAGAATGTTACAGTATATGAGAGATTAAATAATTTTATAAAAGTGTACTCATCAGAAAAATACAGTTACAAAAATTCATCATTCTGATGTAGAAATAATATCAAAGTTATCCAAAATTTAAAAATCAGTTACATTAGAAATCGTTTTATTCCTTACATATCAGAAAATATAAGACTGTTATTTTTTTAAGATTGAATTCTAGAAATAATAGTAATTTGATAATAATTCTCAAAAATAATAGTAATTTGAATATCAAAAATTATGTTAACAGATAATCTCCAGAAAGGATTTGCAGCAATTAACTCAAAATACATATAGTAAAACATTTTTTTTTTTTTAAACACATGCAGGAGAATAAATTTAAAATCATATGCAGTAAACATATGTGTATATAAAGAAATTGTTTTAAAATAATATATACAAATACTAACTAGCCATCACACATATACAGATATATGAAAATTTCAAACCACATATTAAAAATATAAATCTCTGATAAATATTAAAAGTCTTTTAAGGATCATTGATCACTGGGTTGAGTGTCTGGAAGGTTTTCCTCTTATTCGAGGTGTTTTATGTTCCTGTTGTGCTTGTCTCTTAGATTTTTGGTCTGCAGCTGCTTCTGTAGCTGGAGTTTCTACAATTACAGTCTTAATATGTTCAATCTCTGGGTAGCTCTCTTTCTCCTTCAATTTTGCACCCTTATCCTAAGAAGAAGGGAGATCTTCATCGGAGTCTATAAACCCTTTAAAAGCTGGCACATTCAATTGAGATATTTTCTTAGTTTATTAAGAATTGTCTTCATCGAGAACTTTTGAAAAGTCAATGATTTTATGAGTGGATAAAGACTTACCAACGTTGACCGACTTGTTAGTATTTCTCCCGAGTGTAGACATTTTTGGCGGGGAAGTTTCAATAGGTGGCGACTGACTGGTAGGACTTGCATGACCTGTAACCTTATCGTCTATGAGCTATTTAATTAATTTAAACTGCACATAAAAAGCTTGCTGAACAATTTTATGTTGTTCTGCTAAATCCACACTTAATTTATCAATTTTTTTTTGAAGGTATTCATTCTGTGCTTTGAGATAAGACAAGGTTTCTTCAACAGATTCCTCTACAAGTATTTCTAGGTCTTGGTCTTCTTCAGAACTTTCTATTATTTTTGTTTCTTTCCTGGATTGTATTTTGAATTTAGTATTTTTTTGTTTTTTCTTTGAACTTCCAGGTTTTTCATCATGGTCATCGGAGTCACTTTCCTTTTCTTTAGATTTTTCATCTTCAGATTCGGAGCATTCTAGGATTTTGGGTGCATTGGCTTCTTCCACAATTTGGGTCCATGATACTTTTACTTCATGGGCCTTTTTCAGAATTATGATTTTAATTAAACCATGATGAGCTATTAAGTGTAGTTTAGGCTATCCCTCAGAATTTTCTGGCTTGACTCTCAGAACTGTAGATTTTAATGATTGGCACAGAAAGTATGGAAGATTGATAACATAGTCTTCTTTGTCACGATATTTTAAGTTAAGAAGTATTTGAATATGATAGGCAACTAAAATAGACATGCGACCCTCAACAGTAAATAATTTGATAATGATAATTGCTTTACTAGCTGGGTGATACTTTTAGTATTTTTGTAGAAAAGTGTACCAACCTCAGGCAGGTTTAGGATCTCAGAGATCAGGCTTGAGGTTATCTTAATTTTTAGATAATAAAAACTTCATCAAATAAGAACATATTTTGACTGTACAAAAACAGAGGTCTAATTAAAGTTCAAATCAAATCAATTTCTGCCCAAAAATTAAAATTCCTTCTAAAATTTTAAAATTCTTTTGAAAACTTTAAAATTCCTTCAAAAAATAACAGGGTTTTCATCAATTTCAAAACTTGAAATCCAAAATTTTAGGGTTTTTTTGTATAACTCTGCAATTTAGGGTTTAAAAATTAGGAATTTGTAATTTTAGGGCTTAGAAATTAGGGGTTTTGTCAATTTTTGCAAATTCAAACATTTAGGGTTTGTAAATTAGGGGTTTCGGATTTATACATGCAGAACCAACCATCTACAAATTAGGATAGAACTCAAAAATAAAAATTTTATTTTAAAAGTAGTAAAAATTTTATGAATTTTCAAAGCTCAGAAAGGAATTATGTAAAATTTTAAAGAAAACAATTAGGATTTGAATTTTAGAAATTCGAGAGCTTAGAAAAAATTAGGGCTTTTTACCGATTTGTTGAAAACTAAAATAATTACAGCCCAAAACTTAAAAATATGTCCTAAATTTTGATTCTTACACAAAATAAGCTTTATTATCGAATATTTTAATCCTAATCTCTAAAGAATGTTGATTAAGAACAGAAAAAAAGTACCTTTCTGATGATAGGGACGACAAAAAGATAATAAAGAAATAAAAAAAGAATAATTTATCTGACTTCTATCACCTATCGCTATCGCAGAAGAAACTAGTGGCCACCTTACGTATTCCTCCTTCAATCAAACAACTTTTGTCACTCACCATCAATCCCAGAAACGCATGGAAATACTAGGGGAAGTTTCAATTTTTCTACACAGGTTGATGAAATCTTGAATGCCTCTACCTGCATGGCTACATGCAGCGTAGAAAATATAGGGTAAATTCTAAGCGATGAGAGATTGACTACCTTTTACCCTAATTCATTTACCCTAGCTACAATCTATGGCGGTGGTTGCGAGTTCGTGTAATCAACGATAGAGAAGTGAGTAAAAATCAATGGTATCCGTTATTCTTCTAAACCCTACGATCGATGGCAATGTAATTCATGTTTTGTGTTTGTTTAAAATGTTAATAACCATCGATTACTATGTAATCGATGGTGGAGAGGTTGATCCGTGGTCGTCCGCGTGATTGATTGAAATGGATGGCATCCTTTATATGCGACAGGTTTAGAATATCATTACATGGCGGAAATTCTTTAATGCCACCTTCCTTGTTTACAATGGTCGAGGTTTAGATTTATCTAGGTATGTTTATGGGATACGTGCACGTCTAGGTTTCAGCTAGGTTATGTTTTAGGCTAGGTTATGTTGTGTTTTAAGAGGTGTCGGGGCCTAGTAATTTTAGGTTTATCTTATGTTTAGGTTATGTTTGTTTGTTTGTTTTTTTTTTTTTAAAGGTGTCGGGTTGGATTGGTTTAATAATGTGGTTTATATAATATAATAGTTTGGGTTGGTCTTATATTATTTAAAGTAAATTTGGTCGGGGTCTTATGTTAGGTTAGGTCGAGACTTATGTTAGATTAATATTATAGGGTTTAGTAATATTATATCGTAACCTATATAATATAATAGTTATCCTAATATATTATATATTAGGAATAGTTATATTTATTAATAAAATATCCAAAAATATTTATATTATATTATTAATATATTATTTACATAGTTATATTATATTTACATTATATTATTAGATGGTTATATTAACATTAGATTATAAAATATATATATTACTTATATAAATGGATTATATAAATTAAAAAAAAAATTAAAAGTTTTATTTATTTACGGATAGTATTTACGGAAGGTATTTATACATACTATTAAGAGAATTTTTCCTCTATTTTATTATTATTTCTTCCCTCAAGCTATATATACTTCCAAACTATATTATACACCTATACATTTGTAATTATCTCCTCCCCTAGACTTTAATTTTGGCTATATAGCCAAAACAAAGGAAATATAGTAGTAATTTTAATAGAAGGGGTGGATGTAAACTTTTTGGAGATTATGCTTCCTGTATGTCATTAAGAAGTTGCTATTGTTAGTCATTAGAAAACATGGATAAATGAGAAGGAAAAGTAAGTATAGGCCATGTTTTTAGAGAGAATTTTGAAATGATAGTACTTGTGAAAAATAATGGGCTACTAGATATTGCATAGGATGTTTCTAGGTGAATTCTTCAAAGTCATCAAACAACAGTCCAAGCATACTGAAAGAAACTTCACTTACTTCTATCAAAAATCAATTTAGTGTTAATGTTATCCTAATATGTTCAAGTTTTCTTTCAAAACCAACTGTGTGTGCAGTGAAGATTCATTCCCCATTATGAGTAAAGGTTAAAGAACAACAAGGATTATATATGCCAAAAGTTAGATGATCTTATAAGCATCTAGAGGTCTTATCTAGACTCATTGCTAATACGTAAGGATACCTTTGAGAAAGAATATCCCATGGTATGTGAAATACTAAGAATTCCAGGGATTCAAGCTCTTTTTGCCCTTTTTTTTTAGACTTTGTTTGGGATACTTGCTTAGAAAGGGATTTTATAATGCTTTTTGAGCTTCTTGCTTGTTTGGGAGAAGCAAGAGTTTATATTTTGCTTTTTGAGCTTTTGAATTCTTGTTTATTTATAGAGAACAAGAATTTTGGGGAGGATACTTGCTCGATTAGATGAGGAGCAAGGGAATATTTCTCTCTTTTTTTTTCTTGATTTTTTTTTTAACTCTCTTTTTTTTCTCTTCTCTTCTTTTTTTTTCTTTTCATGGGATAGGGCGAGCTTGTCCTTTTGCCAATTCATTAGTAATCTAGACCATGCGTATAAATGGATGAGCAAGGAAAACTTTTCACTTATGGCACACATAATACAAGAGTTAATTTTCCAAAACATCACAATGTTATTTAAATGTATGTGTATGTGGTTAAAAGAGAAAACTTAATCATCTTAGAAGTTACTCATAACATTTCAAAAGATTTGCTCTATTTTCAATGAGAATTTCCCCAATATACTAGATAGAATTTGAATATTTGAACAAATACCTAGATTTCATCTAGCAACAAGGTACAATACATCATATGGTCATTTTTCTCTAGAGGGTTAAAGATAAAGGATTTTTCTTTGAAAAGATTTTTGAATGACTGAAAAATAGAAAGAAATGTAGGAACTTCATGATGAAATAAAGGAAGCAAGATCATTTTTTTGTTTTTGATATAATATATACATTATTATGTATATGTATAAGTATTTGTATGTACAAATATGTATAAATATGTACATGTTTTATTTTTTTTTTTTTCAAAAAGAAAGTCTATTGAATAGTGGTTGATTGTAGTTCAGAAATGCATTGCAAATCAGTTTATTTTCCAAACTGATGTATGAACTCTTCTTTAGATAATGGCTTCTTATAAATTTTAAGCCTATGGCCATTTACTAGTAGTTTTCTTGTTGAATCATCTATAGGCTTAAGTTTAACTTTACCGTTTCCAAATATTTCCTCAATTTCATAGGGTCCTAGCCATCTAGTTCTTAATTTACCTTGAAAATATTGGTAACGGGAGTCAAATAACAAGGCCCAATCTCCTGATTGAAATGTATGTGGTACAATATGTTTATCATACCATTTCTTTTGTTGTTGTTGAGTTATCTCTGTTCTATGCAAGGCTTCTAATCTCTTTTTATCTAAGATATTTAATTTTTCCATTCATGTATATTCTAATCTTTTTATATATATATATATATATATATATATATATATATATATATATATTTATTTTTTTTTTTTTTTTGAATATAACACCTAGTCTTCTATAAATAACTTATGTATATTGTTGATTGGATCAAGTTGATCTGGTGTCATAAAATGTTCTTCCTCAAAATTAAAATGATCTACCAACAGTTGAATCAGCTGACAAAGATAAGCTTTAATTGCTATAGAATTAGGAATTCCAAACTGTAGCTCAAAACATAAACCTTCGCATAATTCTCTAAAACATATAGCTCTAGGAATTCTAAAATACCTTTTGTTGTATTGCAGGATTAACTCTCTTTTCTCTATTTTTGCAAGAAAATTGTGAACAATGAGGGAATCCTCAAGGTACTGGTTCCAAGGATAAATTGATGGATTTACTATAGTTCGTCTATCCCAAAGCCAATTTTCACAACTTACTCCTAGATTATCATAAGGTGTAGGATGATTTACCCTTAAAGTTTTTGCAATATTAATCATTTTTATCTTTTTAAGTTCTTATGATCTCTCGTTGATAGAGTCAATTCTTACACAGAGTGCTTCCCATTCTGACTTGATTGTTATAAAGTTTTGATCAGCAAGAAGTTTAACCTCTTGCTGAATCAAAAATTTCTTGAGATCTATGAATTCAATCTGACTACTTTCAACCATTTTTTTTTTTTTCTTTTTGAAATTTTTTTAAGTTTTGATCTTGTTTTCTATTTTGATCTACTGTCTATTAAAACATAAAATTCATAAATTTTAACAGAAAAGAAATATGTATAATTTAGAAAATCCTAATGTTATTAAAATTAGGATGCGACTCATAGAAAACGTAATCTGTACAGCCTAATTCTAACAATATTAGGGAAATTCCTAATGTTACTAAGTTCAAATGTGACCCACGGAGCACGTAATCCATACACTCAAACTTAATATCATTAGAAACAAGTATACAACCTAGTATTACTATAATTGGGTACGACCCATGGAGCACGTAATCCATGTAACCAATTAAGCAATAGTTCGGTAAAAATAAAATAACAGTACTGAAATAACAGGTAACTTCTTAGTGTTTATTTGACTAGGGGGATTTCACTACAGTCGTGTCACTCGCTATAAGCTAATTCCTACTCCCAAGACAAGGGGTTATTTTTAGCTACTACCTTCACCTACTTCCTGAACTTGCCCATAGGACCCTACATCACCTAAACAATAATAATTACCCAAAGTAGGAAATTGTAGAAAGCAAATTTTAATCTAGGAAAGCAATTAAAACATGAAATATTTATGAAAAAGGAACCTGACAACGTCGTAAGGCGGGGCTTGTTGTTAGCTACCCACAATAGGGAGGCTATTGTGTCCCATCTATGTCGATAACCACTCTGACTCGTATGCACACCAGGGGCTCATGTGTCCACAAGATCTCATGTGTACAAGTAAGTCCTCTCGCTTTGCACTACCATCTCTGATCAACTACTACGACACTACTTTCCTCGACAACGGTGCCAAAATGATCGGTTGTAGAAGCTTACATTTAATTTTATCAATCCGAGGGAAAATCAAGGTTAGATTTAAAAATTAGCAATCCAGTATAGATATGATCGTAGGAATTAATGCTTAAGTCTAGTTCAATTTCCAGTTTAGAAATCATGCGTACACGTGTACAAAAAGAAATATAAAAATATGCAGTATGAATTATGCAGAAAATGGTAAATAAATGCAATTTATTATGAATTTTAACTATTATGCAATTTTATATTTTATGTATTTTCTAATGCAGATCTAACTAATTCTAACCTAATGCATGGGGTGAAGAGCTCAAGGATTGTCGATTATGAGTGGGCCCTACCTCCTAAGTGGCAGTGTAAGTTCTTTCCCCTAAACTACTCTATCAGTAACTAAATATTATGATTTATACTAACATTTATTTATAATTCATGAATGCAAGTTGTAGAATTTACAAATTCAAAACAGAAAATAAAAAAATGCCACAAATGATACAAGTTACCATAATGAAGAAATTATATTTTATTGATGAAAATTCAATTGTACAAGCTCCATAAAATAATTTGTAACATGATATAATGAATAATGTAATTAGAGAAAAATCCCCAGAGGAGACAGAGCCTCTGGTTTCTGCTGTATATTTTTATACTATGACTAATACAAAGTACAATATTGTCTACGTATGTATCTTGCTTAAAATGTGGAGTGATGACTCTACGTACACCATAAGATATCCTAAATCTAAAAATATTTTATTTGACTTGGACCTAAAAATATTTCTATAAGTCCAAGTGGCATTACATGGAATATTTCCTATCTAATTGACTCATAATAAGACTTTTCAGCTCCTGTAATATAGGAAGTCTTAACAACTTTGACATTTGACAAATAATAACTTTACAAATCCTTTTCATAAGGTTTTATCAGCTAGAGAGAATCTCGTAACCAAAATGAGAAGGAAAGATATATTGGAGATATTTTAATTGCCATCATTTGGTTATGTCGTCCATATTATGTTTTTTCATCCATGGTAAGTCTTCAAAATGACCTTTTGACCTTACGTAATTATTGTCCGTAATTACCTCCAGTAACTGTCTTCCATAAACTGAGATCATCCGCTTGACTTCTTCTAACTACTAGTGGTTGTTCTTCACATCTGGAGTACAACTGTAGTTTCTCCACTTATTACCTGCATTTAACTCAGATCTCGAAAAAATTGGACGTAAGTTACTGATAAACATCAAATTACCATTTTTACTCATTTTTACCAATAATTCATATTTAATTGATGATAGCATGTAAAAATATATTAAATACTCATGTAAAATGATTGAATTTGATACAAGAATTAGTAGTAAATAGCCTCTCATCAGCTCGATCCTTCTCTTTAGGCTTTGATACCATGTAATTGAATGAAAAAAATTTATTACTTTGATATTGAATAAATATTACACAATAGGCCCAGATTAGCCCTAGAGTATCAGATCTCGCCAACAACAAAGAGCGTGATTTAACAAAATATTCTAACAATAAAAAATATGCCAACAAGATTATATTCCACCTATTAAATAATGAAATAACTAATAACTTAAATATATGCTAAGAGCTTGGTAGGTAAGAAATGGATGTTGGAGGTGGTTGATCATACATTGCTTCATATGGTGTCATCCTTATGGTTGTGTGAAAAGTGGTATTGTACCGCCATTAAGGTAAGGGAAGCCATTGACTCCATTTGGACTAATTATCTAAAATAAAATAGCAAAGATAGATCTTAAGATATTTATTCACCACCTCCATTTAGCCATTTTTCTAGGGGTGATAGGACGTGTTTCATTTCAATTAGGTCACTTGAATGCAATGTAAATATTTCTAAAATTATATTGCCACTGACTATGGAGTGCAAGCTCACATGGAGTCTAGATATATGATCGAAGAAGAGTTATATCACTATCTTGGAATTAGATTGATGACTTAAGGATAAAAAATGAGAATATTTGGTGAATTAATTCACAATGACCACTATAACTTATTTACTTCTTGACAGAGGAAGTCCTTCAATGAAGTTCATGGAGATGTCTATCCATAAGGACTCTTAAATAAGTAAAGGTTGAAGTAATCCTACTGTACTTATTGTTTTCCTCTTTTGGTGGTGACAAGTATCACAACTATCCACAAATTGTTTGATATCTGACTTCAATCTTGGCCAAATGAAATTGTGCTTTACCCATTCATAGGTTTGTAAGAAACCTAGTGTTCCCCTATTGGAGATGAGTGAAGCTCTATGATAATATAGGATTTAATTTGGGACATGGGTGGAACAACAACCTGATGCTTATAGCACAACTTCCTCTACTTCCATGAATAATTAGGATGGTCCTTTATTGTTGTTTGTAAGTTTTGAATGATCTTTATAAGTGCGGGGTCTGCCTTCCATTTATAAGTAAGTGTCTCTAACCAATAAACCTTAAGAATAAACACTACATATAGAATATCTTGTGTTTTAGGAAACCTAAAAAGAGTATCAGTGACCACATTTTCTTTCCCCTTATGATAGACAATCTCATAGTCATATCCTAAGATCTTAGTGACCCATTTTTGCTACTTTAGGGAAGAAATTATTTGTTCTAAGAGATACTTAAGGCTATGATGATCGATATTTATGATGAAGTGTCATCCCAACAAGTATGATTACCAATGGAGAAAAAAATAATGGTCATCATATCCTTCTCATAAGTTGATTTGGAAATATTTCACCTTGATAGGGCCTTGATTATGGAAGAAAGTGGCCAATATTCTTGCATACGTACTACCCCCAATCCAACTCCCAAAGCATCACTTTCAATGATAATAGTTTTAGAAAAATTAGGTATGGCCAAAACTAGTGTATGACACATGGCATCTTTCAAAGTAAAAAAAGCCTGCTCAACCACACTGTTCCATGTGAATGCATCCTTCCTAAGCTTAGATATCAAAGGGGTCACTATCTTCCAATAGTATTTAACAAAAATTTTGTAATAACCTATAAGGTCAAGAAGTCCCCAAAGACTCTTCAATGTTTTGGGTTTAGACCACTCCTTCATGGACTTAATTTTTGTGCAATCTATTTGGACACCATCTCTATCCATGATGTGCCCCAAATATTCTACTTCAATTTCTCTAAAGGTGTAATTAGATTGGTTGAAATACAACTAGTTTTGTTGTAGGAGCTTCAAAACCTAATCAACATGTTGTAAGTGCTCTTCCCATGTATTATTGTGAATCAGTATGTCATAAAAAAATACCAATGTAACCTTTCATAGGTAGGGTTTTAAAACCCTATTCATTAATCCTTGGAAATTTGATGATGCATTGGTGAGGCCAAATGGCATAACATAAAACTCATAATGCTCCTAATGGATCCTAAAAGCTATTTTAGGGATATCATCCTTTCTAAATCCAAATCTGGTGATAGCCTGATGTGAGGTTCAATTTAGTAAACTATTGAGCACCATCGAACTCATATAAAAAAATTATCAATCATAAAAATAGGAAACTTATCTTTGATGGTAATAAGATTGACTTCAAGTAATTCCACATACATTCTCCATGATCCATATTTCTTCCTAACCAATACTATAGGAGCTAAAAAAGGGTGTGTGCTTAGACAGATGAATTTTGCATCTAGTAGTTTCTTTACCAACTACTCAATCTTGTTCTTCTAGTGATAGAGTACCTGCATTGCCAAATATTTGAAGGTTAACTCATAAAAATTAAATTTATTCTATGATATTCCAATACATTGGATGATAGTTGTTTGGGTTTTATGAAGACTTGTTGATTCTTGGTTAAGACAACTGATAATTTTGATGAAAGTTGCTCATCCTAGATAACACATAACTGCATTTGATAAAATATTTCCATAACTACCTGATGACCCTTCCTAATTATTCTCTGTATTTTATGGGATGTTACAATCTTGGGATTGCCAGTTTTTACACCTTGAATAGTGTGGATTCTCTTATTGATAGTGAACTAAATTCAAAGTTTTGAAAAAATTTAGGACATCATTCCCAATGTTTGTAACCAAAGGAAAACTAATATAATATCTACTCCACCCAATGGAACTGCATAGAGATCATTCTGATAATGATATTCACTAATGGATATATGAAAATTTTGGCACCTCCTCATACAAGTCATAATATTCCCATTAGCAATTTTCACTTGGACTTTTTAATGACCATAAATGAAGCAATCTGCCCTTTTTCCAACACTAGGGTTAATAAAATGATCACTATTACAGTATTTCAATAGGGTCAAAATATTGTACCGTTTGAGAAATCCTTGGATTGTCATGCACTATGGTGTGGATATTTCTATGATGGTATTCAAAGAAATGGGGGGAATCTCTTCTTCCTGATTATCGATTGGAAATTCTACATCCATTGAATTTGGGTGTTCTTCTATTGAATCCATAAAGTCTTTCTCTATTTTTATAGAAGTTGAAGTATTGTTTATATCCAAGAGGTAGACGTGGTGGGTTTTGTATATGTGTCCCATTACCAATTTTTCATCATGATTATAGTAGAGTCCCTTGGATCTATGATTGGCCATCTCCTATGGCATTAACCTCTTAACTATTGGGGCTCATGGAGCATTATTATTGGTGGATGTAAAATTTTTGTTTGGAAATGTAGGAGGTCTAGAAGCTTTCCTTTGAGCATTCCATTTATTTTCTACAAGTTTAGTAACCCTGTGACTGTCATGTAAATGGTTGGTTTAAGCATTTGAATATTAGTCCTTATATCTTTATTAAGGTCACTAATAAAACAACTCTTGAATAATTCATAAATAAGAACTTTAGTCCTATTGGAAAGCTTCAAAAGCAATGATATACTCAGGCACAATGCTTGTTTATCTTAGCTTCGTGAGTGCTCTAGTAAAATATTCAAACTCAGATGACCTAAACCAACTAAGGAGTTATCTCTTAAATTGTATCCACGCAAGAATGGGAACTTGGTTTCTCAACTATTGATACTAATTCCATGCTTCCAAATCAAAATGAAAAGCAACTATAAAGATCCTTTGGTCAAAGGAAGTTTCATGAAGCTCATACCATTGCTCAACCTTAATCAACCAAATTTGTGGCTCTACTCCATAAAACCTTAGAAAATATATTTTAAGGATTCATGGGTTCGTCCTTTTAATATATCCTTGTTGTTGAGTGTTTTCCTTATTAAAGACCCTAGAAAATTTTGGTCAATCAATAGTTTTTACCCTTTGAGCATCTAGACTATTTTCAATAGACCCATCAAAATTTAGAATTTTAATCTTTAGCACATCAATGTCCTAACTCATCTAGTCCTGCTTATGTTAGCAATATACTATCATGGTGATAAGAGAATATATTTGACCCTTGAGTTCCATGAGGATATCCAATTTGGAGGGTTGTTCCTCCAGCTTGTTCATACTAGCCTCCATTGCTTGATAATGGGTCTTAGGGACTAAAAATAGTAATGTTATTTTAAAAGTTACTATTTTTAGTAAGGGTCCTCGATGAGATGATCGTAATGGGCTATATCTCAAAATGATAATTTTTGGCACCCTATAATATTTTTAGTAAATATCCTAAAAACGTGGATGGATGATATATACCAAAACAATTAGCTCAGTGATATTTTTGGGTAACCTATAATCTTCTTTTTATGGGTTTTCAAGTTGCATATATGTTCCCAAACTTTCTAAATTTCACTTTTTCTATCTCGTGAGTTCTAGTCTTGATAAAGTAAGTAGGAAGTGGATGGATTCTAGGTTAGGGTTTGTGTACTCTCCATAGCCCTCTATTATACCATAGTAGCAATCAATAATGCTTAGACCAATATTTTAGGCCACTACTCAAGGAGGGTTCCACACATACCCTTGAGTGCACTACCTGCATCTCTAATAGTACAGGAAGGTAATATTCTTGAGTGTTGTGCTTGGTGCACTATGGATATTACATGGCCAACTTGTTTCCTATATATAAAAGTTTGGCTATGGGTTCCTAAAGAGGTCTTCCAATATACATCAGGTATGTAGGAGCTCAAATTCATGTATGGGTGATGTCTGAGGTCTGTGTATTGGAGCCTAATCACTCCTCATTTCATTGGATGCTTTATGGAAAATCTAGCTTAAAATCTAGCTTAGCCAATAATGACAACTCCTTTGTATTATTTTAAAATGGCTAGAATATCGTTTGTAACCTACATACCTAGGATTAGTAGAAAAAACATTGATGATCACAACTAAATCTTACCATACCCTACAAATATCTTTGATACCACTTGCAATGAACCTCTTCTTCTCATGTGAATATTTCACCTCAAAATTCTTAGTGCAGAGTTGTATTGAGATAATAAATTTAGTGTCAAAGATAATTCTAACTATGATCACACAAATTATCAATAAAAGTAACACTATTATTGTATATTTAATAATAAAAGTATTCATTAACTGAAACATGGAAACACAAATAATAGTAATTGCAAGAATTTAGGACAAGAAATATTACTATCATGGGCCACTTTGAGGGGCCAACCTCCTCTCAAAATATCAATATTCTTATCTATCCCATAAGGGTTACATATTTCCCATTTTATTACATTTACAAGAATATTCCTACCATATTATGACAATATTCTATGACATCTTGCTATGACAATATTCCTAACTTACCTAATTTATGATAGTTACATTTATAATTTTAAGATGACAAAGATATTCTATTAAAAAGTAGTTATACACATGATGATATGATAAATGCTCTCTTAACTTCACTATGTAACATTGACATGGAGGGATCAATGGGTAAATTTCCTTTTGACATTTATAAATGGTGCTTCTTTAATATGGTATGAGACACAAGAGGATCATATCAAAAATTCATGGGATAATATTAGTAACAATATGATCAAGGAGTACAACCTATGCCAAAAATATCATGACTTGATGATCGATATAGTGAAGTTGGTTCAAGGACCTAAAAATAAAGTTTGTGACTACTATGCAAAAGTGTAGGAGCTTCAAAATAAATTGAAGTTCTAGTTACAAAAGGAGAACTTTTCTAATTTCCACATGAAGGGAGTGGATAACATTCTTTGTAAGTATTTTATTGTAGGCCTAAAGGCAACAATTAGATAGAGGATTAAGTATAAGCAACCTTTCACTACCCAACGTGTATATGAGATTGCTAAGTAGTAATAGAAAAGTCTAGAGGAGGAGCTAGTTACACTAGCACCAATTGCTCTAACAAATTATAGTGAGGTTCCACAATTAGCAACACCAATAGTATTCGTAAGTCCATATTCCTCTACTTTTGTAGCTAAAATAGGTTTAATTAAAAATATGAGATAACTTGCAATCAACTTATTATATGAAAAGGACATAGGAACTCAATGATCCCAATACAAAGATAAAAGTGTTAGCAAGAATTTTTCCAAGGTAGTCTACTATAAGGACAAAGAGAAAGGGAATTACAAGATAAATTTCCCTAATAAGATATCTACTTTAGTAACAAAGAGTAATGAGAAAGGCAAATCTCCAATTAATATGTTGATCTTGTTCAAGATAACAAAGAAGAAGTTGATTTCATGGGAATAAAATAATATCATGCTAGAAATCCTAATGAAGGAAATGAGGTCCAAAAGAAAAAATAAGAGCCCAAAGATGAGAAGAAAATTGTGAGTTCAAGTTTTTCTAATCTCATTAGGCCATGCACCATACTCAATCATGGAGGATTTGTCAAATAAAATTTCCAACATCATGTATGGATGACTACTAGCATTATCATTAAAAAATAAAAGGGATTTACATAGCAAACTTAGTGCTAGATGAAGGAGAAAATTTGAAGTCCCTATATTCGATCAAAGGTTGACCCATATGCTCCACAAGCTAGAGTCTTGTTCTAAGTTATTTTTGTTTTTGATATCATGGTAGATGGTGGATTTTTTATTAGTATAATAACTAAATCTACTTTGAAGACATTGATACTAGATATAGATCATTAATCTAACTTAAAGTTGATATCCTTGAATAAAGAAAAAACAAAGCCAATAGGAGTAGTTTCTAATGTAGTTTCAATCATGAGAGTCAATTGTGTGGTAAATTTTCAAGTCATAAAATATGGTTCAATAGCCTATCCAATTTTTTTATAAAATCCATGGTTAAGGAAATCCCATGCTCATAATTACTAGTGTTAAGGGTGCATGACCATTTTTCATGGTCCCATGCAAGTGAAGATAAATATGATACCTCCACCTCATACATTAAGGACAACAGAAATAGAGGAAGTAAGTGGAAAACCTTATATTATGCTAGTACAAGTGAGGTGGATATTGAATATGAAGAAGAAAGCAAGGTATATATCTCAATGGCTAACATCCTTCCTGATGCTCTAATAGATCACCCACATCAATTTTCTAAGGAAGAGGTGGATAATTAACTATAAAAGTTATACTCTGAGGATGTAATAGAACTTGAAAAGAGGATTATTTTTAGCTCTTTTGTAGGCATATTCATTTATTCACTTTTAATCATGAAGAGTTACAAAGATATTTGATGAGATATTAGATAGAGTTTATCAATGATGCTAAACCTATGAAAAAATATCATATTGTATAAATTCAAATTTTGCCAAGTCTATCAAGGAAGAGATAGACAAGTTGTTGGGTGTAGGCTTGATTTTTCTAGTAGATAACTTAAAGTGGGTGTCTTTAATCATCATTGTAAGAAATAAGAATGGGAACTTGAGTGTTTGTGTTGATTTTTGAAAGTTTTATAAGGCTACAAAGAAAGACCATTATATATTCCCCTTCTTAGATCATATTTTGGATGAAGTTGCAAGACAAGAGTGTTATAGATTTGCAAATGGCTATAGTGATAAAAATTAGATTTACATTATACAGAAATATCAGCTTAAGACAACCTTCACTACTCCATGGGGTACCTTTGCCTATCAAGTGATATCATTCTAGTTATGCAATACACCTACAACTTTCTAGTGGCTGATGAATAAGGTATTTGAACCTTACATTAAAAATTTTATTAGAGTTTTTCTAAATGGTTTTGTATTTATGGAAAGAAGATAATTCATCTAGCTTCTCTTGAGAAGAAATTTTAGAGGTTAAATGAGGTGAAGGACTCACTCAATCCTTAAAAATATTTATCTGAGTGCACCAAAGGTGTCTTGTTGGGGCATGTGGTATCCCAATAAGAGTTTACAACTAATCCTGAAAAGGTTGCAAAGATTAACGAGTTGTCATTTCTGAATAAGAAGATTAAGTTGCAATCATTCTTGGCCATGTGGGATATTATAGGATATTCATCAAGAATTTATCAAGGATTGCACTACAATTAACAAAGTTTCTCAAGAATGATATACCCTATGAACTAGGGAAAGAAGCTAAGGATGTATTTAAGTAACTAAAGCAAGCCTTGATCACTGCTCCAATATTGAAGAATCTAAACTAGAGATTAATTTATTATCTATATAGATGCATCTGACATAACACTTTAGAGCACATTGAGTCAGCAAGATGATAATGGGTATGATAATCCTATCTATTTTGGAAGTAGACAAATGAGCAATATGGAAGTAAATTATAGAATTATATAAAAGAAATCCCTAGCCATCATCTTTGCTCTCAAGAAATTTAAGAACTATCGTTTGGGGAAAAATTGCATTGTTGTTACAAAACATGTTATCCTCAATTATATTATCAATAAGACTAATCCATCAGGAAGGATAGCTAGAAGAATTCTTTTGCAAGAATTTGATTTTGACATTGTTGATTGACCAAGTAGAAAGCATATCAATACAACTGGTCTTTTAAGAGCATATTAGGGAGTTGGCTCTAAATATGAATATGATGTGTTTCTTAATATGATATAGATAGTAGTAGAATTCATTCAAGAAGAATATACAGATATTTGGTGATACTTAACTAAATTTAGGTTTCTAGATGGTGCAACACCAAAAATGGAGAGAAATATTGCTCAAGCCAATTGCTCATATTCAATAGTGCAAGGATTTTTGTACCAAGTAGGTCCAGATGAAAAGTATAAATGAGTAGTTGGATGAGAACAAGGGAAGAAATTGGTTATAGAGTTCCATGAGGGTGTGTGTAGAGGACACTTCTCTATAAATATTATAGTAAGAAATATTTAGGTCATGGGAAAACATTGGCTAACACTCTTCAAACATTGTATGGAGTATTGCAAAACATGTAATGTGTACTAGTATTTTGGGAATCATAGGACATCAATTGCACCCTTATGTCCTAACTTTCCTCGTAGACCCTTTGAAAAGTGGGGAATTGATATTGTTGGACACCTTCATATAAAAACATGAAGAAATATATATATCACTATTGCAACCAATTATCTGACTGAGTTTAATGTCATCGATGAAGCACAAGGTAAAGAAAAGTGTTGCACAGTTTATCTATAAATAGATTTTCAATAGGTTTGGATGTCCAATGGAGAGTGTATCTGATAAAGGTACCTATTTCCTAAATGAAATGGTGGAAGACTTGATGACTTGGTTCATGATCAAGCATAATAATGTGATTGTATATAAATTGATTACCCATGGGTAAGTGCAACAAACCAATTACATGTTATGTCAATCCTTGTAAATTTTATAGCTTTACAAAATTGAAAAATGGGACAAGAGAATCCATGTAGTATTGTAGGACTATAAGGACACAATAAAGTTAGCCATAAGTTATTGCCTATTCTAGTTTATGTATGGCATCGATCCTATACTTCCTATTGAATATAATTTTCAAATAATATGGATGATGATACGAGATAGAAAAAATGAAAGAGAATTTGTGAAGGACTAGATGGTACAACTACATTATTTGGATAAAAATTGACAAGCAATGTAGGACCACATTGCAAAGAATATGGAAGAAAAGAAGTATTTGGACAAAAATATCAAGTATTTTTCCTTCCAATTCAATGACTTGGTGATAGTGCATGATGCCTAACACAAAAAATAGTAAGCACAAAAAGTTTCTACCAATGTATATGGGCCACTATAAAATAGTAGTTGTGCATGGCAATGGTACCTATAATATTGAGGAGTTAGATAGAAGGCCTATCAAGAAGAAATGGATAAACCATGATAAACTCAATATATTTCATCCTCCATAATAGATCAAATCTACTCTAAGTATGGAAGAGAAATTAGGAGGGGGATAGATGTTAACATAAAAAAAAAATGTTATTTGCATGTGTAGTAGGATAAGGAGCATGTAGAATATACAGTATGATGGCTTGATATAGAATATTAAAACTTGATAGCTTGTTTGGGATGCTTGTAATTTAGTAGCTTTACTGAGAAGGTTACGACAATTATTATATAATTAAATTATAATATAATGTTTGTATAAAAGGATTCTAAAAAGAATATTGCTATAGAGACAGGTCACGATAAAAAAATAATAGTAAATAGTAAAAGTTAATAGTAGAAGTAAAAGTGTCATTATCATGGTAAATTATCTTTGTCAAGTGGCTTTGTCATAAGGAGACATGTTGAAAATAATAAAATATCTAGAAATCCAAGGTAGTTAAAAATACTTTTCAAAGTATTACATAATTATAAAAAATTTCCAAATAGAATTTCTCTAGAATCATGTGATATTTTGACTATCTCATGTTGTCATGTGTCCATCTAGAATTCTCCATGCATATAACATCTAGAATTTATGAGCCTATAAATAGGGGAAATCCCCTTATGGGAGGAAGGTGAAGCAAGTGTGAGCTCGAGGAAGTAATAGAAATTCTAGTGTGAGAGTGAGAGCTAGCAAGCCAATCTAGATATAGAGAAGTCTCTTTGTCCAAGGTGTGGCTAATATTGTCAAAGTGATAGTGTGGAGCATGGTCATTGGACAAGTTCATAGGAGGTGGAGGCTCAATAGGAGGGTCACATTCACTCACAAGTCTATTACCATTCATGTAATTTTACAATTTGCATTTATAGTAAAGATCTTTTTGTTTTCATTGTGTCATCTATTGTGTTGTCATAATTTGTTGTTTTTCATATTGTTATATAGTGTTGTTGTGAATGATGTTTCTATGTTAGCATACCACCACCAAATCAAGAATTTATCAATCATAATGACCATAATACAAGTAGGGCTTGGGGAAACATTGTGAGCATGTCATATTCCAAAAAAATATTCAACCTTAATTTTCTAAGTAGCATAGTTTAGACCATTCTATAAGGGCACATGCTGATCCATAACTATCTTGTCAAAATTTAAAATCTTGTATGCAACTATGACTAGAAATAGCACACCAGTGCAAATATCTCAAAAAAATATATAATTAAAAATAAGAATCAAAATGCTTCCATATGCAAAAGCTATGGCCCCAAAAAAATTAGTCCAAAAATCAAACAAAATACCTCCAATAGCTTTGAAAAAATTAGTAACAACAAGGAATAAGAAGCTATCATATGTCACTATACAAATTTTTAAGGGATATCAATTATACGTTTGATAGACAATGTACCAGTGAATCGTGTGAAACCACTTATCACAATCATGGGAATATTGATTATGTTGGCCACTTGATAGGGTACTAGTGAACCAAAATACATTACTTGTCATCCTTTGATTAGCTCTACATTCAAAAAACCACACTATGCCACTTATTGTATCTTTATTCCCTCCAAAATATATGATTCACCAATTCTACAATTGACTATGGGAATTTATGGCCAAATTTAATGAGATGGCATATTCTAATTGGTCAATCTAGTATCTATACATGTTGAGTGTCATAGGGCCTACTGCATTGGTCATAATATGAATTTCCATTTCGAACCCTCTATCATCTACCATGTCATCATCCACATCAGCTGCCACATCAATTGTATAGACTACCATATTACCTACCATATGTCACACCACATCATCTATCACATTAGTTGTAAGGACTCCCATGTAACCTATCATGTGTCATGCCATGTCAATTATACAATCTACCACATCATCAGGTGTCATGTCATCATTTTCCACATCATTAGGTTTAACTTGAAAAGGGGTGATGTCATTTTATACCATGTCATCACATAGTGCCACATCATTAGTCTTTGTCATGTCATATTCAAGGTTGTTGATGTTGTTATTTATCAAAATGTTTGATAGTGGGGATGGTTTGAACATATGGTTTCCTTTAAGTCCAAGCATCTTTGCAAGGCCTCCACTAACCAACAAGGTGGAGGTGCCTTCATGGCTTAAAAGGATGTTGGTCTTCTTTAAAGAATCATTTTTTTAATTGTGCCCTTTCTCTGTTGTACGCATGACACCATGTCAATTGTACAGACTACCACATCATAAGATTTCATATCATCATTTTCCACATCAATAGGTTTAACTTGAAAAGAGGTGATGTCATTAGATACCATGTCATCACATAGTGCCACATCATTAGGCTTTGTCATGTCATCTTTAAGATTGTTGATGTTGTCATTTATCAATATATTTGATAGTGGGGATGGTTAGAACATTTGGCTTCCTTTAAGTCCAAGCATCTTTGCAAGGCCTCCACTAACCAACAAGGTGGAGGTGCCTTCATGGCTTAAAAGGATGTTGGTCTTCTTTAAATAATACTCATTTTTTAATTGTGCCCTTTCTCTGTTGTGCGTATGACACCATGTCAATTATACAGACTTACACATCATTAGGTTTCATGTTTTCAGCAAGTTTAAATTGAAAATGGGTGATGTCATTAGATTTCATGTCATCACATAGTGCCACAATATTAGTATTTGTCATTTCATCTTCAATATTTTTGATGTTGTCATTTATCAAAAAATTTGATAGTGGGGATGGTTTGAACATATGGCCTCCTTTAAGGCCAAGCATATTTGCAAGGCCTCCACTAACCAATAAGGTGGAGGTGCCTTCATGGCCTAAAAGGATGTTGGGCTTATTTAAATCATTCTCATTTTTAAATTGTGCCCTTTCTTTTTTGTATGCATGACACCAACATGCATTATGCTAATGCATGCATGTTTGCATACTTTTTTATTCCACCATCCATATGAAACATTCCTAATTTTGGATCTAATTGTTTGCTTTTGGATAAAAATTGAGCAAATTTTTAAAGCACATAAAATAGTACACTGAATAAAATCGTGAAAAAGTGTTGAAATGAGATACCTCCAAAATTTTACAAGGAATCTAGAAATGTTGATAGTTTTTTCATAATTGTTATGGTTTTCCCTATGCAACCATTTTTCAAACACAGCCAATGAGGACATCCTCTCATGCCTATGCAACAAAAATGTTGATAGACCATTTTAGCAACTTTATCAAATGGATCAAAGGCATTTTCCATGCATAGAATCCTTCGATTAACTTCTCTTGCATGAGGGGTCTGTAAAAAAATGTTCAACCTCTTATTTTCATCCTTTTTGATAGCTAAGTAGTTGTTCCTCTCATTTATGTTGTTGTTAGACACAACATGCCAAAAGAAAAAAGGAAATGAATTTTTTGAAAAATCTATAAAATATAAATGATATTTTTGAAAAACGTAAAAAAACTCAATCCTAAAACTAGGGAATTCATCTAGTCAAAATTTTAAAAATAAACAAAGGATTGAGTGCCAATTAGAGGCACAAAAGAACTTGTCGATAAATATTTCTTCTAGAGCAAATCCATTGATTCTAGTGATAATTCTTGTGATCCAAATCCACCTAGGATTTTATCAAGAAACCCTTCTATTAGTTCCAATATCAGCTTTATAAAAAAATCTCCTTGCATGCTCCAAATATAATTACCCTTGAGATAAGCCATAGAAATTGATTTTTTGATAGCAAGCATTTGACTAATAGAGATTCACACATGCTCTATTACTATGTTAGATTTCATAGCAATTTCCAAAAATATATTGGATCAACACATTACTTAGTATTGCTTGAAAAGAAAATACACACAAACAATGCACATAGTATATGTGGTCTTTCATGGATACCAAATAATAGAATTATACTCCAACCAAGAAATGGTTGGTATTATGGGGTATCTATACCCAAATACAACTTACCTTTAAGTCAAGATTAAATGATAGATCTTAAAGATTAAAATAATAAAAAAATTCAAGGTTTACAAGGGCCTAAACGGTTTGTATATACAATACAATACAAAATTTTATCATGGCCTCAAGGGAATCTTAAACACCACATATTCCAACATTAGCATCAAATAATCAACTATCATCATTGATTATAACAATCATCACACCCTTGTTAATAGTACAACCATAGTAGTCATCGTTGACCAATTAGGTTTCATCATCATCATCCAATTATCTTTTGTCATCGTCTAATACCCCATTATCATCATCATCATCCATTTCCTGGTATATCATAAAATATCCCATAGTCATCCAATTCTTCATCATCATTGTCATATAATACCCTACGTCCATAACTCAAAGTTATCATCCAACCCATTATCATCATCACCTAAACCAGAGTAGTTCAATATTATGTCCAACTCGAGACTCACATCTATGTCATTATCCCTTGAGTCCCAACTTATATTTGAATTTATTACCTCAGAAAAAATAAACTAATAGGAGATTTTTATTACCTCAGACACGTTACCTATGTAGTTTTTACTTTTGGACTATGTAATGCAATAGAGACAACTTGATACAAGGAAAGGAAGGATACAATCACATAAGCAAGGTAGGGTATAAGGACCTTGTCTGTAGTGCATATATAATAATACATTACCTACATTATCAACCATTGAAATAAGGGTTCGTAAATCTGGCTAGAGTGGGGATTTTCAACCAATAGAGAAGTTTCAACTAAGGTAGTTGCAAGAATAAGTTACCAAGTGAATTTTTACGAGGGCATTTATAGCTTCCATAGCAATTGGGCTTCATTTGATATAAAATATTGGGTAGATTTAAAGCAATTAAAATCAAAAAATTTGAATTTGAAGAAGCAATAATGTGATCCTAAATTACAATGAAATTGAGACACACATATTTAGGATTGTAGTGTGTGTCATCACATATCACTAGACAATTTTCACCATAGTCCCAACCAAGTAAAATGCATGGGCATGGACAACCACATTCACCTAGTCCAAGGAGAAGTCAACTAGACTGATTCAACCTTGTTTCAAGTAGAAATGGAATACATGGGTCGCAATCCCCACCTTTCCCATCATTAAAGGAAAAAGTAAAAGCAAAGGTGGTTATTGAATAAAATGGAAAGTTGAATCTGGAAGAGGTGACTTGGAATAGTGCAATGAGAGATATATGCATAGAATGGTAGGATAAGCATAAAGGTTGAAGGAGTCATTTCATCCACCATATTCTTCAAGTATCTAAATTTTATAGGAGGCAATTTGATAGGAGGTAATCACAATAAGCATTTACTTATACTTAGTTTTGATATTGCAAGTTATGAACCATAAACCAGATGCTTCAAATTCGTTATAAGGGGAATATGCTACATTTGACTTCTAAACCATAGGATTTTGTATAAGTATGGGTTACCTAGTACCAATCATGGAAGCAAGGTAGTAATAATGGATGGTGTAGGATAGAAAAACAACAGCATCATGTGGGGTAATACTAAGATACTAGTTCTTTGTAAAAGCATGAAATAAATAATCTTTATGCACATGGCTATTATGGACTAAAGTTAAATTTGTTAAACAATAATGAATGTAGATGCATGATGTGCTTGGTCATGTTGAGGTTGTTTGGAGAATCCAGTGCATCAGAGATATCCATGTGGTTGGTATGTTACATGCAAGGAATAATGGATGGATTAAGGTATATGCTTTGGCATCACATCTATTAGAAAGGATAAATTACTTCCTTCAAAGGGGTAACTATGATATAGAAGATTTACCATTTCATTGATGAATAAAAAGATATTATAAATAATCTCTTTTTACAAAATGACCCTCTTGGGGTTTTACAATAGGGTCTCCAAGATGGAGAATGTCTCTGTTTACAAAGTATAACAAAAATGGTTCTCTAGTGGTATTTTATGCCACCTCAAGAGATTGGGTGGGTTTTGTAGCATCGGTTGCTTGACCACCCTAGGCTAAATGCTCCTCCATGTTACCTGCACAACCAAAAATAAGAGGTTAATAGCATCAAATGGGCCTACCTTGGTTAGGCCCAAGTAAATAAAAGATGCAAACACTAATATTTGATGAATCTTGATTAAAATGAGAACATAACCTCAAAATATCATAAAAATTTGGAAAACATACCTTGCTTACATTGTTGTTTCATTTTTTATTGAGGCTATAATTGTTTCAGACTCTAGAATGTGATTGTCAAGGGGTTGGTGGTCTTCTCTATAAGTCATAAAGGTTTTGATGGTGACGTTGGTAAACCATTAGGGGGCTGATGACTAAAGTCTCCACTGCTCAACTTGAGTTGAAATTTTAGTAGACCTCTGATAGGGTGTGAATGACCTATGGTTGCAACATGGAGAAAATTTGGTCTTTTGTGCTTGAGCAACTTCAAAGGGGAGATGTATGTATGTCAAAGCTTACATTGGCCTCCATGGTTAATTTACATACAAGAGAGGGTGGATTACAAGAGCGGGTAAGCACACACAAGGGGGTTGAGTGGAAATTTTGGCAAATTTTTAGCTTGTATTTTCTATTGTTCTTGCAAATGGAGAAAAGAAGGGGGTATTTATAGACTTTTTGCAAGGGAGAGGGGGTGGTGACTTGGAAGTGACATGGCATGATGTGGTTGTCATGTGTCAAGGGTGAGGGAACATGGAAAATTTACATATTTCCATTTAGAGGAGTGTGCACCTTACCCTATTAATGACCTTGGATGGGGAGAGTCCTCATCGATCCAAGTGGCATGTGCACATTATGCAACATAAATGCACTTATATGGGAAGGATTCTCACCCTTTCCAAGTATCATAAATGGGCATGGGGAATGATGAGGGTGCATGGGGGTGTGGACATAAAGTAGGGAGTTGTGCACTTAGACTAGGGGGAATGGGAAGTCACATGGTGACTACGAGCTGAGTGTAGGAGGTTGTTTAATGGAAGAAAGGGGGGATAGGAAGGGAGAATTTGATTTTTGTAAGGTTATTGAGTAGGATAATAAAATTTTCAGGATTTTTAGGGATTTTACAAAAATTATTAAAATGACTTTGGAAAATTATAAAATTGACATATTTTGTGTCTACATTTGCCCTTTTTGTACCACGTAGTGTGTTAACAGAATGTGGTGCAAAAATAGATGACACCGAGTTAGTTGGATTGGTAATAAATGGTTACAAATGTATAATGATGATTGGTAAGTGACGATTATAGTTGGAGGTGGACAATGTAAAATTATCTCAAATCGAGGACCATGTAAGATGCTCCAATTAGGGAAGAGTTAGATGGCCTTAGAATATTTCCTTTGGGGATTTGAAGTGATTACTTACTGTGGTAAATTGACCAACCATTGGTAGGTGTCCTCATGATGCTTTTAGTGTGTATGTATGAGTAACCATACAATCATAGGCATGGGGTATACTAGAATGATTGAGTTGGATAAAGAGAGATATTTTGCTTTTACCCCAACAAAGGAGGACTAATGATGATTTTGACAAATATTCTTGGACAAGTGCAATCCAAAAATTGGGTATTTTTATAATGTACCAATTTGGGATAAACTTTTGTGGGTGATATCTACCCCCTTAAAAAAAAATCAAAAATTCAATATCATCCGGTGTCAAACGGTCACTAGTGACTGTCTGGTATGACTGCAAGTGTGTGGGTTTAAATAAGATTAGGAGGCACACAGTTTTCATTTTTATCATTGGAAACGGGAGAAAAAATGAGGATAGGATTAAGGGAAAAATTAATGTGGGGTGCTTACGAATTTTTGAGACGATTCTGACAAGATGGCGACAAGAGGCATTGTGACGGGAGTTGGAGGAAGTGCAAGGATGGTAAGTATACATTTTACCCATTTTTTTATTTAAATGGTAAAATGAAATTTAGGATATTTATTTTGTGTTTTCTTGTGATGCTTGTTTTTTTTTGTTTCTTCTTTTCTTTTTTCTAGAAAAATGAAACTATAGACGAAATTAGGCTAAACTAGGAAATGCTATGTTTATTTTATGTGGATAGGATGTGCTTATGTGTGATGTTGGTGAATTGTGTGTGTGTGTGTGTGTTTTTTTGGATGGGGCAAGGGGGTGGTTATTTAGTTGTGATATGTATGGTGGTAAACCATTCAAGGTCAGATAGTCATCCAGTTTGATTATCAGGGAACAAACATCTATATCATATGATTGTCTAGGGTTAGATGATGATGAAGTGTGATCGTTAGTGGTCGAAGAATCATACCATTTTGTTTTTTTTTAAGGATTGGTGCAATATTTATGGTTATATTTTGTTGTTCTAGCAAAATTTTTTGAGTCCAAGGCACTGATTCAAGAAGGTATTCTTTTAGGTGAGAGGTCTATTGACAAATGATGATTGCAAGTGGTTGCGAGATATTGGCTTGGAGGGGGTAGCACAACTAGAGATAGTGCATGTTGATCATGTATATATCATAACACTAGAAAATAGGTGGGATCCAGATACGAGGACATTCCACTTGCTAACTGATGATATAAGGATAATGTTTAAGGATATGTATCATATATTTTGGTTACCAATGGAGAATATGAGCATTCAAATTGTGGACATAATGTAAAAGGATGTAGCGATGGGTAGGATTTACGACCAGGGTTAGGATGACATCATCTTGTACAATGGTGCGGTGTTGTTCAAGTTGCATTATGAGGAAAGTATCTTCATATGAAGGCATGTGATATTGATATCATTGATCTCCAATTTCATCCTTCTAGACTCATCGGATGTACAGTTCTCATGGAACCTATTGGGGTTGGTTTTTGATTTGGTGGAGACTTTGATAGTCTATGTGTGGGCCCCAACATTGTTAGCCGAAGTCTATATGTATTTATATGATGTATGGCAATGAGGATAGCTAGTAATAGGATACAACTTGCTATTACAGGTGTGGTTATGGGAGCACTTCCATGTGGGTAGATCTTAAGGTTTTCCCTTTGATGCCCACACTAATGTGAGTTCAAACATTCCCTATGCATTGAGATGGGTAAGGATAGGGAGGGTAGAGCAAGAAGTTCATATTCGAGTGATCTATAGAACTACCATGATATATGAACAGGATTGAGGTCGTAGGATGTGATTTGGAAACCTTGGATGGGAGGAATGATTTAGGATGAGGATGGGGTACACTTGGTTCATGTATGATGGGTAATATGGGTAGTGGGGAGACAAAGAATCCAAGTGGAGTATTTTTAGTACACCCAAGTGCTAAGATAATTTGGGCTAATACAGGGTGTACCAGACTTACTTGTATATAGGAGGAGGAGTGTGACTATTGTAGTGTCATAGGTGGAGCTAGTGGAGGATGACATAGAAGAGGTGCTAGCAGTGGAAAACATGGAGGATATAGGTATCATTTTTTATTATGATATATGGTGGTTCAAACACTAGTGGTAGCCAGGGACTTTAGGTGGAGAAGTTGAGGGATGATATGAGGGGAGGGAGTAGGAGTAGGAGTAGCCTTTGGAGCAATGTGTGTACTATTAATTATATAGTGAAGCTCAACCATTTGAGACAATATCTAGGGAAGTTTCAAAGGCAAAAATGGGGTTGGGGGTGATGTAGGAGATGAGGGAGAGGATGAGTGAGATAGGGCCATTTTGGAGGAGTGGATTTGCATTTTGGAAGTATAATGGGATACCGCATTTGTATCAGAGCAGAGTAGGTGGTATGCAAAGAGGAAAAAATTGTAAGGATGGGAGGAAGAGTGGGATACACTACAGGAAAAGTAGAAATCTTATAGGAGGATAGGGACTAGGTGGTGGTAGAGTGGGATGAGCTATAGATATGTAGGATAACCATGGTAGCAAAGAGGGATAGGTTGGCATGGGAGATGGAGAAATTGCAAGTGTAGTCCTTTATGGTAGCTAGTGATGTAGCCATAGCAGTTTTACAAGAGAAGGTGGTAAAGTGATGAAGAGGGAGGATATGGCATTAGTGATGTGGCAACAAGAGAGGGACTAGGTAGGTACATTAGAGGAGTCTCTTCTTAGATTGAATGTATTGATACCCTCTCAATCAATCTCATAGTCAAGGCAAAGCCATAGGAGTACCTAGTTAGGGGCACCATCAGTATCGTGCTTCAAATAATCAGTTCCATCAAAGGCATCAGGTCTAGGGACCTCGCATGGGGTGAGGGGAAACATGGGATTGGTGGTGGATAGAGTGGACAGTAGCAGAGTGGATGACAGGGCATAGCATAGGGAAGTGGGGAGAGTAGAGGTAGAGAGGAGCAGTGAGGTTTTGTTTGGTTTTGGCTTGTGATGCCATATATTTTGTATATGTTGGTGATGATGGGGTAAGACTATATACCTAAGGGTATTTTTTATGTTTTCTATGGGTTGCATTAGGATGTATGATGTACTTTTGGTGATGTATGCATGGCTTTTGTGTTCTTATGATGTATATGTTGTGAGGTGATAATGGTCATACATGATAGATGATATAGATAGATGTGAGTAGATAGAAATAATATGATATGTGATGGTTATGATTGGATAGTAGATATGGATAAATGCTTGTTTGATCACTTTTTTTGGAAACGTGTGTATAAATATTATGAATCATATAATTAGGGTAATCAATCAAGGACATGCGCATAATCATAATAGGATAACGATGTAACATGAGACAATATAATTGTGGTGAACACGTACCACAAAATATGAATTACGAAAACTTGTGAATATAATGAATTATGATGTAAATATGGGATAGGATGCAAACAAAAATATTAAGACATATACACAATGAGGGATGGGGGAACGACAGTACCTATTGTCTCAAATGTCTTAGGAATTTTAAATCTTAGAAGTCTTTCAAAAAATTTAAACACCCTAATGGTACCACTCAAGTTAATCTAGTAGCCAATAAGTATCCCATAGAGACTTAGACCATCCTAGAAAATTTAATCCTCTCATGGACTAATGTGTGTGCAATGAGGTTCATTTTTTAATTTTGAGCAAGGTTGGACGAATCAATTATAGTTCATGCCAATAAAATCTAGCTCATCTGCAAGTGGTCATAGATTTATACAAAATAAGGTTGCTAATGTGACATACATGTCACCATGTGGAGGGCATACTCCACTGCCAGTCAAGTGTCTATAGCCTCGATGGAAATTAACCTCATAATCCTTCGACATAGCTCCACTACTAGTCGAGAGTCTATAGCCTCGGTGGAGGCATCTAAAATGCTTGAGGAACCAATATTATGAATTTTTCTCTTTTCTTTTTAACTTTTTTTAACACATGAATTACGGATCCTCAGGTTTAGATTTAGTGAATGATAGGATGAGTAGGAAAAACCATTCGCTTTATGGCAAGACTACTCATGGCTTTGTCTTACTTAGACTCAAAATTTGATTGAGATGTATGAAATGTGTGTGGTCCATGAGAGCACTCTAGTTAACTAGGGGAGTCTAACAGTTCCTTAGAACATTATGGTATTTGATAAATATTGAGTGAAATACTAGGTATGGTTGAATGATTGAAAGAACCTCAAGATTCTAACCTAAGACAATGAGTAAACAAGACACAGTGATGGTGAGGAGTATTGATGGAGCCAAGAGATAAATGACAGAATGGGGTTACTGCACAATGGGAAAAATAACATAATACACAGTATAGGGTTTGATATAAACAAAAGAGCTATAATCACAATACTAGAGACACACAAAGTAACAGCATATGGATGATTGTTTCAATGCCCTTGATAAATTACTCTAACTAAGATTAGAAAAGAGCATATAAACGGATCCAAAAATGATCAACACGGTACTTGATGAGCATTATGTAGTATTAGAGGGGATGAATAAATTATGTGTTTGAATGAAGTGAATATAAAGAGATAAAATTGAGGACATGGAGAGTGGCGAAGCCATCAAAGAAAAAAATTGAGGGCGATAGATAGATGGGATGGATCGGTAAAAAAATATGGAAGGAGAAAAGAGAAACAAGTAGAAGAGAAGAAAGGAATGGGGGAATTAGGATAAGGTGGAAAGGAAATGAAGAGGAAAATAAGAGGCAATCAAGGGTACATAGTCGCTCAAAGCATGACCATACAACCATAATGGGGATGGGATAAGGAAGAGAAGAAAAAGGTGAACAAGGAAAAGTCGTGATAAGTAATAAGAAAATGGGGGGTGAGTTGAGAGAAGAAAATAAGATAAAGCAATGAAAGAGGAAGTGAAGTGATATGGTGATGATACAGTTGTTATTGCACTTGTAGGGGTGGTTTTGTTTGTTTTTATTTTTTTGTGATTTTTTTAATTTTTTTTACAATGAGACATGTATGAGAAGGAAGAGCCTGTGTGAATAGGGTTAGGCATAAAATGCATGCAAGTGAACAATATTTATGGGTTTGAGTTCTTTAATCCCTTTGATTTTGGTAAGCTTGTAGGCACAAAAACCAAACTTTTTCTTGATTATAAAGGGGCCAAGCAAAATTGTAGCAAATTTATCACACAAATGGCTAGGGAGATTTGAGTTATGCTAGTTCTCTTTGAGCACAAGGTCACCAACTTAGAATTCTCGTGGATGGACTTTATTGTTAAAGGTATGTCTAATTATATCTTGGTAGACATGAAGATGCTTGAGTTCATTGATTTGATGCTCATCAAGAAGGGTAAGTTGATCAAGTCATGCTTAACATGCAGTGTCATCATACATGAATTCCTGCAAGGATATTTGTAACAATGGGATTTCAAGCTCGAGGGGTATGATTGCCTAAATGCCATAAACCAAGAAAAATGATGTTGCACTAGTGGGGATGTGAATGCTCATACGATAAGCCCATAGTACAAAATAGATTTGGATGTGCTAGTCCTTGTGATTTTCTTTCACAATTTTCCTTAAGATCGCATATATGATCGTATTTGTGGCTTTGGCTTAACCGTTACCTTGAGGATATTAAGGTGTCAAGAAGCTATGTTGTATGTGATATTTATTACAAAGCTCTCAGACATCCTTGTTCTTGAATGGACTACAATTGCCTAATATGATCTTAGAAGGGATACCAAAGCGACAAATGATGTGTTGGAGGATAAACTTCGTAATTCAAGGTCCAATCGTTTTGGTAAGAGGAATAACCTTGAACCACTTGATAAAATATTTGGTAACTGTGATTACAAAGGTATGTTTTCCAAACAAAGGAGGGGAAATTTTTCCCACTAGGTCAAGACCCCATTGTGAGAAGGGCCATAAGGACTAGATTGGTTGTAAAGCCTACGAAGGTACATGGGATAAATTGGTGTGGTGTTGGCATTTAGGACATTTCTTGATGTATGTGCAACAATCACGTTCCATGGTGGGCCAATAATATCCCATATGTAAAATACACTTTGTGATGGCCATCCCACTAAAATGACCACCACGTGTGCCATCATGAGTTTGAGAAATGGTCCAGTTTGCTTCTTGTGGATCGATACACCAAAGGAGTATATCATCATAACCACGAATATAAAGCATGTTCCCCAAGAGAGTATAACTCACAAATTTATGTTTGAATGTTTGTTTAGCAGTTGGAGGTATGTCTAAGGGAGCACACCAAGTTTGAGAAAATCCTTCACTTGGAAAAACTAATCATGATAAGGCTCTTCTTGGACAAAATGGATATATCGTTCATCCTTGGAAGATTCACGATAAATAATGGTTGGTTAGGAAAGGGTAGTACATGAACATGTGTGAATTTATCGTAAGGATTTTGGGGGATTAAGGAACCAAGAGAAGCCATGGTATCTTTTAAGTGCATCAACAACTCATATGCAATTTGTTTATATGCCTTTAATATTGGGCACTTGCACTAATATATCCTCTTGAATTGATTCATGATGAGGAGAGAATCACCAATGATTTTAAAGTACTTGATGCACATGGTAATTGTAGATTTTAGGTTGAGGATGAGAGATTCATATTTAACATTTGGTATAGGGAAAATCAATTTTGAATGAAAAGGGGATAGGATCCCCTTGTGGCATGAAGAAAACTATTCAAGCATCTCCCCCTTGTTCGTACTTAGAACCATCAAAGAATAGGGTAAGGTCTACTTCCTCATCGAGTTCGATAGATTCCTCTTGTTCTGTAACAATGAATACAGAGTCATCAAGAAGCTCGATGACAAGTGGTTTGTCATCATGGAGGAGAGCTTCAACAAGTTGATTAGTGATGACATGTCCCTTAATGGATATTTGGCTAATTAACTCGAGATCAAATTTTATTATGAGCATAATCCATTTGGTGGTTTGACTGTTGTTGTAGGTATGACCCATCATGTGGCATAATGGGTTTCCCTTGGAAATGGCATACGTGGTATGATTGATCATATAGTGGAGAAGCTTCTTGGTGGTGAAGATGACTACCAAGCAAAGCTTCTCCACATAAGCATATTTGGTTTCATAACTTACAAGAGTATGATTGATGTAGTATATGGCTTGTTCTTAGTTGGCTTCATTTGTCTATGCCAAAATGGTCCCTAAGGCAAAGTCTATGGCATATATATACAAGTGGAAAGGAATGTCAGGCCTAGGTGGGGACAAAACGAGAGGGGATACAAGAGAACTATTTATGATGTCAAAATCCTCTTAATAATCCTTGGTCCATGTAAAGTAGATACCCTTTTGTATAAGATGGTTAAAGGGCTTGCATTTATCCGATAATTGGGTGATAAAGTGATGAATCACTTGGATCTTACCTTAAAAGTTGTGCAATTCCTTAAGGTTCATTGAGGAGGTATTTTCATAATGGCCTTTACCTTATTAGGGTCCACTTCAATACCCCATTTAGAGATGATAAATCGTACACCAAAGACACATTTTAGGATTGAGTCTCACATTGTGTTCAAGAAGCTAGTCAAAGACTTTATATAATACATCGACATGCTCATAGCACTTTTTGCACTTGGCCAATAAATCATCCACATAATATTTAATAATTTTATGCATATTTTCATGGAAGATATATGTCATAGCATGTTGGTAATTAGCACCTACATTTTTTAGAATGAATGACATGACCTTGTAGCAAAATGTCCCCCATGGTGTTGTAAAAAATATCTTGTATTGATCATCAGGATTGACACGAATTTGAATATATCCTGAGAAACGATCCATAAGGGAGAGCATTTCATGGCCTGTAGTAGAATTTATGAGTGTCAATGTTCAAAGCATAAAGTCATCCTTGGGATATTCTTTGTTAATATCATGGAAATATATGCATGTGTATTCCTTCGTTAGGCTTTTCGACATGGACCATATTAGATACTCATTCTAGATAGTCAATGGGTTAGATGAATCCCATGTCTAAGATTTTTTATAATTCTTCCTTGATAATTAGATCAATAGTGGTATGAAGCTTTTGTAGATTTTGTTTGACCGGGTTAGCGTTAGGATTGAGGGTAAGATTGTGGACTACAAGGTTGGGATCAAGGTCAGGCATACCTTTGTAGGATCATGCAAAAATATCTTTATACTCCATTAGGAGGGCTATAAAGCACTCACATTCGTTGGGTGAGAGACTCTTTCCAATTTTGAGGATGTGAGGGTTGGCAATATCATGGCCAATATCGATATTGATGGTTTCACATACGAGCATGTGAGAATTATCCTCTAGCTAGTGAGGGTTAGGTATGAGATGGAGGTCATTGATGATGTTCTCGAGAAAGATGAATTCGACATCACTGACTTCAGTGTGGTAGATATAATAGGAAGGAGGAGGAGGAAGGTAGATATTGGGCGCTCGTATTAAGTGGATGACTGAAAGGAAATCTGATGGAGAAGGATAATAAATCCTTTCAAAGTCAATGGCAATTGGATCAATGTTAATGAGAGGGGAGGGCCAGTCATGTAATAAAGCAGAGTGAAGAGGTTGATGGAGATCATGTTGACCTGATAGGTGAATAAAAATTATGTCTAGAGGATGGGATTCCTAAATCATTCTCATGAGAAATAATTTGGAAAATGATATGTGGACACATATTGGGTTGAGGTGGTAACGGTTATGGCAATGGATTGATGGTAACATGGGTTCGTTCAAGCAAAAGTAGCATAGGGAGGATAGAGAATGGGAGGGGGAAGGAACGAAGGTAAAAATTACCATCATCTAGGTTCTTAGTTAGGGGTACAATGGGGTATGACATCTCTTTTGAGCTATTAGAGGTGATGGAAAGAGTATCTAGTTATGGTTCTTGCTCGTCATCCAAGGTTTTCGATGGCAGGGTATGTATGGTGGAGACTTGGAAAAGTTTTGAGAGGATCATATGAGTGTATTCAGGATTGATAAACTCATCAAAATCCTCCTCCTCTAGATCAAGGTTGAGGTATTGGAGGTCATTCTCAAGGAGGGTTACTGAATAACTCTTGTCATATCCTAAACCAAACTTGTCTTTGGGAAACTAGTAAGGAGGGTCAATGATGGATCGTGGGCCCTGCTCATATCTACCTACGTCTAATCCATGCCAATTGAAACATTGAAAGTATCACATGGAAAAGGATGGGTTAAATATATAATTAATATTACCACAAAATGATGTTTCAGGATCTTTAGAGGTTGGTTTTTTAGAAGACGAATCAAGTCCTCCATAGATAAAATTTGTATGGTTAATGGAAGATTCAATGGGAACGATAGTGCCAATAGTTAAGGGAATATCATGAGAGCAACCAAAATCATTAACTAACTCTATAATAGGGGAAGAGAAGGTTACATTATGCATAAGGTACTCCCATAGACTAGGACTAGACATTTGTACAAAGACATGGGAAGATTCTTGGTGAGATGGTTGGAGGAGAGGTTTTGAGCTAGGTGAATTTGAAGAAGTAGAAGACTCACTAGAAGAGTGTGGAGGTTCCAACAAAGGAGATGAAGGAGATAGTGGGGTAGGTTGAGATTTTAATGGAATTGAGGAAGAGGTAGAAGAAGTAGCTTGATCAAAGGAAGCCACGATTTGAGGAGAAGCAAGGCTAGTTTGAGGAGACATTTTGGAGGGTGGAATTGCAGCAGCAGATGGAGAAACCATAGTAACATGTCCAATGACATAAGTAGGAGTGGAGGTGTCTAGTTGAGAATTATACTAAGTAGCATGTTTTTCATTAGAATAGTACAGTTGGGGAGTAGCTAAGGGGGCTGGCGATGTAGTAGGGTAATGACATGGGGTGATAGGTCATGGATAGCATACTATAGATATTGGTGGGGGGTGAATTGGAATATAGGGAGGTGTAGACTAAAAGGAAAGGTTAGATGAAGGAGAGTGGATAGTAGAAATAGATGAATAAGGGATTCTAAGAGGAGGTTAGGTATAAGGTGAAGGATGTGGTCTAGCAGGAGGAATGAAGGGAGGATGAATGGAATATTATGGATGGGGATAGGTAAGAAGAGGTGGATAGACAAGAGGGCATGAGGATTGGATGAAGAATGAAATATGGTTAGTTGGTTGGGCAATGGGTGTAGTATTGACCACAATGGGACAAATGGAGTAAAATTCAAAGGAATTGGTTGGACCTGGAGTGTGGATTTGTCATTGGTGAGGGCTAAATGAGTGGATGGTAAGGTATGTTCTTGTAGCAGAGAGACCATGTTGTAGTATTTGAATGGTTTGTTGTCTGTGGAGATACAGTGGGTGCATCCCTCATGAACATGTTTGAGGCAATGGTGTAAGATAGACGGTACACACCACATGTCCTAGATCCATGGTCTCTTGAGAAGCATATTGTATTACATTTTACCTCTAATGATATGACATAATGTATGGATGGTATTTACACCTACCCTAATCAAAAGGACAATGGTACCAAGGGTTGAGCATAATGTGTCATTAAAGTCCCATAAGGTGAATGTGGGTGTAGCAAGATGAGATGGAGGAAGGTTGAGGTTCTTAAGGCCAGCAAAAGAAATGATATTAATAGATAAGCCTATATCGACAAGGATGCGCTTAAACAGTGTCGTCTAGAAAAATACAATGTGCATGGGAGGATTGGATCCTTCCATCAGGATAGTCTTAATCTCATGATCATAAAATGTGATCGAGGGCAACATGCATATCCTTACACAACCCATAAAGTTGGCAAAGGTATTAGGATCTTGTGTATGCATTAGGAGAGATTGTTGAATCAATTCATGGATGGACAATTTAGCCAATGCCATTTTGAGACTATGGGTAAGGTGAATTTTTAAATGTATGATAGGGTATGACAAAGGGGTGTGTCTTGTATTGGTGGAGGCAGCACAGTTGATGATGAAGGTACGCTTGGAGGGTCACTTGGTGGAGGTTGCCAACTAGAGTAGCGTTGGCTCCTAGTGATAATTTTTATCATTCCCACAAAACTTTGATAAGATGGCATGTTGTTTATGTGATTGGCTTGATTAGGCATAGTTGTAAAAGTTGGTGCACCATTATAGTGTTGCATAGTCTCATATTGCGGTAAATAGTTTTGGTATATGTTGAGGTTTTGATTGGGAGGGGCTAGAGGATTGTTGATTTTAATATCCCCTCGATCGATCATGTCTTGCACCATATTATTAACTATCGACAATCCTCAATGGCTTGATCCTTTTGGTGATGGTACACACAAAAATGATACTCCTTGTACCATTTGGGTTTAGGCTTTTGGGGATCTTCAGGTCGAATCTCGGGCAAGGAGTATTATCTCGTGTTATTAAGATTTTGGAAATGGTCAATGAAGGATCGGATAGGGGAGTGAAGTTCTTGGGAGGTCAAGGAGGGTGTTTAGGGTGAGTGGAATATTAGGAAGAAGAGGGAAGAGTGTGGGGTTGCACAAGGGCGGGCTAATTGAAAAGTTTTCTATTGGGGTTAAAAGGTAAATAGTTGATGTTGAGCACTAGGTTGGGATGGGACGGTTGTCGTGCTCAATACAACATGGTTAACTTGAGAGATTTTGGATTGGCTATTGTTATTCCTCTTTGCATTCTTATGGGATATTTCTTCTTTTTAAGCTTGATTTTTCCTTCTTAGACTTTAATGTCCTCAATGATCTTAGCCTGAGCCATAGCTTCCTTAAAGTTGTAGTGTTGTATTTGTAATGTGGTGGAGATATTTTTAGGACAACTTAGAGAAAACATGCATACTAGCTCAATAGAGGAAAATGAGAAGGGTAATTCATTGATTACACCTCTCCATGGAGCAACATAATCCATGATAGGCTCATCATAAAATTGGCAGAGATTATAAAGATCAATGAATGTGGTTTTTTTGTTGATGTTGATGACAAAGTGTTCCAAGAAGAGTTTAGCTTATTGTTCAAAAGTATAAATTGTATGTTGGGGTAAGCTTTTATACCAATCTAAAGCCCCTCCCCCAAGGGATAATGGAAAAGTATGAAGCATGAGGGGATCATTTTCATTGATTAGATAATAGACATTGATGTAATTGCTCACATGCTCCTTAGGGTCTTCTTTCCATTTGAACTTTTCAAATTTGGGCATCTCAAAATGAAAGGGATACGAAGGCATAGGGATTGATAGATGGATGGATTGATTTTGTAGCTGGCCAAGAGTAGAATTTTGATACTCAGAGCCAAAGGACTATAACTCTAAACTATTAAATCGATTAGTCAGTCTTTAAATTTCATTTTGTGAATCATGAGATGCCATAGGGGGCTTAGTCGATGGGGAAAAATGAGCGACGTAAGGAGGATAAGTGTATGGGTAATATGGATGAGGAGGATAATAAGGATGAGGAGGTTGAGTGGTGAAGGGTGTCTAGGGGATCTACGATGAAGAAGGAGGTGGTTGATTAGGTGGAGGGTATGGGTGTTGAGCAAATTGAGAGTTTGGAGAGGGGTGATATGTTGGTGGCTCAATTGTGACATTGACATGATTAGGTGAAGGTTGATGAGATATATGGGAACTAGGATGGGGTTGATATTGAGTTAGTGGATGTTGATATTGGGTAGGTGGAGGTTAATGTTGGATAGGTGGAGGTTAATGTTGGGTAGGTGGGGGTTGTTATTGGATAGGTGGAGATTGATGTTTGGTAGGTGGAGGTTGATATTGGATGGTAAAGGTTTATGTTGGGTAGGTGGATGTTGATATTGGGTAGGTGGAGGTTGGTATTGGGTAGGTGGAGTTTGGTATTGGGTAGGTGGAGTTTGTGACTGTGTCGGTGGCCATTGATAGGAATTTGAAGAAGGAGATGGTGGTGGGTACATTGTGGATGAAGCAGAAGCCCACGAAGGGGATTGAGTGAAGAAGAAATCTTGGCTAGATGGAGGGTGATTAAGAGGAAGAATGGAGATCAAAATGTGAGGAGGTGATTGAGGAGTAATGTTGTACAAGGGATGAGGAGGTTGTTGAGAACCGTTTGCGTGAGTATGCTATAAAGAAGAATAATTGTAAGGAGTAGGAGGATGATATTGATGAGGAGGGAAAGAAGAAGGATAAGAAAAACATTGTGTCAAAGGATGAGAGGAAGGAGGAGGGGGGTTAAGGAGTAGAAGAATAAAAAACATTCACATCAATCAGAGGAATAGTGATGGATAAGGGGAAATTGGTGAAATAAGGGGTTGTGTTAAGAGGTGAGGATTGGTGTGATGGGGTAGGAAAGCGAAAGGAGGTTGAAGGAATAGAAGTAGGATAAGAAGTGACATTGATTTAAGAATTACAAATCTGATTAGAATTAGGAAAAGCATGTGAGGGTGGTGTAGAAACAAGGGGATCTTTAGTTACACTGTATTTTGATGTTTGATGTTTGCTGAAAATTTTTGGTGTTGTATGTTTGTTTTTTTTGTTTTGTTTTGTTTTTTTGTCTTTAGTGTGTTTTGATGTAGTCGACCCCTAAAGTCTACAAAAAGGGTGGATGGGATGGTATCTACAAGGGTGTATTTATGCGTGCTCTCCTATATACCCAAGAGTACACGGGAAGAAGCAGTGCTCAAATGGCCAAAAGGGTTTCCTAGGGCGAGGTTGTCTTCGAGTATCCTAAGGGGCAAAAAGACCTCCAATACGTCTTTTAGGGGTATAAGAGGCAGTGTTGTCTAGAACCTGCGTAGGCCAAATGGGCTTCCACTTCACCCTCGGGTAAGCTCGATCAAAAATGATAGTTGTACACCCATTGATTATTTAGCCCAGTGAGCAAGGGTGTCTAATCCTCAAACTATCCCAAGCTAGTCCCAAGGGTAGTCAGCTTCCCGGTGATGAAGGCCAAGAAACTATGAGAACTTAAATACAACATCTAGAGGATAAACCAATGGTTGGGGATGAAGTCCAAAATCATTGGTTGGTTTTGCAAAATATCATGCAAAAGTGTGTGATGTAGGGTTTTTGTTCGATTTTTTTATTTTTATTTTTTTTAAGATGCGTATCAATGATGCACAAACAGGACTAATCTAAATATGTCTAATGCAACACAAGCAAACACTAATCCTAAAATAATTTTTCGATGTTTACCATGCAAAGAAAAGAAGTCTAGCAAAGAAATGGAAAGCAACTAACCTAAACAATGATTTTAAGAAATGATACTACCTAAATGACAAAAAGAAATTATAATCTGAAAAGCAAGCAAGATAAGGTATTTCTAAACTAATGAAGCAAGGAAGAAATCTATGGTGGAAGTGGAAAAAAGAAGAGGAGATTTATACTAAATGAGAAGAATGAAATGTATGAAGCAAGGGGAAGAATGAACAGACCAAAAAGGGACTGTTGTAAACTGCCCTATGACCGTCTGGGTCTGAATACCACAGATGCCAACCATCTAGGATCATATGGTTAAGACTGTGAACTATTAGGGGGTAGACGATTGACTCTAGGTATGGATTACAAGGATTATAGAAGCAAACAATGATTACAAAAAAATTGCAGAGGGAGGAGAAAAGAGATCTACACTACTTTGCTAAAAATACATATTCTTCTAACAAGAGAAATTGCAAAGAAGAAGGTAACTCTACAGCCAAGAAGGAAAAGTGACAAAGTAAGCAAAGCAAATCTAATACTAAGGAAAAGAAAGGACCATGCAGAAAAAGGAAGCATATTTCAAATGAAAACAAGAAAATTGCATGGAATGTAAACTAATCTATTAAAGATATGAAAAAGCAGAGAAAAAAACTCTATTCTAAGCTAATTCAAGCGTGAAACCAAAGATAACTACGAAATAGACCTATTCTAGTAAAGCAAGAAAGAAACTAGTCTAAGAAGCGAGAAAAGTACATGAATGAAAATATGATCTAGAAAAATAAATTAAGACATGAAATTTAAAGCTAAGTTAAGCAAGCGCATAAAACATGAAATGAAACTAAACTAGAAAGCAATAAAGAACTTTTGAAATGAAACTATCTAGGAAAATAGTAACTGATTTGGAAATAAAACTAATCTTTAAGGAAGTTAAAGGACAAACTAGTCTAAGAAAGCGGTAAAAGGCTGAAAATAAATTATATGCTAAGAAAGCAAGAAATAAACATAAACTAAAATCTACTCTATAAATACGAGAAAAAAACAATAAAATTAATTTGCTATAATCAATTATGCAAATGATGAGACAATGGTGAAGAGGGTGTTTGTTGACCGTGGGGACCTATTCGCTTTTGATTCCCAAGATTATACTAGACATGAGGGAAGAGCATACACAAAGTGGGGAGCCTCTTTTTAGTGTGAGATGTGTGTTAGAGAATGAATTTCTTTAACCTAGGAGGGTAGATGCTATTTTGATCTCCAAGATCATCCTAGGACACGAGGAGAGAACATACAAGGTCTACCTCGCTTTTAATGTGAAGGAGAGATCACCCTAGGGTGCGATGGGAGAGCATATGTAGAACCACAACCCTATTTAGTGCTAAATGAAAAGGGTAATGAAGGATAGAAGAAGTGCAACAATGAATGAATGAAGTGCTAAAATTTAAGAACAGATCCTCCTACTTGTGGTCTTGTGTTGGTTTGGGGTCAACAGAGGTTGTTGGTCTGCTTCTATGGTTAAAACAATCTTGAGAATTCCAACTACCAGGTCCTTGACGGTCCTCAAAAAAAATCGTCTACCCCTAGATGGTTGAGTCTGGAATGGGTGTCTGACTAGCTATGTCTAATGACTTTGGCTTCCCACCCCTCAGAGGTCACTTTTATCAAGTCTTCCCTACAGAATAGTGCAGATAAAATGATTAAAAGATATTGGTGGTGAAAAGCAAAGGAAGACTAACAAACCCAAATGAAAAGCCACAATAACAAGGAAAACATCCTAGGGAGAGAAAATAGCAATTTGATTTTAAAGTTGATAACAAGCTTAATTAGCAAAAAGCTTTGTTTTGTAAAGGAAAATAGATCTTAGGCAAATAAATGATGATGTTTGAAAAGTGAGAAGGTAACAAACCTTAGACACCCCATATTTGATGATTGACAAGGTGGTAAGGACTCATACACACCTGGGTTTCACTGTGACGTGTTATGTGAGACTGATACCTAACTGATGGGTGAGACTCTAAGCATCAGCGAGATGGATTGGTAATCATCTAAACCTTAATGGCTAGGATTGCAAATTATTTGGGGTCAAACAGTTAGACTTGGGTGCAAACAAACAAAACATAGTACAATAAGAGATTGGCTCGGTGGGTCTTAGTCTAGCTTGTTTTGGGATTATGATGATGATGTTTTAGACTTGTAAACAAACAAAACGTAGTACAATAAGCAAGAAAACATGAAAAGCCTTTAAATAACATACAAGGCATATGCCAAATAAAAGGACAACAACAAAATGACTAATCATACTACGTAGAAAATAGAAAATGCCAAGTGTGGTCAAGGTTTGGTCCTAATGTGATCGTCATAAATGTGATACAGAATATGTACCATTTCATTGATGAATAAAAATATATTACAAACAATCTCTTTTTACAAAATGACCCTCTTGGGGGTTTACAATAGGGTCTCCAAGATGGAGAATATCCCTTTTACAAAGTATAACAACAATGGTGCTCCAATGGTCTTCTATGCCACCTCAAGAGGTTGGGTGGGTTTTGTAGCCTTGGTTGCTTGACCACCCTAGGTTGAATGCTCCTCCATGGTACCTGCACATAGCCAAAAATAAGAGGTTAATAGCATCAAATGGACCTACCTTGGTTAGGTCCAAGTCAATCAAATATGCAAACACTAAAACTTGATAAATCTTGATTAAAATGAGAACATAACCTCAAAATATCATAAAAATTTAGAAAACATACTTTGCTTACCTTGTTGTTCCATCTACTACTCAGGCTATAACTGATTTGGACTCTCGAATGTGACCATCAGGGGGTTGGTGGTTTACTCTAAGTCTTCAGGGGTCTGACAACGGTGACTACAAATCATCAGGGGGCTAACGACCAAAGGCTCCACTGCTTAGCTTGAGTTGAAATTTTCAATGGACCTCTAGTAGGGTATGAATGGCCTCTGGTTGCAGCATGGGGTAGATTTGGTCTTCTGTGTGTGAGCAACTTCAAAGGGGAGATGTGCATGTCAAAGCTTACATTGGTCTCCATGGTTGATTTGCTACAAGAGAGGGTGGATTACAAGAGGGGATAAACACACACAAGGGGGTTGAGTGGAAATCTTGACAAATATTTGGCTTGTATTTTCTATTGTTCTTGCAAATGGAGGAAAAGAGGGGTATTTATAGATTTTTTGCAAGGGAGAGGGGGTGGTGACTTGGAAGTGACATGGCATGATGTGGCTACCATGTGTCAAGGGTGAGGGGACATGGAAAATTTGGATATTTCCATTTAGGGGAGTGTGCACCTTACCCTATTAATGACCTTGGGTGGGGAGAGTCCTCACCCACCCAAGTGGCATGTGCACATCATGCCACATAAATGCACTTAGGTGGGGAGGATCCTCACCCTTTCCAAGTGTCATAAATGGGCATGGGGAGTGATGAGGGTGCATGGGGATGTGGAAAACTAGGGTGATGTGGACCTATTCTAAGGTCAAAGGGGGGGACTAGGGGTGTGCACATAAACTAGGGGGTGGGAAGTCACATGGTGACTAGGGGCTTAGTCTAGGATTGTGTTTAATGGGAGAAAGGAAGGCTTAGAAGGGAGAATTTGATTTTTGTAAGGTTACTGGGTAGGATAATGCAATTTTGGGGATTATTAGAGATTTTACAAAAATTATTAAAATGACTTTGGATAATTACAAAATTGACATATTTTGGGTGTCTACAGGAACAAAAACAATTTGAATGTAATTCCATTTGATTACATTATTTTTTAATGCAACAAGAAAGCAAGGAATTCGTGTATTGAAGTGGGTAGATTTAGAACCCATTTGTGGTAGCACACCAACCATTTATTGTTGGACTAGAATTGAAGAATTGCCAACAATACATCAATAGGGTGGTGTGAAGCATAAATATTCATTGGTATATCAAATAATTGCCAACAATACATCAATAGGATCATGCCATAAGAGTTAGAAGCATAAATAAAGGAATATCTCAAGAGATGAGAAGAGAACACTAGTCCTAATAGACCATTGTAGAGGCATCAATATTCATTGGTAGTTCCACCATCTTTTGAACCAATTGATCTAGACCTTATTACAAAGGGGCAAGAGCAAGAAGGATGCAACTAGGAAGAACATATCATGGATGAAGTAACTAAGACAAGGTTGTAAGAGGAGCAACCAAGGGAACCACTAGTTGCAAAAGAGGTGGCAAAACATAGAGAGAATATGGAAGTTAAGGATGTTGATCTAGCAGGAGGAAGGATAGTCTCTTCACCGCAAAGTATTAAAAGCAAATTTGTAATTGCTAATTTTACACCAATCAGGACCTCTCGAACAAAGGAAGAGATCGAGCCAATATAGCAAGAGAAGCATGCACATTTTTTGTATTAAGAGGAGGTTGCAGGTCACGGGGGAAGAGTTTCGAATGGAGCAGTTGAAGAACAAGCAATTCATGAGATACAAATTATAGGGGACCTTCACCATGACCAAAAGAGACTAGAGGAAGAACAACTTAAGGAGATTCCTTTGTAGCATGATTCGTGTGAAATAAAATTCATTATCGAGGATGAAATAAAAGATGAAGTAGAGGATTATCCTCTAATGATGAACATTTTGGGTTGCCTCCACATGTCATATTGGTTGAGATGACAAAGTTACATATAAAGGATGCTTCTTGAGGAACATGGGAGAATAGAATTGTGGAATTCTTCACAAAGGTTCAGGACCTATTAACCAAATTTCACAAATACTGTGGAAAATTACCAAAGTGAATGGTGATTATAAACAAAACTATTCTTTTGGGAGATCAATGAAGTTTATGAATGGTTTGTGAGCAGAAGACAATAGGACCAATTGAATGAGATACCTAATTTGCAATAGTGGGATATAAAAGCAACCAAATTGTTGAGACAAAATGAGTTCTCGTCGTGCATGAGCCCCCTATGGTGTACTTGACAGAAGAGCAAGAAAAACATAGTGTTACACTACCAAAAATAAAAATATATTGAATACCCATATAAATGGAAGCCTCCTTATGTCATAGAATTACCTGGATTTAGAAACTCAACATCTCCCAACATGCAATTCTAATTGTCGTGAGCAAATTAAAGGTACAAGGACATTGCTCAAAGCATAAAAAGCAAAGTCGTAACACTTGGAGAAAGAATTGGTACAAATTCATCAACAAGTAGAAGAAGCAGTGTCTCAATACAAAAGGAATTGAAGAAAGTTTAGATATGTAAGAGAAGCATATGGAGCAAAAAATTAACACATTGTTGATCCTGAGAAGGTGAGCGCTGCTAATAAGAATTTCACTACTACATTTCACCAATTAAAAAACTTGTAAATTCAATTGGATAAAGTTGAGCATAAATGGATGAGATATAATGACATTGTGAAATGGATGCAGAAAACATATGTTGAATCTCAATAGGAAAACCAACAATTGAATTTATTGCTTGCTTGACATCAATTTCAATTACCTAATGCTCCTACTACATAATAAATTGGCCATGTAAAGAATTCAACAATTTATTTGGTGCAAACGCAGACAAATCTAAAGGGGGCAAATGTATACCACCAAACAAATTAACAAAATTAGTCGATTGTGGCATCATCTCAGTGAGTCAATATGTTTATTTTGTATTGTATATAAGAATATTTGTTGTGTGTTGATCAATATGTTGATAAATACTTTTTACAAGTGTTGTCATGTGCATTGATCAAGTAGTGTTATGAATTATCATTTTGTACACATTACAAGTTGTCACATGTATTCTAAAATATAAAGACAATATGTTGTATTTGTAGCTAGTTTGCAATCAATTGGTAATTTAGTACAAAAGGTTGATGGTTGACTTGTGACTATCCACACCCTTTCATTTTTGTATACATTCTATTAGTAGTGGAATGGTACTATTAGATACACATGAGATCATCATCGTGTGTTGTTGAAGATGAGAGAACGTCTTGTAGTGTTATGACTAAGATCATATTGATATAAGCCATGTATATATCAAAGTGTTAGTCTTACAATGGCACTGAGAGGGGGGTGAATCAGTGTGGTACTTTAATCATGAATTTACAGCTCTTAAAATAGCAGCAATTAAAAACTTATAAACAGATACAACAAGTACAACAAGAGAACATCACACAACACAAGATTTTAACGAGGTTCACCAATTTGGCTACTCCTCAAGAATGACTGCTTGGACTACCATCCAAATCCAGCCTTTGCAAAGCAACAACTTTACAATCGATTTACCAGCACCCACTGGAAGGAGCACCAACCCCTTATTTATCTGCACCAACAGAAAGGAGCAACAACCCCTGATTTACCAGCACCTACTGGAAGGAGCACCAACCCCTAATGCCAGACTACAACCTGGACTTCAATTTTGAATCTATAAGTTTGATGATAAAATACCTTTGCTTTTACAAGACCCTAACTGGTCTGTTTCACCTTTGCGTCCTCTGCGCACTCTGCTCTCTCTGCGCAATCACTTCGCACAATCTACTGCTTCACTATCGAGCTTCACGATCGTCTTCCCCCTTTTTGCACTCTACTTCCTTTGCGAATTTCACACTTAGCACGATTCGACTTCTTTGCTCACTTTGTGCACTTCGCCATCATCTCGCCGCTTCTGCGCTTTCTACGCTCTTACGGCCACATTTCCCGCTTCGACACTTATTCGACGATATCTTCGACCGAACTTCGCACTGTCTCGAGCGTCGCACTCCTCAACCTCAAACTCTTCAAACAGCCTTCCTTTTATAACAATATTTTCAAGATCAAAAACCTAATCTTAGTCGGCTGTAACCCTAATCTTAGTCGGTTGCAAACCCTAATCTTCGTCGGTTGCAAACCCTAATCTTCGTCGGCTAACATCGGTCTTTGTCGGCTTCAACTGCCTCTGTAACTCTTCTGTAGTTGTTCGCGAAAACACATGTCGCGATATCGTGACACTTTCGCCTCCGAACGCTTTCTCTTAGCTTTGGCCCACGAGAATGCAACATGTAGCGATATCGCTACACTTTTTCCTCCGTACGCTTTCTCTCAACTTTGGCCCATGAGAATACAACATGTAGCGATATCGCTACACTTTTTCTCTTTGCTCTGTTTCTTAACTTTGGCCCCGTGAAAACATAACATGTCGCGATATCGTGACACTTTCGCCGTCGTACTTCTTTTCTTGGCTTATACCCATGAAAACGTAGCATGTCGCGAAATCGTGACACTTTCGCCTCCTTGTCTTCTTCTCAGCTTGCACCGCGAAAACATGACATGTCACGATATCGTGACACTTTTGCCTCTTTGTCCTCTTCTCGGCTTGCACCTGCGAAAACATGACATGTCACGAAATCGCGACACTTTCTGCCTTGTGCTCTTCTCTGTCTTTCCCGCGAAAACAACATGTCACGAAATCGTGACACATTCGCTACCTTGTGCCTTTTCTTGCCTTGACCTCGTGAAAATAGAACATGTCATGAAATCGTGACACTTTCACTTTCGTACTCTCCTTCTTTCCTTTTGTCGTGATATCGCGACACTTTTTCTCCTTGGCACTTTTCTTCTCATCGGGTCATGAAAACCCGACATGTCACGATATCGCGACACTTTTTCTCTCGAGCTCTTTCTCTCGAACTGTGGAAATCGTGACACTTTTTCATCCGTACAATCCTTCTTGCAAATTGTCGCAAAATCGTGACACTTTTCTTTACGAGCTCTTTCTCTCGAACCTGTCATGAAATCGTGACACTTTTCTTTCTCTACCTTCCTCTTCGCTGACCACGAAAATGAAACATGTCACGAAATCGCGACACCTTTTCTCTCTCCTCTTTCTCTTCGCTTTCGACTGCAAAAATGAAACATGTCACGAAATCGTGACACCTTTTCTCTCTCCTCTTTTCTTCGCTTTGGACCACAAAATGAAACATGTCACGAAATCGCGACATCTTTTCTCTCTCCTCTTTTCTTCGCTTTGGACCAAAAATGAAACATGTCACGAAATCATGACATCTTTTCTCTCTCCTCTTTTCTTCGCTTTGACCGTGAACATGTCATGAAATCGCGACACCTTTTTCTCTCTCTCTCTCTCCTTCAACATGTCACGAAATCATGACATCTTTTTCTCTCTCCTCTTTCTCTTCCAACATGTCATGAAATCATGACAGTTTTTCTTCTTCTTCTCTCTTCTAACATGTCACGAAATCGTGACAGTTTTTCTTTCTTCTTCTCTCTCTTCTAACATGTCATGAAATCGTGATAGTTTTTCCTGGTTCTCAATATGTCGCAATATCGTGACATTTTTTACTTTCTCTCCTCCAATATGTCGCGATATCATGACAGTTTTTCTTTCTGCAATAGTCGCGATATCGCGACACTTTTCTTACTTGTCTTTTTCTTTGAATTTTTGAATGTGGCCTCTTCGGTCTTCTTGGAAATTCACTGTACATACTTTGAGAGATCTCTGAACTTCCTGTCCATTGCATCAAATCGATCTATCATGTCTCGTGTTGACAACAATGACAATACTGTTTCTGCACCTTGCTCAACAATCTCCCCTTTGGAATTGTTGGCAACACATGTGCAATTTCCTGTAACTCTTCTCCCCCTTTGACAATAATACCAAAGGGCTGCTGCAGACTCCCCCGAGTCTATGCACAACATTCTCGGACAAACATTGTTATAGTTAGCAAAAATCATGAATATGAGCAAAACTATAAACATAGGCATAAATGCTCCCCCTCGAGAATGCGGTCCCGATTGCTAGCCAATTCTTGGGAAGTTTAACCACTCGACCAATCTGTCTCCAAGATAGAATGCACCTCCACTGGTACTCTTTCTGTCATTGACACATCCAGCCCAATCTGCATCTGAATATGATATAAGGGTGAAGTCTCTACCTTTCGGATATCATAACCCATACTCCATAGTACCCTTGATATTATAGAAGACTCTGTCTCTCTGTACTCTGTCACCTCCAAAGCTCTGTTAATGGGCTCACTAAGAACCTGCTCAGTAGGCTCACACAGAACCTGTCCAGATCTGGTCTAACAAGCTCACCAAGAACTTGCCCAAATCTTCTCTAGCAATCTCACCAAGAACTTGCCCAAATCTGCTCTAGAAACCTGTCCCAACACTGTCCTCAAATCTGTCCCAGCATTGTCCTCAAATATTTCCCAAAGGCCTTCTTCAAAGGCTCAATCAATCATGCTCAAGTAGTACTCATAATGAACTCAACAATGAATGACAGTCTTAAACCAAATCCACTTTATAGAAGCATAAAGAGAATTGTTAGAGACTTAATATCTTCTATTCTCAAATCTCAATCTCAACTCAAATCAAGGAAAGTTTATTTTATGGAACTTGAACAACCACATGCATCCAATCACTTGACTAGGCTCAATCAGCTCTACTCAACCAATCACCTCAATGAACAACTCTTTATCACAAACCCTAGTCGAAGCATGTATCAACCAACTCAAAATGTTTTTCTCTAACTCAAGTTCAAGTTCTTTGCACAACCAATGGGCTTCATCAACAATGCTTATAAAGATAAGGTTTAATAACAATTCTAAAACCAGAAAACCTTGAAGCATTAAACCAATCACTTTCGAAAAAGAAACCACAATCAATCCTTTTTACTCCTGTCACATGAGTCTCCTTGGGATTGGCCTAAAATCGTGCTACCATGCATACTATGCTCAGGGTGCCTGTTTCAAGCCATATATCTTCAACTTACAAACCAAGTGGGGATCATCACCAAGCTGGGAACCATCTGGCTGCTCAATATAAACCTCTTCTTCAAAATTGACAAGTGACTCATACTTGTACCAACTTTTGTCCAATACTGTACCAACACTGCAATTTTACTGTCAATTCTGTGCAAGCATCAAACACAGTATCACAACACCAACCAAATCCCTTTTTACATTTTTAGCTTGGTCTATGTTTTCTGCAGTCACCGCTGGTCACACCTTACTGTCAACTGTTCGAATCAGAAAACAATATTTTGTTAACCACTTCACGGCCAACTATAATGCACCTTACTCAAACTCATACTTTCGGACCTCGGATAGGTATGATTCACAAAGCAAAGTTGCTCATCTTGATGAGCTAAACATGAATCAATGATCAAACTTCAATATTTTTCACCACAACGTCAAAAATAGATCTAACAATCTTCCCATCAATGTGTAGTTCAAATACCCACTGCTTTTATCGAAACACATATATACGGCTAGAGCAACATTCTTTCACAAACCAACTTATCTGAACTGTTATAATCCTTAACTTTGGACGGTGGCAGTAAGAACCATCATCAGTACAACAATGACATATAGCAATACTACCAATAATGAGAACTTTTAATTTAATCACCACCCTTCACGGCACTTCCACAAACAACTACATGAACTGAGAACACGCTTCGACAACTATAGACAACTCCCCCTAACTACTTGCCTTTCATCCTCAAAAACCCAAACAAATACATAGGAGCATTAAAATAAAACTTTAAGATTGCTCCCCCTGAGGATGTGCTACCTGGAGTTGCTTAGTGCAATAGGGGAGTAGTCTCCTTCAGTCCAAGGAGACATGAATTCCTTTCTTCTATCTTTCTCCAAACTTTCTTGAACTCGGGCTTGGATTTTTCAGCTGCATCCCTGTTTTGAACCTTTTCGTGAACTCGAACATTTCTCTTGTGTGGTTGTCTCTTGTGCATCCTTGATGAATGATTATTTTCCTTTTTATGCACCTGATTTATTCCCGACCTGTGTTGCGTTCTTTGCGTCTGATGAAATCTACTATTTTGCCTTGGATTAGATACAAACATGCTTGGACAAAACCTTGCTATGTGCCCATGACCATTACATTTAAAACATTGTACATATTGTTCACTCAAAAACGCAGAAGTATTTCTACCAGCATAACTTTTTGATTTATTATTCAATCCACAATAAGTTGCCTTGTGACCATACTGGTTGCATCTGAAACAATAGCCATTAAAAGTATTAGTATGAATAGAGTGAGAGTGATAGAACCTCTTTTGTTGTGGCTGCTTTGTTGTAGATCTCCTTTGATATTTTCTTCCTTTTGAAGATTCAGCTTCAAACTTTTCTTGCTTCGATCCTTCAGCAGTGAACTTCTTCTTCTCTGTAGAGTTGGAAGATGAAGGTCGTTCAGCTTCATATCCAAGACCACGCTTATCCGTGGAGCTTCTTTGTTGGTTTATCATTTTATCTAGCAACTCTGTGCTCTTCTCGAATTTGAGATTTGTATTGGCCTCTTCTAGTTGTTTCTTCAATAACACAAGTCTCTTCCTCTTGTTTGCAAGCAACCAATCTCTTTCTCATTGATCTCGTGACTTGAGAGTTTCTTCAATCCTTTTGAATTCTTCTACCTGTACTTTCAACCTGGTTATTATTTCATTTGCATCATCAAGCTTTCTTGAGATTTCCTTATTCCTTTTTCTTTCTATCTTCAATTCATCCAGAGTTGCAGTTAGTTCCTCTTTCAAATTTATTTCAGCATCAATTTCTTCTTCATCACATTTCTGTTCTTTTTTTGTTTCTCTTTTAGAATCATCCTCTAGGACTTCATTAACTTTCAACATATATATCTCTATGTTCTCATCGTTATTCAACTTTACAGCTTCGACCTGAGCTTGATGTGTTTGTAGCTTGACATCCTTGATCTCATCGTCTCCTTCATGAGCACTCCTCAGTTTGTCCCATATTTCTTTTGCCGTTTTACAACTCTTGACCTTTATCAGCTCACTGTCTACTAATCCGCACCTGATAGCATTCCTTGCTTTTGAGTCATTTTCAACCAGATTCTTACCGACAGCATCGGTTGGAGGAGTGATGGGTATTGTGCATTCATTGATTACTGAATCCCAGACGTAGTATCCCAAAGCACAAAGATATGCCTGCATCCTGATTCTCCAGGTCGTGTAATTTGTTCCATCAAACACAGGTGCTTTGTTTGATAAAAAACCTTCAACCTCTTCTGGTTCAATTTTCTCTTCTACAGGAACTGAAACTGACTGAGATGCCCTTTTGGAGGAAGATCTATTCTTCTTACCCATTGCGTACTAATCCAAGATCAACCCTAGCTGATTTAGCCTTTGAAGGGAACTTGGCTCTGATACCAATTGTTAGTCTTACAATGGCACTGAGAGGGGGGTGAATCAGTGTGGTACTTTAATCATGAATTTACAGCTCTTAAAATAGTAGCAATTAAAAACTTATAAACAGATACAGCAAGTACAACAAGAGAACATCACACAACACAAGATTTTAATGAGGTTCACCAATTTGGCTACTCCTCAAGAATGACTGCTTGGACTACCATCCAAATCCAGCCTTTGCAAAGCAACAACTTTACAATCTATTTACCAACACCCACTGGAAGGAGCACCAACCCCTTATTTATCTACACCAATAGAAAGGAGCAACAACCCCTGATTTACCAGCACCTACTGGAAGGAGCACCAACCCCTGATGCCAGACTGCAACCTGGACTTCAATTTTGAATCTATAAGTTTGATGATAAAATACCTTTGCTTTTACAAGACCCTAACTGGTCTGTTTCACCTTTGCATCCTCTGCGCACTCTGCTCTCTCTACGCAATCACTTCGCACAATCTGCTGCTTCACTATCGAGCTTCACGATCATCTTCTCCCTTTTGCGCACTCTACTTCCTTTGCAAATTTCACACTTAGCACGATTCGACTTCTTTGCTCACTTTGTGCACTTCGCCATCATCTCGCCGCTTCTGCGCTTTCTGCGCTCTTACGACCACATTTCTCGCTTTGACACTTATTCGACGATATCTTCGACCGAACTTCGCACTCTGCGCACTATCTCCGAGCGTCGCACTTCACTACCTCAAACTCTTCAAACAACCTTCCTTTTATAACAATATTTTCAAGATCAAAAACCTAATCTTAGTCGACTGTAACCCTAATCTTAGTCGGTTGCAAACCCTAATCTTCATCGGCTGCAAACCCTAATCTTCGTCGGCTAACATCGGTCTTCGTCGGCTTCAACTGCCTCTATAACTCTTCTGTAGCTGTTGCCATGAAAACACATGTCACGATATCATGACACTTTCACCTCCGAACACTTTCTCTTAGCTTTGGCCCGTGAGAATGCAACATGTAGCGATATCGCTACACTTTTTCCTCCGTACGCTTTCTCTCAACTTCGGCCCCGAGAATACAACATGTAGCGATATCGCTACACTTTTTCTCTTTGCTCTGTTTCTTAACTTTGGCCCCGTGAAAACATAACATGTCACGATATCGTGACACTTTCGCCGTCGTACTTCTTTTCTTGGCTTATACCCGTGAAAACGTAGCATGTCGTGAAATCGTGACACTTTCACCTCCTTGTCTTCTTCTCAGCTTGCACCCGCAAAAACATGACATGTCATGAAATCGTGACACTTTTCGCCTCTTTGTCCTCTTCTCGCTTGCACTGAAAACATGACATGTCACGAAATCGTGACACTTTCGCTACCTTGTGCTCTTCTCTGTCTTTCGCCCATGAAAACACATGTCGCGAAATCGTGACACATTCGTTGCCTTGTGCCTTTTCTTGCCTTGACCTCATGAAAACAGAACATGTCACGAAATCGTGACACTTTCACTTTCGTACTCTCCTTTCCTTTTGTCGCGATATCGTGACACTTTTTCTCCTTGGCGCTTTTCTTCTCATCGGGTCATGAAAACTCGACATGTCGTGATATCATGACACTTTTTCTCTGTGAGCTCTTTCTCTCGAACCTGTCGTGAAATCGTGACACTTTTTCGTCCGTACAATCCTTCTTGCAAATTGTCGCGAAATCACGACACTTTTCTTTGCGAGCTCTTTCTCTCGAACCTGTCACGAAATCGTGACACTTTTTCTTTCTCTCCTTCCTCTTCGCTTCGGACCGGAAAATGAAACATGTCCGAAATCGTGACACCTTTTCTCTCTCCTCTTTCTCTTCCAATATGAAACATGTCGAAATCGTGACACCTTTTTCTCTCTCCTCTTTCTCTTCGCTTTGGACCGCGAAAATGAAACATGTCACGAAATCGCGACACCTTTTTCTCTCTCCTCTTTTCTTCGCTTTGGACCACGAAAATGAAACATGTCGCGAAATCGCGACATCTTTTTCTCTCTCCTCTTTTCTTCGCTTTGGACCGCGAAAATGAAACATGTCGCGAAATCGCGACATCTTTTTCTCTCCTCTTTTCTTCGCTTTGGACCAAATGAAACATGTCGCGAAATCGACATCTTTTTCTCTCTCCTCTTTCTCTTCCAACATGTCACGAAATCGTGACAGTTTTTCAATCTTCTTCTCTCTCTTCTAACATGTCACGAAATCGCGACAGTTTTTCTTTCTTCTTCTCTCTCTTCTAACATGTCACGAAATCACGACAGTTTTTCCTTCTTGCTCAACATGTCGCGATATCGCGACAGTTTTTTCTTTCTGACGGTTCTTCTTCAAACATGTCGCGATATCGCGACAGTTTTTCTTTCTAGCCAAACATGTCGCGATATCGCGACAATTTTCTTACTTGTCTTTTTCTTTGATCTTTTGAATGTTGGCCTCTTCTGTCTTCTTGGAAATTCACTGTACATGCTTTGACTGACCTCTGAACTCCTGTCCACTACATCAACTGATCTATCTGTCTGTGTTGACAACAATGACAATACTGTTTTCTGCACCTTGCTCAACACAAAGTGCACATAAAGAAATTGTTTTGTTCATAAACTGATAAATATGTTCACTCTTATTGTTGGAAATATAATCTATACTACATTTACTCAAATATTTTTCTCCAACTTGTATTCTAAAATAGATATCACTATTTGCGTAATTGCACAAAAACAAACTATAACAACAAAAGAAACTCATTGCGATGTATCAAACACATAGCAAAAAGGGAAAATGTCATATGGCATTATGGTGCAAAACCCTTTTCAGGAAAATCTTACCTAAAGAAAATAAAAGAGATCTCATTGCTCATAATGGCTTTGTGCATAGCACTTATAGTACGGAGGAGTGCTTTCAATGGGTATAGGATCCTATTGGAACTCCAACACATCCCTATATATCGTACATAAGCTCCTTGGCATGAGATCTTCAGCTAAAATTCTTCAACTCCCAGAATGAAGACCTCTCGTGCTCTCACAACAATAGTATTTGTGGTTTCTTTTTGGCCAAGTATTGCAACTAAAAAGCCACCTCTTGATCTTCCTTTATGATAGCTAAAGAGTTTCTTTTTGGGATAGAATGGGGTTGTTTTGTCCTCTTTTATATTTGTTCTTTTCTTCTTCTTCTTCTTTTGTATATATAGTACTTTCTTTTGTCCCTTATTTTTATTGTTTTCTTTTTGGTTTATCCTATGCTTACTTTTATGTTCTTGCATTATACACCTCCCATGTGGAGAGATGTTTTTGGTCTCCAAAAACTTTATTTTATTATGCAAAACAAGAAGAGCATTCATCCACCTTCTCTTCCAAATACTAGTTCACCTTCGTCCTTGAACAACTTATGAATACTCCTTGAAATGTCTTCTTGTATGTTCAACCATCATACTCAAAACCAGATCTTCTTCTACCTTTTGTAATGCATTTGGAAATAAGTCTTTCACAATTGGAAGTACTTGTTCTTTGCCTTGACCCTCATCAAGTAAACTTGGCTTAAAGAGGTTCAAGTTATCAGCATTTATTACTGAACATATCTTCATCTAAGGCAAATTCAAATTTGAACATATCCTAACCCACTTTTTAAATAATGTCAAAAAGACCACATCTCAAAAAAAAATAGTTTTTTACCTTTCCCTTGCAACCATTCTTTTCACAAATGAAGCCATATATTGTGCCCCACTTAGAAATTATGATCTCTTCTATGCTTGTCATGCATTACTTCGTAATTGGTTTTCTTGTGCACTTATCTTCTCAACAAATCAATTTGTCTTTTCCTACTTCTCAGAAGTTGTTAATATGCAAGAACGATGGGGCTGATGGAATATAAATATAGCATGCATTAAATGGAATTCTTTCAAGTGATGAATGAACTGCCATTTTGAATAAATGTTGTCTATCGAAAATGTTTTCATCCTCAATCTTGCAATGCTTGTGGTTGTCCAATCTTTGTAAATGGAACAATGGTTTTACTAACAACTTTGGTTTGTCCAACGCTTGAGGATGAGACAAAGTGGGTGGACCAGCATTACAAAGTATCTAATATCTCGTAGTCTTCCAAAGAATGCTTAGATACCTTGTGTCCCGATCTAAAATGATTGAATTTGGTATACCAGAAAATCATGGAACTTAGAGGCCATTGCTCCTGCATCTATAGTTCTTCCATGGGATAAGTATGCACATATTAATAAACCTGCCCATTATAACAAAAAGATAGGCATGCCCACTCTTCTTTTGCAAACTGCTAACAAAGCCTAGGGAAATGGTTTGCCATGGCCTTCTTAGAACCAATAATGGTATATACATGCCCCTTTTCCAGCCTAGGTAAATGGTTTGCCATGGCCTTCTTAGAACCAATAATGGTATATACATGCCCCTTTTCCTAGCACTCGGTTTGCTTTCATGTGAAGTATGAGACTTTGTCTATACAAATAAATCTTCAAATTGGCTACTACCTTGTACCTTCCAAAATAACCGGCAATCATAAGAGCACAAACCCTCCTCCATATGGTATGCTTTCCCTTTGTAATTTTTATAGTTTTTGACCTCTTTTACCCGCTGGTCTATGGTTGCAAAATCAGAATCAGATTCATGTATGCTAGCATATTCATTATAATCAAGGAAAGAATATTGGGGCAATAAACCATTCTATTATGGCCATGATTTTACAATTGTGTATGCTACAAAAACACAGAAGAAAGAATATGTTTAAATACAATTGATCTTGTGCTGAACCAAAAGATGTTGATCAAGATTATCACGCATCAAGGTTTCAGATTGCATATCTACATATTGGCCCATAGTTTGGTCAACCAACTTCATTGGCTGGCATACATCTCACATTGAATTTAGATCTGCACTTTGAACTTTGAAACCCACACACATTAATCACTTGAACTCCTATTTAACAAGATTGATTTAACTTTGGTAATGTATCTTTAAAATACAATGCAATAAATATTTTAAAATATATATATACAATAAAACTTTTCTCAAATTTATAACCTGTAATTATATATTAAGCGTCACTTATAACATCTATGGTTTTTAATAACTTTACAACTGTAAATGCAACAGCAAATATAGAGCACCTTGTAAACAACCACATTTTTTACACCACCTAAAGAAGATAGATAAAAGGATATAACATCTATAATTTTTAATAATTTTACAAAACTAAACGCACCAATAAAAGTTTATAGAATAGTTTGTAAACGTCCACCTTATAGGAAGAAGTTCAAACATATATAAGAGCAAGTCATTTCTTTATGTCATGAGCTAGCAAAATCACAGGAAGTTCATATTGTGTTTGCTCAAAAGGTTGATGAGGAGGTGCTTCGATATATTCACAACATGATTGGGAATGCATACAACAGCTATGAATATCTAGCCCAGAACCTTGGTTGGTGGAATGTTTTGTCAACATCCAAATGGAAGTTTTTAGCCCTAGCTATTATGTTGTTTGGTTCTTTTTAGCCCTATTAGTCTCACACTGGTATATAGTTTGTTGTTTTTCCAGTCTAAAAGACCTGTGTTTTGGTGCAATATCTTTGTTCTAAAAGCCCAACCTATGTCTATATTGCGATGTTGTTGTCTTAGACATAAAGAAACATCGTATAAAACTATGGTTTCCATGTGGTCATTATTTAAGACCACATGAGTGGAAGGTGCAATTTTATAACCTTTATTTAATTTATCAATTGTTAGTTTATTTAAAATTTATATTTTATATATTAAAAAGCAAAAAAAAAAATCCTTCTAAATGAAAAAATATCATCATTACTACACTCCACATGATCACAAAAGGCCAGGTCCACATATTCAGACCCATGCATTGTTGAAGTGGTCCTAACTGACCGGTCCACCCATTGCATCTTACCATTATGTTTGCTTGATCCTTCCACCAATGTATGAGCAAGCCTTTAGCATGACAGAGCATCCTTACTATATTTGGAGTTGATCTCATTTTAAGTTTGTAATTCGCGTAACTATTGAGTGTAAGGCTTACAGTATTTTAATTACTTAAACCAGGAATTATTTTAGTCATCCATAGAGAGGATAAATAACTTTATTCAGGTCTTTGCCTCTTAACATTACTCAAGTGAATTTTGTGTACCCAGTATAAGGTTCTTTACATTTTACTTGGACTGAGTCTTTGAAAAATTGAAGCAGGAGTTTGTATTTTTTTCCATGCATCTATACATCTACATAAATTCAAATAATCAATAAAAACATCCTATTAAACTCAGACCTGTGTCCAAGGATTCTACAACAGTGAAAGTTTTCCTAGATTTATCATGAATAATTGGGTCAGTATTCTTCCATTCAAATCTCCATAAGAAGCATGTATCAGTTACAAGAAATTGTTCATGACATTCAAAGAAAACCAAAAACTACTTCAAGATGTATTGCACCAGCCACTCTAAGATGCTACAACAGGCACACTTAAAAAATAATAGAGACCTTGTCGACATGATACTTATTTAGCCTGCAAAAAATTACAAAAAGCCTTGAGCTAGCTGAATTTCACAAAGTACTGGAAATGATCAACGGCAGATACACACATTCCAAATGGAGGAAAATGTAGATAACCACAAGCATTTTCTTTTTTGCAATCATAAATAGATCACATACGGTGAAAATAAATAGGCAAAGGCAGAGTTTTACATAACATGTACTTAATTCTGGTTTACCAGAGGCACTCCACAAAAAATAGCATTATAATTAAAGATGACCTCTTCCTCCACATTCTGAACACATGATATTCCCAGTACCTCCACATCCTGATACAACCAGATAAGAAATTAGATACCTAAACAGAGTAAGAGATTTCTGTTAAAAGCTATAATAACTACACTGACAGCCCAAAAAGACTCAGATCAGAAATACGTTATATAACTTACCAACGAATGAAATCCTGAACAAATACAATGAATATAAATGGTATTCTCAAATTTCAGAATGCAAAAAATGACAAGAATCTAGAACTTGTACAATTTATTCAAATAGTCAAATGATAAATAAATAAATTCAAATATGCAACTCCTCTCTTCGTTTTGATATTTAATATTTAATCCTAATCAAGATAATAGACACTGCTTATATTTTCTTTTAGCTGGTAACACCCTATTATTTGCAATTTGTATCTTGCAATATTGCATATCTATAAAAGATAAGTGGTGCATTTACTATCAGTATGTTTCTGTGAATCACTTAAATCATGAAACTGGATCCAGGAACAAAATAAAATACATAACATAAAACTGTCCTGATTACACTAGCAAATGAGAGGAATGGACTGAGAAAAAGTTTCACACAGAAGAAGATGAAGAGAACACCTCAAAACGAATGCTCCAAATCTAAAAATCGGTCTCTAATCTTTTTTTTTCCTTTTTTCCTTTTTTTCTTTTTTTTTTTTTTAATATAGGATCAAAACGGGTCCCAACCATATTACATCATATGACCACATAGTGGTATTCAACAGCTTGGCTATAATGCATGTATCGCTTGGCAAGATTTGAACCATTCAACCAGTTGAGCTAGTGCCATTTGATCTGTCTCTAATCTGTTGGTAAACCCTCCAATGTGCAAGTCTAGCAGTTTCCAGCTCTAGGGAAGCTCCTCATATTTTAGTAACATAAATGCATTAGAACGCTGCCTCGTGAATTTTGATATATCAACAACCTCAGCCCTAGTTGCCATGTCATTACCCACTACACCTCAAGACACCTCTAATACCTTTCATCATTTCATTATGTATTTTTCCTTAATATAGGAAGATGCTGAATCAATTGCCAAACCCCCCAATTTAAACGGCAATATTTCCCAATTATAATCTAAATATTAAACTTCAGATCTAACAAATATGATTTCCTTTCTTCCCATCTCTAGTGACTTAGCCATATGTAGCGTCAAAAAAACACTTTGTATGAAAGGCTGTTTATCAAACGTAGGTGGCTTTCTACTTGGCGCTTTGCCGTAGAGTTTTTTGTGCAGACTTGAGTTATGTATCAAAGCAACCCACTGTATTGTTTCCATAGTCACCAATATTGGAAGTTTTGTTCTCCCATGAGGTTGAGTCTAGAGCTTCTCTTATTTATGTCTTCCATGGAGACCTTTTTTTTCTAATTATTATTATTATTTATTTTACATAAGCCTGCCAAGAATCATTAAGAGTGTTTGTTGTCAATAAAAATGGACATCAAGATGAATTTACATAGCACCCATTGACCTGCTCTTTTATCGTTTGTGCCGGTTTCTACCAAAGGCTCTTCCTGTACATAATTTCATGTTTGTACTGCCAGATATTGACTTTGGAGTCATCCCACAAAATGTTGGGCTCTTCAATTTTCTTGCATTGGTGACATAGAGATGCCCACCATACAGACATCAACAATTTTACAGCTGATTGGAATTCATCAAATGAACTTTTTAGTTGTTCTACACCTAAATTTTGGTACTTCCAGTTTCAATCTGAAAAACTGACAGCTCCTATGCAATTTTAATCCTCCGATAAGAAGACAATCTGCTCAGCCAAAAGCAAGAACCCAGCAGAGAACATAAAGAACAACAATCATCCAATTTAAACATGGATCTTATATGAAGAAAACACTAGAAATAACTGTACAGCTCTCAACAAAAACGGTAATACATCATTCATTGCAGTTCAATGTGTCTCACATGAGCTCAAACATGCTGTGGACTATATTCTAAGATTTTACTATATACCAAAAACTGCCTTGCTCTGCTCAAAGCCCATACCCCCATGCTCTATCTTGCCAAAAGAACCCCTGTTCCTTGGCATCAATTAATTCCTAAGACTTAAGAAGGACAAAAACCAGCTTCTTATTTGAACTGGAGACTTATGTAAGGCCAACAGTCATACTGAGCCAGTAAGAAGATCTTTATCACATCATATGCAACATGCCTGTGTTGGGATAAGAACCTAGGTGGCTTCACCTTATACTTGTTAGTCAAAATCCCTCAAGTTGTAGACCGAAAACAACACCACAAAGGAAGTACAAATATGCCATCTATTGAAGTACATCCAATGCAATTGTAAGAAATAAATTTGTCCTCCAATCCGATGGTTCTTACACCTTCCTGACAATATCCTGATCCCAAAATATTTTGTCAACCAGCTGAATCTGTTCATCTTACAGATTTCTGACAGGTCTTTTTTTTCCAATGATTTAGTCTCTACATCTACTCAATCACAGCTCCACAATGGACAGGCTCTTGGTACCCAAAAGCTCAATTGCAACCCCCCCTCCCCTCCAACAATAAAAGCCCTGGCCTTTGTAATTGTCTTTTGTAGGATTGTATCTTTCTCCTTTTCCTTTTGGATTTTGAATAACAAGTGCTTAGATGATGGAAGTACTTGCTCTTCTCCTTCTTGATCCAAAATGAAAGATTTGGAAGGCTTGAGATTCTATACATTCCCAGCCACATACATGTTCATATAGAAAAGCAATTTCAGTCCCATGCATTCCCATGCACTTGTTGTATGATCTCAAACGCACCATACCTTATTGACTACAATTCTTCCCTCAACTTGGTAGTCTCTCCTTGCTTGAATATAACCCAGACAAGTCTCCCACGTGGAATCTATGGTCTCTCTTACGCTAATCATGCCTTGCTTTCTGTCTTACTTGTTGTATGATCTCAAAAGAACCATACCTTATTGACTACAATTCTTCCCTCAACTTGGTAGTCTCTCCTTGCTCGAATATAACCCAGACAAGTCTCCCACTTGGAATCTATGGTCTCTCTTACGCTGATCATGCCTTGCTTTCTGTCTGACTTGAGACTCATTGAGCCTCTCATGAACTCTTTGGTGAATCAACCTTGTCCTCTCAATAAGTTTGTTTGGCTTGCTTGCTTCATTGTATACATTTTTTCCTCTTGGTATCTCACATGCTTCATCAAATAGAGGTTGAAGAATATGTCCATAGCATGCTTCAAAACCAGAAATGTGTAGGATAATTGAACAAAAATTCAATTCATGGTTGCAGAATTTATGTACAAATGAATGCTAAGATTAGCTCGTAACAGACGAAGCTAAATCAGCCTAAACGAAATATAGCCTAACAAAATGTAGGTGGAAGTGCAAAAACCCTATTATAGGCACGTTGAGCATATGCCAAGCTCTCATCCTAAGTCTTTGGGTTCTTTCTATTGTAGCTTATCAACAAATGCATCTATGCGCAATTCACTACTTTCATTGTTCATCCATTTGTGGATGATGAGCACTTGACATCTTCAAACAAGTACCTATTTTTCCTTACGAAGCTCCAAATCTGAAAACTAAGACTCCTCACATTGGACAACCATAGAATTTATGCTTTCTTTTTCGCTGGATATTGCAACTAAAGAGCCAACTCTTGCTCTTCCTTGGCGGTAGCTAAAGAGTTGCTTCTTTTGGAACACAATGAGGATGTATTGTCTTTTACTGTTTTCATTTTTTCCTCTTTATTTTGTGTATACATACGTCATTTCTTTTGTTCTTTTTTTTTTTTTTTTTTTTTCTTCTTTTCTTTGTCTTTAGTCTTGTGCTTACTTTGAAGTTTGATGATCCTCCTAGATCATAACTCCCCTATAGAGAGGCTTTTCATCCCTATAAGCTTAGTTTTGTTTTAAAAGATAAGGAATCCATCTTCTTTTGATTACCACTTGGTCTTTGGCCTCCTTGAATAACTTGCCAATGCTCATTTGCACCTCTTCTTACATCTTCTTTTTCACTCAGAAACATAACATCTTATACCTCTTATAATGCATTTGTAACCGAGTCCCTTACATTTGGAAGTATATGTTCTTTGCCTTGTTCTTCATTAACCAAACTTCGTTTAAAAAGTTTGAGGTTTTCAGCATTTACTACAGAACATATCTCCATCTAAGGATGCAGATTCAATTTTGAAAGCATTTTGACCCACTTTTTGAATTATCTCAAAAGGCCAAATCTCAAAGGTTTGAGTTTTTTAATTTTCACCTTGCAACCTCTCTTTTGACAAGTGAAACCATACCTTGTCTCCCATTCAGAGTTTAGCATCTCTTCTATGCTTGCCATGCAGTGCTTTGTATTTGGCTTGAGTGACTTTAAGCAGCCCTTGAATTTGCTTGTGCACTTACCTTGTCTTGTCAACAAGGAGTGCACGCCACTTGCATTATCGGTGATGTGACCCGGGGTGGATGTGTATAAGAAGTATTACTCAAAAAACAAAAAACAAAAAACAAAAAAAACTGATTTGACCTTCCCTCCTCCGTGGAAGTCTTCACTTTGCTTTTTGCAGCCTAGATGCAAGATCAAATGGAGACGATGGAAGACAGCCATAGCATGCCTCAAATGGACTTCTTTCAAAAGATGAATAAACTGCCCTGTTGACTAAATGTCGTATATAAGGAATGCTTTTATCCAAGTCCTGGGATGCTTGTGGTTGTACCCTCTTTGTAAATGAACAATGGCTTTATTGATAACTTTTGTCCATCACTTTGAAGATGAGAGAAAGTAGACCTGCATAACAAAGTAACTAATCTCTTCCAATATTCTTCCAAAGATGCTTAGAAACCTTGTGTCACTATCTGCAATGATTGACTTTGGTAAACCAAAATGTAAGAAAAAACTTACAGGTTGCTGCACCTACATCTATTGTCTTCTTCCATAGGATAAATATGCACGTCTTAATAAACCTGTCCACTATAACAAAGCAATAGGCATGCACACTCATTGTCTTTCACAAACCTCCAAAAATGTCTATAGAAATTATTTCTCATGACCTTATAGGAACAAAAAATGGTATGTGCATGCCCTCTATCCTCAAACTTGGCTTGCTGCTTGTTGAAGTGTGAAACCTCGTATATACTAGAAAACATCCTTCTTCATTTTGGGCCAATATAACTCACTCTTCAAATTGGCTACTGTCTTGTCCCTTGCAAAATGACCAGTAATAATTGAAGTACAAGCTTCCCTGACTAACTGCCTTTTATTGCTTTTTTGGTATGAACCACTAGTTAGATTTGTACAACCAACGTTCCTCTATATTGTATGCTCCCTCTTGGTCATTTTCATAGTTTTTGTCCTCTTTTACCAGCTGGTCTATTGTTGCAGAATCATAATCAGTTTCATATATATGCTTAGCATATCCGTTATGAATCAAAATTCTTACCTTCAAAATGTTGCCTACAACTGCAACTTTGATTTTGGTTGTGTTGAGAGCTTATTAGCCAGCTTATTAGTGCTTCCTCTCCTGTACTTGATAACCAAATGAAAGTGTTGTAAGCAGCCCATGCACTTATAATGCCTTGATTGTTGCAACTTTCTTTATGCTTGAAGATATTGCAATGGCTGATGATCTGAAGGGATGGTTGTCTCCTTGCCCATGAGATGCTTCCACCTCTTCACTGTTTGAACTAGAGCAGACAACTCCTTGTCATACGTACAATGGCTCAAAACAGATTCGGGAAACTTTTCTGAACGGTAGCATATCAGTCTTCCTTCTTGCTTCAAGAGTGATTCCATGGCATAATTTCATGCATCTAATTCTACCACAAAAGGTTGTCTCAAGTTAGGGAGTGCAAGAACAAGTGCATGGACGACTGTAAGCATCTAAGTGTCAAATGTTTATTGCTATTGTTTTCCCCAAAGGAATGACTGATTAGTAGATGTGAACTTCCTTATTCGTTGGGATACCAAAAGAAATCTTCTTATTCCATGTACATTTGTAGGCCTTGGCCAACGCCTTGCTTGAGTTAATTTGCAATTCACCACCACCAACCACATATCCCAAATATACAAGAGATGTCTTAGCAAAGTCAAATTTCTTCAAGTTTAAGAAAATTTGGTTTTGCTTCAGAGTTTAAAAAACTTGCTTTAAATGCTTCGTGTGTTCTTCTCAAGTGTCACTAAAGATGAAATATCATCAAGATGAGCAATAACAAAAGAAACAATGAAGCGACACAGTATATCATTCATTACCTTCATGAAAGTTGCTGGTGCATTACATAAACCAAAGGGAAGAGTGACCTGCTCATAAAGTCCTTACTTTGTCTTGAATGTTGTCTTCAAATGTCATCTTCTAAAATTCTGATTTGATGAAAACCAGATTTCCAATCAAGTTTGGTGAAGTGCATTGCTTGTTATAATTGGTCAATAAGATCATCTATCCTAGGTGAATGATACATATTTTTTATAATGATATTGTATAGTCAACACACATCCTCCATGTTCCATCTTTTTTTGGGTACAAGATCTATGGAGGAATCACATGTGAAATGTTTGCCCTTATGACATCTTGCTCAAAAAATTCATAGAGTTGTTTCTTCAATTCATCTGCTTCTATAATTGATTGCCTAGACCTGATTTTGGGAAGCAAGGCATCTTGTTGGAGCGGAATCTCATGCTCAACTTCTCTCGAGTGGAAGGCTCTATAGAGTTTGGAACGCTTCTTTGAATGCCTCGACTGTGCTCTATAGTCACTACCTTTGTTTCTTGGAACACTTGCATGCTTTGTCTGAAGTGAGCGCTTGTATTCTTGATTCTCTCTAAGCATAAGGAGTACAAACATCAATTTTTTGCTTGATTTGCAGTGACCAATGAGATCTTCTTCTTTCTTTGGAATGCTTTGATGATTTAATTGTTAGCAGCCCTTTCTCTCTCACATAAGGGTTTCCAAACATAACACTATATATATCCAAGGGAATCAAATTACACGTAATTTCATCAATATAATCAGCCAAAATACCAAATTTTAATGTGTTGCTTGGTTACCTTCTCACTAACACCTTTGTTATGCAACCCAACAGGTATCAATATGGATGGAGATGAGTTTTCAATTCCAATTCCTCCACCAACTCTTGAGTTTGTGAAACTCCACCAATGCATCAAAGTTGGAGCCTTTGATTTGTATCTTCAGAAGAAATAGCTTCTCCTTCTATTTTCCAATGCCTCTTCTTCAAGATTCTTGTTTTAGACCTGGAAGGTAGATTCATCCCCTTGCCTAAGAACTGATTATTCTTCCTTGGCACCAGGCATCTCTTTTTCGTCCTTTCCTGCAATTGTCTCCTTCCTTGGGGATGACTGTTCTTGGTCTTTAGAAGGTTGTCCCTTCTGTTTGCAATCTGATTTTGTGGGTGTCCCACCCATGGTGGACATACAAACTTCTCATCTAGATCAAATGTGGGCCCTATTTCTTTGTCTTCTCCTTGTAGGGAAGTTCTGGCTTGCTTCCTTTCATCCTTCTTCGTTTTTTGGATGTAGATGAGGATAGAGTCTCCAACATGACTCCTTGATGTGGTCATCAATGCTGCAATACTCAAAGGTTTTCGGACTTGTGCAAGCTTGTATAGTATGGACCAACTTCTTCTTGCTTTTGAAGTAGCCTTCTTGAACCCTTGCTTGTTTGATGAGGGATTTCCAACTTGTTTTTGTTGTGAGTTGGAATTGTTAGCTCCTTGTCTTGGCTTGTTTTTCTTCCTCAAAGTAGCTAGCTTCCATAGAGGCCTCATATATATTCTTCAGATTTAGAGCAAATACTTGTTTTTTCAGATTCAAGTGCAAACACCCCAAATATTTAAACAATAAATATTCTTCTTCCATGGGAATGCTTATAATGGTGTTAAATTTTCAAAATTAGGTAGTGTGTTATTGTACATTTTGATTTTGTTTTTGTTGAAGATTGTTCCACTTCATTATCACCTCATGCTTGTAACCAATTCGGTGAAACCTTTGCCCGAAAATTGTTTTAAATTCTTCACAAGTAGATATAGACGGGAATTTTTTTCCTTTGATTGGGGGTCTTTGCATGGTCATCTCACCATATGAGCGCACAGCCCATTATTTTCAGCCTAGCATATGCTATTCTCCCTTCATGCTCATAGACATATGCTTCAAAGTACACTTCAAGCTGATTCGACCATCTATTTAGTTTTTCAGCTTCCACTTGCCCTTCATATGGCTCTATGGAATACTTATTCTCCACTTTGAAGGCTGGAGGTTTCTTGCTGATCTCTCCTTTCGAATTTGCAGAACTTTGTTAGGATTCCTTTTCAAACTTTTGCCTTGCTTCCTTTTGGGTCAGCACCAAATCCTTCATGGCCCACATAAGTTCCTGCACATTTGCTTCCAAGTTGGCAAGTCTTGATTTATGAGGGGCATGGTGATTGGATTCCACAGCTTGATGCTGAGAATTCCACTTTTAGATTCGATTTAGGCTGAAAAGGCTCTAACTCCTTTTCTTTGGTTTTTCACCAATCTAGTTAGTGAAATACAAAGTTTCTTCATGGCCAACATAAGTTCTTACACATTTGCTTCCAAGTTGGCAAGTCTTGATTCATGAGGGGCATGGTGATTGGACTCCATGGCTTGGAGCTGAGAATTCCATTCCAGACTCAATAAGAGGCTGAAATGGTTCTAACTCTCCTTTTCTTTGGTCTTCCTCAATTTAATAAGTGGATAAAATGTTCCTTGGCTCTCACAGGAGTGTGTCTCTAATACCAAAGGATTTGGGCTGCTCAACAAGTTGCTTAAATCAGACCTGCAACCTTGCTTAAATCTTTTCTTTCCACCTTGTATTCCAACATACATTCGAGCACTTGCATAATATGCCCATACATTAAACTATAAAAGCAAAAGAAACTCTCCAAAATGTATCAAACACAAACAGAGCACAAAGAAACAACAGCTTACGCATATCAGCAAACATCCAAATTTACATGATGTAAACCTTTTTGAGGAAGACTCACCACAAAACAAATAAAAGAGAAAATTCATTGATCAATTGCATGTATATAGATTTTACAGCACAAATGAGACACTATGTGGGTGTACAGACCTATGAGAATTCCTCCAAAACTCCTCTATATGCTGTATACAAGCTCCTTGACGGAGTTCTTCAGCTGGAATTCTCCAAATCTAAAAATTGGGAGCCCTTGCATCTTCAAAAATCCTTGCAGTTATCCTTTCTCATTGGCTAGGTATTGGAGCTGAACAGCCACTCAATGTTCTTTCTATGTGACAGCTAAAGAGTTGATTTTTTGGAACATAGTGAAGTTTTTTTGTCTTCTTTCTTTTCTCACTACAATCTTGCCAAAGAATATCTATTATCTTTTTTGTGAGAATATCTATTATCATCTATCAGTTCTTTCTTTGTGGTAGCTAATGAGTTGATTTTTTGGACCTTAGTGAAGTTGTTTTGTCTTCTTTCTTTGTATGAATATATATTTGTTAACATCAATTCCCCATTTTTAAACCTTACTTACCTTAAACCTCTATTCATATTTCAAAATCCCTACCCAACGTTACCAATCATCGTTTTTTTATTATATTGAATTTTGCATTATAGTGTCAGTAGAATCCCCAACTATCGATGCTTTCTATGCAGCCCACATAGTCCACGGGATATGCTTTCGATTGTCGTATCATCCTTGTGTGTCTAGAGAGGGACATGTTTATATTGTGAGGAGAATCCCCAACTACCGATCCTTTCTATGCAGGCCACATAATCCACGGGATATGCTTTCTATTGTCGTGTGTGTAGAGAGGGACATATGTTTCAGCACATGTAACAATATATATAGTTTGTATCAGGCAACACACAACACAAAACACAGAGCTTGATCTCGTTCGGATTTTACTGGCAGCATGAGCTTCAGCATGGCATTGCTTCCTCATTCCTTGCTATCCGAGGCCTTCACTTTAGGAATTGGAATATTTTGTGTGTTCGTTTGGATCTTGTGCAACTTTAGGAGAAACAGCAGTAAATTGAAATTGCCTCCAGGACCACGACCATGGCCCGTTGTAGGGAATCTTCATCAGTTGGGAATCCTTCCTCATCGCACTCTCGCAAATTTGTCAAGAAATTACGGACCCATCATGTTACTACGCTTGGGCTCCGTTCCAACGGTTGTGGTGTCTTCTCCAGGCATGGCAAGAGAGATCCTTAAGACTCACGATCTCATATTCGCCAGCAGACCCAACTGCTCGGCTGGAAAATACTTATGCTATGACCACAGAGACGTGGGATTCGCCCCCTATGGAGAGTATTGGAGGCAGATGAAAAAGCTATGCACAGTGGAGCTACTGACGGCCAAGAGAATCGAGTCTTTCAAATCCGTGAGGGAGGAAGAGGTGTCCGCCATGGTCCGGTCCATGTGGGTGGAGAGCGGGCGAGGGGTGAATCTTGTGGATGTGAGCAAGTGGCTCTCTTTCCTCTCACGAAATATTATCTGTAAAATGTTTGCAAGCAAAACATACTTGGACAATGAATTAAGCGGAGGCCACGGGTTCAATGAAATGGTTGAAGAGATTTTCGTTCTTCTGGGTGCCTTTTGCATCGGAGATTTCATTCCAAGTCTCAACTGGTTGGATTTGCAAGGTTTCCATCGTCGCATGAGAAACGTTGCTAAAATATTTGACGGCTTTGCGGAGAAAGTTATTGAAGACCACGTTAGTCGGAGAAAGACGTCTAACGTGGAAAAGCAAGAGCAAGAAGGTTGTGTAAAAGACATAGTAGATGTGCTGCTCGATATGGCGGAGGCAGAGAGCGACACAACACAGATGAAAATCACGAGGGCCGATATCAAAGGAATCATATTTGTAAGTTTAAAAATTATTAAAACTTTTATGTAGTCACTATTGGTCAACAACTCATTAAAATATGTAGTCTCAACAACTCATTAGATTATGTAGTCACTATTGGTCAACAACTAATTAAAATATATTAAATGCAGAATATGTTAAATGCTGGCATAGATAAGTCGACCACAACAATAGAATGGGCAATGAGTGAACTGCTAAGGAACCCTCTCGCACTGGCACGAGCCCAGGAAGAGCTTCTTTCGGTATAGTGAACTGCTAATTCTAAATTTGCATTTCCAGCTCAAATGATAGATTGGATAAGAGCTTGCATAGAGGAACCCTGGATAGCCCCTCTAATCAATGGTGAACCTGCTAGCTTCTTTAATGCCACTAGAGGATTAAGGCAATGGTGTCCTCTCTCCCCTTACCTTTATATCCTTCTAGCTGAAACTTTAGGGAGGACCCTGACCAAATTAAGAAGAAGAAAAGAAATCTTGGGAATTAGAGCAGCTACAGGATATAGAACAATGACTCATGCTCAATTTGCAGATGACCTATTTTACTGGGGTAAGCCATAAAATTGAATAATCAAAGAAGTTTTAGATTGTTTCTCTTCAGCCACAAGGGCAGAGATAAACACCCAAAAGAGCAGATTTTACACTATAAATACCTTAACAGCAGAAGATAGAGGTTTCTCTCAAAATTTTAGGATTTCACAAAGGTAGTGATACCTTTAACAGTTTAACTACCTAGGTGTTCCTATGGGCTTCCATAAAAAAATAAAAGGAAACTTGGAATGTAATTCTAGAAAAGATGTCAAGGAGAATACAACAGTATAGCAATGGTTGGTTGAGTTTGGCTGGAAGAGTTATTTTAATCAAATCAGTATTAGCAAGTCTTCTCATATATCAATTGTTGGTGTATCATGCACCCTTATATATCTTGCAGAAGTTAGATGCAATGTTAAGAACTTTCCTATGCCAAGGGGAAGGCAATCATATAGGAAAAAGTTCCATTTGGTCAATTAGGATACTGTTACCAAGCCAAAGGAGCATAGAGGCCTAGGAATCAGAAAAACAGAAATTGTTAGCAAGGCATTAAGTGCTAAGCTACTTTGGAATCTGCTCACTCCACCAGACTCTCCATGGAAGCAAATCTTAAAATGCAAATATTTGAACAACTCTAATGGGTTCCAGCTCATAAAAAGTGTGAAAAGTATAGTAGGCTCCTCCTCAATTTGGAAACATATTGTGGAAGCTAAAGATATTATATTAAATCATACCTCTTGGATTCCAGGGGATGGTAAACAAATTAATATATGGGATGATCCAATCTTGGGAGGACCTCCAATCATTAAAAATTGTTTTCCAATAATAAAGCAGACCCGCAACAGTTGGGTGTTAACTCTCTTGCAAGCTTAATTGAATAGGTGAGAGATACACCCATGCCACATCTTGACCAAGACTCATGGAGACAACTGCACATCCAAACTGAAGGGATTAACCTTTCTCCCCAAATTCCAGTTCAGCTTATATGGGGCTCTATTAGTGGGTCAGGTATTTACACAATCAAACAAGGGGTGTTATTATGGTAACAGGGTCAGAAGAACTCAACCATAGCTAAGGTATGGAATTACAAGGTTCCCCCCAAACTTCAAGTCTTTCTTTGGTTGGTGCTCCAAAACAAGATTCTTACTCGAGACAGCCTCATTAAGAGGAATATCATGGAGTCTCATATTTGCCATAGGTGTCTTAAGAACAATGAAACAATATCACATCTATTCTTTCAATGTACATAAGCAGTTAAAATTTGGATTGAAATAACCCAGCAGCTAGGATCAGCACTATCAGGAACCTTCAACTCAGAAAATTGCCTAACCAATTGGGGCCAAATGTACAAATGGGGACAGAAGGACAAGCACCTTATCAGGAAGATATGGTATTCAGTGCCAATATTCATCATTTGGCACATATGGAAGGACAGAAACAGGATAATATTTTATGACAAAAGAACCAATTTTCAAGTGTTAACCAATAGAGTGTTAAAGGAGATAGTCTTGAACACAAAAGCTATATATCATAAACAAAAGACATTAGGAGATTAAGAAAAAAGGAGATACAACTGTTACACCAAATGGATCTCCAAAATCTCCTGAATTTTGGGCCACAGGTTAGAACAATCAAACCTCTAGAGATAAAGTTCCCTGCACTTTTCTTTGATGGAGCCTCTAAATAAAACCCAGGTCGTGCAGCGGCTGGTGGTGTGATACTAGTGGCACCACACTATGAAATGCTTCAGTTCAAAATCAATTTGGGGAAAACAACCAATAATGTTGCAAAATTGATAGGTTGTGAAATGGGACAAAAATTGGCTCAGGAACAAGGCATTAAACAACTCCATGTGTATGGTGATTCAAGACTTGTGATCTCTGCCCTATCTAAGGGGAAGGATTTCTCATCAGTCCAACTACAAATAGTTCAGAGAAGACTAAGAGAATTGGAGCAGAAGTTTGAATATATACAATACTCCCACATTGGAAGGAGGCATAATATGGTGGCTGATTGCCTTGCAAATGAGGCCATAAACATAGCCTATTTGCATCTCAAAGTAATAAGAAAAAAGAAAAGCAGACAACATGAGTGGCACAGATGATAGGAAGCATATGGCAATTTTGGAGCCTTTGAAGATTTCAATGCCCCTGGAGATTTTGATGCCTCTGGACAACCCTAGAACATTGTGTGATTCTAGAGCTTTTGGTGTTTCAAGTTTTCTCGGTGATTATGGTACCCTTTGCATCTCTAGCACCCTTGGTATACCATTGCACTTTTTGGAGTTTTTAAATTTGCTTTGTTGCTTGTTCCTCCTTTTGGACAGCAATCTTGTGATCTCCAAGCTGCTTGTTGGATAATTGTTCTTTGCAAATTTGAATATCAATATATAACTTCTTTTCTTTAAAAAAAAAAGGATACCTTAGCTTTGTATCACATTCAAGCAGCTCTTGATACAAGCATTTCCCAACAATTGCAAGCGTCGAAACTGCTAAAGGAGCTTGGGACACCTTGAAGATAACCCATCAAGGGTCTCCTCAAGTGAAATTAGAGAAGTCATAAACATTGAAGAGAGAATATGAGTATCTGAGAATAAAGGACAATGAGAATGTGGGAGATTATTGTGTAAGGGTACATGACATTGTGCACAAAATGGGTATCTATGGTGAAGAACTAGCACAAGAAGATGTCAAAAAGGTGCTAAGAACATTGACACCAAAGCGGAGTACAATTATTATTGAACACAGTAAAGATTTGAAGTCGTCGAAGATTGATAAATTCGTGGATCACTTATGTCCCATGAAGAAAGAATTAAAAATAGTCAAAAAGAAAACTTGGAGCATGCTTTTGCTTCCAAGGCAAGAGTGTCAAACAATAATAGGGATAGTTGAAGCTCCAATTCCCAAGGTTAAAGAGGAGAGCAGCAAAATTAGTATTCAACAAGAGGAAGAGGCCATGATAGAACAAAAGTGTTATGGTACGTAGGGATAGGTATATCGGGATATGATAGTATATCGTATATGGGTGTCATGGATAGTTGGCATGGGCCACACATTACACAAGGTTTAATGTACTGAAATAAAATATTGTAATAATGAGTTGGACAATGGTTTAGTAATTAGCTAAGGTTAGGGTTATACCCTCCACAAAGAAGCATTAGATGATAGGTATATAAAAAAAAAATTGTCATTGTAATCATGATTCAATATATAATCTTTTGTCACCTCTAGTGCATGTAAGAGACTTTGCCCTCTCTAAGTGTCACTCCCATATTGGGAGACCTTAAGGAGTTATTCCTTCCTTAAGAAGTACTATTGGTGTTGCCCTACCTTAAGGGTATTATCCATGTGTGTATCACTGTGTGGATTATTGTTTATGTAGAATATTATTGTGGGTGAATTATTTGGTATTTGAGTACATTGTGGTTTATTTCTATTATGTAAATAAAGTTACATAACAAGTGGTATCAAAGCAACGATTCTGACAAGATGGGGATTGTTTTTTGTGGATTGCAGAATTTTGGCAAATTTTTTCCATAATACTTTTCATCTTCCAAGAGCCATATCTTTGACGCAAAGTTGTTTGATTCAGACGATTCTTGTGTTGTCTTGTTTAGAATTTGAAAAGTTTTAAAACAAGCGGTCATATAAAGGAATCCGAGCACTATAAGTACGACCCTATGAAATCAGTTATCTAGAACAGTTACAGTTGGAGTGGTGCAACAGCGACATGGCACCAAAGGAGTACTCGGTATTCAATATAATTATCAAAGTAGCACAATGAACATATGGAATCAAAGGAGCACTAATGGATATCAGAAGGGCACAACAATAGCATGCATCATAGAAGACTATCACCAATCAAGATTTCATGTGGTATATGGATGATCAAGATCGATACCAATTATTACCAATGCTTAGAAGAGCATATCATTTTGTTTCTTCTCATATTTTGAGGATGAACCATTTTTAAGGGGGGTGGAATGTTATGGTACTTAGGGATAGGTATATTGGGATATGATATTATATTGTATATGGATGTTATGGATAGTTGGCATGGGCCACACATAACCCAAGGTTTATTATATTGGAATGATATATTGTAATAATCACTTGGATAACGCTTTAGTAATGAACTAGAGTTAGGGTTATACCTTACCCAAAGTAGCATTAGATGATGGGTATATAAAGAAGAGATATTGTCATTGTAATCATGATTCTAGTTATAATCTTTTGTCACCTCCAATGCATGTAAGAGATTTGCCCTCTTTGAGTGGCTATGAGACTTTGCCCTTTCTGTGTGGCTATGAGACGTTGCCCTCTCTAAGTGGTGCTTCCATATTGGGAGATTTTATGACGTTATTCCTTCATTAAGGAGTATTATTGGTGTTGCCCTACCTTAAGAGTATTATCTATCTGTGTATCATTGTGTGGATTATTGATATTGCAGAATATTGTTGTGGATGAATCATTTGATATTTTAGTACATTGTTGTTGATTTCCATTATGTGAATAAAGTTCTTGTTGGCATTTTTGCCACATTAAATTTTTTGACAAAATTTTGCCTAAGTATGAAGCTTTAAGCGGCAAAGCACATGCAAAAGTGTTGGCATTTTCGCAGGCCCTAAAATAGGATAACAAAGTGGATGAAATGATCTTTGGATGTTTCGTCATTGCAGATCTTTTCGCAAGCTTTCCGGCGATATATTATAATAGGCAATCGGGCAGCAGATCAAAAGTTATGGCCTGGGGAAGCAGAGCCAGCGAAAGCCCAGCTTCAGGCCAGAAAACTTGGCTAAGGCATGGAAAGCTCAAATTCGCCCAAAATGCTCAGGTTCGCCCGAATTGCCAGCAAAGCTCAGCTTTGGGCCCTTCTGGGAGCGAAGTGCAGAATAGCGAATCGTGGCTTCAGGGTTAACCCACTCTAAAAAGCGCCCAAGGCAAAGGAAGCTCAGGTTCGCTCGAATCCCCAGCGAACCCCGGTTTCGGGCAGCAAGAGGAGCGAATGTCAGCCAAAATATTCTATGTCGGCCAGGAAGCTCAGGTTCGCTCGAATCCCCAACGAACCCCGGTTTCGGGCAGCAAGCGGAGCGAACGTCGGCCAAAAGCGAACATCGGCCAAAATGCTCTATGTCGGCTAGAAAGTTCAACTTCGCCCCAGTTTTCAGCGAAGCCCGACTTCAGGGGCAGATTTCAGCGAATCTCGGCTTCGGGGTTAACCTGCTCCAAAAAATCGCTATGGCAAATTTGCCTCAGAATCGCCCGAACTCCTGCCGAACCTCAATTTCGGGCTCCTTGGGCAGCGAATCTCGGCTTCGACATCATCCTCGGCGAAGCGAACATCGGCTAAAATGCGAACGTCAGCCAAAAAGCAAACGTCGTCTAAAATGCAAACGTCGGCCAAAATGCAAACGTCGGCCAAAATGCAAACGCTGGCCAAAATGCTCAAGTTCGCCCGAAGTTCCAGGTTCGCTCCCGAAATCCAACATGCTCAAGTTCGCTCCCGAAATCCAGCGAACGTCGGCCAAAATGCTCTATGTCGGCCAGGATGCTCCCAACTTCGCCAAAATGCTCAACTTCGGCCAAAAAACTGCATTTCGGGCCCGATTTCCAGTGAAGTTTCGTCGAGCATTTTTTAACGCTAAGACTGCATCTAGATGGCACGCATCATGAGAAAGAGAAGTTAGGTGGGAATTTAAGGCGCCTTCATGGCGCACGAGTTTGGGTCTCCAGCCCATCCCATCAGGACAGCCATGTCAGGTCCCAAAAAAGCTCCAAAGGGCAAGCTGCACCAACCGCATTAATGAGACATGCTGTCTCAACTACAACGCCCGTTCGGCGCCGCTGTAAACACGAGTGAGCTGCAGAGATCGTCCGGAGCCGCTGTAAGCACGAGCGGGCCAAATCCCATGGATCCTCTGTCATCTGACAGGGGTCAAATCCCAACTGCTCCACCTGTTTTGGGGGTTGGACATTAATGTAATCAAGGGGATTTTCCTCTATAAAAGGCGGCTCAATGTAATGTAATAGGGGGGGAACATTTTGCTAGAAAGTTGTTGTACTTGGATTCTGCATCAATATTAAGACTCCTGGTTCTAATTCTGAACTCCTTTTCTGTGTATGATGCCTTCTATGCTTATTTCTGTTAATTTTGTTTCTTCATTTGCATACAGTAAATTCTGCAATCTGGATTTAAGTGTGTGATTAAAGAACGAAGTTTGGAATTGTTGAAGGATACATATCAGTGTGTGTTCAGTTTTAGTTTCTGTTATGTTCATAATATTGATTGTTGTTGGTTCAAGTAGTAGTTAGTAATTGTGCTGCCTGTTCTTCCCCTTGGAACCATCTACATTTCCCATTTCTTTCAGTTATTTATCTCTTTCAGCACTTTTCCCAATCTCTTTCCAGTTCCCTAATCTAAAACCCAGTGTAGTGTAGTAAAGGAGCCAGCCTTCTCTGGAGATTGGCACGGAAGGCATTCCTTCCTTCCGGCCTTTCAATCTATTGGGTGGGTCTAGGGCGCGTAGATAGACCAAACACTTTCCTAGTGACAGATTCGTAACCAACAATTACATTACAAGGAGGATATAGTGGAAGATGTAGAGGCAGATTTGTGAATAAGAGGAATGTTCATTGTCACTATTGCAAAATGTATGGCCACTATGAAAGAGAATGTAGAATACAGGCAAGCAGTAAAGGAGGATTAAAGGTAAAATTTTCACATGAAGAAGGTAAGAGCTCAAAAAATATGTTCTTGTCATGTAATGTGGAAGAAGTTTCAACTAAAGAGTCTTGGCACTTAGATTCCAGTTGTTCAAATCATATGACCAGTAACAAGGAGTTGTTTGTGGAGTTGGATGACTCATACAAGAGCAAGGTGAAATTTGGAGACAACAAAGCATTGGAGGTTGAAGGAAAAGGAACCTTACAAATTGACACAAAATATGGAAAGAAAAATATTCAAAATACTTACTTCATACCAGGCTTGAAGCAAAATTTGTTGAGTGTGGGGCAGCTTGTAAAGAAAAACTACAAAGTGGTGTTTGAGAATAAGGAGTGCATCATCTATGACAAAGCAAATGGGAACCAAGCAATGGTTGTTGTACCTATGAAAAAGAATAGAATGTTTCCTTTGAAGTTTGGAGGAGAAGAGAGCAATTTGTGCCATACAACCATTGAGGACAACAGCTGGTTATGGCACCAAAGGTATGGTCACCTAAATTTTCAAAGCTTGAATGGTCCATGGAATTCCTTGTGTAGAAGCACAAAGTGAAGTGTGTGAAGGTTGCACAATGGGAAAACATCATAGAGAGAGCTTTCCAAAAGGAAGAGCATGGAGAGCAGCATCATATCCATTGCAGCTGATTCATTCAGATATTTGTGGTCCAATGCACACACCAAGTGTTGGTAAATCCTTCTACTTTATCACTTTCATTGATGATCATACTAGAAAAACTTGGGTATATTTTTTGAAGAATAAGAGTGATGCTTTTGAAAGTATTCAAGAGTTTCAAAGCCATAGTAGAGAATGAAAGTGGATATAGAATCAAAACATTAATGACTGATCATAGTGGTGAGTATTATTCCAAGAAATTCAATCAATTTTATGATGAGCATGGGATAAGAAGATAATTGAAAACAGCCTATACACCTCAGCAAAATGGAGTGGCAGAAAGGAAGAATAGGACAATCATGGAGATGGCAAGAAGCATGGTACTAGCAAAAGGTTTGGGCAATCATTTGTGGGCTGAGCAGTTGCAACAGCAGTGTACATCCTCAATAGAAGTCCCACAATTGCAGTAAAGAATATGACTCCTCATGAGGCATGGTATCGAAAGAAGCCTTCAGTAAGTCACTTGAGAGTGTTTGGTCGTTTAGCTTATTTTCATGTTGAAGATAAGAAAAGGAAGAAGTTAGATCCAAAGAGTCAAGAATGTATTTTTGTTTGTTATTCTGAAGGATGTAAGGCATATCGATATAACCCTAAATCTAGACAATGAATTGTGTCTAGAATGTGATTTTCTATGATGGGGGAGTACATGGACAGCAAGCAAAAAAGACTGAGAAGACAATCATAATTGAAGATTTTGGTGTGTCACAAACATCAAGTGGAGGCACAAGCATTTCTCCAAAGTTGAGCATAAAAGGGAAGAGAACATTAAAATCACATCCAAGCTGCCAAATATTGGATCAGAATTTTGATAGGCGACTCACAAGAAGCCAAGCATAAGCCCAAGAACAAAGGCAAAAGAAACAAGAAGATAATATGGTGAACTATGCATTATTGTCCAAGATTGAATTGAAGCCCTTCAGTTTTGAAAAGACAGCCCAAATCAAGGTATGGACCAAAGCTATGAAAGAAGAATTGAATACAATTGAAAAAAATAACACTTGAGAGTTGTGTGAACTTCCAAAGAACAAGGAAGTAATTGGAGCGAAGTGGGTGTTCAAGACCAAGTATGATACTAATGGATCAATTGAAAGGCACAAAGCAAGGCTAGTGGCAAAGGGGTATGCACAACAAATTGGCATAGATTATGATGAAATTTATGCATCTGCTGCAAAACAAGACACAATAAAAATTGTCATAGCCTTGTCAACCCAAAAAGATGGACTGTACATCAACTTGATGTAAAGAGTGCATTCTTGAATGGCAAGATTGAAGAAGTGTATGTGGAACAACCACAAGGATTTGAAGTGGAAGGTAAAGAAGGACATGTCTACACATTTAAAAAAACATTCAAGAATCGATGCATACTTCTTGAAGTGTGGATTTGAGAGAAGTACGAATGAGCCCAAATTGTACTACAAAAGGGAAGGTAATGATATTTTGATTGTTTGCTTGTATATTGATGATCTAATTTTCATAGGAAGTTCATCAAGAATGAAAAGAGAGTTCAAGCAAGCCATGATGCAAGAATTTGAAATGAGCAATTTGGGTTTGATACATTATTTTCTTGGCATGGAGGTACATCAAACACATGATGGGATCTTTATTTGCCAATCTAAATATGCACATGGTACGTTGAAAAGTTTGGCATGGAAAGTTGCAAAGATGTTGTTATCCCACTTGCACAAGGCAAAAGAATGTGCAAGGATGATGGAAGTGGAAGAGTGGATGAGAGGAAGTATAGAAGTTTGATTGGAAACCTTATGTACTTCACAATAACAAGACCAGATATTGCATATGCAATCTCTTTGGTTTCAAAATTCATGAGTGAGCCATTAGAAGATCGTATGAGAGCAACTAAGAGAATTTTGAGGTATGTAAAAGGAACTTTAAATTATGGAATCTATTATACTTCAACCAATAAGATTGAGTTGGTTGGATACTATGATTCAGACTAGGGAGGCTCAATTGATGACAGGAAATCTACATTAGAAAATTCTTTTTCCATGAGGAATGTATTGGTAGCTTGGAGTTTGAAAAAACAAACAACAATTGCACTCTCAGCAACAAACGTAGAATATATAGCAACTACATCTGATCCAGGAATGTGACCTTTTTGCAGCATGGTTTTATGCTCGAAAATACCCGAAAATCTATTTTTTGATCCTAACCGCACTGTTAGGGGCATAACTTTGTGCTCACAACTCCGTTTTGATCCATTCAAGGAGTGTTGGAAAGATTCGAGAGAGAACAACAATTTCCACAAGCAACAAAGGAGTTGCTAACAACTTTGTGGAAAAAACACTCGAAGGCCTTCAAAATGCTAAACAAAACAGTTACTAAAAATAGTAATTTTCTATTTTTAGATTTCGTGGCCAAAATGCATCTCTAGCTATGCGGACCCATCAATAAGACAAAATACAGAAGGACAAGTCACATGTATGTAATTTTCATTTAGTATTCACTTTATAATTCATGGAAGGACAATCACCGCATTTCCATATGGATGAGATGAACCACCACATTTTCATATAGGTGACCTTCCATATTCAATACAATGGATTGTCAACACACCAATTCTTGTATAAAAAGAGATGCACAGGAATCATGGATTCCCCCTAGCCTTTCAATCGACTTCACGAATTCATTATATACGTTCTCCATTTGAAATAGAGGGCCTGGGACCGCCGACACCGCATCAGATAAGCCCCCTCAGCCAACCTTCTTCTTTTCCCCGCCCACATTATATCTTCCCCATCACCGGCATAGGAGAGAGGTTTTACCCGCCTGAACCCACATGGGATGACCACCTATCGGAGGTCCCTCTACCCCACTTCTATCCTAAAGTCCTGCTTTAGACACACCATACACCGGTTTGCATGAGCGTCGTAGACCGCCTGGGGACTCTAAGCCGCTTAACCTCAAGAGATGAACAAACCCACCTGCCTTCTTCTACCGGAAGGGGAAAGGGATCAAACCTTTCTACAACCATGTTTTAGTAATGCAATTTATAAGCTCACCGAACACCTTAAGAGATGACCACACCCACCTGCCTCTTCTCTCCCACCGCAAAGGGATCCGAGGGTTCTACTTATAAAAGCGTTCTAGTCATATCTCTTTACCCACGGAAACACACGCTCCAAGATGACCACCCCCACCCGCCTTTTCCATTCCACCAGAGGGACAGAGATTGCCTTACCCTGTAAAGCAGACACCTGAACCTTAGAATTAAGAGCATGCTTCCGTATTCCGCTTTACTCACGAAATAACAACCGACACAAGCACACCAAATCCACCCTACCACCAGGGGGCTTAAAGTACAAAAAAACTGCCTAACGTATTTTAAAATAGAGAAAAGAGCACATCCACCTACCTCTTCTCTCCCGTCGAAGGGACAAAGAAAAAGCATGAGAAATGGATGCAATGTTATAGCCTAACATCTCTTCTTAGAGATTGTTTGCAGTGTACTCTATTTTTTGAGCAATAAAATCATTTTGTTATTTTGATTATATATATTTGTGTTTTGATTTGTTATACTCTCTTATTTTTGTATTGCACTCTTTCATGATCTCCCTTAACTAGAAATTTTGAGGTTTGGATCAGTCAAAATTCTGAGTTTTGGATCAACATCAGCAAGCACACAAGCAATGTGGTTGAGGCGGATCCTAGAGGACCTTGGTGAAAAGCAAGAAAGACCAAATTTTTTGTGACAATATGAGTGCAATTCAAATGACTAAAAATCCTGTTTTTCATACAAAATCAAAGCACATTGATTTGAAGCATCATTTTATTAGATACTTAGTTCAGGAAAAAGAATTTGATTTGAAACACTGCAATTTGTAAGATCAGTTTGCAGACATTTTTACAAAGATAGTAACGAAGAATCAGTTTATTTCACTCAGAGATAGAATGAAAATGTTCCCATTCAGTCGCAAGGGCGAGCATGTTGGAAATTGTGATGCTGAATGAGGCATAAAACATGACAAGACAAGAATAAAACAATAATCAGAACAGGACAAGAATAAGACAATAAGCAGAACAGGACAAGAACAAGACAAAAATCAAAATTGGATTGCAAGTGACAAATAAAAAAAGGAAAAAGAAATCTTCACCCAAATTTGAAGAGAATGTGAAGCACCAAAAGACTATTGAGACAACCAAGAGACATCCTATTGTGTGTGTGTGTATAGAGCATTGTATTGAAGTAGTATGTACAGCCTTGAAGATAGATGAAGTGTTTTTTTGGAGATTTTTTATGCAATTTTGTTAATCTGTTCATTTTCTTCTTTTTATGTTGTGTTAATCTGTGTTTTAGAGTACCACCACATCTCACAATAATTAAATAAGACCTAATAAATGTCTAATTGACATTATATTAGGTTAAGTTACAAGGTGAACTTGGGCTCGTAGGCTTATTTAGTAACCCCCATCTCACAAAATAAAATATTAGGCCCTAGGCTTGCAAAATAAATTACGCTATAACGTTTCAACAACCTCAAACTAAAATATTTAAGGGGAAAAAAAGGCAGCAAGTGATCCTCCTAAATCCCTAAACAACCAATAGTCCCTCTAATCTCATATTAAATGTGGCACTTGAAAAACAAAGTGTTCCTTTATGGTAAACCTCCCTAATAGCTTTACTAATTACATTCTTCTAACGTAGGTGTCAAAAGGGGGGCATAAAAGAGGTATTTGAAATGAGAGAGCCAATCAATGGAGATCCCCATAGACTAGAGAAGCTAACTAGTCTCCGTGTATGAACTTTGTTGTTGTTCAAGATGACTCACAAAAGCAATTGACTTTGAAGAACAAAGGCAAAATATGTCTCTCTCTCTCTCAGCCAATACATGGTCACCCATGGATATCAACCTATGAAAATGGAGAACAAGTTTTAAGATGCTCTCAAAACAAAGAGGTTGGACAATACAATGCAGAACCAGTAATATAAAATGCATCAGACATTGAAGCAAAATTCTTTAAACCCTCTCAATATTCATGCAATCAATAGGCCCAATACTCAAACCTCAAACTTCAAGGCCATAGAGAAAAATGGATTTAATATACAGTCAATGCAACACAACTTCATGGGACTTCCTTGAGATACTCTAGAAACATTGCATTCTAAGGCAAAGAGAGATGCATATCCCTTGCAAAGTTGTGAATAAGGAGGAGGTTTAAAGTTAAGAAAGGAACCTATGAATTGAACTCCCAAGGATATGTGAGCACTTGCGATCTCAAATCACACCTTCATAGAAGAAGTAGAACTTGGAGAGGGATCTTTTGAAAGTATTAAAGATCATAACCATATTTCGATAAGGTTTATGAGTTGTCAAAGCTTGGAAAATTGGACAAGGCATCCCACTGTCATTGCAAACTATCAAAAGAATAAACATGGAGAGCTCAAAACCAACCAATAAACCCCACTTAAAATCACATAATAGCAACAATAAATAACTCTAAGATGCAGAGGCCTTCCTAAAGTCTCCAAAACCATAAAAGAGTTTAAATATTGCTAGCAAGCCTCTTCAATGCTAGATTGACAAGCAAAAATGTGATCGATGTTTTGAAAATATCTCTTGAAGCGATCTACCTTCTCATTCTCAAAAATCATTCCTCTACTTCCTCAAAAAGCTTTGTGTCCTAGATTGTGGTCTAAAGCTTAGAAAATATATTCTTAAAAATGATAGTCCTATAATTGTTTGGTTGTTATTTATGACCACACTTGTGAATGGGGAATATAATATGTTGTGACAATGTGGAAGGGAACCCAAACACGTAAACTCATTAAATAGATCCAGGGAGTATACAATTTATTCAACTTGTGCTTGAGAAATTCTGTTTTAAATCATTGACTATCAACAAGCTTGCTAGTACATTGTATTCAAAAAGCTTTCCTAATGTTTCCTAGAGAAAAGAAATAGCAATATGATTGAGGCAGGACACCTGCATGAGGGACTGATTTAAAACATCTCCAATCCTAGGGATCAATATTAAATTCAAGAGTTTTCCTTGAAAGGAGGATATTCTGTAAAGCCTTAAAAGACTTATGAATGGCATCAAGTAGATTACACTATGTAGAACTCAGAACTCACATTTCTTATGTCAAAGGAGGCAGCAATATTCTCCATGAATGGAAGAAATGGAAGAGATGGAGTGGGAAACCCTAGGAAAACAGGGAGAATGGAGAAGAAACGCCCGAAGTGAAGGTCTGAGAAACATGATCAACAAAAGGGAGTTGATCAAAGACCCAAAAGTCTTGAATATAGGAGATCAAGCACCGGTAAACAAGGATGCAGTCAACTGCATTGGACTCCTAGACCATGTAGAAAGCACGTGAACCCACCATAGTCTAAAAGACATGACAGCCTGTGAAGCATAAGATGACCATGTGATTCACATAGCCGAAGTAAATGGTCTCCATTTACTGTAACCAAGATCTTACTATAATTGAGCTTTTTGTGTAACCTAAATTCCTCAAAATCAAACTTAAAGAGGCAAAACTCATCTTCAATCAGAAAGTGGACAGTGTTAGGGGATCCCAATGCAGGCAGTATAGTCACTCAACAGAGTGACATCACCCAATCAGAAGAATGTAGAATTTCCAGGTAGAGATCGAGATAGAGGTCACCATCAGAATGAACAACACAGGTCCTTGTGGATCCCAATGCGAGCAGTCACCTACATGAATGACGTCACCCAATGAGGAGTATGTAGAATCTCCAGGCAGAATTTGAGGTACAGGTCGCCATCTAAATGAACAACAAAGGTTGAAGAAGCTGGGGGATATAGCATGCAGCTATAAACATGTCTGGGTGAGAGGGGGAAACTGAGAATAGAGGTCATTATAAATATGACAGGCTACCCTACCTGATCTATATGTCTCATTTTTTAAGTTGAAAATTTGAAGTCAAAACATAAACAATGAGAGGAGGAAAAGTCCTTTCGAGACAGTGGTTGGTCTTAGCAAAAAAACATAAGATCTGATGGGAAGATGTCACAGAAATCAGAGAAGACCATACAATGCCATTACAATCCCAACAGGTAAATGAAATGCCTGCTTTCAGATATCAGATCACTGCCCATTTATTCTCCCTTCTGGGAGTGACAACCTGTGCACAAGCTTTTTGGAGTTTCTCCAATTGAAGGCATGTGAGATCTTTTTCCAAGTAATGTTTTTAGCTCTCCATGTTTGCAAGCATTCCTTAGTGGACAGCATACAAACTCTATCAAAAGTAATGGCCTTCAGGTCTAGGGTATGATGCCAAAATTCACGACTTGCTTTTAAAGGATCTATGGGTTTCAGCAGGCCTTCAAATCTGAAGGGCTTGGCATGCCCCTTCCTCATCAAATTTTGCCTGGATGGCTGATTCAACAATAGGCCAGGCCTTCTTGTCGTTTACAACATGCACCAATGAATTACGCTCCTTGACTTGCTTTTGGATAGATTCTTGGTAGGTTGTTGTTTTATTCTTAAGATTCTTGTGTTAGATGAGGATCTTGATTTGCTTGGTTTGTATCCCGGAGATAAAAAGAAAGAGAAAAACACCAACCTAAATGCAACAAAAGCCATCAGCATAGAAAAGATGAGGTTGTTCAGCCCACTCAAGTTTCAGAATCTTCTCTTCTTCTGATAAGTTCACTCTTTGTTCTGGATATTTACACCCAAATGTTCCTGACCCTCTCAGAATTTCAAGTTTGATTTCTGATTTCCAAATGCATGAAATGATGAAATGTTTTAATGCTCAGAAACCCAGAGCCCAACCAAAATTTCACATGTTTTTCAAAGATGCCCAAAATGTTTTCCTCCCAATGTTTCTAAATTTTTGCAGGGTATTGCCAGACAATACCTGGTCTCCGTTCAAATTCTCTTGATGGTAATAATTCAGAGCCGATTGCAGTAAAGAATGCATGAATAGGAACTCACAACTTCCTTTCCAGAAGCTGATTTTCCCCCAAATCAAGACAGCAGCAGGAGGAGAAAGCATGAGCAGGATCATCTTAGAGCAATTCCAACTTGAAAATTGTGCCTTAAAGGCCTTTACTCTTAAACTAAATTGTCCTGTGCTCATGATTGAACTTCCTCCTCAAAAGGATCAAATTTAAGGAAAGTGAAGCCATATGTGAATAATGGATTATTTATCCAACAATCTTAAAGTCTCCAAAACAACCAACAATGTGTGCATAACAAAAATTCCATTGGAATCCACATAGTAGCCAAATAAAGTTGAATTTGGAAATTTTACCATTTTTAAATGGATTATTTGATTGACTGTATTCAAAAACAATAAAATCGGTGCTTATGGGTGGGGCTTTCCCATATGCCTCTATGACCCACACATATTAGATATTGCCTATCTCTACTGCTCTGCTATTCCCCTTCGTTGTGTCCCTCCTGCCTGCATGTGAATATACTAAATGAATATGTATTAAAATATTGAAAAAAAAAAAAATTTCTTTTTTGGAGAAGAAAAGGTTGTGCTCAGGTCCCTCACCCTTAACAAATCACAATTCTCTCTTTTAGAGGTTGAGAGTTTATAAACAGATTCAATTCTCATCTCAATTGAGTTGCTATAGCTAGATACCTACATCTTTTTCCATGAAAAGTTTGAATTTTTTATTTTCATTTTCTAAATCTTCTTCAATTTTCTTTGTAAATACAAATATTCCAAAATTCAGCATCCTTCTTGACATTTTCCTGCAGCAACCTTCACAATATCAAAACTCCACCTCTACTTTCTATGCACTACATCTTAGTAGAGTAATATTTCCAAAACTTCGCGTTATCATAGTCCGCTTTATAAGATTTGGATTCTTAGTTTCCCTGTGAAGCATAAGTGCAACCATAAGAACTGTAATAAATAGTTTATATGAAAACACATTAATATTATATAATACAACAAATATTACCAATGGAAAACATTAAAATAAATATTAATAATTATTTGATTCAGACAGTCAACATTTTCTTGTCAGCTTCAGCTAAACTTACTACTTCCTTTAACCATGGGAAAGAAAATTTAACTTCATGATCCTCTATTAAAACCCCTCTATTGGCTAACCTATCTACACATTTGTTTCCTTTCCTTAACGTATGTGTAAACTTGATTTCTTCAAACTCTGTAGCAAAGTCTTGTATTTCCACAATGATCTCTTGTATGTTCCATGGAGCCTTTGCTTTCCTCAAAATTGCATTTATTACTATTAGTGAATCACCTTCCATCCATACTTTGTTTCATTTCATTTGTCTGCATATTTTTAACCCTTCAAAGCCACCCAAGCTTCAGCTTCATTATTTGTCTTAAGTCCACTATTGAAAGCATAATGTGACAAAATCTCACCCCTATTATTTCTAATTATTCCTTATCCTCCTGCTGGTCTTGGATTTTCTTTAGATGCTCCATCAAAATCCAATTTGACCAACTCCACTTCCAATGGTTTCCACTTTATATTCTTTACCTTCCTTTTGTTTCTCCTATACCCAACATCATAATTCTATTTGATGACTTGACTCCATCTATCAAGGCTCTCTCCTTCAAGATTAGGGATTGGGTGAGTTGATAGGATTGGTTTAGACTCTTCTATGGCTAAACAAATCTTCCTTTTAATTACCTCTAAACTGCTTTCCTTTCCTTTAAATATTCTTCTATTCCTTTCCAGCCATACAATCCAAAGTATTGTATCTTTCAATGTATCCTAGATTGTCTATAACACCTCACTTTTAAAAGTGCTTTGCCATTGCTTTAACCATTCTTCAATTCTGCCATTCATCACCATGGATTTACCAAACATATTAAGAATCCATTGCCATAGTTCCCAGACTATTGAACAATGTCCCAAGAGATGGTCTATACTCTCCTCCTCCTTTTGACATAGAACACATAGTGAGAAGCCATGAAAACTCCTTTTTATTAGGTTATCCTAGGATAAAAGTTTCCTATGACCTCCTAGCTATACAAACATTTTGACTTTTGGAATGCTCAGGCTATCCCAAATATCTCTCTATATTCTTGCAATATTCCTATTTTTTTGGTACTTTACATTATGTTCATTTCTTGTTGTGTATTCTCCTAAGCTATTCAACTCTCAAACCAGCTTATCCTCAGATCCCCTCGAAATAATCGTTGTTGTTATCTTTCTACTCAGCTTCCTCCTAGCAACAATGTCATGTATACTTGTAAAAAAATATTCTTTCTATTTGTATCTTCCTTCCTGATCCTTGTACATTATGTTTGAAACCCTATCACCATATTTGTCTTGAAGTAATCTCATCCATGGTTTCAAAATTGGATCTAAATTGAGTGGGTTTTTATCACACCAAGTATCCATCCAAATAGAATTTTTTTCTCTAGTTCCCACCACCCATATTAGACCTTTAATCACTAGATCAATTGTTTTTTTTTTAACTATTCCATAGTGCAAAACCATCTAGAAGTGTGAATGCAGTAAAGATTAAGCTTGGGTCATTGGACTCAACGTACTTACAAGAATTCTTGTCCATTGTCTTTGACTCTCTTTGTACAATCTCCAAATTAGTTTTCCCCTTAAAGCTAAGTTTGCATCCATAAGAACTCTTAAATCAAGACCTCCCCTAGTTTTATCATCACACACCTTGCTCCATTTCACCAAAGGAAATTTCCTTTTATCATGTAATCCTGACCACAAAAATGACCGCATAATATAGATTAAACTTTTTTCTACTGATTTTGGCATAATATACAAGGACATATAATATGTTGAAATGGATTGTAAGACTGATTTAATTAGCTACACTCTTCCTGCTAATGATAACCATCTACCTTTCCATGTCGATAGTTTATTTTGAACTTTACTTATAACTGGATTCCACAATTCTATCCTCATTCTCCCCTCAAATAAGGGCATCCCTAGATATGTTGTTGGCAAAGTTGCCTCCTCCATTCAAAGAAACCTGCATATCCCTGCTTTGATTCTAGCTGGAGCGTCTAGGATTTAAATTTTGGATTTTGTCCTGCCTTGATGCTCTTTCATATTCCTTTAAATAGTTATTCAAAGCTCTGGCCTAGTTGTTCCTTGCCCTACCAAAAAGGGTTGTATCATCTACAAATTGTTGATGGATGATGTTGTAAACATTATTACTAGCCTTAAGTTTGCTTATTAACTCATCTTTGTATGCCTTCTTCAAGTTCCTTCCCATTACCTCTACAATAATAATGAACAAATATGGTGATAAAGGATCTCTCTGTCTAGGACCCCTCTTGGCTTTAAATGATTTTGTTACTAACCCATTGAACAACACTGAATATGATACTGTAGAGACACAAGCTTTAAACCATTTGACCCATTTCTTCCTAAATCCAAACTTTTCTAATACTGCAAAAAGAAAATCCCATTTAACACTATCATAGGCTTTATTCATATCAATTTTTAAGATCATTGCTCAATCTTTTGTAGAAGTTGTTAAATGCATTACTTCATGAGCTATTATGATCCCGTACAAAATCTTTCTCCCTTTCACAAATCCTCTTTGCTCTTTTGAAATAATTTTGTCTAACAGTGGTCTTAACCAATTTGCCATCACTTTGGAGATTATCTTATATGCCATATTGGATAGGCTTATGGTCCTAAATGAATCAAACAATTATGCATCCTTCTATGTTGAAATCAAGGTAAGATATGTTACATTTATTTAATAAGGTATGTACTATTTTACCTTAGACTGTTCCACTAATACCAATAAAGAATCCTTTATTATTTCCTAGTTATGCTAATAAAATGCTGCAGAGAGCCCATCCGGACCTAGGGATTTATCCTTATAAAAAGATAAAAGAGCTCCATCAATTTGCTATTGTCTTCATCTGTTATAACTGAAGGTACTTCTTGCAGTAGTTTATCATTAAGAACTTCAATCTCCTTCAATCCTAGAATATTTTGGTAAAAAAGCCTTGCCTCCTTTCTAATTTTGCTTTAGTCTTCAATCCAAACCCTTTCTACTAATTTAATTCTACTAATTCTGGATGTTGATCTCTATACTATTGCCATCCTATGAAAAAACTTTGTGTTTTTATCTCCTTTTAACCAAGTCTATCTCAATTTTAATCTCCAAAATTTCTCTTCCTTACTCAAAATATTATGATATTCACTAAGCAACTCTCTTTCCTTCAAGCTTGGATTATTGTGCTTACCTTTTTGGAATTTTGAAAGTTTCTCTTTTAGTTCTTCTTTCTTCTCAAAAAAGCTTCAAAAAGTGTTCTTGATCCATTCTTTTAATCTAGATGTCATTGATTTAATTTGTTTTGGAAGTGTATACAGCCCACAGTTTCTTGAAGAATTCCACGTTTGCACTATCATATCAACAAATTAAGGATGGTCTTCCCACATCTGCTCATATTTAAAATATGATTTTAATTCACTTACCACCGTTTTAACTCTTATTAGCCAATGATCTGAATCAATCCTTGTCAAGGTATTAATTTTAGCACAAGTCCCTTCATCTAGCCAATAATATAAGAGTATGCATCTATCTAATTTTTCTCCTATCAGGTTCTAGCCCATCCTATTGTCGGTCCATGTATATTGTCCTCTTCAAACTCAACCTCCCATAGATTATTGTTTTGAATAAAAGCCGAGAAATCTCTCATACTTTGGGTTATTTTCCTAATTCCCCCAAAATTTTCATCCAGCTTGGTTATGGCATTGAAATCTCCTATGATCATGCGTTGGGTTTCTTGGTCTTCACTTCTCATAAAGGCTTCAATCCCACTCCATACTTATGACCTACCTGACTGAGTTGTAGGTCCATACACATTGATAAGGATGAAACGAATATCTGCAAAGTAGCATGTGAGTAACGAGGCTATCCAATGCCTAGTTATATGAATGGTTTCTCAGGAGGTTCTAAGTAGATTCTAACATGTTATAATTTCCCTTGTCGTTCCTTCTAAATCCATAGCATCCCATTCACATCTTGCCCATACTGCTTTTGTAATAACCCACCCCTGTTTGTTGTTTTGGATTTCTGCTTTTTCTTTTTTTTTTTGCTACTTTTTTCTGTTTTATGATTTTTTTTTTGTTTTTTGTTTGCAAGAAATGAGAATGCAGAAAATGAAATGAAACGAACATAAACTAAAGGTTGAACCAAAATTAAATATCATATATTATTAACAAGAGGGATTCAAAGGTACATGGAATGGTCATATAGACCAAAGATGCAGATAATAATGCCAACCCAGATGCTGAAATCCCCTCCGAAGCCAAACCCAGAAAATTCAAACCCTAGCGCCACTGCTAAAAATGCAACCCCAAACTGTACAGCCCCATTGGAATGGTATGGCCAGCATAGAAAAATGCGCACACCTCCAAAAATGCTCGAAATCACCACAAAGGGTCACCCAGGCATGCCATCTCCAACGCCAAAATACCCAAAATGATTTGATGTCTTCGTTGAGAGCTGTGAGCAAAAAGGTAGGGCTGGAAACCCTAGTGTGGTACGGCCAATACTGCAGAAATCTGCTGCAAATGAAAACCAATGATCTGCCAATAATCTCTATTGATTTCTCCTTGAATAATCTCCAAAAATGTTGCCAAAGGATCTGCAATAATCTCCAAACGACTCTCCGCTGAAGCACAATTGCAACCTCTGTATGAAGCTGCCTCTGAATCACTCAGTGTGATCTCTCACACTCGAAGATGATGTTCTCTGAGAGGGATTTCGTCCTCACAAATCTTGAAACCCTTGCACAGGCCAAAGTCTCCAGTTACATGAAATGATTAAACAAGAATGAGAAGGAAATGAAGAAATTTCACTTTTTATATCTCCTCCAAAAGACTACGCCCCTCTTGGGCAAATAAACTTAATTTTAATTTAATTTCCTTTCATCCTCTTATATCTCCCAAATAGGGCACCTAATTTTAATTTATAACATTTGACACTTTTTAAATTTAATCTTTGTACCCTTTTGGCCCAATTCACAAAATACATTAGGAAATATAAAGTTGAATATTTAATTTAAGTTATTTCAACGACAAAATATTTAATATTTTGGTCCATGCCACTCGAAACCACCAACCGAGGGTGGAAACAGATACCCAATTGGAAAACTCATCAAACCCATCTCTCTGTTTTGCAGCACCCACCATGAACTGAATTACTAAAAATAGTAAGTGAAGCCCAAAACACCCCAAACCACTCCGGAAACTGGCAACCGACGACAAGAAACACATCCAAGCATCGAACTCATCCCCAAAAGGCTCCCACACACAACCATTAGCCTACGGGAACCTGAAAGTAGGCTAACCCAAGCAACAACTACTAACTGATTAGAGAGGGGACATTACAGACTTTCATAATTTTGGAAACTTCTTCCTTTGTCATTTTAGTTTCCTGGATACAAAGAATATCAAGCTTATTACTTAAACAAAGGTCCCTAATACACCTCTGCTTTGAGGGGGCATTAGCACCCCTTATATTCCATGAGATGGTAATCATGTCTCATTAGGGGCTGCTGGCCCCTCCTCCGTAAATTACCAATATCATTTTGTTGTTTTGTAAAAAGAAGTTCAACCAACTTAGATTGTGTTCCTTTCTCTATGTTTGCTCTTGCTTCCCTAGCTCTCACTTGATAATTTAAAGGTTTTCTTCTTTTTGCCTTGCCAGTATCGAGAGTAGGTCTTATTATTCTATTCCTCAATATTCTTTTACAACTTTCCTTTTCATTAGATTTATCCTCTCCTGGCTCTACTAAGGAAGCTTTTGACCTATCCTGCTCATTCACTCATATTTCTTTGTCAATGGTAGAGGTATTAACATCTAACACTACATTTTCTCTACCACTTTCCTTCTCCTAAATGGCACATGGTACTTCAAGAAAGTCTTCAAAATCTGATGAGGTATATTCCTTAGGTTCAATAGGAATGTCCATCCCTTAATCAAGATCATACTGAGTAGACGATTCCTTGTTAATGTTTTGATCTTGTTGTACCATGTCCTCTAAGCTTTGATCTGTTTTTTCTTTCTAGACTAAAGCCTCAAAAGAATTGGTATTTGTTCCAATATCCTTGCTTACCGGTCTCCACTATTTATTTTCTTTCATCTGTCTAGACCTATTTTTTGGAAGTTGAAAACCATCTACATCCATATCCATTTGTAAGTTTCTCGTGTGCTTTTCTACATATGTTTCTGCTAGACTCTTTGTAGGGCATGATCTCTCAATATGCCCCACCTCATGACATCTTCTACATCTAAAAGATATGTTATCATAATCCATGGTTTGGATCCACAACTTACCTCCATACTTAAGAATGATTGATTCTGATAAAGATTTACTAATATCAATCATGACCAATACCAGGCATAAATAGCCAAGACTTTGTCTTTTGTAGTTTCTGAAATCTCAAGGAATTCTCCCAAAGTGTTGCCTATTGCCTTGAAGGTATCCATTTCCCAAAATTTGATGGGAAACATATACATCCTGACCCAAACTAGTACTAAGGATAGATTTACATTTTTAGGTACAAAGCCTTCATACCAATGAGTAAGGAAGAGTCATGATCTTCCCATAAACCAAGGACCCCCTTTCAAGATTCTATCTCTTTCCTCCCTGGAACAGAAAATGGCTAGGAAGAAACCTTTGGGAAGAAATGATAGACTCACTCCTGGAGATTTCCATCTCCTATCAATCCATTTTCTTAGAGCCAAAGCCCCTGGCCAAGACCCATTAAATTTACCAATGATTGCCTTATCTTTGAGCAACGAGGATCGTTGCTCTATGAGGTCCTCCATAACCTCTACTACTAGGGATGATTCTAAGGATTTAATTGTAAATTGATCCATGGGAAGAAAACTATAACTCAATATCTACTGAAATTTACCAGTATATCCTATAGCAGTTATATTATTTGAAAATAAACCTACAATAATCTGCATGCAGAACTACTAAGATAATGAAGGGATAAACGAAACTTCGCTGAAAAATTCAACGCCCAGACAAAATATCTCATCTCGTTGATGCCCTAGCCCTCATTGCTCCTCCAATCATCCGTACCCTAGCTAACAAATATATGCAATTTCATTTCCCGCAACTTGAGAAATCATCACTGCCCTTGTTTCGAATGGTTGACTTCATAGGGTCATATCTCCCTCAATACCGCTCAGCTTCCTTCATATTACCACTCATTTTAAAGCTCTTCAAATTCCACACAAATTGGTCCAAGAATCATCTGAATCGGACAACCATTCACAAAGATATGGTTCCTGAAAGATTAGACGTTTTTCTAGAAAAAATTGCCCTAACACTACCCTTGTTTCGGACAATTGTCTTCACATGGTCCTATCTCCCTCAATACTGTTTGGATTCTTTTGTATGACCACTCATTTCAAAGCTCTTCAAATTCCGCACAAAATGGTGCAAGAATCGTCTGAATCGGACAACTCTATGCAAAGATATGTCTCCTAAAAGATAAGTCATTTTCCGGAAAAAATTTGCTCTAGCTCTGCCAATTCAAATTTAAAATTTGTGAATCCCCCTTAATTGAAATACATTTCCATATTGAAGAAAGAATATGAGTTTTATAAAAATATTATAAAATTTAGATAGCATTAATGATTGTTTAAGTTAATGTAAAGCCATGAAAATGAAATATATTTGAAATAAATAAATAACTATAATATTTATATTTTTCTGCATTTATCAAAATTTTTAAATTTATTGTGATCTGTTCATATTTGGGGTCCAACCTATGGAACTCTCCATAAGTATTTGGCCACTATGGACATACATAATTTGTGTAAGAATTAATATTTATATTATAGCCTGAAGATTTATAATATTGTACATCACACCATTGCCAACCTCTGCATTCATCTTCAACACTGTAAGAGACAAGATCTTCTAGATCAATTGTGTAAGGCAACCCAAGGCTGTATTTATGAATTTACACAGATTTACAGTCAGGAAGTTTCATAACGCTGAACCTTATTAGCAAGTGTAGGAGTGTTGGGATGAGTTTATGGTAGAGTGAAGCCACGTTGACTCACCATAGTCAAATCAATTTCTATGAGTCTTGTGGTTATATTATACCTTAAAATTAAAAGTTAATTGTTCATATAGCCCCAAAGATAATTACCATATTCAAAATGAATATAAAGATAAACCCATGCAACTGTATAATTTTGAAGTGCAGTACAGGAAAGTTCACAAAATAATACCTCGGAAGAAGTCTAAAATTGTAAACACACAATAGTAGCCCTCCGAAACAGTTATTTATTTATTCTTTTTCTGACTTGAACACAGTTCGAAAAATAGATGAAAAATAATCTTCCCAACCCCAACTAACATATAACCTAGGCACGTCAAACCATACTTTAAATGGCTGTTGCATGCTAATTTTTTGTCAATTCATATCATTAAAACTATTATTAGAATATATTTGAACTGAAATGCTATGGACATCAACTTGCCAAACACCTAAAAGTTCACTAGAGGAAAGTTTTGGAGAAACAATCACAAAGATGTAAAAATCTGCAGAATGAAACCCCAAAACGCTTTTGAAAGCAACACGTAGCAGAAAGAGTGGCTCTCCATTAAATATGAGTTGTTCATCTTCGCAATGGAAGGAACCCTTTGGTATTGCAATTGATGTTAAAGTGGCATACATGATAACGGCACCAAATATCATCAAAATTATGTAAACCTAGCTTGGAATCAAAAACAATAATTCGGCGGGAATAGAAACCCAAGGTGGGCAGTAATAATGCAAATACAATTTTAAATATACAACAAAGATATAAAAGTCTGGGATAGCATTGTAGACAAAAGAAGAGGAAGAAAGAAGGTGCACTATGCTGAATTCAACCCCACATATGAGCATCATCAAAAGAAATGTGTAAATACAAATATCAAATAAAAAGCAAAGATGCCTATCGTGCAATTGAGGACTAGCTTACATCAATTCAAATGTGAAACAGGTAAATGAAAGAGACTATAAAAAATATGGGAAGAGAGAAGAATGTATCTATTGCAGTTCATGGGCGGTGGAAACAGAAAAACACTTACAGAAAGCATACAATGATATTTAGGATAGTTATGTTGATACATTAGCAGTGGATTCTATGTCTAAGTTGTATGTCTAAGTTGTTTGAAGAAACAAAATAAAAAAGCTAGGAAAATTCATCGACAAGATCAATAGGAAAAATCAGTTCTTCCATCAAATAGCATTAGTTGTTAGGTGAATTCCGTGGAACCGCCTCAATCCCATTGAAAAAAAAAATCTTCGTAGAGGGAATAAATTACATAAAATTTACATGTTACTTTTGATAAGGAAGCTTTGTTGTCTCCCAGGTTGCATTGTCTTTCCAGACGTTAAAAACTATTTATTATATTCATATTACTTTTCATAACAAAGCATTGTTGGCTCCCAGGTTGTTTTGGCTTTGCAGACGTTACAAGCACCGTATTACATGCTAATCTTTGAGCTGGCAAGGCATGGCTCAGGGCTACAAAATAAAGAAATAATTTTATGGCTAAATTATAAATAGTGAAGGCATGAAGAAAAATTAGTACCGAGACATCTGACTTTGACGAGTATTCCTTGGCTCTCAAGGATGGAATCAATATACAGCCCTGAACCGGAACATGTATCGCACAGAACCGCTCCCTTGGTTTCGCATCCGCTACATCTGGGGCTGCTCCCAATATTTTTCTCATTCATAGATATTAATCCAACGGGCTCCTCAATTATCTCCTCCGGAATTTCCTTGTCATAGCAAAACAGGTTCTCGAGGCTCCGCTTGTACTTCTCCACATTGCCTCCTTGGTTTTCTCCATTTAGACTACTCGTAGCAACCTGCAAGGAAATTCAAAAACCCTTGGATTTATGACGAATTTGCTGTCAACAGTCCGTTAATATTTTATACCGGGGGAACGGGGAAAGTAAAACCTGTTTTGAAGTGTGCCGGGAGACTGCGCCGTTCTCGGGGATGCTCCAAAAGATTTGTTTCGACTTTCTTCTTGCGAAATGGAAGGAGGGAATGGATTTCACGACTCGATTTTTGGGGGAAACCCATCCCCGTACAGTACAAGTGGGATGCGGTGCTGTAAAAGTAGCCATCTCTTCAATTTCCAGGTGAGAGGCAAAAGCAAACACACTGTAACATCTTCCCAATGGCTTTGATTTGTTTTTCTTTGTTTTCTCAGTTACCACCTAGAATCCATCGCCTAAACGAACATGAATTGGCATCGTTGTTAGGGGAAAGGGACGTTTTTCTTTGTTAATCGACTTATGTTAAATTTAATATGTAATTGGACATGTTGGATTAGGGTTTGCAATAAATACCATCAACAAGTCAACCTATTGTATCAACGTAATAACATTCTATTCCCTTAAGGTGATTATCTTTGGTTCTTTCTTCCTCATAAGTGAACGTATGCTTATGTTTGTTTCTAAACTTAACATGGTATCAAATAACGATTAAAGTGGTTTTATTTGATCGCATGAAGAAAATTAGTTTTTGTTTCTAAACTTAACATGGTATCAAATAAGGATTAAAGTGGTTTTATTTGATCGCATGAAGAAAATTAGTTTTAAAGTAATATGTGGAAGATCACCAGGAAAAAAAAAAAAAACTTAATTACAATTTAGATCTTAAAAATTTTGTTGTCACAATTAAATTAGTTAGTGTAGGAGAAATATTTATTGATAAATTCATTTTTTTTCTTTCTTGAAATTCAGTTTATTTGGTTAGCTAATTTTTGTGATGGATTATTTTAGTGATGCACTAGATTGTAAAGCACTAGTTATGTACAAATACAATTGATTGAATTTTTTGAGTTTATTGATAGATTTTGTTTACGTTATATGATATTTCATTTTATCTATATTTTATGTTATTTTAGATCCTTTGGCACCAATTTAACATAGATGAGAGAATAGTTTGCATGGTTTCAAAATAGAGAAGAAGACAAATTTTGTATCGTCTCTAACTAATGGAGAAGTCTTGGGCTATGGTTTTAATGTATGGCAAAGGCCTCTGAACCACTTGACAAAGTTACAAGAAAGATTTGGTAACTTTTATCATGTTTTGGTGAAAGATGATAATTTGAATAGTTGTGATGTAGAAAAGGTTATACAAAGCAAATAGTGGTAGAGATGGATGAACCATCAACACTTTTAGATTCTTTGCAAAAAATTAGGAATTCCCAGTTCAACACTTTTAATGATTTCGTCTCTAAGTACCTCAAATTTACATTCAAACGTTTTATTTATCCCCTCTAAAAATTGAACTTTTAAATTTTAGATTTTGAATATTCCATGAAATATTCCCCTCCCTAAAGTAGTAGGATGAAGATAAGGGATATGTGAGGTTTGATATGAAATCCCAAACAAATTACTAAAGAGCTAATTTTTTATTTGTTCCAAGTTGTGACTCCGTAGTGGAAAGCCTTAGTGATAAGTCATTAATTATTGTAGGTCTTCATTTTGACTCATGGTGATTTTGTTTTGGATATGTTGATGAAGGTGACAAAGATGTAGTAAAGGAATCATGTGGAACAAAGATGGTGCACATAGCTCTCCACCCAATTGGGGAAAACAAGTCAAAACTATGAGGCCCTATTTTTAACCTCGCCCACACCTTTGCTTTGTTAGTTAGCATGATGGATTTTAAAGTCTTCAGACATGATTTTGAAACCTAGCATCCCCCATTGCCAAATATTTTTGTAAATATAATTGGCACATAACATTTATAGCTTATTTTGGACTTTATGCCTCATTGCGAATAATCTTAGTTTCAAGTGTTACTATTGCATTTTTCTTTCATTGACATGGTAGTAGACCATATGCTCACAAGGAGTTGTTTGAACACCCAAGATCCTAGTGGTCTTGAGTTCGAATACAAGTCTATAAGCCCAAAAGTATGTTGTGTTTGCTCCATGATAGAATTGATGACCCAAGCACATACTACAACAAACAATGTTTGAGGGTTGAGTCTCTCAAGTCAGAGAGACCCAAGTTTCATTCCTTTCACTTGCATGTTCCTTAATGACCACAAACGTTGGGTATTGTTGGCAGTGCTACACTTTGACTTACAGGCAACATGGGCACCATCACTACGTTAAACAGGGCAAGTTGTATGGGTGAAAGTGTGAGGGTTGGAAAATAGAGAGGACCTTCCACCCAACAGACGACGTGTCATATAATAGCATACCTCCTAATCTAAACAAAGTAACGGATCACATGACCAACATTTGATTTAATGAATTCCATGGTAATATGGTGATGTTATTATAATGGATAGGGTGGTTATTAGAAATTTTTTATCACAAAAATCATTTATATGTGGATCTTATTCACTTATTAAGATTACATCACTAAGGTGCATGGTGCATAGAGTCAACTACTTCTCACAATGGAAAGCATGGTGTTCTTAATCAAGGTGTAGAGTCTAAAGTTGTGAGCAAATGTATCACTCTTAGCGTATCAGAATTAGTACAAGGAACATATACTACACAACTTATCTTAAGGCTTATGTCACTCTCCTAGTTAGATTGATGCACGTAAATGAAGAGGAACAAGGAGGTGGCATGATCAAATCCCTTTGTTGTTGTCCTTTTAAACAAGATGATGGAGGCGTTGTGAGATCAAGAGGTTGGTGATGCCTTAGTAATTAAGGTAAAGAGGCCTATTAGATTTTCAACCATGGAGTATCTTATGCTCATGAATTCACTTGGTATTTTATTTGCAAGTCAAACCTTTATAAGGCACCTTTTAGAGTGAGGTTAGGAGATCAAGGTCTATCAGAAGAGTTTTACATTGTAGCAAGTGTGTGAGCTCTTCCAGAGCCTGTGAGGAGATTGTAACAGAGTATTGAAACTCTGACATAATTATTTCGGATAATAAGAAGATAATATTTGCTCCAATTTTATTTTATTGTATTATTGTAAATTTTTCATTTGGTATCAGAGCGAGGCGATCGAGAAATTGGGTTCGAGTAACTGTGGAATTTCTACTACAAGTTTTACATAAACTTCTCAAAGATCTCAGTTCGTGTTGAAGGGAGCTATTATGGCCAACAACACCAATTCAATTCTTATTCTAAAATTTTACGGTTTCGACTATTAATATTGGAGCATCTGGATGAGGACAATTCTGAAGGCAGAAGGAGCTTGGGCCATCGTTGAAGCTGGGTTCACCAAACCAAAATACTGGAGTGCATTGATTGCATATCAAAAGAAGGAGATGCAGGAGAATGAGAAAGAAAATAATTTGGCTTTGGCTTTCATCCAATTGGCTCTAAACAAAAGTCTTTTTCCTCGAATTTCTACCTACATTTCGGCTCAAGAAGCTTGGAAGGCATTGAAGGAGAATTACCAAGGAGTGCCCAAGTTAAGGAGGTGAAGTTGCAGACTTTGCAGAGAGATTTTGAAAATCTCAAACAGGAGGAGAATGAAACTGCAGAAGATTATTGTGTTCAGATAAAAATAGTAGTAAATAAAATGGACACGCTTGAAGAGATCATAGAGCAAAATATAGTAATTAAAAAGGTTTTAAGAACCTTGACTGAGAAGTTTGACAATGCAGTCCTTATCATAGAAGAAATGAAAGACCTCTCGAAAATGGATATAGATTCATTAATTGGCTCTCTCACATCTCATGAAGAGAGAATTTCCAAGAGGAAGAAGGATAAAGAAGGAGGTTCTATAGAGGAACAAGCTTTTTCGGCAAAAGATAATGATGGAGGAAGAGGTCACGATAGGGGTTCCAGAGGAAGAGGAAGAAATGGAAGAGGAGGTAGAAGAGGCTCCTACGATGGTAGAGGTCAAGGAAGATCTCAAGATTCAGACGATGACTAGGTTCATGCTGCAAGAAGAGGATCTAGTGCAAGAGGAAGAGGTAGAGGTTGAGATATGAGAAATGTGTAGTGTTACAATTGTAACAAATATGGCCATTATGACAGGGATTGCAGGCTGAACAAATCAGCACATTATGGAGAAGAGGATTCCTATGAGGATGATACTTTATTCTGTATGATTGAAGAAAAAGTGGAGCAAGCAGCTTTCCTCTATACACAAAACAACATAAAGGAGACATAGATCCTGGATAGTGGGTGCACAAACCATATGACCGGCAATAGGGATGTATTTTCATCTCTTGATTCTTCTTATCAATCCAGTATCAGGCTTGGGGATGAGAAGAGCTTGGAGGTGGTTGCAAAAGGATAAATGGAGGTTCCTACCAGGAAAGGAAAAATAATGAAGGTAAAAGATATTTACTATGCACCCCGTTTGAAGCATTCATTAATAAGTATTGGTCAAATATTGGAAAAGGATTATAAGTTAGTGTTTGAGGATAGAATGTACAAAATTTATGATCAGAGGAGAAAATTGATTACCACTGTAAAGATGACCACGAACAAGCTCTTCCCATTACAATTTGTAGATCAAAGGGGAGCTCTAGCATTTATTGGTATAGAAGGTAATTAGAGGCTATGGCATTTACGGTTTGGGCATTTAAATTATAAGAGTTTGAAGATGCTTTCACCACTTTTCTATGGGTTGCCAAAAGTTGAAGACTCCAAGGAGGTTTGTGAAGGTTGTGCACTTGGCAAACATGCAAGGGGGAAGTTTCCGCATGGTGAAGCATGGAGGGCCCAACATCCATTGCAGGTTGGTTCATAGTGACATTTTTGGATCAATACAGACACAGAGTATGGGTAAAGCTTCTTACTTTTTGACTTTTATTGATGATTTCTCCAGATATTGTTGGGTTTATTTTATTAAGCATAAGGATGAGGTATTCAATTGCTTCAAGAATTTTAAGGCTCTAGTTGAAAATGAAAGTGGTCATTATATCAAATGTTTGAGGATAGATAGAGGAGGTGAGTTTTGTTCTCATGAATTTAATGATTTCTATAGTGATTTTGGGATTAAAAGGCATAAAACAAGTCCTTACACACCTCAACAGAATGGGGTGGCTGAATGAAAGAACAGGACTTTGGTGGAGATGGCACGGTGCATAATGCAAGAAAAAGGTATGAGTAAGTTTTATTGGGCTGAAGCAATTAGGAATGCTAATTACATTTTAAATAGAATTCCTACTAAGAGTCTTTAGAATATTACCCCTTATGAATGTTGGTACAACAAGAAGCCAAATGTAAATCATTTTAAAGTTTTTAGATGTGTGGCTTTTATGCATGTTAATGGTGAGAATAGGAAGAAGTTGGATTCAAATAGTGAAAAATGTATTTTTATTGGGTAAAATGAGCAATCTAAGGCTTATAGGTTCTTTAATGCTATTTCACATAAAATAATTGTATCTAGAGATGCAATTTTTGACGAAGGGAGAAGTTGGGTATCACAAAAATTGTTTTTTGAGGATGTTTTTGGTGAAGAGAAAGTGAAACCAAGCCATGTTTCAGTTCAGCCCAACCATGAAAGAGAAGGTTATTCTAGTAGTTCTCCACCTCCATCACCACCGGCCAAAGGAAAAGGTAAAAGATTGTTGAAGGATCACCCTGAATCTCAAATTATTGATAAGAATTTCCATAAGAGGGTGACAAGGAGTCAACATACAGAGTTGATGATTTTGAGCCTTCATGTTTTGAGCATGCTAGTACTAACAAAGTGTGGATGAAGGCTATGCAAGAAGAAATGCATTATGTTGAAAAGAATGATACTTGGGAGTTGTGTGATTTACCCAAGGATAGAAAATGTGTAGGATGCAAGTGGGTCTACAAGATCAAGAAGAACAGTGATGGATCCATTGAGAAGTACAAGGTACAGTTGGTAGCAAAGGGTTTCACTCAGAAATATGGTTTGGACTATGAGGAAACATTTACTCTAGTGGTAAGGTAAGAAACAGTAAATATGTTGCTATCATTGGCAGCTCATAAAAGTTGGAGGGTGCATCATATGGATGTTAAAAGTGCATTTCTCAATGGGTATTTAGATGAAGTATATGTGGAACAACCACAAGGTTTTGTTGTCCAAGGAAAATAATATCAAGTGTTCAGGTTGAAGAAGGTTCTATAGGGGCTGAAGCAAGCTCCAAGAGCTTGGTATGCTAGAATCCATGACTACTTCATGCAGTGTAATTTTGAAAGGAGTAAGAGTAAGCCCACTTTGTACTACAAAAGGGAAGGTAATGATATTCTTATTGCATGTCTTTATGTTGATGATATGTTATTTATGGGGAGTAGTTCTTCTTTGAATGATTCTTTTAAACATGATATGAAGAAGGAGTTTGAGATGTCATATTTGGGTTTGATGAGTTACTTTCTTGGGATGGCAGTACATCAAACTAGCAATGATATTTTTGTTTGTCAATCCAAATATGTAAGGGATATGTTGAAGAGATTTGGTTTGAGTGAACGTAAACCTATAGTAACACCCATTGCACATGGGGAGATCTTGAGTTTGGAGGATGGAGCTGAAAGGGCAAACAAAACAGAGTACAGGAGTATTGTTGGTAGCCTTATGTTCCTTTGTAACACTAGTTCGGATATATGCTTTGTTGTTTCACAGTGTTCCAGGTATATGACTAATCCATCACAGTTACATTTGAAGGCAACAAAGAGGATTTTGAGGTATGTTCGTGGAACAATTGATTATGGGATCCACTACTCACAGGCAAAGAATTTGAAGTTAGTGGGATTTAGTGACAGTGATTGGGGCAGTAATATTGATGACAGGAAATCCACGAGTGGGCACTATTTTTCTCTTGGTTCAGGTTTGGTGACATGGAGTTCCAAGAAACAAGCTACAATGGCATTGTCTTCTACTGAAGCATAGTATATTGCACTTACATCGACAAATGCACAAGCATCGTGGCTTCGAAAGGTGGTAGGAGATATTGGGGAGAAGTAAGGGACTCCAACTACTTTATTTTGTGATACTCAGAGTGCCATTAAGTTAGCACATAATCCTATCCACCATACCAGATCCAAGCATTTCGATATCAAGTACCACTTCATTCGAGACATGGTAGAGAAGAAACAAGTTAAATTGAGGTATTGCTTCACACACGATCAAGTAGCAGATATTTTTACTAAGGGAGTAGTAAAACCTTAGTTTTTGCTGCTAAGGGACTTGATAGTCAATCCCCTTACTAGTAAGGGGGGGAAAATGAAGAATTTCCAATAATACAATAAAATAAAATTGGAGCAAATATTATCTTCTTATTATCTGGAATAATTATGGCAGAGTTTCAGTACCCTGTTACAATCTCCTCACAGGCTCTAGAAGAGCTCACACACTTGCTATAATGTAAAATTCTTCTTCTTAAAAGAAACCCTAAATCTGCCTTAAGTAAGAAAAAAAAAAGCAAACCCTAACCCTAGCAAATCGCATTCATCGAATCTACATCGACGATGTTTATTACATGTATTAGTATTTCGGCCATAACTTTTGACTCGGGTGTCTGTTTGAGCCTATTTTTTTTTTAGATTGCATGGATTTCGAAGCTCTATGATTTTGTTTTATCTCCTCTAATAGGATATGCTTTCCAAGGCTAAAAACATCATCTAACGGCCCAAATTTTCATTTTAATGTATGGCTGGCCATATTTCCAACACTATCACCTCCAATTTTATTGTTTGTTGGGTATAGTGATGGTAGTGCCCCCTAGAAATTAATGGGGTAGGGATAGCCACCAACATGGAATTCAACAAACCATACTTTTTGTTGTTGCATATGGAGGTCATTGACTAATCAATGTGATATTTGGCAATAGATCACTTACAACATGCCTAGTCACTAGTGTAGTCAATAGCAAATAAAGCAAGTAGGTAGTAGTCTTTCTTTTGTCAAATTTATGACTTGCAATTGGTCATAAGTACATTTGAGAATTTTGAATTTTTTGCTTTTGACTAATTATTATGCTTTAAGGAACAAACTTCCAAGGGCCATATTTTTTACGTACAAAAGCATTTTAGGACCATTTTCAATGTACACAAGTTTTTTTTTTTTTTTAGGTAACATAATATATACAACGGGTTTTTTGATAGGATCCCAAAACCTTAGTTACAACTTCAGCCAAGACTAAACGATTAAACCAAAAAGCGGGGCTGCGCCCAAGGCAGCAAGCCGAGACCCGGGGCCCTGGCCTCGGGCCCTACAAAAAATAGCTAAAAGCTGACAAAACCATGACTAGATGTCGCCAAAACGAAAAATCGTCCCTGACAGGTCACAGAAGAAGGGCACCCGGAACAACTGGGCCTAGTTGTCACCCTGGACCAGATAGGGAGCAGGGAAAAACACAGAGGAAGAATGCAGCGCTAGCCAAATTTAAAAACATGCAAGGGGCCGAAGAAGGGGGGAGCCGTCGACGTTGGGAAAGGACGCTCGAAGTCGAGTGCAACACAAGGGGGGGGCTGAGGGGGTGTGACTGTAGACTGCCACATGAGGACAGGTGACGGGGCCATTACCAGCATGCCAGGTGGCGCAAGCTGATCGGAGGAGCACCTTGATGGAACGTCACGGGATAGAGCCGCAGGCAGGATGACGCGGCATGGGAATCCATCCACGAAGCGGCTAATGAGGAGGCGTTTGAGGGACTGCCAGATGCACAACCAGAGCAACACAAGTCCTCATTAGAAATAGCCAAACTGCTATCTTGGCCTAGAATGTCTGCCATCACGTGGTAGATCTAGAAAACCATCCGACGGTCAGGAGACAAGTCGGGGCCAGGCGGCAGGGCGCCATAGGGAAAGAAGACATCGATCTTCGGGAGACCGTGCCAGAGGAAAGACGGGGCCCTGACATGGGGCAGGTTAGACACTGAGGTCCTCCACATCGCTCACCTAATATTTTGAGGCAATGAGAACCAGAAGTTCGAGGAAGTCCGTGGTCCAAGTGGTGAAGGCATCAGCAGGAATGGCTTGGTTTGCCATGAAGTTGGCCGCCCCTGTTGCCTTCCCTATACACATGCTGAAAGCTGTAGTCGAGGAATCCCTGGAGAACAGAGAGGGATTCTCGGATGTGGTTGTGAATGTGCCAAGAGCAAACACTCGGGCTACGGGCAGCATTGATGATGACTTGGGAGTCGCCCTCAATGATGACTTGAGAAGGGGACCCTTTGAGGATGTGCAACCCACTTAGTAGAGCAGTTGCTTCGGTGAAGTTGTTGGTCTGGATGCCAAGAGGAGCAGCGAATGCCATGACCAGGGCCCCGTGGCAATCACGGATCACTTCGCCCGCCTTGGAGGGCCCGGGATTGCCTTTGGATGCGCCATCGAAGTTAAGCTTAACCCAACCGGGGGGCAATCCATCTGGTCAGGGAACGACGGGAGGGGGCGGGTGGGGGACCAGGGGGGAGCTAGATGTCGAGGGAGGAAAGGAGGGCGGCTTCACCCGGCCGCCGGGGCCCCTCGGATAGGGGGATGGATTGGGAGTTTTCAAGGGCAAAGGTCATGGCCTTGGTCACAATCCACAAGGGGGAATGAGACGAGGAGGAAAAGGCTCTGCTATTGCACTCGAGCCATATCTGCCAGAGCATATGGGGGAGGCACAAATTCTAGAGGAAGCAGGTGAAGGGATGGGCAAAGGGGTTGGGCCACTAAAGTAGGAGGTCAGAGATGGAACTGGGGCCTGCCCACTGGATGGAAAATTATGAAAGGATGAGGCCCAAGACTTCAGACAAGAAGGAACAACTGACAAAGAGGTGGTTGATGGATTCCCAGGCATCGCAGCAAAGGTAGCATCTATTCGGGATCTGGAAGCCCCTCTTAATGATATTTTCGATCGTCAGAATCTTATTTTAGACGATCACCCAAACGAAGTGGCTAATTTTGGGGATCAGCTTCTTGGCCCACACCTGTCGGGCTGGGAAGAGAGCCTTGTCGGGGTCTCTCTAGAGGTTGTAGGTAGAATTGACAGAGAAGGCTCTGCTAGGGGTACCGTGCCAAACACATCTATCGTCACCTCCAGCGAACGGGAAAATAGTCACCGTAAGGAGGCCCTAGAGTCTGGCAGCTTGGAGCGGGTGCCTGGGGTCCCGGATGGGCGCCCAAGACGTGCCTCCCAAGCTTTGGGAGAGATAGCCCGCAACCTTAGGGCCTTTGTCCGCCAGACCTGCCTTAAGAACGAGGAGCTCTCTATCAACCGACAGGGCCTCATATTGAATCCATTTGTCGTCCCAAAAATCAATCTTGGCGTCGTCTTCGAGGATCCATCTGCTTCCTTTATGGATTATGTCTTTGGTGGATATTAGGGACTTCCAAAATGCGGATCCATCACAAGGCTGGGACTCGCTGAGGAAGGGATGGCTATGACAGTATTTCCTGCGCACAATGCTGACCCACTCATCAGGGGAATCGGTGTGAACCTTCCAGGCATGCTTGGCCATGAGAGCCCTGTTCATGGGTACCACCCTCCTGAGCCCAATCCCTCCCTCGGCTTTGGGGCGGCAGACCAGGGACCAGGATACCAGGGGAACCGTCTTCTTATCTTCACTCCCCAACCAGAGAAAGTGTTTCTAAATTTGTTCAATGTGGACTGCAATGGAGGCTGGGATTCTGAAGACCGAAATGAAGTATATCAAGATGCTTTGCAAAACTGTCGTTAAGAGGGTGGCTCTACTAGCCTGCGAAAGGAGGTGGCCTTTCCAGGGGGTCATCTTTCTCTTAATCTGATCAATCACCCCACCCCACAGGGCCCTGGAAGACGCTCCTGTGAACAGGGGGAGCCCGAGGTACGAGGAGGGGAGGGAGCCAGGGGAGCAGCCCAAAATCTGCCCAATTCTGATCTATCTAGCCAAGGGGGTGTGAATGAAGAAAATCGTGCTCTTTCGGAGATTGATTTTTTGGTCGACCGCCTCCTCGAATAGGGTCAAAATATGCTTGAGGATTTTGGCTTGGGGGATTGAGGCAAAAGTGGCTAGGATGGTGTCATCCACAAACTGCTGGTGTGAAACAAGGGGCAGGCCCGGCGTCGGACTGATGCCTGCTAGGATGATGAAGAGGATCAGGGACAGGGGGTCTCCTTGGCAAAGGCCTCTAGAGCTAGGAAAAATCTGGTAGGGGATCCATTGACGAGGATGGAGAACCACGGGGAAGACACGTAGTTGCTGATGAGCCTGACCTAGGAGGGGTGAAATCTAAACTTGAGGACCTTGGACAAGAAGGCCCAGTTGACTCTGTCAAAGGCCTTGTTCATGTCCAACTTGAGCAAAAAGGAGGCCTTTTTGGATAGGACCACTAAGTGAATGACCTCGTACATGATAATGACCCCGTCAGTGATCAGTCTACCCTTGACCGAACTGCCCTAGCAAGGGGCAATGACCAGGGGAAGGATGTCCTTAAGCTGGGTAGCCATGGATTTGGTGAGGATTTTATACAGGACATTGCATAGGCTAATGGGGCAGAAATCCATGAGGGACTGGGCTGCCTGGGACTTGGGGATAAGAGCTATGAAGGTGGAGTTGATACCTCTGGGGATGGATCAGGCAGTCTGTAGGTCTCGGATGGCAGCGCACACCTCAGCCCCGACCAGGTCCCAAAATGATTGGAAAAAATGGGGGGGAAATCATCCAGGCCCGAGGCCGCCTTGGCCTTTATGGAAAAGGTGGTTGCATGGATTTTGGAGTCGGACAGAGGTTGCAACAACATCTGATTTGTCGAGGGAGAAACCAAAGAGGGGATGTGCTCTAGAAGGGAGTCAGCCACGCCTGGGGACATGAGAGGGTTGTCACCCAGGAGCTCTTGAAAGAAGCGAGTGGTTTCAGCCTAGATGTCATCTTCTTCCTTAATGATATCGTCGTCGCTGCTCACCAACTCAACAATTTTGTTGGAGCCCCTGTTCCTGAGGGTTGACGCGTGAAAGAACTTGGTATTAGCATCACCATCTTGGAGCCACAAAGCTCTCAATTTTTGTCTCCAAAAAATTTCCTCCCGGGCCAAGATGTTATGATACTCGCTGAGAACAAGGCGCTCCTCATCCTTGAGCCCCGGGTCTTGGGAGCTAGCTTGAAATCTAGCCTCAAGGGCTTCGAGTTTTTCTTTAAGAACAACTTTATTTTCAAAGATGTTGTCGAACACCTCCTTGTTCCAGGCCTTGAGATGGTCCTTCAGACGCCTAAGCTTATGGTAAATTTGTTCAGCAAGGCGTCCAGGGATCGGGGGATCCCACCAGTGCCCAACCTGGGCCCGAAAGTCTGGGTGATGCAGCCACATGGACTCGAACCGGAATGGCCTCCTAGGGGAAGGCCTCTGATCAGTTTCAAGGAGGAGGGGGCTGTGATCAGACCTAATTTTGGGAAGGGCCAGCAGGGTGGCGTCAACGAACATAGGCAGGGCTTCCTTGGACAAGAGAACTCTGTCTAGTCTGACTTGAGTATGATTTGCTCTCGCCCTTTTTTTGGTCCAAGTGAACTTGGCACCTGTTAGGTTGACATCCATGAGCTTATTGAGGGCAGTGAAGATGCTAAAGTCCTCCATACTCTTGCCCTGGGCCCCTGAGCTCCCGCTCTTATCAGAGGAAAAGAGGGGGCTGTTGAAGTCTCCGACCAAGATCCAGGGCAGGGGGGCAAAGGCTTCTCACATCGAGCTAATCTCCTTCCATAGGGCCGCCTTCTCGATGGGACTGTTGGAAGCGTAGACGTTGGATAGGATCCACGATCGATTTGACTTAATACAGTGAACTAGCATGTTGATGATTCTAGGGGACAAAGATATGAGTCTTCCTTCAAAGCATCGAGGGTCCCACATGCATAGCAGACCCCCAACAGAGCCGACCGCGGGGGTAGACAGGGACTCGTAATTGCGCCAGGAAGCTTGGGCTACTCGTTAGGCAGCAGCCTCATCTATTTTGGTCTCCTGGAGGAGGAAGGACGGACAGTGATCCCTATAGAGCTAGTCAAGGATCCTTTTCATGGGAGCCCCATTGAGGCCCTTGATATTCCAAGAGATGAGCTTCATTTGACACCCTTAAGGGGTCACTTACCCAACTTCCTGGCATGAGCAGGGGGTTTGGATCGGATGGTGTCAATCTTGGAGAAACCTGCCCCCACGTCCGACAGAGTAGCCTGAGAGCCATTGGCTATGTCGTCTTTGATGAGCCTGGTCCACTGATCGCCCAGGGTGGGCCGCCCTCTCTTGAGTTTGCTACCAAAATCTATGGCAAAGGACCTGCTCCGGGTCATCTTGGGGCTGACTTCGTCGAGACCAGATGAAGAACTGGCTTCGATCTCCTCATCGGACTTCTCAGAACCGCACTCCAAGAGGGGAAGCTCAGTAGGGAATGCCGGGGGGGCCAAGGAGGGGGCAGGGGAGGAGCGAGGAAGGGGGGAGGAAGAGGGGCCCTCGGCTAAGAGGGCCAAGGGGGGGAAGTCCTGACCTGCTCGTTTGCACAAGCAGGGCCTTACGGAGGGGGGTTTAGAAAGGGCTGGGCAGAAGGGACGGGGAAAAGGACCACGAAAGATGACCCAGGGGAGGGAGCCATCAGCAGGGAATCCTGAGAGAGGGAGCTCTCCAGACCGAGGCCCAAGAGAGCATCCTTTGGGGCTGGGGGGGTTGCCCTTGGAGGACCAGGCCTAGGATCTGGGGCCCTCATGGGAAGGCTCGTGAGGTGGGGCCCAACCTAATTGGGAAGGGGGTTTGGAAGGAGGGCTTTCCGCCTTTCTAGAATCAGGCATTGGTGAGAGAGGTGGCCCTGAGAGCTGTAGGAGGGATAGAAAGTAGGTCTATTTTCATAGATTAAGGCTTGGCTCCAGAAGTAGGACCCATAGGAGATAGTGACTAAGGAGGGAGCTCAGATTCAAGATTGGTGTTGACGCAAAATCGAGCATGCACCATTCGGGATCTTGCCTTGGTAGTAGGGTCAAAGGCAACCAGTTCCCCAACCGACTAGGCAATGAGCCTGAGGACATCTTCGTGCCACATATGGAAGGGAAGGTCTGGGAGACGAACCCAAGCCGAGGCGAAATTGATGCTTTGGGTGCTAGGGTGGAAGTTAGCTCCATACCTCCTGAGGAAGAGGCTCTTGCTCCTTAGAAACCAGGGCCTGCCCGATAGGATCTTTTTGGTGTCTTCGTTGTTGTTTAATTTAATGATGAAGAAACCCTTGGTTAGGGCCACTAGCTGGATGTGCCCGAACACCTTCCATTTAGTAGCTGCCCACCTGCAAATGGTCTCCATGTTTGGACGACCTCCTAGAAATTTCCCTACCAGGGAGGCAGAAGAACCTGCGACTAAGGAGGAAAAGACCTCCTCCTGGATAGAAATGTGCATGCCCTCGAGGGATAGACCTAGCCTCGAGGCCCGAGGAGGGGCCTTGGTGCCCACCAAGATCTGCTGGAAGGGGGGTTTAGGCCCACCCGGGACAAGGCCCCGCTCAAGAGTCGAGGACTGATTCCCCAACCCAACGCTCACATCGAGGCTAGCCTGTGGGCCAGGGCCTAGGACACCCTAGCCCCCAAATGGATCGACCACAGACCCATCCTCTGGGCCCGTCGGGGGACATGTGAGCCTGGGGTCGGGCCCCAACGTGCCTGACCCCGATCCCAAGCCCGATCCCAAGCCCGATCCCGACTAGGAACCTGCACCAAGCGCTGACCCTGCCCCTAGCCCTGCATCTGCACCTGCTCTCACTCCTGCACCTACACCTGCACCTACTCCTGCTCCTGCTCTTACTCCCACCATTGGTCCAGGGTTTATTCTAGGTTCAAATTTATTTATAGATTATCTGTTCCATCCTTGTACACAAGTTTTTGAGCTCATCGAAATGGAGGTATTTGTTTTTTTTGTAATGGTAATAAAATAATGAATTCTTGCAAGAGTTTCATGGATCATTTATTCCCACCATTACTATCCTCTATTTTGATTCCAAATATGGGAGGAACATGACACTTGACACAATATTGGTTTGATTAAATATACAATAAATATGGTCTTGGAGATGTGGTGGCTATATCAAGTGATATCAACAAATTTTGACATGTGCACGTTATTTATAGTTTATGGCACATGAGTCCAACTCATAGAGTATGAATTCAATCATGGAAGCATGTTTTTTTACCCACAAGCATGAGCATTGATGATTGATAGAGCTTACTTCTCTTTCTAAGGGTAAGAATATTGATTGTTGTTGCAAGATTACTCTTTCACTCGTGGGAAGGAGCGTTACTAGTAGTTGTATCCTTGGTATTCTAGCCAAGGAAAAGCACATTTGTGATAAGGATATGGACTAAATATCTCATGATAAGCACACAATATGCCTTGTTCCTATGAGGTTCTCTTAGATGCAAGGGATTAATTGTTCAAAGATTCTTACTCTTATCAATCGGATGGATCTTGTTTGAGGTCTCTTCTTTATTAATTCTTCTTATGGATGGAAAATAGTCCATGTTATGGTCCAACATGCCCTTCCTCATGGCGAAGTTCAAGAGAGGATCTCCGTGTGACAACTATCCAATTTTGAGATTAATGATCAACTTATTGATATTGCATTATACAATGATGATCTTATCATGGGAAGATCAACATCATGGATATAGAAGTTGGAGTTATAACTTCATATCCATGGAGTGTTTGATTTAGTTAAAGCATATTTAGTAGGGCAACCAAAGTAGCCAATGGCCTTCATGATCAAGTTCATGACTAGGGAGATTCTTGTTTGTGTTGGTTGTGGAGCCTGATTCTAATTTGGAGGTTATGTTTTAGTCGTGTTTGGACCCACTCTACGAAAGGATATGGGCGTTATGTAGTTGTGTGTCAAATTGCATGTCAATCCGAGTTTTTTTTGTGAATTACTATTTAAAAAAAAATTAACAATTTTTTTTTCCCGAAAATAGTAAACTAAAAACGAGTAATTTTTGATGAAAATATAATTTTTCGAAAATAATAATTACTAAAAATGGAAATTTTTGATGAAAAATATTTTTTCGAAAATAGTAATTACTAAAAATGGTAAATTTTGACAAAAATAGTAATTTTATTTATTTATTTTGGGGCCTTAATGATTTGCTCTAAAATTGTAACCATCGATTTATAAGAGGATGTTGTACAACATCGAAAATGTGAGAAGGGAGAGAGACTGTAATTGTGAGATCGAAGAGGAAGTACAACAAATTTGGTGTAGGTTGTATCCCTTTGAGATTTGTTGGACAAAATAATAAATCCTGGTTATTTTTTGTGTTAATAATTTCATGTTTTTTTATTGCTCGTGATTTTATATTCCTAAAAATTTGAGTGTTAGAATGTTTTGGAGTTTCAAAGGAGGTGCTCTTTGTATATGTGTCGAAGTACCCATTATCGATTCTCATGACTACAATAAAGTTTGAGAAGATTGTTATGTGATTGTATGGTCATCTCCACATAACACTCTTCTAAATGATGCAAGAAGGCTTAGATATTTCTTAAATATTTAGATATCTTAATTCCATTCAAGCATCCATTATGGAGGGAGATATTATCATATCTAATGTCATCTCTAAATGTCATGACCCTCCTCAAAATGAATCTTTTGGTCGCTATTATGAATACTTTTGATCGAATTTGTTATTTTATGCTTTAATATTATGGACCTACTACTAATGATGAATTTTGTGTCGTAGGTGCAGGTCCTCAAAAGATAAAATGAGAAATGATGGTGGGTGAAAACTTTCACCTACGATGAGATATTCATTATTAGCCAAGAGCGCAAAATAGCCCTGGCAGTGAAATATTCACCAGTGGCTCAATAGTACATGGAAGCCCAAGGATGCATTCATAATTAGTAAATACCTATTTAAAAATTACTTATTTTTCTTTGTTTAAAACAAATAATTAATTAATAATTTATTTCTTTTAAATAGAAAATTCTAATAAAATAATTAATTAGAAGATTATTCTTTTATAAGTATATACATCTTCATAAATTTTAAAATATATTTAATCTTCAAAACCTTCCATCTATCGTAGCAAACAAAATATCCATTATTATTGCCAGTTAGCAATCTAATAGAGGGAAGATTTGTCTTACTACATGATACACCTTCTGGAAAGTCCAAAACCTTCTTTCTATTTTATTTAAGAAAGGAAAGAAAGACGGGGGAGAGGGGAGAGAGAGAAGAAGAGATGTAGAAACAAAAGAATAAAAGAACTCGGAGGCAAATAGTGTGTTATCAGCAGATCATGTCACTGCTACTCGACTTAGTTTCTTCTTATTATTTATGATTTTTCTTGTGAATACCTATTTGCCTTGTTCTTGCTTGTATTTCATTTGACAATGCTTTCCGATTGAAATTAGGAAGCAATTTGGCCTGTGGAAACATTACATCTTGTTTTTCAAGTAGTATATTATGTGTTTTATTTCTTTCCACTATAAGGAATGTTTTTATTATTCGTGTGGTCATGTATGAAGTACACTTCCTCTAGCCAACCTAAGTTAATTGGGGTATTATGTTTAAAGAATTTTCTTGCAAAGAACAATTTCACTATGAATGTCTTGAAATTCGTATGAGTAATGTTTGTGGTTCGTATGGAGTGTTTTCCTCTAGCCAATTTGTTTTAATATGAGAATTGTGTATTTTTTTTAATGGGTTATATGGGATTGAAACGGGCCCCATCCGTATTACATCATCACTATATAGTGGTATTACAACAAAGTTTGGATATTATCCATATATCGTTTGGCAATATTTGAACCTGGATCTCCTCCTTGGAATGTTACAGAATCTAACCGGTTGAGCTAATGCCACTTGATTAGAATTGTGTTTTTGTTAAAACTGGTGTATAGAACAATTCTCTTTAATTTTTTTGAAGCCCATGTGGGGAATATTTTTGTTCTTATGACCCGTATATGGAGCATTCTTCCTCCAATTAATCTGAGCTTTGATTAAAATAACCTCTCATCTATAATTTTGAAGCTTGCGTGTGAAATGTTTTCTTATGCTTGTCGTCCATGTATGGAGTTTTCTCTTTGACAATTCTAATATGAGAATTGTGAATAGAATACCTACTTCTAAGGCATGAGTATGAAAATCCATAATGAGTTTGGGAAACCCCCCTTGTCTGCTTACATTATTCTTCTTCCTAATTCTATTTCATGGAATATCCTCTCTTGACTGATTCGAGGTTTATCTTCTACTTGTATATTTTAGTTTTATAGCTTGAGTGAGGTTTGGGTAAGAAATGTATACTATCTACTTATAGGGAACTATTATTAGACAAAATAATAGATGACTCTATGGTTTTAACAGGTAACACCAAGTTTAAATAATATTAATAATTTGACTATGAGGTATAGGATCCCCATATATATATTTTTTAGATGTGGGGCCTCCCAACAAGCATCTTTGAAAAAGTATATTTCTATGGTTAGTCACCCATGTAGTTAAATTTAATTGGCATATGATATATTTCCATTGGACGATGTTTTCCTTTGCTAGAATATAACAAATAAAATATATTAGAAGTGAAGCCTTGTATATAACTTTAATAATAATTTTGAACCTTAGAATTCTTGCTTGAACTTCATTTATTTGAAATATTTATTCAATTTTTCACCTCTGACTATGAATGCACCTTTTTTAATAAAATATGGGCCACTCTGATCCCAATTCATACTAATACTTGCCTATGAAAGGAATGCCTGGGATCCTGGTTGCAAAATATGCATAATGTAAGGGACAACTGCATTGGACAAAACTTTTATTCTAGTTTGAAGATGTCATATATATATATATATGAGCACCAAAAATGCTCATTTTTATGCATGTTTAAAAGGGGTATTGTATGGCATGTCTAACACTAGAAGTGCATTTTTGTGTAATTATTGCATATATTTAATGGAAAATGATGTATTATGCTTGACTGGTGTTTTTAGTGGGAAATGTGTGTAGATGCAGATTTTTGTTGCTTTTTCACATCTTTTAGTCAAGGTCCCACATGGACCTGACATTGTACAACAAATATAATGTGTTTGAGGAATGATGTACATCTTGAAGGAGATCGTGGTGCCTGAAGTGGGCACCTAAATCCTGCTAAGGGTTGGTGCCTATATCCCAGGCGCAATTCGACACCTATATTCTCATGCCTATATCCCGACGATAGGTAGGTGCCTATATTTAGCAAGTATAAAGCACCTTTATTCTACGCATTGACCAATTGATTAGGAGACCACATAAATTTTAGAAATAAATTGTTATGTAAACTAGGGGAGCACCATTCTTATCTTTCATGATTAATTTTAGACATGACCACTCTTTTAATAGATGATAATTGTAATTGTGCATGAATTGATCGTAGTGAATCATGACTTATGATTAAATTAGAACAAGCTATTTTTGTAATAGGATTTGGTCACATTTTGTATAAGAACATAGGCCATTCTTGAAAATGGATCCGCAAAGTTTTATTATTTTTGTATTGCATAAATTATTAATAAAGTTTTGAGTGTTCTCCATTCACGTGTATTTGGAAGAGTGATTTTTACGTAACCAGCTGGGCGGACCATCTGCGAGAGCTTAGGCCCACTCCAGGTAGTAATCCTCCCCTATTTATTTTATTTCCTACTTTATTTATTTTAGTTGTGTGTTTATTTTCTATTTTATTTATTTTAGTTGTGTGTTTATTTTCTGCAATTTTATTTCTAGTTGTGTGTTTAATTTCAACAATTTCCCTTTTAGTCATGTGTTTGATTTCAACATTTTAATTTTAGTTGTGAGCAATTTACTTCCTATAGTTTCTTTTAATTGTGTGCTTTATTATTTTTTATTTTTTTGCATTTAGTTTTTAATTGGTTTGGGTAAAAACTAAAACTACACGAACAACATTCCCCCACCAAACCAATTAATATATAGGACTCATCTCCCAACTACTACAGGCATATATTGTGCATAGGTACTCACAAGTTTATGAACTCCTGGATTGATATTGATAATTAAATAGAAAAAAAAACTATTTTATAGAACACCATTTTGGCACTATTATTGGGGAGTGCCAACTATAGTATTTTAGGATCTGTAGGTTAGTCAACCTAAAAATAATTATTCAGACTATCTTACCCATAGATCCCCTACTTGAGAATGCATGAGTCCACCAAGACCAAGAGGATCGGATGAATGTTTTATTAAGAGAGTAGAAGTCACCTCAGAACCACCTAAAATACCTTCTAAAGAATCTAAAACACTTCTTGTTGTTGGACCATCATCTCCACCTAACACACCTTGGCATATTAATCCATTATTTGGACAAACTTTATTTAAAGACTCAAGGTGGAAAATATTAGAAAGGGGGGTTTGCCTTAGGTTTTGATTTAGATTTACTATTTGAAGACACAAGAAATGAGTGTGAAGCATTATTAGTTATTGTAGAAGCATCTGGTTTAACACCTACATCATCTAAAACCATGGTTAGAAATGATGAGGCTTCCACCAGTTTTGACTTTCCAATTGAAGAATCTAGAGGAGACATTAAAATAAAACATATTTCTCCTGCACATCTTCCTATATTTAGAGGACTACCAATCGAAGATCTTGATCTATTTCTTTTTAAATTTGATGTTCTTTGTAGATCAATGGATTATAAAACTGATGCCCAAAAATTAAAACTTTTTCCCTCTACATTGGATGACTCAACATTACGTTGGTTTATCGGTTTAGGGAACAAACAAATTACCACCTGGGAGGACATGAAGAAAATATTTTTAGAACAATACCAAGATTTTGGTAGGGCATGAGATGCTAGAGAGGAAGTCCTAGATATGTCATAGAGGGAGGAAGAGTCATTGGAGGATTACTGGGGTAGATTTAATTTTAATCTTCAATGTTCACCCCATGCAAAATTGGGTGAGAAATCCTTGAGAAGTATATTCTTAAGGGGTCTCATGAATGAGTCATTAGAAGCCTTAAACTTGTTAGTGGGAGGTGACATTTACCAAGCCCAAATGTCAGATATCCGATAGTATTGTCAAAATTACTCTAGGAGAAAAGGTAAACCCATCACCCAAGGAACAAAAACAATAGCCTCCATAACAAAAGTAGAAATAGGTACCTTGTTGGAAGACATGAAGAGTGATATTTTATCATCTCTTGCAATCCAACTAGATACATTCTAGCTTCAAAAAAAGAAGTAAGAAATCGAGGCAGCATTGGCCTTTTTCTACCCAAGATGTAGGAAGAAACACCCAAAGAATGAATGTCCAGAAAACAAGGTTCGAGTGTGTGCCATTTGTCAAATGGATCACAAAATGAAGTTGTGCCCATAATTAGAAAATATGAAAGAGGAACTAGAAGTAGCTAAAACTTATTTTATGGGTAATAGGAGAAATTGGCAATAGTCTCCTATGGAAGGTGAAATGCCAAGAGTAGTACCACCCTATGGGGGATCCAATTTTATGCACCAAGGGTAGACTCAAACACCCAATATGGGATGGTGGGGTCAACCACCTTGGATGAATGCCACCCAAGGGCCAACTCCTTACACACCTTATCCATGGATGCCATACCAACAAGCTGGAATGTAGTGGTAAAATTATAATACATGGACTTCACCTCCACAAGTAACAACACAAGCCCCACTACAACCTAGTTTATCGACACCACCTACTTCTAGACCACAATAACTATCGACACAACCAACCCCAAATCCAAATAATAATAAGATAAATCAACCAACATATCAGGTAGACATGGGGATGTATCCTATGTATCATATTAGCGTAGATTGTAGTCCAATTAGACTTAGATCAGGTAGAGAAGTAGGAGTAGATCCAACACCTCCAATAGTGGAGGAAGAGGAAATAGAAGTAGAAGTAGAAGAACCAACACCTCCGGTAGAGGGGGTGGAAGAAAATTTAACTGTTGAATAGTCCAACAATGAAGGGGTTCCACCCTTTCCCAAAATATTACAAGAATCCAAAAAAATGATGCAACCAAAATTTGACATAATGGAAGGGTTGAAAAACCTAACTATCACAATTCCCCTCTATTAGGCTATATGAGATGTGCCTATCTATACAAAATCCATTAGAGAATTATGTCTTAAGAGACCAGGATGATGACAATAGTCAAAAGTAGTACACGTGGTAGGTCAGTTAGCTGACTTAATGTTAGGGAACACCTATCACCAAAAATATTCTGATCCAGGAAGCTTGATTTTAATAGTTCAAATTGAAGGCTTGAGGCTACCCAATACTTTAGTAGATTTAGGTGCAGCCATAAATGTCATGCCTAAGGAAACCATGCAAAAACTATAGTTAATAGACATGAGGCCAACTAAAATAGTTTTACAATTGGTAGATCGGTCTACAGTACTCCCAGAGGGAATGTTGGAAGACGTGATTGTAACTATGGATGCATGGGAATATCCAACAGACTTCCTAGTTCTGAAGTCAAAATTAGGACTGGGTGGTTATCCACTCATATTAGGATGTCCTTGGCTGGCAACAACTGACACCTACATAAGTTGTAGGATTAGACAAATGATGATATCCAATGGATAAAATGTTAAAAATTTAGTCATTTACCCTCCTGCACAATCTACCATTGAATTGGGAGAGCCTAATTCTAAATTTGTACATGATGATGCCTTGCCTATGTTGCAACAAGTGATGGTTCTAGATGAAGTAGAGGATGAAGTAGATGAAGATCAAATCATAACGAATTTTCTCCAAGGAGAATCTTCACACCCTCCTATGGATTCCCCACTCGTTGGTAGTAGGGAAAATCATGTTAAACAAATTGAAATAGAACCTGGATGAATATTGAACATTGATAATTTCTTGATAATTGATCAAGAAGAGAAGTTGAAAGGAATATTAAATAAACATAAGACTACTTTCACTTGGGATTATAGAGACATGAGGGGTATTGCACCTGATGTATGCACTCATAGGATTTACCTGGAGGATGATGCAAGACCGGTAAGACAACCCCAAAGGTGGATGAATCCAACCATGAAGGAAATAGTAAAAGCTGAATTACAAAAATTGTTATCCGTTGGATTCATCTATCCCATTTTTGATAGTCAATGGGTCTCACCTTTGGTGGTGGTACCCAAGAAAAATGGCAAATGGAGGATTTGTGTGGACTATAGGATGTTAAACAAGGCCACCCGAAAAGACCATTTTCCCCTACCATTTATAGACCAAGTCCTAGATACCCTGGTAGGATGAAAATATTTTTCGTTCCTTGATGGGTATAGTGGCTACAATCAAATCCAAATAGGGGAAGAGGATCAGGAAAAGACCACATTTACCTATCCTTGGGGTACCTTTGCCTACCGTGTCTTACCTTTTGGGTTGTGTAATGCACCTGCAACTTTCCAACGGGTAGTCCTTAGTATTTTTTTAGATATGGTAGGAGAGACTGTAGAGGTCTATATGGATGATTTCACCATGTATGATGAAAGTTTTGAAGAAGCTACAACTAATCTAGAGAGAGTACTCCAACGCTGTCAAGAAATAAACCTATCCTTAAGTAATGAAAAATACTTTATGTTAATGATGGAAGGGATAGTTTTAGGACACCACATCTCTGTTGAGGGGATAAAGGTAGATAAGAGAAATATTGAGGTTATCAAAGAACTACCTACCCCCAAAACATAGTGAGATGTCTGAAGTTTCTTAGGCTCTACTGGATACTACCAATGATTTATTCAAGATTTCAACAAAATCGCCAAACCACTACACACATTGTTAACCAAAGATGTTGAGTTTGTTTGGACAAGTGAATGTGAGCAAGTATTCCAAACCTTAAAAGAAAAACTAACAACTGCTCCCATGCTTAGAGGTCCAAATTGGAACCTCCCCTTCCACATTTATGTGGATGCATCCAACAATGCTATAGGGGCAGCACTAGGACAAAAAGAAGAAAATGAGGTATATGCCATCTATTATGTCAATAAAAATCTTATGGATATTGAACTCAATTACACTATCACAAAAAAATAATTCTTGGCAGTTGTACATGCCATTAATAAATTTTACCATTATATCATGGGCTATAAAATATTTGTACACACTGACCATACAACCATCAGATATCTGATGAACAAGCCAATGGTAAGTGGTAGGATTATTAGATGGCTATTACTCCTACAAGAATTTGATGTGACTATTATAGACAAACTCGATAAGGATAATGTTGTGGTAGATTTTTTATCTAGGTTAATCTCTCATGATAACACTACCATTGAGGATAGATTCCTGGATGAGCATCTCTTTGCTCTTGATAACCACATACCATGGTATGCCGATATGGCCAATTACTTAGCCACCGATAAAATATCCCCTACACTCACTCCTCGAGAAGCTCGAACATTAATTGAAAAGAGTGTAGCTTTTTCATGGATTGATAGTTGCCTATTTAAAATTGGCCTTGATCAACTCATGAGATGATGTGTTGCAAAAAATGAAATCATAAAAATCTTAAAAGCTTATCATGATGAACCATGTGGTGGACATTTTGTAGGAAAAAGAACTACATTTAAAGTTTTACAAATAGGGTATTATTGGCCCTCATTATTTAAAGATGCAATAAACTATGTCAACCATTGCGATCAATGTCAATGAATGGGTCGACCAACTCCATGAGATGAAATGCCCCTTCAGCCACATTTGCATATTGAACCATTTGATAAATGGGGGATGGATTTTGTTGGGCCTATCAATCCACAATCTAATGGTAAGAGGTATATTTTAGTATGTACTGATTATGTTACTAAGTGGGTTGAAGTGTAGGCATTATGGAACGCAAAAGAAGACAATGTAGCGCAATTCTTGTATGAATTTATTTTCACTAGGTTTGATGTTCCCAGGGAGATTACCACTGACCAAGGGACTCAGTTCACTTCGAAGATGATTCAAGAATTGATGCAGCAGTTCCAGATCTAGCACAACAAAACCACCCCATACCATCCACAAGCAAATGGCTAGGTGGAGGTTACAAATCGAGAGTTGGAGAACATTCTAACAAAGATAGTGCAACAACACAAAAAGGATTGGGAGAAATACCTCTCGAAAGTAGTATGGGTATATCGAACTACATGGAAATCAACTACCGAATTTACACCATTTTAATTGGTGTATGAGAAAAATGCAATGATGCCAATCAAATTTGAAATTAAAACTCTACGAACTATTATGGAGCTCAATATGAATCTAGATGCTGCATAAAAAAATGTATTCACCAATTAAATCAGTTGGATGAATACATGCAAGATGCATTGTAATGCACAAAAATAATGTAGAAGTAGAGAGCAATGTGGCATGACCACCACATAAGACCAAAATGATTTAAAGAAGGAGATTGGGCATTGTTATATGATTCTTGGTTCTAGGAGTGAAAGGGAAAGCTCATGCAGAGGTGGATGGGTCCATATGAGGTGATTGAAGTCATCAACAATGGAGCTATCCATGTTAGAACCATTGATGGTAGCAATATAGTTTTGATGGTCAATGACCACCACTTACGACCTTACCATGCACCTCCAATTCATATGATCGACTTAGATGCAGGCATGGGGGAGACCCCATTTTCTAAAAAATTTTAATAGTTTGATGAACGCTTATGCGTTCGCTGTAAAATAAATAAATGAAAAAAGAAGAGAAAAAAATATGATATATCTAAGAAAATAAATTTAATATATATATATATATATATATATATATATATATATATATATATATATATATATATATAGATATATGCCTATTTTTCTTTTATTATTTTTGTTTTGTAGGGCAACGTGGAATTTGTTGCAGAGTTGTAGGCATCTATGGTAAATTAGGCCTATCAGGCATGAAGCTATGCCACCTTGTTTTTTCTACTTTCTAGGAGTGTAGCAATGTAAAAAATGCGTCTACTTCCCACCAGGTGGGTAGTGCCTATATTCGGGCCAATCGACAAGCACCTATTTTCAACCAAGAGGATGGTGCTTGTATTCGGGCTAACACAAGAGGTGCCTACTTCACACCAAGAGGGTGGTGCCTATATTCAGGCCATCATAAATATACCTATCTTCCACCAAGGGGAGAGATGCCTATATCTGAACCAAGACAGATATGTCTATATCTAGAGTAGCAAAGGTGCCTATCTTCAGAGGTAGAACACATGCACCTATATATAGAACATAGGTGCCTATATTCAAAGTAGCAGAGGTGCCTATATCTAGAGCAACGAAGGTACCTATATCTAAATGTAGTAGAAGTACCTACCTTCCACCCGAAGGAAAGTACCTATATCTAGAGTAGAAGTGATGCCTATATCCATGCGCATACGATGAAATCAACTTTTTTATGGATGGAGTATGCCTACTTTTTGATCATCGACATCGAAGTATGCTTACTCTTGAGATGTTGACAATGGGATACACTACTTCTAAATTCCAATGTGAAAGTGTGTTGTCCCACGATGAATAATCATGGTTTTTATTTTTAGCATGAGATCTCAAAACTAATAATATGTAGTACCCAATAAAATTACTTTGATGAGATTGCTTTGCATAAAAAATGCAAGTCACTGATTCACCCCGGTACACTGTAATCAATGCTTTGATCAATCAAGTTGCACCACCAGGTGCCTACACATCATGTTTCATAAAAAATCACCTAGGTATGTATTGATTTTTCTATTATTTATGTGCATAGTTATCACGAAAAATATTTTTGTGTTACATGCTAGTACATACCCCACATTTTTATTGTCCAATCATGCAACCCCACATCAGCAATTCACCATGTGGCACCAATCAGGCATGGGGGAGGTTGCAACTATATCCAACTATATCCAAGTGCATGCTTCAAGATTAATTACATAAATTTCATAATTATTGCTAATTATGGGGGTATAGGTGCCCACTATATGCACGAATATAGTCGCATGCTTTGACATGTTAAATATGGATATAGTTGCTTGCTTCACCACTAGAAAGGCAAAAAATAGAGTAGATACCATGGGAGGACCTTCATGAAATCATGCATAGAAGAGATATGAGTCGATGAATCTCTCGAGCATCACAAGATTTGTTTGAGACCAATTCGAAGCTATAGGGTGGTTAGATTATTATTGCTTGGTCAGCCAAGGCTAAGACCTCATGGTAGCACAAGAATTTATAGCTTCAATGGATAATGGGGTCATGTAGATGCAAGGGCTAGTAATACTAGTGATAGAGGAGTATGTAGCAAAATTCACCGACCTCCCATGCATAGGGGACCAAACGTACAAGGGAGATAACATTGAGCGATGCACTCAATGATTCTTTGGGTAACCCACGATGCAGTTGATGAGATCGAGGTTGCCAAAATAATATGTCCCAAAAGCATGGTGATAGGTGTTTGAACAATTGGCATGGTTCTTCACCTACATCGAAAGATATTCCTGGCTCAATGCCAACCACTTTCATTTCTTAAATAATTTGCTGCATGGGGACCATATCAACATCCCATTTTATCTGATGAGTGCCCTATGGGATGAGGCCAATAGATACCAAGTAGGCATGACGATGGTGTTAGGACATCACAAGCTGATTTTAGCCCTAATTCGACATGCCAAAGCATAAAGGGTTACACTGCCACCACCAGTCATTGTAGTAGAGGAAGCTACATTTGAATCATCTAGTGAGTGGTATGAAGATAATTTGGATGAAGAAATAGAGGCACCTACCTCCCAACATAGTCATTCATATGGGGAGGTAGAGCAACTCGAATTGAGCCCATTTTGGGCAACATCACTACCTACTTCTAGGAGTGGGATTGGGGGCAGGGAAGACATAGTTTTTTATTTATTTTTTGGGGGCATGAGGACACCATAGGAAAAGTAGTGTTGTAGGGCTTGGCCTCTATTGAAGTGCCCTATAGTGAATCTTTTGAGGAAGACCTCCATGACCAGTTATAAGAAATTAAAGCGCAAGCCTCTAGTTGGGAGGAAAAATATCATGCAGTACATGCTAAATTTCAAGAATTTTGATGGGCTATTGTAGTTGAGCAACAAGAATCGAACCATATTATGTGGTAGTTGATGGAGATAGTGCAACAACTAGAGAGCATGGTGCAACAATTACAATAATTGCTCATCATGAAGGAGAATAGAGTTGATGTTGCTGTGTAGATGGATTGGGCCATGGACCTAGTAATTTTCTCCATCGACTCAGAAGAGAAGGTGGTATCCATGGGGGCGTACCATTTTGATGCTAGGAGGGCATTAGATGCCCAACTATTTGACATAAGGGAGTAGTCAAAAGCACCTGTGGTAGATGCTTCCCAAGAATAGGGGAGCCCTATTTTGCAAAGTGGGCCCATTTTTGTTGAACTTTTAGATAGCGAGGAGGTTGAGGCTGCTCAGTTGGTTGGTGAGTCAGTAGAACACTCTACTTCTACCTAGTCAATTTGTCATCCTAATGTTGACTATCTGGATGTCGCTAAGTCAGGTAGAGAGTCAGATGCATGCAATGATGCTGCTTAGTCAGCTAGGGAGTCAACCTAGCACAAGAATGCTACCTATTAAACTAGGGAGTCTATAGAACCTTCTATTGTTGATCAATCAACTGGTTAGCTAGAGGTGGACCATATTGTGGTAGTTTAGTTTGATGATTAGCTACTAGTTGAATATTTTGCTATTGTACCTATGGACCAGTGTATGCCAAATATAGAACAACCCGTTGTTAAAAACTATCACCTTCAAAGATAAATGTGGTGCTTGCTCTCATAGTGCCAAAATATGCAGATGCACCAAAAATAATGAGGAAAAAGAGGCAGAGGGCTCTTGCAAGTCAACCTTGGGGAAAGAGACAAAAAATGCAGCATGATCCCAACTCTGATGAAGAGTGGGTTGCATCACTTGATGTATTTTCAATCCTCCAACATGAGCTAGCCATGTTCGAGAAGAGCCTAAAGAAGAACAAGGAAGCATAATGAGCTCCCAAGTGGATAACTAGGGAGTCGGGCATCAGTGTAAACCCAACACACCCGACACAATTTAGAGCCCTATATGCTTCTATCAATGGATGTCCATCACAAATGATGGAATATTTTCGCTAGATGGAGATGTTTGAAAAGGAACCTATATTGCCACTACTAGTCAGAACAACCCAACCTCTACCGCTAGATCCTGTGAAGTCTAAAATCAAGATTGAAGATGATGTTGTAGATAGAGGAGCACCAACGAGAGGTCCATAAGCCACAGTTCTGCTAGAAGTCTGATTGGCTGATATGTCATAGTTTTAGCTATGGGATACTCTATTCACATGTACTTGGAAGAGTGATTTTTACGTAACCAGCTGGGCAGACCATCTACAGGAGCTTGGGCCCACTCCAAGTAGTAATCCTCCCCTGTTTATTTTATTTATTGCTTTATTTATTTTAGTTGTGTTTATTACCTGTTTATTTATTTCAGTTGTGTGTTTATTTCCTACATTTTTATTTCCAGTTGTGTATTTAATTCTAGTAATTTGCCTTTTAGTCGTGTTTGTTTTCAGCATTTTAATTTCAATTGTGAGCAATTTACTTCCTAAAATTATTTCAGTTGTGTGCTTTACTTATTTATTTTCATGCAATTATTTTTTTGCACTTATTTTTAATTGGTTTGGGTAAAAATTGAAACTACACAAACAACATTTTTTTTGGTAAATAAAGTATTTCATTAACCCGGGTTTTGCAGGTTGACCCAAAACCTTTTTACAAAAATCAGCCCCCGGCTGAGGAACCAAAACAAAAACATACTGAGGATCCTCTGTCCTCTACCCCATCCGATCTCCCTTAACTGGGAACCATCATACTGGACTTCTCGCCTAAGACAAGACCCAAATGAAAATAGGAAACCAGGGCCCTAGCAGGACCCGAACCACCCCTAGCATCTAACCCAAACGCTGAAGCTAACCCACAAGTAGACAAGAACAAAAAAAGCAAAAACTCTGCCCTGACAAAAAACGTAAATTAAGCAATGAGGGCCACCAACATTGTCAAAACAGCAGGCCCCAGGGCAGCAACACAGTTAGGAAGACACTAGTCCTCCTCTTCGACCTCCTCCTCCTGTTCGTCTTCTTTGTCATCTTCATTGTCGTCCGTCTCCGGGTTGTAGACCACCGACTTGTTGCTCTGGTACCCTTCGTTGAAGAAAACCTTGGTCAAAACTTCCTACAGTTCCTTCATCTGGTGGTTGATGTTAGCTGCCGTGTTCAGGACGAACCTCTTCAGTTCCATAATTGAGGGGTCAGGACCCTCGTCTTCAGATGTAATCTCCATTATTTTGCAGCTTCCCTGAACTTGTTTGTTTTTTAGCCTCAGGGAAGACCTAATGGGCGGGTCCTCAATCCTCAGTATTTTCCTTGCCGGACCTCCCTTAACACTTGACTCACCCTCTCTCTTCTTGGCAGGGGAAGGTTTGGGCACACCGGGGCTCTCTCTCCCCCTCGAGATTTCGCCATGCACCATCGGGGGATCCTCAGGGGGTGGGGCAGGGAGCTCGGCTTGGGGAACATTGAGAAGGACGTATTTATAAATGACCTTAAGAAGGCCTTGGTGCATGGGCATGGAAAAGCCTTTCTTGCTGCGGGACGAGGTTATAGTATGGTTCAGGGAGTTCATCAAAAATTGGGGAATGCTTATGGGGTTCACATCCCTGAAGAAGTTGACGAAAGCATAATGGAAGCTTAGCAAAACTTTACCAGGGTCCTCCGCCGTGATGAATTCCAACACATTCTTCATTACCGCATTCCAAGGAGTCGGGAGGTCCATCCTTGTGAGCCCGTTCTTCGCCTCCTTGTAGATTTTTGGGTTATCCTTAAACTCTTTTAGCTCCACCTCCCAGTGGTGCTTTTGTCTGTGGATCGACCTTCCCTTAACCGATTGCCCAATAATTACCGCCAAAATATTAACATCAATGACAATTTTGCAGCCGCGGATCTCCACTCTACCATCCTCCCAAGTCTCCATCACTGCTAGCATGATTTCATCCTCCACACCCGAGAACAGATCAAAAAACTGGGTAAAACGTCTATCGGTCAGAATAGCCTGAGCAGCTGGCTCCATGACAACCATGTTGGGCTCAATGTAGATCATGTTTCTGAGGGTTACTGTCAAAATCCTCTCTGAATTATCTGAAGGCTCTCCACTCATGATTTTCGACGTTCTACCACAGCTATAAATAATTATAAGGTGGTGGTGCCTTTGCTTTGCTCGACCGTTCGTTGCTGGTTCCATGAAACCCGTGCCGATTTTGGAAGCGTGCCTCCCATCATCGTTATCTTGAAAAGCATGCCACTTCAGCATAGGGATCGTGCCATATTGTCCTTTGTCACATCTATTAGGATCCGTTATCTTGGTAATAATGAGAAGGTTGGACGAGAAAAGCCTCACGGGAAACCGATGCCTCTCGGAAAAAGCTAACTCGTATCTCAAAACATTTGGAAACTTGCACCTCCTCCTACTGTATGTCCTCCTCGCATAATTGTCATTTTTAGGGACGAAACCCACCACCTCGTAGTTCCGCATCTTGATTATACGGGTTTCCAAGCTTGCCTTGGGCTGATTCCTTGCTATTTCCAGCCTAATTTCAACCAATGAGAAAAAACTTCTGAATTGGGCCCTTTGCCACCCCCCGATGGTAATCCCAAAGGGGCACGTGATCTGCCGGCGATAAAGCCACGTTGACCCTGTCATAATCTTTCGCATTGGATGATTTCCTCCACGTCACCTGGGACCTCATGCGTCCACGTGATCAGTCCGTCAGCCTCAACACCCATGTTCGCCAACCTGTCCACTGCCTTGTTGGCTTCGCGAAACACGTGTTGGACTACTTTTTCTTTTCTCGCATCGGCAAGGATCCTTGCTTCATTGATGAGGACCTCGATCCTCCAGGGAGGTTTCCTTTTATTATTGAGGAGGTTGATGATATTCAAGGAGTCCCCTTCCACAAAACATTTACCTTGGACCTCTTGAAGCAGTTGCAGACCTCTCCAAAGTGCCCTTGCTTCGGCCTCGTTATTTGTCTTGATCCCAAGATTTTTAGAGAAGGCAAGCACTACCTGCCCTTGATGGTCTCTCACCACACCTCCAGCTCCTGCTTTACCAGGATTGTCCTTAGCTGCCCCATCAAAGTTGAATTTGATCCAGTCCGCAGGGGGGACGATCCACCTAGTCTCCGTCCTTGGATGAGGTTGGCTAACCTCGATGGATTCGTCTAAAGATAAATCAAGGGATTGGGCAAGGATTTTCTCATGAGAAGGAATGGATTGGGGTGATGAAGGAAAGATGCTCAGGTTTTCTTTAGCAAAGGCCAAAATTTTGTTGGTGACAAACAACAGGTCAAGGTTAGACTCATTAAAAGCTCTATGGTTCCTTTCTAACCAAATCTGCCAAAGATAGTGATGGAGGCAAATCTTCCAAAGGAACCTAAGCTGCAAACTTATAAAGGGAGAAGGCCATTGTTGGAATAACTCAAGGACCGTGGCTGGCATTACCCACGAGATATTGAAGGTTTGAAGCACTCCACTAAGGATAGCGGTCGACCATGGGCATTCTAGAAAAATGTGATGGATTGACTCCCAGCTATTCCTGCACAAATAACACCGGTTAGGTAAAACCATACCTCTTCTTATCATGTTGTCTATGGTGAGAATTTTCCCTTGAATAACCACCCATGCAAAATGAGCCAGTTTGGGGATCAACTTGCTAATCCACACCAACTTGGTTTGAAACGGCGGATCCTCAGGGTCAAGGAGCATCTTGTACGTGGATTTGACTGAAAATTCCCCACTTTCAGTCACTGCCCACCTCAGGTGATCCTCAGCAACTCTTATGGAAATGAATTGTTGGGATAAAATGAATTCTAACTCCTTTGATTCAGTTTGGAAACCCTTAGCCCTGATGGGATTCCATCTCAGATTACCTCCCTCCTGTCGAAGAAAATCAGCCACCATAGGTCCAAAGTTGTCATCAACGTATTGTTTAATCCTTACTAGCATGGGATCTGAGGCAAGAGCCTCCTCCCTAGCCCATCTATCCTCCCAAAATCTGATCTTTGTACCATTCCCGACTATCCATCGCATGCCTTTTTTTACTATCTCTCTACTTGACAAGATTGCTTTCCAGAAAGCCGATCCTCTTATCAGAATAGATGTGTTCAGAAAATCAGATCCTTGGAGGTATTTCCTTTTCACAATGGCTATCCATTCATTCTCTTCACTTGTGAGGACACGCCACGCTTGTTTAGCTAACAATGCAGTATTAAGGTGGGAGACTCTCCTCAGACCCAAGCCTCCTCCTTCTTTGGGTTGGCACACTTTGCTCCAACCAACTAGGTGGATCCTGCTCTTGCCTTCCGATCCAGACCATAAAAAATTCTTTTGCATCTGTTCAATTTTTTGGAAAACTCGAGCCGGGGCCTTGAACACTGACAAAAAGTATACTGGAATGCTCTGCAACGAAGCCATGGTCAGGGTAGCTTTTCTCGCTTGAGATAGAAAGTGGCCTTTCCAACCAGCTAACCTTTTCTGGATTCTTTCCACCACATTGTTCCACATAACTCCCAAGGGTGCCCCAGTGAAAAGAGGTAGTCCCAGATAAGATGTTGGCAAAGTAGATATGGCACACCCCAAAATCCCTGCAATCCTAATCTGCCTTGGTATAGGGGTGTTGAGGAAGTAAATCTTACTTTTGGTAAAATTAACCTTCTGACCAGCCGCCTCCTCATACAAATTTAGGATGAATTTGATTCTTTTGGCCTCTTCCACAGAAGCTAAAGAAAGCATCAGCGTATCATCAACAAATTGTTGGTGGGTGACAGGGGCGGTTTGGGACGTGGCTTTGATACCAGAGATTCGCCCTGTTGAACAATCAGCTTTGATGGTCCTGCCCAAGGCTTCGGCCACAATGATGAACAACATGGGGCTTATAGGATCCCCTTGTCTAAGGCCCCTACTACTTTGGAAGAACCCGATAGGGGATCCATTCACCAAAATAGAGAACTAGGGTTTATGGATGCATCCTCGAATGAGTTTGACCCACTGATCATGGAATCCGAATTTGATCAACACCGCCTCAAGGAATTCCCAGTTGATTCGGTCAAACGCTTTGTTCATATCAAGCTTTAGGGCAAAGGAAGCTTTCTTGGTTTGGTTGGCAGAATGGAGGGCTTCATGAACCATGATGACCCCATCAAGAATGGATCTCCCTTGAACTGAGCTTCCCTGACATTGATCGATGATAAGGGGCATAATACCTTTCATCTTGTTTACGATCAGCTTGGTGAGGATTTTGTAGGTTACATTACATAGGCTCACTGGTCTATAATCGGCCATAGTTTTAGGGGCTGCTCCTTTTGGAATCAAGGCTATAAACGTGGAGTTGTAGCTTTTAGGAATGTGTTTGGATAACTGAAATTCCCTAATAGCTGAGCATACATCAGCCCCCACAATGTCCCAGTACGTTTGAAAGAAATGAGGAGAGAACCCGTCTGGTCCTGGGGCTTTGTCCGGATCCATAGAGAATAGGGCCTCTCTGATTTCCTCATCTAAGAACGGATCGGTGAGTCTCCTATTCATATCATTGTCAATTGCTTGAGGAATGGCACGCAATAGGGAATCTTTAGCATTGGCCTGGCACTGCCCTTCTTCTCCCAGGAGGTTGCTAAAATAAGTCACAGCTTCATCTCTGATTTCATGAATATCATGAGTGGTGGAGCCATATTCCTTGGTCAGGTCTCTAATTCTGTTGTTGCTTCTATTTCTTAGGGTGGTCACATGGAAGAATTTAGAGTTAGAGTCCCCATCCTTGAGCCATAACGCTCTAGATTTCTGCCTCCAATACATTTCTTCACAGGCGATGATATTGTGGAACTCAGCCAAAAATATTTTTTCTTCTGATCTGGTTGCCTCATCATAATGACCATTTTCAATGCTCCTTTCGATGACCCCTAGTCTATCACTTACCTCTTTCTTTTTTTCAAACAAATTCCCAAAAACTTCCTTGTTCCAAATTCTGAGGTTATCTCTCACCATCCTTAGTTTATGTGACAATTTGAACGAAGGGCAGCCATGACCACTATTCATCCACCATTGATTAATCTTCTCCTTAAGGTCCTTATGCTTAGTCCACATCGCCTCAAACCAAAAAGGCTTCTTTAGGCAAGAGCGTTGGGGAACCTCAAGTAGTATAGGGCTGTGATCAGAAGCTATCTTGCATAGGGAAAGCAGGGAAGAATCCCAAAAAGTCGTAAGAGCTTCTTTGGATAAGAAGAACCTATCTAGCCTCTCCTGAATTAGATGATTCCCAACCTGGCGGTTGCTCCAAGTATACTTGGCTCCTTTTAACTTTACATCCATTAATTCATTTGAGTTGACGAACGAATTGAAATCCTCCATGCTTCTGGAAGGCAATCCGGATCCTCCTTTTTTATCAGACGGGTATAACGGTGTATTAAAGTCTCCACCTATCACCCAAGGAATGTCCCGAAACACTTCACTCAAATGAGTCATGTATACCCACAGTGAAGCTCTTTCTTGAACAATATTAAGGGCATATACATTTGAAGTGATCCATGACCTGTTGTGATGTAGTAACAATAGTATGAAGCTATATTATTCATCATAATGCAAGTATATATAGAATTACATAGGAATCTCACGTAGGTTAAGTGGTTGCAACAATATGCCAAACATGGCCAACCACTTAACTACTAGTTAACAAAATGCTAACTATGGATGTCCACTAACTGCTAGAAGACAAACAAGATCTCTAACAGTTAACAACCATCTAACAACATGCTAACAACATGCTAACAACCTATTTCTAACATGGGCATACTATGCCTCACGTGAATACAAAGTGCAAGAAATAGGAATAGTAAATAATAATAATAATTAACTTAGGCTTAAGTGGATAAGCCTAAGTTATCCTCAACACTCCTCCCAACCATATAAGCATTGGACCCCAATGCTCTCAACAAATGTGGAAAGTCATGGGCCATCTCATGGTGAGGAATCCAACGAGCCATGTGTGGAAAGTGACCGTGACGAGCGACAAGGTAAGTAGTGGAAGAACCCTGTCTAGTGTGATGAGTCTTCATCTCGAAAACTCTATCTGAAATGAGCGAAAGCTGACGATCAGGTGCCACTGCTGTTGTAGGACTGAAAACAGGATCAGGTACCAAAATAGGGTCCTAAAATGGTGTCTCTGGAAAGCGGCGCTCATCCAAAGGAACCCAAACTCTGCCTCCAACCTATGGTGAGTGAGGATTGTGATGCTTTCGCACCACTCCCTACGGAGTCTCCTACAAGTCCTGTGGTATCTTGCCTAGAAGGCTCTGCCGGTGCTCAGTAAGGGAAGTAACCTTAGCTTGCTCCTCCATGTGTGCAATGGGAGTGGGCAAAGCCAAAGGTAACTTCTGTGGAACAAGTGGTTCAATAGTTGTAGGTGTACCCAAAATTATACCAATGGAATCAATGGTATCTTTCTCATGAGTGAGAATGGTGGGTTCCTTAACCACTTGCTCTTGTGATTGTTCATCATGTGGGAGTGAAACTTCTTCCTTTGCATGTTTCTTAGGTGGTGCTTTTTCTTCATTTTGTGTGGGACAAATGCTAGTAGGAGCCAAAATGAGTGCTTGACTTAATGGCTTCCTTACTTGCCTACAACTTAACATCAAATTGGAAGTAGGTGTAGTGCTTTGTATCAAGTAGTTTTTACCATGCAACTCCAATGTGTAGGTGTTCTTTTTAGCATGATAAATAGCATTCCTATCAAATTGATAGGGTTTACCTAGCAAGAGTCCACAACAATCCATATCTGTGACATCACACCTAACTTTGTCCACAAACTTGTCACCAAAAGCAAAAGTCAAGGTGCAAGTATGGGTGATGTTGGATGTGGAGTCTACATCTTTCCACCCAAGTGCATAAGGTTGGTGATGTGGTTTGATGGGAAGTTTCAACTTCTCCACAACGGACTTCGCAATGAGGTTCTTTTGCGATCCGTTATCAATGATACAATCAACATAGAAATCATGCATCAAGTGGGCTCTAGTGACAAACAAATGATCACGCCCCCTTGCGCAAACACATTGGACATTAGGGTAACTTTGTTGAGTTTACCCTTTAAAGCAGGATATTCTTCTTCTGTCCCTGTAGCCAAAATGGGACCATCTTGTGGTTCCTCATGTGTAGGCTATACAATTAGGGATTTCTTCTTCTTATACTTCTCAAAAGTATAGCATTTGGATTTTACATGTCCATGCTTTTTACAAAAGTCACAATACAATGAAGAAGAAGAATCTTTAGCATGAAAGGAAGAAGAATGTGCTTTAGGAGAAGTGGGAGGAGAAGAAGAATGAGGGGAAGATTGAGAATTGTTCTTCACCTGCTGTTGATGCTGATTCCCGCCTTTGGAAGAGCCCTCCTGTGATGAACGAGACTTTTGATATGCACCAAATTTCTCCTCTGCAAGAATGGCATGATTGAATGCCACATCTAAGGTGAGGAAGACATTGAATTTTATCTCCCTAAAAATATGATCTTGCAAGCCACGAGTGAATTTATTAATCAAATCATCTTCTGAATCTTTCACACCAAGCAATACCCTCAACCTATTAAATTGGAATATGAAATCAAAAACTGACATTCCATAGGTTTGCCTCAATCTATACCACTTGGTAGTGAGGTCACATTGGTAGTTTGGTGGAAAGAAGGTGTTTTTCAGAATTTGAGTTAATTCTTTCCAAGTCATGGTGGCATTATGACTCTGTCTTTCTACAATGAGAACTTTTGCTAAACCTATGAGTTTTAGTGTAGCAAATGTGGCTTTTTCATCCTCCGAAATTTTAGCATAAGCAAACCAAGTTTGCATATCCAAAATCCATGCAGATAAGACATCGGGATCCCTAGATCCATCATACATTTTAACCTCACATTTGGCTTTGTTTGCATGATTATGGTGGATTTTGATTTCACCAGGATTAAACTGCACAACAATGTCTCTCACTTTTTCTGCCAAAATGTCTACTGCTTCAGTGAGGTTTTCCATGTTTGTTCTGAGATCATGAGCCATATTTTGCCTAGTATATGCCAGACTAGGAGGATTACAAAATGGATGCAAGAACTAATCTAGGCTTAGGAACAATTTCAGTTTCCTATGCAGCCAAATTGCCTAGATTTTACAAATTTTGCTCTCAAAAATAGCAAAAATGGGCTATTTAGTGCTTTTACAAAATTAAAAATTTCAATTTTGCAATTACAATGGTGCACTAATAAAATGCTGAAATTTAGCCCTTTTACAATGCTAAAAATTGGATTAGGAGGCAAAATTAGCAATCTTCAAAAAATTTGCAAAAGAACGCAAAAAATTTGGTCAAAAACGGACCAATAACGAGGAAGATATCACCTCTTGAAGTTGCTCCCCTTTTTGCTGGTTTTTGGCGCCAAAAAGTAAAATTTGAATTTTTAAATTTGAAAATTCTTTTTCCTCCTTGTTTTCCCGCCAAAAATCTGGTTTTAAGTCCAAAAATAAAACAAATTGTTTTAATTTCAGTCCCGATCAACTGGGATGTGCTTTCAGTCCCGATCAACTGCCTGCACTGGAGTCCGGTGGTGGGTCAACAGTCACCGAAGTGCTGCCACGTGGCAGCCTGCACCTGCGACTGGCGCCCTCCAACTAACAAGACATCATTAAGGTGTGTGTTCCACCTTATAACGGCCTCAACACCCCCCACCGACGATGTCGTCTGCTAGAAAAATCTCACCGCCTGTAACTGAAAATGATGCTGCAGATCAGGTTTTTAACCCCAGAATGGGATTTCTTGCTGGAAAATCAATGTCTACTACGTCGATTCGTTGTTTCTTCACCGTTGCTAACTGCTAAAAAAAAAAAACAGCATTCGTCAAAAATCGATGTGGAGGGTTTCGTCGCTGTTTCTTGCTGGAAAACGCAGTAATCATCGAGAATTTCACGTACGTCGCTACAGGTGGTCACGACCAGTCAACGACAGGGTTGGCTGTCGATAGTGCTTCGACTTCTATCGATGGTCGTGCCGACAGTGGCCGGTGTAGCTGTTGCCATCGTGCGGTGGCTTGCGTTGGCTAACCCTATCGATGTCGGGGCTGGTCGGTGCTAGACTGGTGGTCAACCAGGCTTTGGTGGGCTCCGACTGCTTGGTTGTCGTGCGGGTGGCCGGTGGTGGTTGTCGGCTATGCTGCTGCTGCGTGCTGCCAGCTGGCTACCCTGCGGTGGCTAGTGGTGGCTAGTGTTGGCCGATTGCTGGCCAGTGGGCCAGCGCTGGTCAATGCCTTTTTTTGGTGGCCCAAAAATGGGTGGCCACTGTAGTCGCTAGGCTTCAAGGCCTAAAATATATATATATATATATATATATTTACATGCGACCCCTACTTTTTTTTTTTTCTTTTTTTTTTTAAATAAAATATTAATAAAAATATTAATATTTTATTAAAATAATGCAAAAATTCCCTCTTCAACTTGGAGTGAGAATGCAATAATTGCTCTCAACTGAAGGAACTCCTCTTTTTCCTGTCAAGTTGCAGTGAACTCAACTCTTATTTGAAGCCAACTGTTGCTTCAAAATTTTCAACCTCACTTCAAGGCAGATAAGTGGTGCAAGGATAATTTCTACCCTCTGCTACCTCAGCTTCAACTTGTGTTGTGGGTGACTTCAAGCCAACTCCCACTCAACACCTTCCTAGGATCTAGCAGTGAAGTGGCAGTTTGCCTTCCCTCCTGCAAAAAATTATCCTTCGGCTCTGAATACCAATGATGTAGTAACAATAGTATGAAGCTATATTATTCATCATAATGCAAGTATATATAGAATTACAATGGAATCTCACGTAGGTTAAGTGGTTGCAACAATATGCCAAACATGGCCAACCACTTAACTACTAGTTAACAAAATGCTAACTATGGATGTCCACTAACTGCTAGAAGACAAACAAGATCTCTTAATGAGTTAACAACCATCTAACAACATGCTAACAACATGCTAACAACCTATTTCTAACATGGGCATACTATGCCTCACGTGAATACAAAGTGCAAGAAATAGGAATAGTAAATAATAATAATAATTAACTTAGGCTTAAGTGGATAAGCCTAAGTTATCCTCAACATGTTGTTATCTAAGTCATGAAAAATGACACTTAGGACCCTCTCCTCTACCTGAATAACATTTCCTTCAACTCTCTGAGGGTCCCACATCGTCAAAAGGCCTCCAGAAGCTCCTCTTGCTTGCTTGAAAGCCATTTCCCCATGCTTCCAAATTCTACAGGCTGCAAAATTTGCCTGACCCTCATCCATTTTTGTCTCTTGAAGTAGCATAATAGTCGGATTGACTATTTTCCTTAATGACTTGGCCATCCTTTGTTTAACTAGGCCATTAAGGCCTCTCACATTCCATGAGAGGATCTTCATTTAGATAGTTTGTTGTTTTTTCCTCTCCCTCTTCCTTGAGGCGGGGGAGATTTGTTGTTTCGGCTATCATCCTGACTTGTGATAACTTGCTATAAAAGTGTCCTCTGTTTCCCATTTGTTATTTCATTGTCAATCTTGAGTTTGTAGTGGTCAGCCTCTAACATTCATCCTCTCTTTTTTTCGCTCCCAAAATCAATTGAGGATTTCGCTAAACTTCTTGTCTATTTTGAGCTAAACTTGGGGGGGATAATTTGTTGCAGAATGGGACTAGAGCCCACAATATTCCTATGGGTACTTGATATGTCGATACTTGACTCAAATCCCTCCAGGTTCAACCTGTATTCATCTGGTTTTTGATGCACATTTTGAGGATTAATCAAGCCTTGAGACAAATCCCTGGATGACCCTGCTTTTGACGGAGATTCAAGGGTTTTGGGCCAATCAATTTGAGGGTTATTTTCCTCCTCATTTTCTTCATCTGAGTCCCTATCTTCTAAAACTTCAAACCTATTAGAACTTAGGGTTTTGGGACTTACCTTATCTCCCTCTTCGGATTGTTGCTTTCCTTGCACCTTTTGCCTGATTTGGGATTGATGCTCGCTATTATTGAGGTCGATCTTAACCTTCTTGAAGGCTCCTTTACCTTGTTGGACCCGAGGTCCTTGATTTTTGAAAATCCCTCTACCATTGAACCCTCTCGGATCCAGTTTCTTCAGGCCTTCTTGCTTGGCGACCAAAGTAGGACATTGTCTTGAAAGGTGGCCTTGGTTTTTGCACTTCATGCAAAAGGCCGATTTATTTTCATACTCGACCAGTTGTTTCCTGAAGTAGTTTTCATAGTCCAACTCAACAAAGGTTGGCAACTCTAATTCTAGATTTGCATTACCACAGATCCTTGCCTGAGTCATTCTTGTCCTTGCCAGAGTGGCATGATCAATAGCCACCATTTCTCCTATTGTTTTTGCTATTCCTTTAAGCCAATATTCATTAACGAATTGAGTAGATAAATTCGATAGGCAAACCCATTTAGGGGTCATGTTGATACTTTGCATCTCCGAGTCGAAATCTTCACCCCAGTGTCGAAGGAAAAGACTGCGCCTACCTAGGAACCATGACCCTCCAGTTGAGATTCGCTCCACATCCTCCTTGTTGTTAAACCTTATTATGAAAAACCCTCTTGCAAAGGCCACTATCTCCAAACTGCCTATCCTTTTCCATTTGGTCCATGCCCAAGTCCTTATAGTCTTAATGTTAGGCCTTCCACCCAGGAACTTCCCAACCAACGAGTGCTTCTCCATAGCCAAAAACCCATCCATGATATTTGCTAGGGCGATGATCCTATTCTTGTCTGGAACCAGGGAAGGAAAATCCTTAAATAAGTCACCCCTAGTACCTTTTAGGGTTTCTACGAAAGTCCATGCTTTTTTGGGTCCCGTAACGCCTTGCTGGGTCCCTTTGTCAGGGTATTTATCGGGAGGGTTGGTCCCAATGGTCCTGCCTACTTAGTCGGACAATGGATCTCAACCGTCCTTAGTCTTGGTTCCTTCCTCTGGATCCTCGCATGTCCCTTGCTCACTGCTCTCGCCTGTCCCCATTGTACCTCCACTGCTCCACCTCTGCTCTCCCCCTGAACCTTTGTTGCTTCGCCTCTGCTTCTCCATATCTCAATCCTCTTTTTTGGCTTTCAAGCAACAAATGAGATTGACTTCTTGAAACTACATAAACAACATTACCCCTACCAAACCAACTGATATATAGGACTCATCTCCCAACTACTACACGCATAAATTGTGTATAGGTACTCACAAGTTTACGAACTCCCAAATTGATAATTAAATGGAAAGGAAATAACTGTTTTAGAGAACACCATTTTCTGCTCACCATAGTGAATATATATATATTTGAATTTACATGGTGGAATCGGTAGCCACCACGAATCCGGGTAGGCTGTCTAGCTTTTTATGGCCGCCACAGTATTCTGCGTTGTCCGCCCGAAAGCCGCCACACAGATCTTCGCACAGTCCACCCCTATAACCACCATGCCACAATCATTTTAAACCTTTTACACCGTTGAAAGCACCAGGAAAGGGACAAGCATTCAGTCCGACGAGGCTCGAGATTTGAACCTTGGACCTCTGCCCCCCTTATGGACCATAGTGAATATTATAAAGGTCAAAATGATCTATTTTTTGAATGTAGGAGTGTTACAAGGGTATTTAAAGTCTTTTATTTCAAACTAATAGTATTTAATCCTTCTAGTTGGTGCATTGGTGTAAAAACTATAGTGAAAGTCAAATGAGCATGAAGACAGTAGTTGTACCATTTGAAATATTGGTTTCATTTCTCTTACATATAAGCTTGCCTAATTAGTAATTGTTCTACTTTAAATAATGGTTTTATTTCTTCCATTTATAAGGTTCACATATTTGTCTTGAGAAAATTACAAAAAAATAAAACCAACAGTAGTCTTCATGATACTACGGTATTAGAAAAGCAATAAAGTATTATCATTGTTTAATTAGATTCCAAGGGATATAAACATATAGTCTATTTATTCCAAACTTAGAAAATCATTAACTAAATGATAAGTAACATTTACTTAGAATAATTTAATGAGGAAGTATTACTTTAAGTTCTTCTTTCATGAAGTAATGCTTAAGCTTAATTTCTTTATCAATATAAGTTCTTTTCTTAATGTTCCATCTTAAATGATAAGTATTGCTTAAGCCTAATTAGAGTTTAGGAATTGATTAAGATGTTTTACTTAAATTTCTTAAGTCAAATGAATAAAGATCTTTTAGGTAGGGATGAAAGAATTCTTGGTTAACCTATTGTATATCTTACTATTAAAAAAATTAATCTTTATTTTTCCATCGTCTATAATATTAAGATAATCTTGGCCAATGCTCCTTGATGCCTAAGTTATGAGATTAAATAGGAATAGAAATGTCTAAGTTAGGGAATTGGTTGGGTTTTAAAATCACTTTTAGTTGAGATGCCCTTTTAAAACCTTAAAGCTAAACCTATCTAATTGTAGTTGATCACAAGGAAGGTTATCAACATATGAATTCAAAATACCCAATACCGATGGTTACGAAAAGGTAACAACTAGGACTTGAGAATGGTCACTTTTGATGAATAGGTCGAGACAAGTAGGTAGGGGTGGACAATATGGAATATTCCTTTAGGCCATTGAGTGAATGATATAGTTATGGTTCCTTGGTCAATTTATGAGTAGGAATAAATCTAGCAAGAAAAAGGAAGCTAGATAAATCTATGATGGTTGGAATGCAACAACTCGTCGTTTACTCATAAATTGATAAGTGAGACCAAGACTTGATCCAGGAGAGTGAAATGGCCTTAGTTGACTTTAGAGTAGTGGATATCGACTAAGCACTAGGTATATACACTAAATAGATCTTACTCGTAGCTAAGTTTGGAGTATCAAGATAAATCAGGGAAGAAAGCATCCCCCTCTAAGTATTATGGGCCTTAGAGGATAACCCAAAGTCTTGTTTCTATTGTACCATACCAGGTCAAAAGGTGATGAAGGAGAAACCATTAAAGACACATTTTATAGGTTTTGGCCAATCCTGTCCACTTGGGGGTTGACTACAACGACCATAACCCAAAAGTGGCTATTTATACCTTGTATCGATTAAATATTGGGTGATTATTAAAGTTTAATAACTCAATTTGTTTACCTAGGGTTAGGTCTTATCAAATAAACTAGTGAAATTTTTTACCTTGTTGAACTAGTAAGCTAGTCTGGGTTGTTACAACCGGTGAGTCAGACTTGGGTTGTTACACTTAATCCCAAGCTCAGATTATAAGAGGGTATTGGAATATGGTAATTTGACCTTATTGGCCAAGGTTAACATTAGATAATGAGTAATGATTTGATGTGTTCACCTTAGTGAAATTGTTTAAATAACTAGTATGGGTAGAATTAACTAAATCTTCATTAAGGGTTTAGTAACCTATGGTTGAACTTGACTTAACCTTTACCATTATATTGACTTATGTTAAATTTAATATGTAATTGGAAATTTTCTCTCTCTCTCTCTCTCTCACACACACACTCTCTCTCACACACACACTTAACTTAACCTTGAGTTGTATGTAATTTTTTAAAAATTGGTTATATGGTATTGAAACAAGCCCTACATCAGAATGTAGTGGTATAACAACAAAGCTAGGATATTATCCATGTATCACTTGGCAAGATTCAAACCTCAATCTCCTCCTTGAATGTTGAAAATCTAACCAATTGAGATAATGCCATTTGATTAAAAAAAAAGTTTTGTTTACTCGGGTTTTTATGAGGAGTCCTAGTCCCCTCATACCAAGGTTTGAACTTAGATATCCTAGATGAAAACCCAAGGACTTACCACTATGGTATCCCTTACGTGTCTAGTCGTATGCCAAATTATATTAAATTTAATATGTATTTGTAAATGATGGTATTAGGTATTGCAATAAATACCCCTTAACCACCCAATCTATTAGATCATTGTGATAACATTCTATTCTATGGAAGGTGATTATATTTGGTTCTCTCTCTCTCTCGTAGTTGAATTTGACTTGACCTTGAGCCATATGTCAACTTATGTTAAATTTAATATGTATTTGTAAATGTTGGGACTAGGTATTGCAATAAATACCCCTCAACAACTCAATCTATTACATCATTATGATAACATTCTATTCCATTGAAGGTGACTAACTTTTGTGCTCTCTCTCTCTCACTCACTCACAAACATGATTGAATTTGACTTAACCTTGAGTCTTATGTCAACTTATGTTAAATTAAATATGTATTTTAAGTGTTAGGATTAGGTATTACAATAAAAATCCCTCAAACACCCAATCTAGTATGTCAATGTGATAACATTCTATTCTATGGAAGTTGACTATTTTTGTGCTCTCTCTCGACTATTGATATTTTCATAAGACTTGTGATGAATTTACGCTTATGCTTATTCCTATAAAGCAAAACTATATTTGACATCCATTACCAATTAAGGGGTTGCAATATTAAAGTAGGGGTCTTATCTGACCCTTTTGACAATATCCAAAGGAGAACACGATCATCATTTCCACTTGAAATACTAATGGAATATTGATGGTATGATCATCATTTCCACTTGAAATACTAGTGGAATATCGATGGTGTCTTTGATCCCATGTAAGGAGTTCATCCTTTAAGCCTCCAAGTAGGCTTCCCTTTTCACTCATTACTCCATCCTGATGCAAAAGGCAATGCCTATGCATAATTCTAACATTAATTCCAAGATGAGCGATCTAGTTAGATAAATGTCTTGTAATGTAATGGTAATATAAATATTGGTATGTGTAATTGTCATCCATAAAAAGGTGTTGGAGACTGGTTGTCATGCTTTAATGACCTGATAGAAAAAGGCCCAATTGGATTGAACATACACTAAGTATTAACCTAAGGCTAATATGTGAAATCACATCACGGTCAATGTTAATGAGCCTAGCAACCTAGTATTTGCTAAACTTAGGCTTCCTCTGCATCCAAAATCATTTATTTGGAATGGACATAGTTACCTCATCCTCAACATCACCTCCTTGTTGAGTTGTGGCCTTGGCCTCTTCCTCGTCTAGTTTGATCACTTTAAAAGTTATGCAAATAATATTTTCCAAGCATCTAAAAATCTCCAAGAAAAAAAAACACTAAAAAGATATTGTTTTTGTTGATTTGCTAATATTGTATTTATTTTATCGCTTTATTAGCTTATTAAATGCATCTTTAGCAAAACTACCATTTTTATAGTGTATTTGAGACACATCATATGAGTTTACCCTTTTTAATTTAGGGCAATGGAAAGATTGCCCATTGTATTATTAAATCACCACTTTTTATGTAATTGCCATTTTATCAATGCATTTGCTAGACAATAGGTGAAACCACTAATTTCATGAAGTATTCACCCTGAAACAAGGGAAAAATTCACCATATTAAACTCCACATAATATGGTGTGCGTGTCAATTAAGATTCTCAAAATAACTTTAGGAATTCCAAATTCTATCTAAAGGTATTTTCAAACAATTCATTAGAGATCCATTACCCAATATTGATTAACAGTCTCGATGATTGTTCTTAGAATACTCTTGGGCTACTTATAACAAGCCTAAGAATGGTTCAATCATTGAAAATTTTCTAATATGGGATTATTTTATCTAAAATATCATAGAAAAGTTGAAGACTTACTTGGATATTCCTTTATCGTTGTCCTTGCATCATTGTCTCTTATGACTCATCGATCAAACACCCTAAGCTCTAATACTATTAGAAAGAATGTTCTAAAATGGGTAAAATTGAACATAAAAATCAATTTACTATTTGAAAATTTACCCCTAATCATATTTTTAGAATATTTTCCTAGGGTGACAGCGCAACGGTTCGAGCTTTGGCTCTTCTTCGAGAGGTCCAAAGTTCAAACTACGAGTGTGTGTGTGGTTGTGTGTTAAATTCCCTATTGATAAGCTCAACTCTCCCCCTTATGAGAGGTCATGGTGGGATGGGGATGCCCAACCCTGAGCATAGGTCATATGGGTTTCTCACACTAACCAAATCTTTAAAAAAAGAAAATAAAATTAGAATATTTAATGCAAAACATACTACAAGTCATAAATATTTTATTAGTCTATTATTACGTTATTCAAATTTTCTATTACATGGAGGTTAGGATAGTATTACATTTTTCTATAGTTAAATATAATGGGAGATATGTTAGTTCTATTAGTTAGGAGGTTAATCTACAATTTGAACTATCACTCCAATATTTGTTAGGTGCCCAAGATAAGTATTATATATATATATATATATTTAGGGGTTGTATTCAGGTCCCCACCCTTGACAAACCACAACTCTCTCCTTTAGAGCTTGAGATTTTACAAACAAATTCAATTTTCATCTCAATCGAGATGCTATAGCTAGATACCTACATTATTCATAAATGTTTGAATTCTTGATTTTTATTTTTTGGATCATTTTCCTATAGCAACCTTCACAATACCAAAACTTCACTCTACTATATATGCATTGCATCTTAGTAGAGTAATATTTCCAAAACAACGCACTATCATAGTCCGCTTTACCATATATGGATTGCTAGTTTTCTTCCTAAAACATAAGTGCAACCACAATTTTTTTTATAAATAGTTAATATTAAAATACATTAATGTTATAAAATAAAGCAAATATTACCAATGAAAAACATTAAAGTAAATCTTAATCACTATTTGATTTAGGCAGTCAACGTTTTTTTGTCAGCATTAGCTAAACTTACTACTTCCTCTAACCATGGAAAAGATAATTTAACTTCATGACCCTCAATTAAAACCCCTCTATTGGCTAGCCTATCTGCACATTTGTTTTCTTCCCTTAACATATGTGTAAACCTAATTTCTTCAAAATTTATAGCAAGGTCTTGAATTTCTACAATTATCTCTTGTATGTTCCATGGAGCCTTTGTTTTCCTCAAAATTGCATTTATTACCATGAGTGAATCACCTTCCATCCATACTCTATTCCATTTCATTTGTTTACATATTTTTAACCCTTTCAAAGCTACCCAAGCTTCAATTTTATTTTTTGTCTTAAATCCAATACTGTAAGCATAATGAGGCAAAATCTCTTCTCTATTATTTCTAATTATTCCTCCTCCTCCTAGTCCTAGATTTCCTTTAGATGCTCCATAAAAATTCAATTTGACTAACTCCACATCTTGTGATTTCCACTTTATATTTTTTGCCTTCTTTTTGTTTCTCCTATACCCAACATCATAATTCTATTTGATGATTTGAATCCAATTATTAATGCTCTCTGCTTCCAGATTAGGGATTGAGTGAGTTGATAGGGTTGGTTTAGACTTCTCTATGGTTAAACAAATCTTCCTTTTCATTACCTTTAAGCTACTTTATTTTCCTTTAAATATTCTTCTATTTATTTCTAGCCATACAGTTCAAAGTATTGTATCTTTTGATAAAGTACTTTACCATTGCTTTAACCATTCTTCAATTCTTTTATTCATCACCATGCATTTACCAAACATATTAAGAATCCATTGCCATAGATTCCATACTATTGAGTAGTATCCCAAGAGATGGTATATACTCGCTTCCTCCCTTTTACAAAGAACACACTATGACAGGCCATGAAAACCCCTTTTGGAAGGTTATCCTGGGATAAAACTCTTATATGACCTACTAGCCAAATAAACATTTTGACTTTAGAAATGCTTGGGCTATCCCAAATATCTTTCCATTTCTTGTGATATTTTTATTTTATTGGTGCTTTATATTATATCCACTTATTGTCGTGTATTCTATTGAGCTATTCAACTCCCAAACTATCTATCCTTGGCTTCTCTTGGAATAATCATTGTTATCTTTTTGCTCAACTGCCTCCTAGCATTGATGTCTTGTATACTTGTAAACATATTCTTTTCATTTGTATCTTCCTTGTTGATCCTTGTACATAATGTTTGAAATTGTATCACCATATTTATCTTTAAGTATTCTCATCCATGGTTTCAAATTTATATCTAGATTGAGTGGTTTTAATATCACACAAAGTATCCATCCAAATAGAAATATTTCTCCAAATCCCACTATCCATCTTAGACCTTTAATCACTAGATTAATAGTTTTTTTTATCGTTCCATATAGCAAAACCATTTGGAAGTAAGAATGCAATAAATAATAAGTTTGGGGTATTAGGCTCAACATACTTAGAAGAATTATTGCCCATTAGCTTTGACTCTCTTTCTGTTGGATATTTTGAGTCCCTAAGTCAAAAGTTGTCATTGATGTCACCAAATGAATTCATCATTAATGTCAAGGAATTCGGCAAGAAATAAAGTCGTCAAAGGTGTCACTAATATCCAGGAAGAAGCTTCAACAATGCAAAAGCTAAAGGCAAAAATGCTCCATAATATTTTAATATTATAAGAGCATAAGTTAAAAAGGGTTTTCATAAATACCCAAGGAGGCCTATTGGAAATTTCAAAGGAGGTCTAATATTTATTTTATAAAATATTTAAATTCAAAAGGAATTTAAATTGTATAAATATATATCATCAATACAAAGTTGTGCCATAAGAGAAGGCCTTAAAAGCCAAAGGTTATAATTATAATTTATAAAATTTAAATTCCTTGGAATTTAAATCATTTATAAATTAAAAAGGTTAAATGCATCGATGTCATCGAAAAATTTGGAGCGCCGATGTTTGAAGACAATGGCAGCTTCGTGTATAAAAGGGTGGTCAAAAGACCTTGTAAATTATCCCTCATCGAATTTAATTAATGCAACAAAGTAAATTGCATGTGATTCGAAGTTTCGGGTGATGAAGAAGACGAACGACTTTTTGTCTTATGTAAAAAGGTTATAGCGGAGTAAGGTTTGTGCCCAAGACAAGTTGGACACGGTGGTCCATTGGCAGCGCATATTTTTGCTAAGGCGTTTATGGGGAGATGAACCTACGTTCGAATCCCGAGGAGTGCGTGCATAAAGGGAAAGGTTTGAGTTTTCGTGTTTGTCGTTTAAGGCGCCAGGAGGAATATAGTGTGCAAAGAGCTTTTTAGCTCTCAATGTGCGTTGAGCGCACATGGTTGAGGAGCCCGCGGCTAGGGCATTCACGGAGGCAAAGGTCAAGGGTTCAAAACCCGTTGAGAGGCAAAGGTAATTTTCTAAAATAATTTTTATTGCCTAAAGTTTTAATTAAAGCCTTTATTAGGAGTTATAAGGGGTTTTTAAAAGGTTTTTAGTTAGGCAATAAAATTAGTGGTTAGGAGAAATAAGGAGTGAATAGCAAATTGTTATGTGTTGAATTATGATTTATAAAAAAGGATATATTATTTTTAAGTTGGAGTAATAAGGTAATAAGAGGTTTTGAATTTTAGTGAGTGTTGATTTTATTTGTAAAAGGATTTTTGCCAAAGAGATTATTATGAGGGTATTGGATATTATTTTAAAGTTGGAGTGATAAGGTGTATTTTGTTTGATATCATTTTGTATTGAGTTATGTTGAGGAAATTATTATCTTCTAACCCTTATTGAGATTGGCAAAGAAGTAATTGTGAGTGTGATAAATTTATGAGATCTACACCTTGTCAAGCAAAAAGGTATGGGCAAATTCTTCCTTAGTTGAGTTGATTGATTGGTTTTTTGAAAATAAGTTTGGAGTGAAAAGGACTTGATTAGGGTTTCCTTTTCAAGAGTGTTGAGTTCATGCTTCAAGGTTTTCTGGAATAAAGAGTTGTTGTTAAAACCTTGTTTTATAAGCATTGTTGTTGAAGCCATTGGTTGCGTGAAGAACTTGAGTTAGTATTGTGCAAAAGAGCATTAGTATTATTGTTATGTGAATATTGATGTATAAGAATTATTATTGAAGCCATTGGTTGTGTGAAGAACTTGAGTTACTATTGTGCAAAAGAACATGAGTATCATTGTTATGTGAAGATTGATGTATAAGCATTGTTGTTGAAGACATTGGTTGTGCAAAGAAATTTAAATAGGGTTTGAAAAGAATATGAGTATCATTGTTATGTGAGATTTGTTGTTGAGCATTGTTGGAAATATTTTGAGTTGATGTTTACATGCTTGAACTAGGGTTTGTGAGAAAGGGTTGTTTATTGAGTAATTGGTTAAGTAGAATTGGTTGAGCCTAGTCAAGTGGGTGTGTGAAGCGATTGTTCAAGTTCCATAAAACAAACTATTCTATATTCTGAATTGAGTTAAGAAAGTGATTGAGCATTGAGTGTAGAACATATTGAGTCTAACAATTCTCTTTATGTTTCTATGAGATTGGACAAGTTATGAGTGAGCTTGTTGAGCAGATTTGAATAAGTTCTGTGTGGACTTATTGAGCAGATTGGACAAGTTTTGAGTGAGCTTGTTGAGAATATTTGAATAAGTTCTGTGTGAACTTGTTGAGCAGATTTGAGCAAGTTCTATGTGGACTTGTTGAGCAGATTTGAGCAAGTTCTGTGTGGACTTATTGAGAATATTTGAGCAAGTTCTATGTAGATTTGTTGAGCAGATTTGAGCAAGTTCTCTGTGGACTTGTTCAGCAGATTTGAGTAAGTTGTGTGTGGACTTGTTGAGTAGATTTAAGCAAGTTCTATGTGGACTTGTTGAGCATATTTGAGCAAGTTTTGTGTGGACTTGTTGAGCAAATTTGAGCAAGTTCTGTGTGGACTTGTTGAGCAAATTTGAGCAAGTTTTGTGTGGACTTGTTGAGTAGATTTGAGCAAGTTTTATGTGGACTTGTTGAGAATATTTGAGCAAGTTCTATGTGGACTTGTCGAGCAGATTTGAGCAAGTTCTGTATGGACTTGTTGAGCAGATTTGAACAAGTTATGTGTGGACTTGCCGAGAAGATTTATGCTAGACAAAAGGACTATGTTTAGTGCAGATCTGAGATAGAGCTTTGGAGGTGACAGAGCAGAGAGGACAGAGGTCTCTAGTGGATAGAGATCCATCAGCCAGGGTAGTGGTGATGGGTCTTCTTAGTGGGGATAATAGTCTTTAGTGGAGAGAGATCCATAAGTTAGTGCAGTGGAGGCAATATTATTCTAGAGGATCACCAACCAGAGCAGAGGAGAAGGAGTTCTCCTGTGGATAGAGATCCATGAACTTGATTTATGGGATTGGTGTCTCCTTTGGACAGAGGTCCATAAACATTGTAATTGGGAAGGATTCCCAAGAGATTGATTGAGAAAATTTTAGTGAAATATTTTCTTCGTGGAGTAGCCCACATTGGGTAAACCATGTAAATTATGGTTTCTCTATTGTGTGTGGTGATTTGTGCATGGCTTTGATGACTAATATTGATATTGCTATCTACAAATTGCTTAATATTTATTTGGAAAGAAAAGTAAAAGGTATTCTTATACTGTTCACCCCCCCTCTCAGTATAAGCTTGTGTTCTTCACTTTGTACAATCTCAAAATTACTTTTCCCCTTAGAGCTAAGTTTACATCCATAATAAATCTTAAACCGAGACCTCCTCTAGTTTTATCATCACACACCTTTCTTAATTTCACCAAAGGAAATTTCCTTTTATCATGTACACTTGACCACAAAAGGACCGCATAATATATATTATTATTTTTCTATAGATTTTGGCATAGTACACAAGGACATATAATAAGTTAGAATGACCTATAATATTGATTTAATTAGTTGCACTCTTCTTGCTAATGATAAGCAACTACCTTTCCATGTTGGTTGTTTATTTTGAACTTTACTAATAACTAGATTTCATAATTCTATCCTCATTCTTCCCTCAAAAAAGGACATCCCTAGATAAGGTAGATTTGCCTCCTCCATTTGAAGTAACCTGCATATGCTTACTTTGATTCTAGTTGGGGTGTCTAGGAAGTAAATTTTAGATTATGTCCTATTAACTCTTTGCCTTGATAATATTTTGTATTCCTTTAATAAGTTATTCAAAGCTCTGGCCTTGTTTAGCTTTCCCAAAAAGGGTTGTATAATCTACAAATTGTTGATGAGTGTTGTCAATGTTATTACTAACCTTAAGACCACTTATCAACCCATATTTATTAGCCTTCTTCATGTTTCTACCCAAAACCTCCATCATAATAATGAACAAATACGGTGATAGAGAATCTCCTTGTTTAAGACCTCTCTTGGCTTTAAATGATTCTATTACTAACCCATTGACCATCATCAAACATGAAACTGTAGAGACAGAAGCTTTAATCCATCTTACTCATTTCTAACCAAAACCAAACTTTTCTAATACTATAAAAAGAAAATTCCTTTTAAACCTATCATAGGATTTACTCATATCAAGTTTTAAGATAATTGCTCTCTCTTTTACTTGAAGTTGTTGAATGCATAACTTCATGAGCTACTATGATCTTACCTAGAATTTGTCTCCCTTTCACAAATCCTCCTTGCTCTTATTAAATAATTTTGTCTAACAGATGTCTAATCGGTTTGCCATAACTTTGGAGATAATCCTATATGCCATATTACATAGGTTTATGGGCCTAAATGAATCAAACACTTTTGCATCCTTATTTTTTGAAATTAAGATGAAATATGTTGCATTTAATTTATAAAGAATGTATTATTTTACCCTATATTGTTTCACTACCACCAATAAAAAATCCTTCACTATATCCCAATTATGTTGATAGAATATTGTAGAGAGCCCATCCGGACCTAGGGATTTATCCTTATCAAAAGATAAAATAGCTAAATGAACTTCTTCCAAAGTAATAGGCTCCATTAGTTTCCTATTGTCTTCATTTGTTATAACTGAAGGTACTTCTTGTAGAAGTTTATCATTAAGAACTTCAAACTCTTTTGATCCTAGAATATTTTGATAAAAAAACTTGCCTCCTTTATTATTTCACTTTGGTCTTCAATTCAAACCCCTTTTTTTGATTTAATTCTACTAATTATGAATTTTGATCTTTGTATTATTGCCATCCTATGATTTTTTATTTTTATTTTTATCTCCTTTTAACCAATTTTGTCTTGATTTTAATCTTCAAAATTTCTCTTCCTTACTCAAAATATTATGATATTCACTATGCAACTCCCTTTCCTCTAATATTGGATTATTATGATCACTTTTTTGGAATTTTGAAAGTTTATCTTTTAGTTATTTCTTCTCAAAAATATTTTAAAAAGTATTCTTGTTCCACTCTTTTAATCTAGATGTCATTGATTTAATTTATTTTCCTGAATAATTCCATGTTTATGCTATCATATCAGTGAATCGAGGATGGTCTTCCTACATCTACTCACACACACACACACACACACACACACACACACACACACACACACACATATATATATATATATATATATATATATATATATATATATATAATTCACTTACCACCATTTTAACTCTTATTGGCCAATGTTTTGAACCAATCCTTATTAAGGCATTAATTTTAGCACAACTCCCTTCATCTACCCAATGATATGAGAGTATGCATCTATCTAATTTTTTGCTATTAGGTTATGGAATCTCATTTTTTTTGTCCATGTATAGTTGTCTTCTTCAAAATCAACCTTCCTTAGATTATTATTTTGAATAAAAGCTGAGAAATCTCTCATACTTTGTATTAATTTTCTAATTCCCCAAAATTTTATATCCAACTTGGTAATGGCATTGAAATCTACTATGATTATGAATTGGGTTTCTTGGTCTTTACTTCTCATAAAGGCTTCAATCTCACTCTATGCTTCTAATGACTAAGTTGTAGGTCCATCGACATTGATAAGGATGAAATAGATGTTTGCAAAGTAATAAGTGACTAAAGAAGCTATATAATTCCTAGTTTTATGAGTGGTTACATAGGAGGTTTTAATAGAATTCCAACATGTTAGAATTCCCCTTGTTGCTTCTTTAGAATCCACATAATCTCATTCCAATCTTGCCCATACAACTTTCATAGTTTTGGAAACTTATTCCTTTGTCATTTTAGTTTCCTAGATACAACGAATATTAGGCTTATTACTTAAACAAAGGTCCCTGATACACCTCTTATTTAAGGGGGCATTAACACCCATTATATTCCATGATATGGTAATCATTTCTCATTAGGGGCTATTGGCCCTGCCTAAAAATTACCAATATCATTTTGTTGTTTGGTAAAGAGAAGTTCATCCAACTTAGCTTGTGTTCCTTACTCTGTATTTGTTCTTGCTTCCTTGGTTCTCGATTGATAATTTGAGGGTTTTACTCTTTTTTCTTACATGTATCAAGAATAGGTATTATTATTCTATTCCTCCATATTCTTTCACAACTTTCATTTTCATTAGACTTATCCTCTCCTAGATATTCTATGAAATCTTTTGACTTGTATTACTCATTTTTTGGTATTTTATTATTAATGGTAGAGGTGTTAACATCTAACACTAAATTTTCTCTACCAATTTTCTTCTCCTAAATGGTGTATGGTACTTTAAGTGAGTCTTCAAAATCTGATGGGACACATTCCTTAGGTTCATCGAGAATGTCCATTCTTAAATCTGAATCATACTGAATAGATGGTTCCTTGTTAATTTTTTGAACTTTTTGTAATGTGTCATATAAGCTTTGATCTAATTTTTCTTCATAGGCTAAAGCCTCAAAATATAATTGATACTTCTTCTAATATCCTTCCTTATTGGTCTCCATTTTTTATTTACTATCATATTTCTAGACCTATTTTTTGGAAGTTGAAAATCACCCTCATCCATATCCATTTGTAAATTTCTCTTGTGATTTCCTACATATGATTTTGTTGAAATCTTCTTAGGGCATGATATTTCAATATGCCCCATCTCATGGGATATTCTACATCTAAAATATATGTTTTCATAATCTATGGTTTGGTTTCACAACTGACCCTCATACTTATAAATGATTGATTATGGTAAAGGTTTACTTATACCAATCAATGACCAATATTCAAGCATAAATAGCCAAGAATATATCTTTTTTTGTTTTTTGAAATATCAAAATATTCTCCCAAAGTATTTTCTATTGCCTTGAAGGTTTTTATTTTAAAAAATTCAATGGGCAATCCATACATCTTAACCCAAACTGGTACTAGAGCTAGATTTACATTTTTAGGTGCAAAGCCTTCATACTAGTGGGTAATGAAGACTCCTACTCTTCCTATAAACCAAGGACCCCCTTTTAGGATTTTATCTCTTTCCTTCCTCGAACAAAAAATATCTAGGAAGAAACATTTGGGAAGAAAGGATGGAATCACTCATGAAGACTTCCAACTCCTATAAATACATTTTATCATTGTTGAAGCCCCTAGCCAAAACCCATTAAATTTACCAAAAATTGCCCTATCTTTGAGATCTGAGGATCGAATCTTGATCATCTATGAGACACTCACTAACCTCTACTACTAGATTCTAAGAATTTAGCTATATATCAATCCATGGGAAGGGAACTAAAACACAACATCTACTAAAAACTACTAGAATATCCTATAATAATTATAATATAGGAAAAAAACTAAAATAGTTTGCAAGCAAAATTTCTAAGAAAAAGAAGAGAAAAAAAACTTAGTCAAAACAATTTATGCCCAAAGATAATTTCTTGCCTCACTAAAACCCTAGCCCTCTAATGCTCCTCATGTCATCTAAACCTTGGCTAACAAATATCTACAATTTTATTTTTTGCAACTTGGAAATTTGTCATTGCCTTTGCTCTCGATTGCTGACTTCACAAGGTTTTTTCTACCTCAATATTGCTCGAATTTCCTTATATGACCACTCATTTTAAAACTCTTCAAATTTTATACAAATTGGTCTAAAAATTAGTTGAATTAGATAACACTTTGCAAAGAAAAATCTCCTAAAAGATGAGATATTTTTCAAAAAAATTGCCCTAATGTTGCCCTAGTTTCGAATGACTATCTTCACATGGTCATATCTCCCTTGATACTACTTAGATTCTCCCAAATGATCACCCATTTCAAAGCTTTTCAAAATCTACACAAAATAACACAAGAATCGTCTCAATCAAACAACTCTATGCAATGATATGACTCCTGAAAGATTATTTGCTTTCAAAATATTTGCCCTATCTCTGTTGATTCATAATTTTGCTCTATAGAGATATAATATGTATTAAATATTATAATATTGTATTAATATTACAATAGTATAATAGATATAATTATCCCACATGTATGGATAAGTGGGAGTGGTAGGTAGTTGGGCATTATAAATATGGGCAAAGACTCATAGAGGAGACATGGAGAAGAAGAATATTGTATGTCTCATATTGAGATATGTTAAGGAGTGGATTCCTTCTAATAAGGAGCATTGTATAATGTTGCTATACCTCAAGTATTATATTGTTAATTGAATAATTTGAAGAATTTGAATGTTTTTTCTTGTATGAGTTTTCATGAATTAATTTAATGATTTTCCATCATACATGTGAATGTTCTTATATTCATTGAGAGTATGAGTTTTTAATATTTTTGTAAATTGGTACTAATTCCTATGGATGAGCAAGGAGGTTCATAACAAGTGGTATAAGCACTTTCTAGGGTCATATTTCATTGCAAAAGCTTTAGTACTAGAGGATATTTTAGGGTCGTGTTCCACTACAGAAGTTTCAATTGTCTATTGACTATTGGATTTAAATTTTGGTGCCTAATAAGTGCATGCATTAGGTTAATAACTTCTTGTAGTATCGAATGTAAGTCCCGACCTCTTAACTAGGGGAGGTACTTGGGCTAATACTTGCTCGAAAACTCATTTTGAGGAGTATTCTAGGAACCTTAGAGTAATTGGTTTGAGTGTGTCACCAATGAAAAGGGTCAATGACCCCACATTCGGTTAGTAGTATTTTACCCTTCAAGAGTATACAAAGAGCTATTGTTTAGAGGTAAAACCATGGCTGGTTTCTCATCAATTATTTCCTAGGAAAATATTATTAGTAATCAAAGAGCGGTACTGGCTTAGACATCCTTTGTGGCCAATGAGATTTGTCTAAAGTCAATAGGAAGCCAAAGTCTTGGGCCTAGTTCATTATCAATATTTCCACAAAAATGCCATACAACTGTCAATAATAGCTTCAACAAAAGGCTTTGTATAATTTCCATAGTCTACAATAATTCCATAGCTTCAACAGAGCATACAGTTTGTAGTATGAGGAAAAAATAAAAAAAAATTGTAAAAAAATCTAGAGTAACAAGATGCAATTTGGTAGCAATCATAATTTGGTAGCAAAGTCAAAATACCTAGTTTATAATTTGGTAGCAGTGAAAAAAAAAAGTTTGTAATTTGGTAACAATTAAAAAAGCCCATAGTTTGGTAGCAGTTTGAAATGCCAATTTGTTTCTTAAAAAAAGTCTATAGTTTGGAAACAGTTTGGTATGCAGTTTTGTAGCAATCCGAAAGTGTAATTATTAAAAAAAATAGAGAGAGAATTTTGTAGTTTGGTCATAGTCACAAAAAAAGTCTACATAGTAGGTTGTCATTTGTGTTGGAAGTACAAAGTCTACAAACCATTAACAATTATTAATTTATGTGTAAAACAAATTCTATAGAGCAGGGCATTATCAATTGTTGGAAGTACATAGTCCACAAGCCATTAACAATTGCTAGTTTGGAGTGTAAAATTAATTATTTATTGAAAGGAATAGAGCATACTTGAAGAATTAAAAAAAAATCCAAGTTTTGAATTTTTTTGGATTTGAGATCATGGATTTGCCAATATTCACTAGAAGGAATGATGATGCTAGGGGATGGTGGAGAATTTTTAAATCTTTAAATAATTATGAATGGAAAGGTAAAATTTATAATTCTCTTGATGAATAAGTTGCATCATGGTTTCTAAACTTTAAGTGGGACCTTCAACACACAGTCACACAAGAGAAATTTGAAGATGCATTCTTAATCATATGGGTATTCAACAACATGATAGTTAAGATCCAAGTAGATAATTTGTGAAAAATGAAAAAAAAAAGAGAAGGATGATAGTATATAGACTGAAGAAAGCACCCAAGGTTGTGTAGAAAATTTCAAAAATATGAAGAAGTTGATTAAAGAGGTAAACAGACTTTAAGAGGAACAAAAAAATGGAATAAAGAGGACATGGTAGAAGAATAAATTATATATGACAACATGCAAGTTGAAAGAACTACATTATTGGTATCAGATAAGCCAAATATATATATTATTTTGAATTTACATGGTGGAATCAGTAGCCGCCACAAATCCGGGCAGGCTGTCCAACTTTTATGGACGCCACAGTATTTTGTGTTGTCCGCCCCGAAAGCTGCCACACAGATCTTCACGTAGTCCACCCCTATAACCACCATGCCATAATCATTTTAAACCTTTACGCCGCTGAAAGCACTAGGAAATGGACAAACGTTCAGTCCAACGAGGCCCGAGATTTGAACCTTGGACCTCCGCCCCCTATGGGGTTTGGATGAACCAATTTGTCTACACCTCGGAGCTTCTTTTCAAAAGGGTGCAACACCGAGACTTCCCATGAGGTCACCCATCCCAGTACTACTCCGGCCCAAGCATGCTTAACTATAGATAAGCCAAATATTGATCAAAAGGATTTGTTCAATTTTAAAAATTCTATTTTGTAGGTGTAAGGTTGTATTCAAAAGAAAAATGATATTATTTCTATAAACCTTAGTAGTAGATACAATGTTATTAATATGTATTTGGCTAAGAAGTTGCAGGTTCAGGTAAAGAAAATCAAAGACATACAACTTAAGGGTATGAATGTTCAAATTTTTTAAGATATGAAAATCATAATGGATAAATATATTTTACATTCATATTTTTATGCTATTGATATGGATGATGCAGACATAATTATTGGTTATCCTTGGCTAAATTCTTTGGGTATTTTGAATATTAATATACAAAATGAGTTCATGAAGTTTTGGTACTGGAAAAATAAAATAACAGTATAAGATATTTTCCAATGTAAGAAGCAAGAATCTAAGGAAAAACAAGAAGCAATTATAGTAGGGGAACAAGTCGAGAAACCAATAGAAGAATAAAAAGTTGAATCTATGGAAACAACAACATCCTGGGAAGGAACAACAACAAATATCCAAGAAACTATGTCAAATATCAAGGAAACTTTGAAACAAATTGAAGAAGAAGCAAAAGAACCTAAAATAGAGGCAAAGGAGGAGGCAATAACAAAAATCAAAGAAGAAGCAAAAGCAGAGTCCAAGGACGAACCAAAAGATAGGAGCATGACAAAGGAACATAAAATAAGGAACAAAATACTAAAAAATTAAAGCTAATAGAACATCAGGCTAAGGTTGTAGCATATCACCACCCACATCACCAAGAGCAGCAATAATCTTAAGGCATGGCTTAAGGAAACATTATTATGATTTTATATGGAATTAGAAGGGCAACAACTATGGTAATGTTTGGTAAAGAAAGTATAATGACTTTAGTTTTTAGAGTGGTGTAGAAACATCAAGGAACAAATGGACCCATCATTTGAGTTACCAGAGTAAAGCAACAAAAGCATGGAGTCAACAAAGCAATCCTAGATACTCAAGTGGCAAAAGCAAACAAGTATGGATGAAAAAGAGTGATATTTATTACTAGTAGAAAGATACCTCCAACACATGGAACCAAGGGATTACTTCCAAAAATTCAAATGGTATAAGGGCATATCAACATCAACAAAGACCACCACCAATCAAAGTTTCACTAGGATGGATGGATGATCAAGATCGAGACCAGCTCACAGTAAGGCTCAGAAGATAATATTTTTTAGTCTCTTCTTATATTTCAAGGATGAAACATTTTGTAAGTGGATGGAATGTTAGGTATCCAAGATAAGTATTTAATAGTATAATATTGTACAAATATTATAATAGATGTAATTATCCCACATGTATGGATAAGTGGTAGTGGTAGGTAGTTGAGCATTATAAATGTGGGCAAAGACTCATAAAGGGGGCATGGAGAAGAAGAATATTATATATATCTCATATTGAGATATATTGAGTGGTTTCCTTCCAATAAGGAGCATCGTACGATGGTGCCCTACCTCAAAGGTTATGTTGTTAATTGAATAAATTGAAGAATTTGCATGTTTTATCTTATATGAGTTTTCATGAATCAATTTAATGACTTTTTCTGCATACATGTGAATGTTCTTATATTTATTGAGAGTACAAGTTTTTAATATTTATGTAAATTGATACTAATTCTTGTGGATGAGCAAGGAGGTTAGTAACCATATTAAATTTAGTTATAACAACTATAACCAAAAGCATGTATCTATCTTCTCACATATTGAATGAAATGTGAGTCTTTGCATACCAACATGTGGTATTAGAGCATTGTTTGATTCCTTGGTGTGATCCATAGTAGGTTGTTAAAGCTTAAACATATTCAACAAGCAAGGTTGTAGAAGTTCATATACTACTAATGAGTATAATTGGAATAGGTGACGACACTCATCACATCTGGACATTGCTCATTTAAAACTTGAACATGCTATGTCTTAGTTGCTTCAACTCCTTGAGAGATTGGTTGATTTGATCAAAGGTATATCTAAAGTTCTCAACATAATCCTTCAGCACTGTGCTCTCCCTCTCATTGAGGCTATTTCTTGTAGAGAGCACCATTACCTAGGATAAGATGATATGCACATTGAGGAGGGTAACCTTGACAACCACCTTTATAAACTAATCTTGATTGGCTTGCAAAATCCTTTGTATGATGACATCAACACCACGTATACGATGAGATATCGAGTTACTTTAACAAAGATTTGATGAAATCCACCATGGCCATGTCATTGTGAGCTATGAAAAATTTTATAATAGATGGTGTAATTTTATGCTTGAAGACTCATGGAAGTCGAGAGATAAGATGCATAAGTTTTTCATTTCTCCTCGAGGTCAACAAAAAGTATCTACTTTAATAGAGGTTTAAATCCCTCTCCATGAGGTCTATCACTTCTAGATTTAGCTTTCCCCACACCACGTGTGGCATGATCAACCATATTTTAAGGTTTATCCATCCATTTAGCATCAAGTTCTCAAGCCTTCCATGTGGATAACTTCTTTGTACAATCGACGAGAAACTTGTGCATCACATGTTTGCTACCTTTACCTCTTACCTTGAAGCTAACACTTCCTAGCCTTGGATTACTATTAAAACCAACCAAAACCATAACTCCTCCTCCTCCACAAGTTTGCTATCTTTATCCCTCTAATTGAAGCTTTCTTGATAGAAGCTTCGAGTCCTACTCCCAAACATAAAATATCACATTTTTTTTTTGGTAATTATTTTAATAGATTAACAGTGGGTTTTTATAGAGGATCCCAAAACCTTATGTACAAAATCAGCCTGGCTGGAATGTGCATCATGCCTTGTGGCTGGAGGAATAAACCTGATGACAGAAACCAAAAACTGCTAATTGCCCGAAGGCTATAAGTAGGGCCCTTATGTCTGAATATCCTGGAAACAAACCACATTTTACCAAGGAAAACAAAAATACTAGCTGGAGAAATTTGACCATCGAAAGCAAAAACAGCCAAACCAAACGAATGACCTTCTGAAGCGAGGAGAACATCATGAGAGGATATCCGCATTGGCCAAACTCACCACCTCAGACGGGAAGCATGAGCGCCACACAATAGGACATGAGGTCACAAGCCCTTTGTTGGCCATGTGGTCTGCCACGCGATTTCCTTCCCTGAAAATATGGCATGCCTTCCACCTGTCACATTGAGAGAGGAGCATCCTAGCCTCAAGAATGATGTTGTAGACCCTCCAAGACGGGTCTTTAGAGCCTAGCAGATAGTTGACTATATTGAGCGAATCACCTTTGAATATCAAAGGCCGAGGATCCTCGGAGAGGATCTGGATACCTTTCAAAACACTTCTGGCTTTAGCATAGTGATTAGTCTGGGCACCCAAATCTTCACAATAAGCCAGCACGAGATTCCCGTTATGATCTCTAACCACACCACCAGAACCAGCAGGTCCAGGATTGCCTTTGGCCGCACCGTCAAAGTTTAATTTAATCCAGCCCATAGGGGGCTTGGTCCAAATAACATCCCCACACTGAGACTTAGGAACACCATCAAGAATAGGGAAAAGGCCCAAACTTTGGAAGATCGCTGCTTCGCCAGGAAGGCGGGGACGGGAACTAGGAACAACTTTAGAATTCTCAATGGCAAAGGATAAGGCTCTCTGAGTGACACGGGGAGGTACTCTAGGGACCTTGCCGAAGACTCTGGAATTTCTCTCTAGCCAAATCTGCCAAATGGAGTGGTGGAAAGAGGCCTCAAGAAGGAAGCGAAGTTTAGGATTCTTGAAAGGATTGGGCCATTGGTGGAAGGCATATTTGAGGGAGCGGGGAGTGCACCAAAGGATTTGAAAGGAAGACAGGACAGTGTCGAGGACAGAATGGGAAAAAGGATAGTGCAAAAATAAGTGGTCTGTCGTCTCACAATCAGCAAAGCACAAGAAGCACCTGTTGGGAATAGCAAAACCCCTCTTATGGAGGTTGTCAATGGTTAAGGCTTTATTATGAAAGGCAATCCACGCAAAGTAATTAACTTTAGGAATAATACCCTTCCTCCAAATCAATTTCCATCGGTGATCCATGGCAATCTCGCAAGTAAGAAGGTCATAGGCAGTCTTGACAGAGAACAGACCATCCTCTGTGCCACGCCAGATGATTCTGTCATCTCTTCTAACAGATGGAATTAAAACAGACCGAAGAATATTAGACAAAAAAATCATTTCATTGTTAAAGCCGTCCAGGACTGGAAAATTCCACCGAGGGGGAAGAGAGCTCCGATCAATGAAGTCTACAACCTTGAGTTGGGAATTTGGATCCACCTGGGCTTTCAGGCCAGCAAGGTCCGCTCTCAACTCGAGAGCTCCATCAGTAACCCACCTGTCCTTCCATAAGAGAATGGAGTTTCCATCACCCAAAATCCAGCGAGCACCAGAGTTGATCAGAGAGCGGGCTTGAAGCACAGATTTCCAAAAGGCAGACGCTTCAGGAGGAATCCCAACATCAAAAAGAGAACTCGATCCAAGATACTTCCTCTTAACCAGCTTGACCCACTCTACTGAGTCATTAGTCAGGATCTTCCAAGCGTGCTTAGCGATCAAAGCAGTGTTCATGAGTCTTGATCTCCTCATTCCCATGCCACCTTGGTCCTTTCGCAAGCAAACCTTATCCCAGGCCACAAGAGGAATTCTAGATTTTTCTTCATTGCCAGACCACAGAAAGGTCCTCTGAATCTTTTCAATCTTGGAATGGACAGAAACAGGCAACATGAACACAGACATGAAGTAAGTTGGGATTCCTTGGAGACAAGCTTTGGTAAGGGTGGCTTTCCCAGCTTGCGACAGGAATTTGCCTTTCCAAGTGCTCAGCTTTTTGTGAAGACGTTCCAGGATCATGTCCCACAAGCTTCCATTGGCCCGGCCATTACAAGCCAGAGGCAAACCCAGATAAGATGCAGGCAGGGAATCAATAGTGCATTCCAAAATTCGGCTATGCGGAGCTGCCTTCGCATAGGAGTGTTAATAAAATAAATTTTGCTTTTGATGTAATTGACTTTCTATCCGGCAGACCTTTTCATAACGGGGAGAGGATTCACTTGATGGATTTGGCTTGAGTGACTGGACGCCCAGTGGAGATGAGGGTGTCATCCACAAATTGTCGATGAGAGACATGATCAACTCCGGAGGTGGGAAAAATGCCGGAGATCTTATTCGACGAAGAGCCTCTTTCAAAGACCAACTCGGGAACCTCGACCGGAAGGATGAATAGAATAGGAGACAGAGGGTCACCTTGTCTGAGGCCTCTGGCACTTTGGAAATACCCAGCAGGGGATCCGTTGATTAGAATAGAAAAGGAGGGAGTGGATATGCAACTACTGACAAGGTCAATCCATTGAGGGTGAAAACCAAACTTGAAGAGGACAGCACAGAGGAACCTCCTGTCAACTCTGTCAAAAGCTTTATTCATGTCCAGCTTGAGGAAAAGAGCAGCATTTTTGGAGCGGTGAGCGGAATGGAGGGTTTCATGGATGGTGATGACACCATCGAGAATGTTTCTGCCTTTCACGGTGCTTCCCTGAGAAGGACCAACCAAGGAGGGAAGAAGGGACCTCAGACGGTTGGCTATGGACTTGGTTAAGATTTTATAAAAAACATTGCACAGGCTAATGGGACGATATTCAGAGAAACTTTTGCAGGCATAAGACTTAGGGATGAGAGCAAGAAAGGTAGAATTTAGTTTTGGATGGATGGATCTGGAGGCTTGAATCTCTTGAATTGCTTCGCACACATCCGAACCCACAACATCCCACATAACTTGAAAAAAATGGGGGGGAAAATCGTCAGGCCCAGGGGCCTTGTCTGGTTGCATGGAGAACAAAGCTTCTTTAATCTCAGACATAGAAAAAGGCTCCAGAAGCTTAGAGCTTACCTCGGGAGGAAATTTGACTGGGAAGTTATCCAACAAATATTTCTGAACCTGGAGATCACTGTCGGGAGGAACGCCGAGCAGATCCTGGAAGAAGTCAACCGCTTCACTTCGGATTTCCTCAATATCCTTGGTAACGCGTCCATCCTTGCACACCACTTCCCTGATTTTGTTAGCCCCTCTGTGCCGCAAAGTTGATGCATGAAAAAAATTCATATTGGAGTCTCCATTTCTCAACCAGAGGTCCCTAGATTTCTGGCGCCAGAAAGTTTCTTCCCTTGCAAGAATAGAAAGATAATCCACCAAGAGCCTCCTTTCCTCCTCCCTAAGGCAATCGGTGTAACCTTTGAGCTCCATTCTCTCCTCCACCAATTTTAGGTTCGCAGAAATGGACCTTTTGGACTCAAAAATGTTGCCGAACACCTCCTTGTTCCATGTTTTCAAATTTCTTTTGAATAACTTGAGTTTTAAGGCCACTCTCTTGGAAGCGGAACCTGCTACCTTCTGCTACCACCAGGCTGTAACCAACCCTCTAAAGTCCTTGTGAGAAATCCACATGGACTCAAATCTAAAGGGGGTTTTAAAAACAGGCCCATCAACCGTCTCCAGGACAATAGGATTGTGATCAGACCCAATCCTCGGTAAGGCCGAGAGAGTTGCCACACCGAGTATGGGAATAGCCTCTTGGGATATGAAGAATCTGTCAAGCTTGACTTGAATAAGATTGCTCCCAATCCTCCTATTGCTCCAAGTGAAGGATGCCCCCTTGAGGTCAATGTCAAGCAAGTTATTGGTAGAAACAAAATCTCGAAAGTCTTCCAGACTATGGCTAGAGTGGTCTGATCCTCCTTTCTTTTCAGATGGGTGAAGAGGACAGTTGAAATCTCCCCCTAGAACCCAAGGGAAATTACAGAACGTTTCCCTCATCTGGGAAATAGCCTTCCACATTTCTGCTCTCTCCGAGATAGAGTTTGGGGCATACACATTAGACAGGATCCAAGAAAAGTTAATGGCTTTGGAATGAAACAAAACATTGATAATCCTGTTGGAAGTTGAGAGAAGGCTGCCCTCAAAAATCTCTGGATCCCAAAGAATCATGAGACCGTCTGCCGTTCCCATCGCAGGACTGGAGAGGAATTTTGCCTTAGCCCAAATGACCTTAGCAGCTCTAGCAGAAGAGATAGCATCGGTCTTAGTCTCTTGCAAAATTAGGATGGACGGATTCATCTTCTTTCTGAGATCAGCCACCAATCTCCGTTTGGCAGCTGCATTAAGCCCTCTCACATTCCATGAGAGGACTTTCATCTCAACAGTTTGATATTCTTCTTACCTCCCTTTCCTTGCTGGGGGGGAGGTTTTGGGACAGACGAGTCACCCATCTGGGAATCAAAATCATCCTGAAAAAGCAGCCGTTGAGTACCATTTGCAACATCTGTCGTCGTCTCCTTGTCCCTTTGTCTTTGTTGGGGGGACGACCTTGCTTCCTTTCGCTACCAAAATCAACACCTTGCTTTCGGCTTCTCGTATTACGAGGGCTGATATTACTAGACCGCTCACCCCTTCTTCCTAGTAGGTAATCTTCAAGCACATTTTGGGACTCGGGGTGGTTATGGTCCAGGATTTTGGGTGAATCTGCCTGTGCGGTGATGGGTGGAAGGGATTGGTCCTTCTCCTCTTGTGGTCCAAGGTGAGGGCTTGCACCACACGGCTCAGAGACCGTTTGGGGGGAGACTGCTTCCACCGGGTGGGAGGATTCGGGATGGT